>QNUK01000364.1:0-726410 GCA_013621035.1 Clarias magur
TATGAATCTGCTGATTAATTTTTGTTAAGCAGTTTGTTTCATTACCCATGAATGTAAGTACTTTAGCTAGATAGCTTAAAATCACTATCAAGTTTTTATATTTTTCCTTTTCTAACTTGTTTATGGTATGTAAGAGTGACTGTAAATATGTAATATCTGATAATCAGGTGATTTATTTGCATTGCTTAGTGTGTATCTTTACCCACTTGTGCAGGTGTTTTTTGATAGTCACTAGATGTCATGTCTTCCTGGTTCGAGTGAGACGCAGATGCAGAATCCATTTGTATAAGCAGTGTCTTTATTGAATATTCTCTTTTCTCAAAACAAAAACACAAAGAGAAACAAAACCAAATAAAGTCCCGTGACGCTCACGGCGATTCCGAGCGAGGCTTCCCAGGCAGGGTCTGCAGGTGGGCGAACATGAACCGTTTCGGCTTCTGGAGAATATGCGGAAAATAAAGGAAACTCTTGTAATGTCCTTGTGACTCTTGAGGGTCTTTCCTTCCTCCCAGAGTCCCACACCTGCAGACACTGCTCAATCCTGGGAGCGAGACGGGCAGAAGAGAATCATTAACATCTTTACATATAACAAGGAGAGGGACAAGTGAGGACAGACATAAGGTGCACAACAGTGAACCGACGAAGCCCTACGGGTTCGACTGGAATAAATAGTAGACACACAAGGGAATCACAGGTGTTCGTGTTTAGTGCTTAAGTGCTTAAGTGTTGGTAGCGAATACATAGACACACTAGGTGGGGACAAAGAGTCAACTCAGTAATCCGGGGAACTTGATCTTATTCCCCTGATCCGTGGAGGTACGGGTGTTACAGTACCCCCCCCCAGGACCGGCTCCCGAGAGGGGATGTGAGGGCTGTCTCCGTGTAACCGGAGGGAGTCGAGGCTCACCAACCTGATGGGATGGCCGGTGAGGGGGACGACCCGGACGTCGCGGCGCCGGGCGTTCCGGTCTTTCCAGATGGAAATCCCTAATGAGCCCTCTATGCAAGATGTCCTTAGCCGGCACCCAGCCGGCACGTTCCTCCGGGCCGTACCCCTCCCATTCCACCAGATATTGAAGGGAACCCCCTCTCCTCCGGGAGTCTAGTAGTTTTCTGACTCGAAACGCCGGAGCGCCCTCAATCTCCACGGCTGCTGGGGTTGCTGGTTCCGCCACACCTTCGTCCAGCGGTCCCCGGGTCACTGGTTTAAGAAGAGAGATATGGAAGACAGGGTGGATGCGTAAATGGGTTGGTAGTTGTAGTTTAAAAGAGACAGGGTTTATTTGGGCTAAAATAGGAAAGGGACCTATATAGCGGGGTGTGAGCTTACGGCAGGGAAGATTCAAGTGAAGGTCCCTTGTGGAGAGCCATACTCTATCGCCTACCTGGAGCGGAGGACTTTCCCTTCGTCGTCTATCGGCAAATTTCTTAAAGCGACGAACTGCCTGGGAGATCTTAGTGTGGGCCTCTTCCCATACCTTTTCCGCTCTTTTAAACCAATCGTCCACCCGAGGGACTTCGGTGGGTGTGGCATCCCAGGGACAGAGCGGGGGTTGATGCCCAAGTATACATTGGAAGGGCGTTAGGCCGGTAGCGGAGTGACGTAGCGAATTTTGCGCGTATTCCGCCCAGATTAAGCATTCTGCCCATTCGTGTTGACGGCTACTACAATATGCTCGAAGATATTTTCCGAGCTCCTGGACAGTCCGCTCGGCCTGACCATTAGACTCCGGGTGATAGCCCGACGTTAGGCTAACAGTGGTGCCCAATTTCTGAAAGAAAGCTTTCCAGACTCGTGCGATAAATTGGGGCCCACGATCGGATACGATATCTTCGGGGATACCATAACAGCGAAACACGGTTGAAAATAAGGCTTCTGCTACCTGGAAGGCTGACGGGAGGGAGCCGAAAGGGATAAATCTACACCCCTTGGAAAACCGATCGATCACTACTAGAATAGTGGTGTAGCCCTTAGATACAGGCAGATCCGTGACAAAGTCCACTGAGATATGGGACCACGGTCTGTGAGGAGTATCTAACGGCATTAATTTACCAACCGGCAGGTGTCTAGGATTTTTTGAGATAGCACAAACTGCACAAGACGAAACCACTGTTTCTACTGACTTCCGCATATTTGGCCACCAGTACTTTGGCTCTAGCAGTCTACAAGTCCGAATGATCCCGGGGTGTCCGGTCGCTGCACTCGTGTGTGCGTGAATGATTACCTGTTCTCGTAGGGACACCGGCACGTAGGTTCTCCCCGGAGGACATTGTCGCGGCGCGGCGTGGGACCGTGCCGCTTCTGCAATCTCCGAGTCGAGGTCCCACATGATCGGTGCCACCACGAGAGACGAGGGCAGGATTGGCTCGGGCTCTATGGGTTCCCCAGGGGCTGTGTAGTACCGGGATAAAGCATCCGCTTTTTTATTTTTTTGACCCGGGACGGTAAGTAATAGTGAAGCGGAAGCGAGTAAAGAACAGAGCCCATCGGGCTTGGCGAGGGTTTAATCGTTTTGCTTGTTGGATATATTCTAAGTTGCGATGATCGGTCAGCACTACGAATGGGTGATCGGCTCCCTCTAGCCAGTGCCGCCACTCCTCTAACGCCGCTTTTACTGCTAACAGTTCGCGATTGCCGATATCATAGATGCGCTCGGCAGGTGTTAGTTTACGCGAAAAGAAAGCGCAAGGGTGGAGTTTTTCTGGGTTGCCATGACGCTGTGACAGCACCGCCCCAATCCCCACTTCAGAGGCATCGACTTCAACCAAAAAAGGCTTGGTTGGGTCGGGGATTTTTAGTATGGGGGCCGTAGTGAATGCGGTCTTAAGATATTGAAACGCTCTGCGTGCCTCCGGCGGAAACTCACGCAGACGCTTAGGCTTCCCCTTTAGTAGGGTTGTTAGCGGCGCTGCCAGCATACTGAAACCCCGGATAAAGCGTCTATAAAAGTTAGCGAAACCCAGAAAGCTCTGTAGCGCCTTTACCGATTGGGGTTCCGGCCATTGTTGCACCGCCTTCACCTTGGACGTCTCCATTTCGACCCCCAGTGGCCCTATGCGGTAGCCGAGGAATGCGATCTCTTTTTTATGGAACTCGCACTTCTCCGCCTTCGCATAGAGCCCGTGTTTGCGCAATCGATGAAGGACGGCAGTTACATGTTGGACGTGCTCGGAGTATGACCGAGAGTAAACCAAGATATCATCCAAGTAAACTATCACATATCGGTTTAACATATCCCTAAACACGTCGTTCATGAACCCCTGAAACACCGCAGGTGCGTTTACCAATCCATAAGCCATCACGTTGTATTGGTAATGGCCAGATGTAGTGCTAAACGCCGTCTTCCACTCATCGCCCTTACGCACACGAACGAGATTATAGGCGCTGCGGAGGTCGAGTTTAGAAAAAACAGAGGCGCCTTGGAGTTGGTCGATGGCGGTCGGTACCAACGGTAGTGGGTGCTTGTATTTTACTGTTACTGCATTGAGACCTCTATAATCAATACAGGGACGTAAACCCCCCCCTTTCTTATCGATAAAGAAGAACCCTGCCGAGGCGGGTGACGTGGACCTACTGATGAGACCCTGCTGGAGAGCTTCACTCACGTATTCCTCCATAGCCCGTGTCTCCTCCACGGACAATGGGTAAACACGCGAGCTCGGCGGTGTTTTCCCCGGCAAAATCTCAATCGCGCAGTCCCACGGCCGATGAGGGGGAAGTCGTGCGGCTGCCCTAATGCTAAACACGTCTTGAAACTGTGCATACTCAGATGGTACTTCTATTGATACTAGGGCTAGCGGGCTTTCAATGGATGTGGTTTGGACCGTCAATGTAGGCGGTATACATTTTTTAGCACATCTAGGGGCCCATGATAGGATGCGAGATTTTTCCCAATCAAAATTAGGATTATGAGAGCTGAGCCATGGGAGACCCAACACGACGGAATGATCTGACCGAGGGAGTACAAAGAATTTTAGTTCCTCGGAATGACCGGGAAAAGTTAATCGGAGGGGCGCAGAGATTTGTTTAATAGGAGAATGCCGAAGGTTATGACCATCCAAAGCTTTAATTGCGATAGGGGCTGGTAGCTTCGACAAGGGAGCCTGTAGCGAGGAAAGAAGAGAAGATGTTATAAAATTTCCAGCCGACCCAGAATCTACAAGGGGAAAGACACACATAGACTGGTTAGCATACGACAATTGTGCTTTAACACAGAAGGAGTGATGTGTGCGTGGAGGTGTGATGTGTATTACTTTTTGGAGTAAGGGGCAGTGATTTATGGTGTGTTTTTCCCCCCCACAGTACAAGCACAGCCCCTCTTGTATGCGTCGTTTCCTCTCCTGGGCCGTGAGTCGGGATGTGCCGAGGTCCATGGGTTCTCCCGGAGTTCCTTCCCGAGGCTCCGTCGCGGGGGTGCTGAGGCTGGGACGATGGCGGAACTCCGACCGTTTGGGCGGGGTTTTCGGGGAGATGTGTCGTCGCTGGCTGCGGAGGTGCTGGTCTAGTTTTATGGCCAGCGTGATGCACTCGTCCAGGGACATGCCCGTATCCCGACAGGCCAATTCCAACTGGACCTCGGGTTGTAGTCCATCCCTGAATCTAGCTAGGAGACTGCGGTCACACCAGCCACTCTCCGCGGCCAGTACCCGAAAACGGATCGCATAATCCGCCACTGTGGCAGTCCCTTGTCTCAGCCTCAGCAGCTGTTGTTCCCCCGTTCTGCCCTGATCGGGGTGGTCGAACACCGTGCGGAACTCCGAAAGAAATTGCGGGTAGTTGGATGCCGCGATTCTGCCAGCGCTCCAAACCGCCGCGGCCCAATCCATCGCGGTTCCTGTGAGCTGCTGCGTGACGAAGCTGATCTTCTGTAGATCCGTCATGTTCGGGAAATCCAGGAGCCACAGCTCACAGGCCAGGAGAAACCGCTTGCACCCCTCCGGATTCCCGTCATACCTTTCCGGGGGGTTCGGGCGAGGTGGTAGCGGTGTGGAGCGCGGACCCAGGTCATTCACGGCTCTGGCCAACCCGTCAATCTCATTCTGTTGGCCTCGGATGTAATCGAGGACGGGGGCTTCGTCCTCAGGAAGAGGGGTTCCTGCTGCGTCTGGTAAGGTCGGTTCATCTGTCATGTCTTCCTGGTTCGAGTGAGACGCAGATGCAGAATCCATTTGTATAAGCAGTGTCTTTATTGAATATTCTCTTTTCTCAAAACAAAAACACAAAGAGAAACAAAACCAAATAAAGTCCCGTGACGCTCACGGCGATTCCGAGCGAGGCTTCCCAGGCAGGGTCTGCAGGTGGGCGAACATGAACCGTTTCGGCTTCTGGAGAATATGCGGAAAATAAAGGAAACTCTTGTAATGTCCTTGTGACTCTTGAGGGTCTTTCCTTCCTCCCAGAGTCCCACACCTGCAGACACTGCTCAATCCTGGGAGCGAGACGGGCAGAAGAGAATCATTAACGTCTTTACATATAACAAGGAGAGGGACAAGTGAGGACAGACATAAGGTGCACAACAGTGAACCGACGAAGCCCTACGGGTTCGACTGGAATAAATAGTAGACACACAAGGGAATCACAGGTGTTCGTGTTTAGTGCTTAAGTGCTTAAGTGCTGGTAGTGAATACATAGACACACTAGGTGGGGACAAAGAGTCAACTCAGTAATCCGGGGAACTTGATCTTATTCCCCTGATCCGTGGAGGTACGGGTGTTACACTAGACAAACAGCTAGTGACTAACAAGAGATGTTGGAATTGGTCCTTGTTATAGTATATTTTAAAACCAGTTATATCGGGCAAGAGTGAATTTTGCACAAAGGTCACAAAGACATGAGGCATGACTCAAACTCTCGAACGTGGAGGTGCGGGGTCACAATGCTAACCACTACACCACTGTGCCACCCATTCCAATTCAATGAAATAAAATTTCATTGTTATAGCACTGAACATTGCCACAAAGTGGCCTTACAGAAATATATACATTTTGGAAGAGCATTTTTAAAGACATAAATGTACCCGAAATGAGCAAAGGCATGAAGAAAAAAAAAAACACTGAGACGACTTAAGGAAGAAACCTTGAAAGAAACCTGTCTATTTATTTCTGTTCTATGGCTGTAAACTTTGTAATTAAAAAGATGCAGCTGTGTAAGCTTATGAGCACCTAATTCGTATGAGCATCAATGACTATTTGTAATTTATTATAGTTTTATATAAAAGTCTATTGTATCAAACTACGGTTAGTATTTGTTCAATGATGGAGATTAAAATGCAGATTGGTTTAAGCAGTTGCAGTCAATTGAAAGCTATCCAAGGAAGGACATTCAAAGCCATAAAAAAGGTCTATCTAAGCCAAAGAAATTTACTGGCAGGTTATATCAGTTCAGTCGGCTAAAATTAGCATATCTTCCTAGGTAAGAAACATGTACTTAGGCCACTCACAGCTGCAGCAGTCACAGATAATCTGCCCATACCAGAGTCAACTATGCAGTGTGTCATGTGATAGATTCCAGCTTAACTAAATGATTGAGGAGTTAAATATATCTCTGTGGTCTACCCTAGACAGTGAAGCACCATTCTATATGAGAAAAACACTAATTAGACGATCTTTCTCTTGGTACAGTAAACAATTACATGTTCCTTAATCTCCTGACAGTCTGAGTGAAGACGGTGAAAAAATAAGATGAAGGTCTATACAATAGCATGAAGGGAAACTCTCAAAAAGATCCTCCAAGGCCCTTGGCTCAGCCAGAAAAGCTTTTTTTTTTTCAAACCTCATACAGAGCAATAAAAACAATATATGGTTGTTATTTAACACAGTATCTAGGCTATTTGTGGTTCTTATTCCTTCAGACCTTAGCAGGAATGATTTTTCAGACTCCTTCAGTAATAAAAGAGAGACCATAAGACCTGCAATTTATCAGCAGGCTGCCAGCAATCCATTACTAATTACTGTACCAATCTATTACTGTACTAATCCATCGCATAATAATGATAACCCAGGAGGCCGCATAATCCAAGAGTGTCTATATCAGTTTTGTTATATTGGGTAAAAAAAGGTCCTTTAAACCTTGTCTCCTTGGCTAAATACCATTTAACTTACTTTTTGGAATTATTATTAGTAATTAGAAGTTTTATTTAAAATGAAAAGAAAAAAGATTTTTGTTTTTATGCCACTCCTTGAAGGGATTTATTATGCAAAAAATAATGATTGGTCATTTTTAGAAATTCAGAATTGGCTCTCCAGTGTCTGTACAGAAATGAAAAATGTGTGAAATGTGATAATATATGCCCTGCTTTTTTGGCTGTTTTCCATTGGTTTTGGCTTAAACAAACGAATTACTGTGTATGTTCCCCTTAATATAACCTCATATAAGAAAATCCCCCTTCCTGGCTTGTTGCTCAGTGTTGCTGTGTTCAGGTGGAGAGTTGTTCAGTAAAAGCTCGCTGTAAAATATGCATTATCAGTGGGGGTATTTTAGCTTGAGAATTAAAAGGCCTACTTTCTGGACCTCTGAGATATATGTTAAGGTATTAAAGCAATAGTAGAATATGGGATCTTTAAGAAACCACACCCTTAACCTGTCACTATTTCTGATTACTGTCTCCAACAAATCCTTATGTTGAGCCGACTCTTTGAAGTTTTTATCCAATGGCTTTTCTTCTTTCTAAGTAAGAATAAAAGGCATGCCATATTTCACCCAAGCTTTGGGAGGTAGAGGCAACCAGAGTACTTACAGGAATCCCATGTGCAAACAGATTTCTTTTACATTCTCCTATTTAATTTTCCTGACATTTTTCAAGTACAGTTCCACTGCCGAATTTTAACAGGGCTGCCATTTCAAATCAGTTTTTTTCTCTCAGTGCTTCAGGGCATGTTTCATGTTCAAGTGTGATTTCTGTGTGTTCCTTTGTGTGCATTTATCATGTGCTTTAGCAGTTGAGAGATTCTCAGAGCATTCTGCAGTGATTTAAATTTATCAGGGAATCCTCTTTACTTTAAAATATGTTTATATAGAGTAGGGTGTCCATATGCTAAATCTAGGAGACATCCTCTTGGCCTGCATTTATATAGGACCATATTCATACTGTATGTCGATATCTATGTGTAGAAAGTTTAGTTCTGTCCATTCAAGTTCAGGTACAGGGCAAGAGCTTTGCGTTATACTCACATCAAACATCAGAAAGAAGTGTGATTTTTGTGACTTTGATCGAGGCAGTGATGTTGATACCAGAAGCTCTGATTTGAGAATTTCAGAAACTGTTGCTCTCCTGGGAAATTTACACACGAACAGTTTCAAGAGTATACAAAATGATCCATGCAACAAAAAAGATTTCTGTTCTGTGTAACGGGGGAGAAACTCCTTGTGTATAGGAGAGGTCAGAGGTCAGATTCTTTACAACCGTAGTGAGTAGGAAAGCATAACATGCACGTGAACGTCACACTTTTAAGTGCATGAGCAGCAGAAGACCATGTCAGGTTCCGCTTCTGTCAGCCAAGAATTACTGCTAAACAGTTGGCAATTAAAAAAATCCCTGTTCTTTTTCCAGTGTTGTTTTGTTGAGTCGATGCTCATTATAGTCTCGACTTGTTCCTGCCTGACATGAGTGGAACCTGATATCGTCTTCTGCTGATGCAGTTCACCCAGCTGAAGGTTTGATGTGTGTTCCGGGATGTTTTTTTGCTGACTATAGTTGTAGCGAATGCTTAATTAAGTTACTATAGACTTCATGTTAGGTCAAACTAGTTTAGTCATTGTTCCATGATTTCTCTTATCAGCAAGGTGGTACAGCTTAGGGACCGCTTGCTTGAGGGATGCTCATTGTTTTTTTTTTGTGTGTGTGTTTTTTTGCACCATACTGGGTAGACTCTAGATAGAAACATTAGATGAAACATGCAAATGGCATCAACTCCCATGTCAGGGGTAAAGTTACAGAAATCACAGATATTCCACATTTCGATATTCGATGTATCCTAAAAGGTGTATCTATAGGGTAAATGTGTGATAAAGTGTAAATGCAAACAAAGATTATAGGCAGTGGAGTGCGCTTCTGGTCATTTGTCATTCGTTTGACTGGGAATGTGCTGTGTTTAGTAGATTGCATAAATGACATTTGAAGTATATGCATTTGTGTTAGAACAGCTTAGAACAGTTTCTATGCAAGGTTTTACATTAAATCTATTGTAATATGTTTACACATAAAAAATTATTTGTATGATGCTCAATGACTCCACCTGCAGGAGATACTGTACGCACTATTGGGCAGATTTAATTGTGCTCTCACTAATTGGTTGTCCTGGAAAAATGTATCTCATGTTTTTCTTCCTGCAGTGTTTTGTGTCTGCTGCAGAATTAGAATTAGGCATTGCTATTTATAAAACAGTACTACTAATGAGCAGACACAAATTTAGTTCATTTGGTATTCTTAAGTGTTCTTTCTGGTCCATTAAGGACCACCAGAAATCTGAAATCTGAAATCTGTAAAGTATTGAGCATCCAAAAAATAACCAAAAAACAAAAACTGAACGACAACAACAACAACAACAGAAAGAAAGGAACAGAATATACATACATTTCTGTTTGGTTGTATAGGTCAAGTCATGTAACATCAGAGCTGCTTTGTACCCTACGAAATACAGTATATGATTTTGTGTGTTGTGCCTTACACAAACCTGCATTCATTCTGTGCTGGGATTTGTGGAAATGCTGACACTGCAGTTCAATTCAAAGAAGCTTTTACAACTTTGCTGTTTAAACCCGCCTCTGAGATTAGGGAAACCCAAGCACTTTTCTTTGGCATGAAGAGAGATGAAGGCCTACTCGTCCTGGTAAGAAGAGCAATGCCATGTTTGCCTCTGTCTGACAACATCCTGTGACAACTCTACAGATCAGAGTCAAATATTGCTTTGAACATGGTGCAGGATTAAACGTACTGTAACTCGAGAGACCTTTTATGACTGCTTTTTTATTAATTTATTCCCTAAGGACGTCTAAGTAGTCATGTGAGCTTACAGGGACTGAAATCTCTCAAGGAATCATCCACACATTTAAATTTTTATCATGTTTAACACCCCTATGCTAGGCCTTGTCCTCTGAGCCTGAATTCATGTAGTGCTGTCTGCAGAGTTAGACATATGAAAGAAACTCTATCTATAGATATGCTAATATTTACTGTTGAAAAGTTCCCTGTGTGCACAGTGGGCTTATAAAAAGCTAGTGGTTCAGTAATGCATCAAATGACTAGATATGCCCCGAAAGTCATGACGTGGACATGATGATGGCTGTTTGGATATTGTGCTTTTAAGTTCATTAATTTATTATTTGTCTTTGAATTTTTCTTAAGTGTAACATAGTTTAACATAACATGTCAAGCTGATCAAGACCTTATTAAATAAAATAGAATTTTACATATAAACTTTAATTCTTGTGATAAACAGTGTCTCTAGTAGGCTTACTAATGTGATAAGTAGAGATGGGGGAAAAATTTATTTAGTTACATATCGCAGTTCTTCTGTGTGGCAATTTATGTATAAAAGACAGAATACATTTTTTTTTTCATTTATTGCATTTTCAGCATACGAGCGACTGAACCGAGCGGAACCGAACGCTAGCTTGTTGCACATAAACCCGTTTGTGCGTATATTGCGTATGTGCATAAGTTGCACAAACTTAGCCGTTCAAAACTGGTCTGTGTCAGTGTTAAGCCTGGCAAAGAGAGTTTACGTAATCTTTGCGGGGTTTTTTGCATTTTGTGCAAGAAGCACGGACAGTAGCAAGAAGAAAAGGGAGCCACTTTTAGTTTCATTTTTAAAGTGAGGTTTAATGTCTATTTATTTCATATTTTACTTACATTACATGTCCTTTTTAAATGTTTTTATTTTTTTTACATGCAAAAATATGTTTAGCATTGAAAATAGGTCATGTTGTTAATATTTTTTGGCTGGTTGGAACGGATTATCTGCATTTATGTTATTTCCTATTGGAAAAATGCATTTTGCTGTACAAGATTTTGCCTCCAGAACGGATTAAATTTACGGTACCATGATATTGTATCAGCTGGTCGCTGGTAATTCCCATCCCTAGTGATAGGATTAATTAAAAAATTATATCATGTTCATGGTAATATCATAAAAAAATTAAGTATTATAGCCCAAATCATACTGTACATATTGTGGTTAAGTGTCAGAAAGAGACTTATCTGATATTGTGGAAAATTTTGGCTTATAGTAAATTTGAGATCAGCATTGCATGTCACTTTGACAGGTCTCTGTATTTTGGACAAACTCCACCTCATGTGTGCAGCTCTTATACAACAAATAAGTTTGAAGTTAAGCCTGAGGTTTGAATACTGTTGTCTGAATTCCGGAGTACTCATCACTGTATGCCTGTCACCATAGATGAGGAAATAGCTGACCGAGGCATATTTTAAAAAGTAATTTGCTGAATCAGAACCTTAAACCATATAATATGCACTTATATTAGTTTCATGTGACTCATATTTTATCATCTAAAAAGTCCTTCATCTTTCTACTTGTCCCATGAAGACCTAGTGGCAATTGCATGACCAGAATTACAATTTTATGCTCACTTCATTGTTAAGACTGATGTTTGAAGATTTTTTAAAACATTGGTGTGGTGTATTTATTTATTTATTTTTCTTAATCATACATGACAATAGGTGGTCTAGCTATGATAAAGTGCCCCTAGGTGTGAATGTGTTGTAAGTGTTTAAGAAGGATGTTCTGTGATGGACTAGTGCCCAATTTAGGGTTTATTCCCACCTCATGCTCAGTGCTCCCGGGACAGGCTCCAGATTCACTGTGACTAGTACAAAGTGGTTTCAGAAAGAGTGTGTGTGAGCACAAGTTAAACTATAACTAACAGTAAACAATATCGACAATATAAAATAAAAATCTTCCACACATTCTATTATTTCTTTCTTGTCCCTTTTAATCCTAAAGACTGTCATTGTATTACAATATAAATTATAATGGTCATAAATAATAAATTAGTTCACTGTAATCATAAGTAGCATGAGTAGCATGAGTGTATGTATGTAATAATTGTTCATATAACATTAAGACCTGAAAGGAAATGTACATTATATGGACAAAAGTATTGAGCCAATCCTGGAATGACATTGTATCCAAATACTGTACTGTACATACACTTTAATTTGGAGTTGGTCCCACTTTTGCAGCTATAACAGCTCCCACTCTTCTTGGATGTCTGTCTACAAGATTTTGGGAATTCGTACCCATTCATTCTGTAGAGCATTTATGACGTCAGGTAGTGATGTTGGATGAGAAGGCCTGGCAGTCTCCATTCCAGTTCATCCCAAAGGTGCTCGATGGGGTTGAGGTCAGGGCTCTGTGTGGGCCAGTCAAGTTCTTCCACACCAAACTCATCAAACCATGTCTTTATAGTCCTTGCTTTGTGCACTAGGGCACAGTCATGTTGCAATAGAAAAGGGCCCTAAACTGTTGACACAAAGTTGGAAGCATAGAATTGTCCAAGATGTCTTGGTATATTGAAGCATTAAGATTGCCCTTCACTGGGGATTAGGGGCCTCATTGAAACACCTGAATTCAATAATTAACAAATTTGAGTAAATATTTTTGTCCATATAGTGTATATTGGTTCCAAAAGCAGTTTCAAAAGCTGAGTGCAAGTGTTGAAATGTAATAATGCACAGGTACAGGCCATACTTTTTCGTGATAATATAAACCAATGGGTTGTGTTTGTTTGTGTCTGTTATTTTTACCCTAATCCTTATTCCTTCGTTCCTCTGTCAATCTCTATATAAGTACTACAAAAAAACAATAATTTATCCGTGCATGTTTATTTCCCACCAATTATTTTAATTGTCTTATCTTATTTGTCAACCTGCTCATATCAATTGGCCCATTATAGAGCAATAATCTTGCCAGTGACAAAATACGTTACAAGCCTTACTATGCTGTTCCCATCCAACTAAAGGACATAAGCTCATTAAAGACTGCTGTGGATCGGGCTTCTCATTAATATCACCAGTCGCTACGTCCTGTGTAAGCTGTCTGACATCAGGAAGCGACGATGGTAAATAATTAAACGGCAGTTATAATGTGAAACATAATTTCCATTTAATTTGCTGTACCCTATACATACATTGTCTATACCAGAGCTCCTACAGTGCTGTTAAAAATAACACCTGACAAATACAATTTTGGGGAAAAACAAATTCTTCTTTATGAATGGTTTGTATTAACAAGCAGTATATGTGTATGTCAGAGTCTTTCTCTCTCTGAGAGTGTGTGTGTTTGCCATCCTCGCTGTGCTCTGCTGTCTCCAGGGGTTTATGGGCTTCGCGTCCTGCCTCTCTGGCAGCACCTGATCATGCTGTTTTATTTCAGCCTATTTTGGAGCTGAGTAGAATATAAAGTGTGCAGCGAGCGATAAGTTATTTCATGCCCTTTTTTTCCTGAGGTGGTGGCAGCATTATTTTAGCAGCAGCATGCTGTTGCAGAATGTATTAAGAGGACACTGTATCTCCCCCGCTCTCTCTCCCTATGTCATATTACATTTACAGTACATACTGTATACAGTATACAGTAGATTTCTGCTGGCAGCTATAGACACATCGCTTCTTATAACCATCTCATAAATAACAGGAATCCCAAACGGCTTCATGCTGTTTTTATAAGTGCACTTAGTCAGGTATAAAATGATGGCGTCTATGGTGCAGGATAAGTCCCGTTCTGGATTGATCTTTAGTCTTCCTTTTGGCTTGTGTAGGAGAGCACATGGATTGAATACTGTTCTGTGTGAGTCAGCTGAGTCAGAAGGGATTACCTTCTTGTGCAAACCCCTTTTGAATGGAGACCATTCTCATTAGGCCCTTTTTGGTTGCTGCGTGACAAAAAGTGCCCCTATCAGACTCAACCTAATTGCTGACCCGTGCCAGCTCTGCTAATGGATCATAAAAAAATCTAAAGTTTTAGAGTAGAATTTAGTGCATTTGGAAATGATAGTGATGTTTATTTCTACTAATGCATTTCTAAATACTACCAAATTTCGTGGAAATAACACTATGTAACACAATTTTTGTTCCTGGCTTCTAAGTGTTATATTTCAATTGCTTATGTCTAAAGTATGTGAAAAAATGACTTCATTAAGCACAAACTTTGCTTTCATGACAACAGCACAAAGAAAACTATTTTTTTTTGTGAAAATAAACGTTTTTTTTTTTTCATTTTCGTCATTATGATCAGGTAAAAACAAAAATTGTACAAGGAATAGACAAACACAGTTGGAAACCACTCAACAAGGTTCAGAAATGCATAGATTTTCTAGATTTACGATTGTACTGTGAATCACTTTCTCGAAGTAGCCCCCAAATGTAGTTCCCCATCATGTTTTCGTTATACTTCGTATTTCGTTATATTTCGTCCTTGGTAACGACGTTCAAAGTCCAATATATCTTGATGAAAGCGCTCGCCTTGCTCCTCAGAGTAAGCACCCATGTTCTCCTTGAATTTGCCGAGATGCGAATCAAGGATATGGACTATCAGAGACATTCTGCATCCCATTGTGGCGTAATTATTTATGAGAGTCTGCACCAACTCCACATAGTTTTCAGCTTTGTGATTACATAGGAAGCCATGAACAACTGCAACGAAACTGCTCCAAGCCGCTCTCTCCGTCCTGTTCAACAGCTTTGCGAAATCCTCACATTCTATGATCTTCTTGATCTGTGGTCCGACGAAGATACCAGCCCTGACCTTAGCCTCGGACAGCTTTGGGAAAAGATCTTGGAGGTATTTAAATGCTGCTGACTCCTTGTCAAATCTTGGTCCCCGACCGGCACGCCGAAGTATGCCTTGTAGGCCTCGCACATTATACGACTTGCTTCCACGGAATACTTTTTCGCTCTTGTCTTTATGAATTGTCCGCACACGTAGCAGAATGAATCAGCTGGGATGCAAACAACCTCTTGATGCCATATCAAATAAATAACTTCTCTTCAACTCGAATCGTTATCCTTTCAGTCAGCAATAACACGAATTGGAGTCTTGGTTCGAGACACCTGTGCTTTTATACTTGTATAGCTACTTTTGGAACGTTCGAGAACGTTCTAGAAAGTTCTGAGAGTTTCTCGAAAGTTCTGGAAGTTTCTTGAACGTTCTAGAGTGTTCAGGAGAATTGTAGAAACATCTGGACAACTCTAGCAGTTCAGGAATATTCTAGGAGGAAGCTCGGCATTGACAGCGAATCGAGAATTTTCTCGAAAACACGCGATTTTCAAAATTTCACTGTCCATGTCACAGAAGCAAAGTTTTTCTGGAATAACAGCGATTTCTTTTCTGTTCTAGACCTGTTCTTTTTTGTTCTAGAAAACACACTTTCAACCCAGGAACAGAACAAAAGTGAAAATTTGTTACATAGTGTAATATAACCTATTATTACAGATATTAATAAAAAATCAAATCAGTTTCCCAAATGCAGCAGTAGAAATTGTCAATTTGACAGAATGAAATTATATAAAACTTTTCTTAACTCACCCGGTCAATTTAAGGTTTTTAATCAGGTTTGCTAGCTCTGTGCTGTAGTTAAGTTTAATCAATTCAGTTTGTAATCATACACCATCACAGTTTAAATGAACTGCTCGACTGTCTTCATTAATTATTTTCTTAATAATTTCTTTAATAATTTTATTTTCTGTAACAAAACTTTTTATTTATTTAATTTTTTTGCAAATATAATTATTTTTTTAGAAGCTTGGAACCATCACTAGCACTGTTTTTATTGCATTTTTGAGCTGTGGTGAACTTTAATATTTAGGAAAGAAATTAAGAATTTAATAAAAAATTAAGAAGAGTGATAACGAACACTATAACATTCAAGAAATGTAGGATCACACACATCTGTCCTCAGTTCAGTCATTCATTCATCTTCTATACCGCGTATCCTGTACAGGGTCACGGGGAGCTTCAGGAGACTTTGGGCACGAGGTGGGTTACACGCTGGACATAGTCCCAATCCATTGTAGGGCACACACACCATGGGTAATTTGGGAACGCCAGTTAACCCAATCTGCATGTCTTTGGAGTGTTGGCCAAGGAAAACGTGCAATCTGGTTCTGGGGAGTTTAGACATTGTGTCGGCCACCTTGGGCTCCTTGCCTGCTGGGCTCCGTGCATGGCGGGCTGTGGTGTACCTGGTGATCTGGTGTCTTTTTATCATAGCCAGCACTGACATTTTTCAAAACTGTGGGCTCAGAAAGGCTAGCCTTTGGTCTGCACAGGAATGAGTAAGCCTTGGGTTCTCATGATCGTCAGCACTTTGCTAGTGTATAATTGGTACTCAAGTTTGTTCAGTTCACCTGTCAGTGGTCATACATCATCTCTGATCGGTGTATATGGCAAATATTTTGTGTACAATAATAAAAGTCGTTAAATAGTATATGATTTCTAAGCCTGAGAAGAGGAATACTTTCATTGCTCAACTTGGTTTATTATCTCAAAGTTTTCATCTCTTAATTACAGCAACACTGACATGTGGGCACGCTGTAAGACTGGACAAATGACAGCCATCAATTCCCTTCTGCAAACAGACTCTAAAACCAGGATAGAACATTGATTTTAAGCCTTAGCCATGTTTATAAACTCCTAAATTTAGCTCATTTTCCTATAATGTGAAGTTTTCGCTTGTGTGAATTCATTCAGCTTAATGCAAGAGCCAGGAGTGTTAAATGAGCTGAAAGAAACGCCTCATCTTTTTTTGTGCAAGACATTATGTAAGTCACTGGTTACACACAGACTGATCTCTTGTTTGTACAAATGGTGCGAGACATTGCGTTCTGGCTGTTTTCCAGCAGAGCCATTTTCAGGCGCTTCCCATTATTTCGTTAGTGATTTATTCCTTGTCCGTAGTTGCAAGCAATATACGAATACAGAACTACATGCGGTCCATTAGCCATGCACAAGAAAATGCTCCTATAAACTAGTCGCCATTTAATTACTTTTTACAGCAGCATTTAGGATTCACATCTTATTTGAATTTCATGAATGGCACACGAGCACGAGCACACGATCAATGAATTCCGGTCCATTTCCACTGCCTTCGGAATGATCTCCAGTGTTTCAGGCTGGTTCTAATGCAGTGCGATATAAAACAGGGCAGGATTATCGGAGCCGAAAACAGATTTATGGAACCTGGCTGATGCCAGTGTTGTTAGCCAGTTGCTCATCAGCCCGTGTCCATGGCACATGTGCTGTTTGTCATATAACATGGACATGGTTATCACTGCCAAGAAACCAAGTGTCGTTTCCTCATCCATCTTTGATTTTCAGTATCCATGCAGTACCTGTCACTTTTTCAGATCCAAGGGTTTAATGGTGAGGAGTTAAGTCCAAGCATGTCGTTTCCAAGCATGCGAACTGCTATGAACTGTGACATGTGTTGAATCCTGACGCAAATGAATTCGATACATGTGCTGAATCCTAACACGTCCCCGGATGGACTGCTATGACTGTTAGTTCACAGTAACAAGTTCCACGAATGAACATGTCTCTGTGGAAATCGTGTCCTTAAGCAGTTACTGTGCCACCAGTGACAGGTGAGAAGGTGATCCTGTACAGAATGACAGAGCAAGCTGAAGAATTACAGTACCCCTGGCATCCTGAAGTGTGATACCAGTATCAGAGCTCTGGATGTCTTTATCATTATCTGAAGTTTATATTCTTTTAAGTAACTGCACCAACAATTGGCAAGCTTCCATTAGTTATGTATTTTATTGCTCTATCATATTTAAAAATCTCTCTCTCGCTCTTTCTTGCTTTATGTCCTAAATCTGCCTCTGTTAGCACAAGCATCCCAAGCACATAGCATTTTTGTAACCAAACCTTCAAAATATTCTGGTGTTCACAATGTCCAGCCATCCAACACTAGCTAGATGTCTTTTTTATACATAGATATATATATAAAATATATACATATATTGCCTCAGCAGATCATCCGGTCCACACACAACTTTGCACAGATTTTACTAGGGTTGGGTACCGAAAACCAGTGCCAATACGGCACCGGTACCTATATAACCGGTTTATACCAGACCGAAACAGAACGCGAATTTCGGTGCCTCATTTCGGTGCCACTTAAATGCCTGAATTGTCGGTTAATATATTTGTTCTCTGGGGCTATGATGATAGAGTTGTAATAAGCATTAGATTCATCAAAACACATGATCGCTAGTAAAATTTAAATACAGCATTCATGGGGTGTCAGAAATGATCGGAAAAATAAATGATTTCCTTAATTAGAAAACTCTTGAGGACTTCGGAAAGCTTTGATAATACAAATCCAAAACATTGTTACAGTAATGTTATTGTCCATTTTTGTAGATTAAACGTTTATTAGATTAGATAAAAAATTAAAAGAACAAATCATCTGGAAATGAGATCATCCGAGATGCGCTTGAATGCATCTTGCATTACTCTCGCTTGATGGCAGCAGATCTCGCTTGATCTACCGCTATCTTAACTTGCTAAATTAACTTTTGTTAAAATGCCTAAGACTAAATGGTCGAAAGTGTGGCTATATTTCACAAGAAAGGATTCTGACACAGCGACGTGCAGTAAATGTTTTACAGCAGTTGCGTGTAAAGAGGGAAACACGTCAAATATAATGAAACATTTGAGGGCACACGGAATAAAATTAAAAGCACAGGGATGCGCCGTGTTTGACAGCTTGTGGACAACAGCTGGCACTATTGGTGTGGATGACCTCAGCCCAGTCATACCAAGCGTAGCAAAAAGGAGTCCACCGATTATGAACACGACAGCAGCTTTGTGGCTTTTGCAAAATATCGGTTCAGGCATCTTTTTGGCACCAGTACCGGTTTAAAAGTATCGATTTGGCGCCGGTATCGATAAAACCCCAAACGATACTCAACCCTAGATTTTACACAAGACACCTGTCCTGGCAAACCCTCTCATTTCATTTAACTCTGCTTGGGACCGTCTCTGCATACAGTGGCTGTGTAGTATGGGGTGTGGCAACCCACCAAAACAGGACCTGAACCCAGATCCTCAGATTCTCAAATCAACAACCTAGATCCTTAACCACTTAGGCCATCACTCCTCTATACAGACTCCCCATCTTACGAATGAGTTCCTTTATGGGAGTATGACTCATAAGTCGGATTTGTCCTTAAGTCCGACAAAGTGAATTTTATCCACATTTGACACAAATATACAATGTAAAGCATACCAAGCCACTTGCCTAAATCTGAGCAATGCATCTGTCCCCTTTCCCCACACTGTCATCATGTGGTCCAAAACCATAACCGCATGTAAGCCTTTTTAAACATTCCTAATGAGTCAACTAAATTCAAATCAGGAGCAAGGGACAATGCTAAATTGGTGTTAACTGCGGACCTCATTTTGTCTCAGAGCTGTTTTCCACTGTATTGGACTGTCCCGGACTGATTAATTGAAACTGATCACACATACAATGTACCAGACATTTGACATTTTATACATTCACTTACACACTGAAGATATTGTATATAATTGTAGATGTTGGTGTCTGGTGCACTGCAGTGTCTATTTTTTGTACTATACGCGGGAGCTACTTTTGATTTTTTTTGCATCTACAAATGTTCATAGATCAGTGGTCTGTTCGTATCTAAGGAAATTTGTAACTTGAATTTTCGTAATCCAGGGACTACCTGTACATTGCACAGAATGTAATTGTATAAAACTATAAAAGGGTAAAGATATAGTGTGTGGATATGGAAGCATATAAATAGATTTGATAAATATATTTGATAAAACTTGGGCACTTATGAGTTTAGATAGGCAATAACAATTTAGAGCACCATGCTTAGGCACACAGTCCAGTATGAATGAGATGGTGCTGGTCGGTGCACATGCTTGTGTACCCTAAAAGCAAAAGGCAGGTGACCAAAGGCCATTACCAAATACAGTGGAATCTTGGATTACGAGCATAATTCGTGCCGGAAATGGGCTCGTATTCCAAAACACTCTTAAACCAAATCAAATTTTATAGAAATAAGAAATAATGAAAACTCAAATTATTCGTTCCACAGCCCAAAAAATAAATACATAAAAATAATTAATACAATACAGTCGTAGCCAAAAGTTCTGAGAACGACATAAAGATTGGAAATTAGAAAAGTTGCTGCTTAAGTTTTATAATAGCAATTTGCAAAAACTCCAGAATGTTATGAAGAGTGATCAGATGAATTGCATAGTCCTTCTTTTGCCATGAAAATTAACTTAATCCCCCCAAAAAACTTTCCACTGCATTTCATTGCTGTCATTAAAGGACCTGCTGAGATCATTTCAGTAATCGTCTTGTTAACTCAGGTGAGAATGTTGATGAGCACAAGGCTGGAGATCATTATGTCAGACTGATTGGGTTAGAATGGCAGACTTGACATGTTAAAAGGAGGGTGATGCTTGAAATCATTGTTCTTTCATTGTTAACCATGGTGACTTGCAAAGAAACGCGTGCAGCCATCATTGCGTTGCATAAAAATGGCTTCACAGGCAAGGATATTGTGGCTACTAAGATTGTACCTAAATCAACAATTTATAGGATAATCAAGAACTTCAAGGAAAGAGGTTAAATTTTTGTTAAGAAGACTTCAGGGCGTCCAAGAAAGTCCAGCAAGCGCCAGGATCGTCTCCTAAAGAGGATTCAGCTGCGGGATCGGAGTGCCACCAGTGCAGAGCTTGCTCAGGAATGGCAGCAGGCAGGTGTGAGCACATTTACACGCACAGTGAGGCGAAGATGGCCTAGTGTCAAGAAGGGCAGCAAAGAAGCCACTTTTCTCCCAAAAAAAACATCAGGGACAGATTGATCTTCTGCAAAAAGTATGGCGAATGGACTGCTGAGGACTGGGGCAAAGTCATATTCACAGATGAAGCCTCCTTCCGATTGTTTGGGGCATCTGGAAAAAGGCTTGTCCGGAGAAGAAAAGGTGAGCGCTATCATCAGTTCTGTGTCATGCCAACAGTAACGCATCCTGAGACCATTCATGTGTGGGGTTGCTTCTCATCCAAGGGAGTGGGCTCACTCACAATTTTGCCCAAAAACACAGCCATGAATAAAGAATGGTACCAAAACACCCTCCAACAGCAACTTCTTCCAACAATCCAACAACAGTTTGGTGAAGAACAATGCATTTTCCAGCACGATGGAGCACCGTGCCATAAGGCAAAAGTGATAACTAAGCGGCTCGGGGACCAAAACGTTGAAATTTTGGGTCCATGGCCTGGAAACTCCCCAGATCTTAATCCCATTGAGAACTTGTGGTCAATCCTCAAGAGGCGGGTGGACAAACAAAACCCCACTAATTCTGACAAATTCCAAGAAGTGATTATGAAAGAATGGGTTGCTATCAGTCAGGATTTGGCCCAGAAGTTGATTGAGAGCAGCCCAGTCGAATTGCAGAGGTCCTGAAAAAGAAGGACCAACACTGCAAATACTGACTCTTTGCATAAATGTCATGTAATTTGAAACGTATGAAGTGCTTGTAATTATATTTCCGTACATCACAGAAACAACTGAAACAAAGATCTAAAAGCAGTTTAGCAGCAAACTTTGTGAAAACTAAACTTTTGGCCACGACTGTAGAAAGTTAAAATAAAACAAATTAACCTGCACTTTACCTTTAAACAAGTAAAACTAAATCCCGACAGATAAGTGTTTCCGTTTGTTCGCTCAGGCGCCATGTATATGTGTGTGTGTGTGTGTGTGTGTGTGTATGTGTGTGTGTGTGTGTGGAATTAGGCCCTTCCCTCGCCTCGTTTTACACAGTAAAACTCCTCCTCCCTCCCCCCACCTCGCTTTTTAAGTTTCACAACAAACACACACACACAATAGAAACACTGTTTTAAAGGGGAAAAAAGGAAATCTTTCTAATGACACTTACATGAGTGCATACTAACGGAATCACTGCTGTAAAATAAAAAAAAAATAAAAAAAATTAACCAGCACTTTACCTTTGAGAAGAATCGCGACAGTGTGTGTGGGTGTGGGTGTAAAGGTGAGAGAGTGTGTGTATAGGAGACACGCTGAAACAGAGAGGGAGATGTTGATTATACCAGTAAGAGACGCACACTAAGACCCAGCGGGGAGACGATTACCCATAATTCCGCAGAGCAAGAGAGAGAAAAATCATTGGCTCAGTTGTGATCACGTGACGCTCTGTGTCAAAACAAGAGTGCATGCGTGATACATGATACTCGGCACTCGTAAACCAAGACTTGCTCGTTTTTTCAAGTAAAAATTTATTAAAAATCTTTAAAAAATCTGAGGTTCCACTATATGCAATTATGCAGATCCATGTTATAAAACAGAAGAAACCACAAATATTTGTAGCCACTTTCTGCTTTTATAATGTCACACAACCTCTTTTGTCTCCTGGAAGGGCTTTTGAAATGTTCTCATTTTTATCTGACCCTACCAATTTTCTTTGATGTGTTGTTACTCTGTCAGAATTCTTGACATGTTTGTTAGAGAGCAGATGCTGCAGGCAGGTACAACTGGAGTTTTTGTAGAATGGTAGTAGCTGACCTATTATGTTTTCATATTGTGGCAAACACCCAGGCACACCTATTTAAATACTGTAGATTAATGTTACTGGTAATTATCTACTTACTGTAGGTATTTCTGTGGTGCCATGGTGGCCTAGTGGTAAGCATTGTTCCATCACATTTCCACGACTGGGGTTTTGAATCTTGCTTCCAGTTTGTGTGTGTGTGTGTGTGTGTGTGTGTGTGTGTGTGTGTGTGTGTGTGTGTGTGTGTGTGTGTGGAGTTTGCCTGTTATTTATGTGCTACTGTAGGAGGGTTTTCTTCAGTTACTCTGGTTTTTCTCCCACAGTGCAAAGACATGCACTGTAGGCTGACGTGTGGTGTGAGTGTGCTCTGCCACCCCTACAACCCTGCTTGGGTTCCCATTCATTACCTCCAGGCCTCGTGACCCTGCACAGGACCAGTGATAATAGGTAACGGATGAATGAATGTTACTATAAATTATCCAAACTAAGAGTAGTGGTTTAACCTGTTTCTGGACCTGCAGTATGTTGCTGGCGTAATGATTTGGTTGTTTTAGAAGAGTACCACCCAGATTGTTGCATGCCCAGAGTGAAGCATGGGGGTGGATCAGTGATAGTTTGGACTGCAATATCATGGTATTCCCTATGCCCAATACTTGTGCTAGATGGGCATGTCACTAAAGTAACATTAACAACTTATTTTGATTACAAAACAAGAATTAAAAGCTTCATTAAGGTATACACTATCAGTCAAAAGTTTGGACACACCTTCTAATTCCATGGTCTTTTCTGATTTTTCTTTTCTTCTACGTTGTAAAACAACGCTGAAGGCATCCAAAATATGCAATAATCTCCTTTGAACAGTTGATTTTGAGATGTGACTGCTACTGATGCTCTACATAGCCTTCATAACGGATCTAATCTGAGGTGCTGTTTGTTAATTGATCATTTTTGAGGCTGGTAACTCTAAATGAACTTCTCCTCTGCAGCAGATGTAGGTTTTAGTCTTGTTTCCTGGGAAGTTCTTCATGAGAGCCAGTTTCATTCTGGGGCTTGATGGGTTTTGCAAATGCACTTGACAATACTGTTCTTGCAAGAACTATTCTAGAACAGCTGACCTTAGAATTATTTACTTAATTCTATATTTATTTCATAGTCCAGTATTGAAAATATATTTATATATATAAATTTCTACCCCTAATGACATCATAAAAAAGTAATTTGCATAGACCCTCCTTGTGTTTGGTGTTGGTGTCTATTGTTGGTGGTATTCTGAGACCATTAGGTGGACTGTCAGTTTAAAATACCATTCCTTCAAGCAGCAGAGACAACAAGAACTTTGGGTGGGATATTCACAGACACTACAGGTGCTTCTGCACATGGTTATGTGGACACTGCACAGTTCGTTTGGAAGAGGTGTGAAATAGAGTAATCCTCAGCCATGCCAGAATGATCTGCGTGGTATTTCAGCTAGAACACTAGCAGACCATTTTTAGGGACATCTGAGACCTATGTCAACTTGTTAAACAGGAGTATAATATGTGACCTTTAAATCTGGAGTAGCCTGTAGCTTGACAACTTACAATGGCACAGTAGCAGACCCAACATTGGTAAGACACTGGTTATACACGTCTGTATGATTTTTAACATCTTTCATGAACGTAATCTTTAATAAAACCACAGACTGTTATTAAATTAGACAAAATTGTGAGTAAACACAGTCACATACAGTTCAATGTGTCAAGCTACTGGTGTTCACAGAGTACCCATTGAAAAGTATGGGTTATTGTCACTGGAGTTATCAAACGATTTTCACATTCTTACAACAGCCCGTGACTAAAACAAAACTGGGACAGATAATTCCAACTTAAATCTGACCTCAAAATAAGTTCTCACATACAGTATCTACAATTAACATCTGTGCAAATCGGTCATGAATAATACGATGACATTTTGAAATGCGTTTTTTGCAATGGCAGTGAGATTTAATCAGGTAGGATACTTCACAAATGTGAATTTCCAAGTTCAACAGTAATATTTAAAGGGCATTCTAAGCTCAAAACACCAAGCTGATTAATATGAAGCCTCTGAAGTAACGGCTAGGCCTTGAGTTATAAGCAGGGTGGAATGCAGAAAACCTCTGAGACGTGTGATTTGCGTACGTGTCCCCTTCTTAACTATCTGTCCCCCACTGTGCTTGAGCAATCATGGTCACTGAGCCGAAAGAGGACAGACTGATATCAGGAGGACACGAGTTGCATGGCTAGCAGGGCATTGTAAGGATAGTTGGGCAAGTCTGCATTCAGCCATGTGGTGTTTCGTCAGCTGGATGGAAAACTCTAGGAGCAATTTTTGGATTTTTTTTTTCATCTCCTTCATTGAGTTTTAATTATCCATTCACACTGATTATAGAAATTATCGATACACACTGACTATAGAAATTGACTATAAATTGTCTTGGCACGCTTCATAAAAATTTACAAAAAATATTGTGTCAAATAAATATTACATAATAATTAATAAAATATCCTCATTACCCTCAAGCATATTAATAGTTTGCTTATATCAGAGTATCTATTAAAAATCAATATTATAAATAAAAAAATTGCTCAGAAATGTGTGTGGCAAAAATATTGAATAATATCCTTAAATAATATCCTTATGGAATATTATAATTTGATGCACTGAAATTATTGGTCTTATTTTACTTCTGCACTCAGTTGGCGGAAACTGATGTCTTTCAAGAGGAAACAGAAGGTTTTTCACTTGCACAAATTCTAGTTAATAGATACTGAAAAGTTAAAAAAAACATAACCACATAAAGACATTGTCAAACCTTCCCAATGTACAATACTGTATATTTATGGCCCAATTATGCCTTGGGGCTGTTTTCTGTTTTATGACTAGTGGTTAAGAGGCTCTTGTTAAGATTAATGGCATCATGAATTCTGCTAAGTATCGGATCTTTCTTCTTAAAATGTGGTTGTATCTGCCAGGAGGTTACAACTTGACCAAATATTGATGAGTCAAAGAAAGCACAAAATTAGTATGCAATGACCATCTCAGCTTCCCACAAATACAGTCAGCCTAAAAAAATGTATACACACGCCAGGAAAAGAAAAATAGTATTATGTATATTATATTAATATAATATTAATAATATTATCATATTATTATAATACTATTTTAATATTACCTTATATATATAGGTAATTTAGAGTTTAGAGTTACCAGCCTATCACCAATTAACAGCATTTCAGATTAGAGCCGTTATGACAGCTTTACAGAGATTAAGTAGCAGACATATCTCAATATCAGCTCTTGATATCAATAGTAAACTTCAACATTGTTTTTACAATGTAGAAAGAAATAAAAATCAGGAAAGACCATGGAGTTAGATGACGTGTTTGTATATATATATACTGTATATAGATTTATATAAAATATAGCTTTGTTACACGCAGATTGGTATATTTTAAGTATTTATTTATTTATTTATTTTTCATTAAGAAAATGGTGTAAAACAAAACATTTTTAAAACAGAAATGTTAGACTACTGAAAATTATGAACTCAATACTTGGTTGGGGCTCCCTTTGCATGAATTACTGCAGCAATGCCTCGTAGATTCTCTATGGGGTTACATCGGGTGAGTCTGCTGGCCAGTCAAGCGCAGGGATACCATGGTCCTTAAACCAGGTATTAATACTTTTGGCAATGTGTGCAAAAAATACAAATAAAAATATATAAAAATATAAAATGGGCAGGTGCCAAGTCCTGCTGGAAAATGTAATGAAATCAGCTCTATGCAAACATATTTTACTCATTCTGCTTTTTCATTTTTTGTTTGAAAACCAAGGTAAAGCAGTTACTAAAAATGCGTGAATTAATTCATTTTCATGTTGGTGTTTTTCTGTGTTCCGGCTGCCTGCTGCTGAATACACAGCTCTCATCATTCATCTTAATGCCGTTTATAACAAACTCCTAACTGGCTGCTGAGCTCATGTGAGCATTTGTCAAATTCTTTTGTATTGTTCTGTGTTTCTAAGAATATCGGTAACACGTGTGCATGGGGCCTCAGCCTTTAAATGGAAACTCTGCTCAAATCCTGTGATCCTGTGAATTGTAGAAAGATGTTCACATCCACAAACAAATATTAAGGAGTTTAAAATGTGCTGCATTGCTGGGTAGATCAAGATTCATTTTCAAGTATTTCTGCATTTGTTAGAATTACAGGAAGAGTCTCTGCTGTTATCCTCTCCAGGGCAAGCAACGCAGACTATTAATTTAACGCGTGTGATCATTTTGTACAAAAGTATTGCTCTACTTAAAAACCTACCACATGCTGCTTGTGTTATTTTTTTCTTTCTCTTTTGTGCTGGTTTTAATGAAAGGTGCCAGTGGTTTTGGAGGACACTCATGCGCTATGTTTCTGACCTTCCTAGTCTTTCTGTAACACTCTCAATAAAGAGGATCTTTTATGTGTCTGTTAAATATAAAGAATTTAAATACTGAAATATGAAATATACTAAGAATGAAATTATCATGTTGTTACAATAATATGTGACCTGTGACCTCACATCAGGTATTAAGTTATGTATATTTTCTGATTGCTGGTTCAATAGATACAAGTGTATTTCTGTACCATGTCCAGTTGCTGAGATATAGCTAGTATGAACTTGTTTATGAGGAGAGCCTTGGGGAAAAAAAAGGTGAAATCCAATTTTTAGAATATATAATTTAGGATTCCATAACATAATAACATAGAGGGAACCCTTAGACTAATTTTCACATCAGGATTTCCCTGCTATCCCTAAACATAACTTCTCCAGCAGCTTGATTCTATAGCGAATTTTTTATTTATTTTTACGTCACCACTGGAGTAACCAGCTTGGATACTAGAAATGCCAAATAAAATCAATTTAGTTACCTACTGTTATTCATTTGTGTTCCAATTGATGAAAAAAATAAGTCTGTGTTTATATAATTCATTAAATTATTAAATAATATATAAAATATATTAATATTTATATGTATATATTCATACATATATTTATACATTTATATATGTATTATATATGTTTATACAGTTGCAAGCATAATTATTTCCGGAAGTGTGCTTGTAATCCAAAGCACTTGTATTTCTAAGTAAATTTCCCAATAAGACACAGTATGGAAATATACTGTATTAAAATAATGTATTTTAATGTAGTATATTTGTTTGCATTTGAGGCAGTTTCCCTAGAATCTTACAGGTGGTGCACGCTAAACTATTCACACGCTGACATGCAGCACAGCATCCTGGGTGGTAGGAGTTAATTATTTCCTACGGTTGTTTAGAAATGTTAAAAAAAAGATTAATCATTTGATCAGGTTGTTTATAAAATTGTGATACTAACAGGATTGCAATACAAATTGAATCTGTATCTAAATACCCTGATAATATCATTTCAGCTGGTCTTTAGTGATTCCCATCTCTTTTGGGGAGTGTTGATTAAAGCACATTAAAACAATGTTTAGGATTAAAATGTTCTCAACTGTGTAGAAGGATCAGTGATATAATGTATTAATTAACTGACTTTTGGCAAATTAAAATTTTTATATATTTCACCTACTTCAATCTATTGTCCTTAGTGCAAAACTAACCCGTGCGATTTGACACGTGACTTGATTTGATGGGTCGCATGTTTGCAAAATTTTAATATGATTTATTGTCAAACTTGTTTTTAAAAGATAATCAGTACAAATAACCTAAAATGTCATGTTCCTTTAAAAGAACAGACTTTAAAAGAAATAATGGTCTCAGCACAACATTTTTCAAAATTTAAGATGTCCCTTTTTTCTGGTTCGATTCTTTGCTCATTCTGTAAAATGAATGAACAACTTAGAGCTGAACAAAATGTTCAATGCCATGTCCTCCCCCCCCCCATCACACACACCAATGTTGATCATAATATGGAGTGTGCGCCGTCGTTTCCTCTTCACATCCACTTAAGCATTCACATTTAGTGCAAATCTTATTTCTAGAACACAACATTAGTGTATCGCTTTCAATAACTTGTGATTCTAGCCCATTTATGTCAAGCACACAATCTCAGCCTTTGTCGTCTTCATGCTGCTATCACTCTGTTAACACACAGTTTATTTCCTCTCGACTGAACCCGTCTCTGTTCTGATAGCTCACTCTAAACCAAAGAGTTTCCGTTGTCGTGATGAAGTAGATTATAGCAGTGTTTATGGACTAGTGCACACAGATGCTTATCGCTCTACTATGATGTGACCATTTCTATCCAATCTGCCTTCACTTGCCCTCTTGTTTCCCAGCAACTGGTGTCTCTGTCCCTGGTGTCAAAGTGAGCGATTGTGTCCCGACTTGAGCATTTCCACTTAATCTTACATGAATATTAAAGAAGACACCGATCTGATACCCAGGATCGTTACATGCTAAAGGTGGATCAGAATATCAGAGAGGAAAATAACTAAAAGTAAATACAGCCTGAAATATTGTTGCTTGAATTGAATGTGACAGCAAAAAGCAATGTAAAGGTCATCTGATTGCAACAGTAGCAACATGATCGAAAATCTATAGCGCTTCAAAAAGCAAGTGAATGGGAGTTGCAATAATGGTAGCTGTGTAGGGAAAAAAATCAAACCAAAAGATTTTTTAGGCTTTTTTTTTTACTGTAGATGTTTACATATGAATTGACTTTGGGTTTGGAATGATTTCATAATTCATCTTCCATTACGCATAAATTTAGCGTTCAGGATGAAAGATCTCTAAAAGATGAACATATGATAGGAGAGTGGAAAATAAATAAAATTTGTGCCGTAGCATGTTTAAATGCTCAAATCTGATGGGTCAGAAGATATGCATAATATTCATATAATGGCACAGTTAGTGAAAGTTGTAGCATGACTGAAAGGTTTAAATCCACTGCTTCTAATATGGTATTGTTTCGATAGTAACAGCTCATACACAGGCACTCCACATAATATAGGTCCAGTAACAAGCTGAGGCCGCATGATTACATAGTGGTTAGCACTGTGGTCTCATTCCTCCAAGGTCGGGGTTTGATTCCTGCCACGGGTTTGTGTGTGTGGAGTTTGCATGTCCTCCCCTGTGATTTCTTCCGGGTACTCTGCACA
The DNA here is from genome assembly GCA_013621035.1 of Clarias magur. Lineage (NCBI taxonomy): Eukaryota > Metazoa > Chordata > Actinopteri > Siluriformes > Clariidae > Clarias > Clarias magur. The sequence continues at coordinate 29,713 of QNUK01000364.1, forward strand.
GTCCCACAGTCCAACAACAAGCAGATTAGGCCAACTGATGCCCCCAAATTGCCCGTAGTGTGTGTGTGTGTGTGCTCTACATGAATTGGCACCCTGTCCAGGTTGTACCCGCCTTGTGCCCAAAGGTTCTAGAGACGAGATCTAGTGATGGGTCATTCATGAACGATGCACTCTTTTTGAACGTGATTTAGGAGAACGAGTAGTCTCAGAGAGTGATTTGTTCATTTTCTACTGGGTGCGCATGCGCAAAGCATCCCAAAACCTCCGTAGGTTATGTTCAGGAAACAGAAATGTCTAGTCTGAATCGTTCGTTCCTTTTGTCAGGTGACGCTACGCAGTGCAAAAGATCCAAAAAAACAAACGGACTAGAAGACTCATGAGAAGGACCGCTCAATTCTGTTTCTTGTTTAATGCACTGCATAGCGTCTATGAAAGTCACATGACAAAAGAACGAATGATTCAGACGAGAAGATATGATGGTGAGCTGCTCATTCTGTTTATCATAACATGTCCATAGCTGCATTGTAACACTTTCATTACTGGAACTAGAGCCAAAAGTTTTGTATGTAGACGTGTTGGTTGGGGGTCTGTTTATTGAACATTTAACATTTTATTTTATTTCTGACCAAAGGAACGAAATGAACTAAATGACAAAAAAAATATTTAACTGTTGTTTAAAAAAAGTAAACCTGAAAAATATTTCATCCTTAGGAGACATTTGTTTAACATTAATTTGTTTTGATTTTTGGACGCAAAACTAAACACTATAATTCACATTGTTTATACATTGTTTATATTGTTTATATTTTCCTATATTGACACTCAATGCTAGATTTACAAGGGGAACACTTTATTGAATCATGTGTTATGGCAGAGACAAATGTGTGTGATGTCATATGCTGTCGTATGATGTAATAATCTGTTAAAGTGGTATGTAACCATTATCCGTCTTTATCATATACCGTCTTTCAAATCGCTACACGAGGAAATGTACAGTATTATAAACACCATGACAGATTGTCATACCAGTTTGTTTACAATACAACAGTCACATGTTACCAGGAACTGCCGTATTACTCAATATTTTGTATAGCTGATTTTATTTTACAAAGCTTCAACTTGTCCTTAATATTCTATGAAATATTTGATAGGTAAGCTCTTTTCACACAACAAAGGACATGTGACACACAAATGACATTTGTTCTATAGCGAAAGTTAAACAAGTCCCTTTCCACCATCCTGACATTCTCTGACACACACGACACAATAATGACATTTTCTTAAGTAAATCAACCCACCTTAAACTATATTGACACTTGATGACAGACACATGACACCATAATGACATTTACTTTTATAGCTTAAGAAAACAAACCCATTTAAACTGTGACAAGCAAATAACACCATAATGACTTTTTTTTAATTCTATAGCTAAAATAAGCCAAGCCTCTTAAACGATCTTCACATTCAGAGCCAGACACATGACACAGTAAGAACATTTTCTTCCATAGCTAAAGTAATACAAGACCTTTTAAACTATCTTGACACTCTGACAGACACATACCACAATAATAACTTTTAATGCTATAGCTAAATTAAGTAACCCCCTTAAAACAAATGTTTGCACTCGATCACAGATGCATGACACACACAAGACATTTTCTTCTATAGCTCAAAGTAAGCGAGTCGCTTTAAACTGTATGACAGACACGTGACACAGTAATGACATTTTCTTTTAGAGCTAAAAAAAAATGAGCCACTGACAGACACAGGAAACGATAAAAACATTTCTTATTCTTTTTCTTGTTTAACGGCGGTTTGAATCCTGTGGGTTATATTAGCGCCAACAGTAGGTCTAATTCTCCCTCATCTTCCCTGCCTCTCAAAGATGATTTTCCAGTCCAGCCTTCCGTACAAATGTCTAACGCTTCCTTTCCGGATTTGTCTTGTCTTTTCCTGCCTTGAACTCTGAATCTGCTTCATCCGGCACATCCATACACTCTTTCTCCTCGACAACTGTGTTCAATGACAACATTTTGTTCGATAACATAATATGTGACAGACATGTGACACAGCATTGATTTATTTCCTTAACTAATGTAAAACAAGCTCCTTTTTTCTTTCTACACAATTTGATTCTTCGTAGTTATCATTCTTTTCTATAGTTAGTAGGACTTATATAGGAATTTATCTATGATAAAAAATAATTGTTGTTGGTCTTTCCTTTGCTCCCGTCAAGAAGTTGCCACAATCCGATCTGCACAACAACTTGGCACAGGTTTTACATCGGATGCTCTTTCTGATGCAACCCTCCCATTTTATCCAGGCTTGGGACTGGCACTGCATCCAGTGTTTGGGGTTGCAATATTCAAAAATGTATAAAACTGCTGTCAAACTAAAAAACAAATGTAAGGCAAATACAGTAGATATATGGCTTACAGGTAGAGGACTATTTTAAAATCTATTTTTCAGTATGCCTTGTATCCTACAGTACTATGAGTCATCAGTTAATCCAGGATGTGGCCTTGTTAAAGGTTAAATATGCAGTTAATTTGTTTTTGCTTCATTATGCGAATGCCATTGTTTATCCAACCTTCAAGAGCAGCCCTCCCCTAACTCTGGGTGACAATGTCCACGACACAGTTTTTTGATCGGTTAGGGCACTCATTTTTATACTGCAGCCTTCTGCAGTATCAAGATGGCAAAGTCCAGGTTTACAATAATGATTAACAAAAGCTGTATTGCGTAGTGCTATTTGAAGTAATTGAACTAAGATTTAATAGTTTTTCTGTACAGCCAGTAATTTTATGTAACAAAGTCTTAAGCATTTAACAACATTCACTCATATTCATGGACTTTGAATAGAGATGAGTGCAGATTGGAGAGCACAGAATGACAAACTAATTAAACGGATTAATGAAACTGTTGTATTGCAGCAAAATGAGTCCTCATTTGAGCCCAGCTGATGAATCTGTTTAAGGTGCTTGGCACTAAATCAGTCAGATTTAACTGGTCAGATGAAATCTAAACCTTTTTTTTAATAAATATGCAATTTTCCATTCTGAACCCTGAGCTCCGAGATACTGCATAATATGGATGGGATCCACCAGGGTCCACCCAATACAATATTATCATGATACCCAAGTGTTGATTTGATTTTATTTGCACTGGAATTGTAAGTATCATGATTTTATAATCCTGCCAATGTGTGCATAGTATGGAGTGTGCCACCTGAATAGTATGGAGTGTGCCACCAGGATAATAGAGGAACTGCAAGATTTTACCAGTTCAAATGCAAATATACAGTATAAATAAATAAAATATTTTTAAAAAAGCATTCCATAAGGTTCTGAAAGCAATATACTGAAATTGTTATGGGGAGCAGGTTTGGCAGCCGTGCCACAAGATGTAGTGATGAATATAAGAGCCATTCTGTAGGGGTTCAGGGGGGGGTCAGTGAAATGGGAGCATTCGAGAGTGCTTGTGTACACGTTTGGGAAGGCCTTCCTGTTCAAAGATAACGTGGGTGTATTAATTGGAGCTAGAAAGAGAACTGAAAAAAAAAAAAGCAAAGCTAATCTGTCTCCTCGAGACAGGAAAATTAAAATAATGCTCTATCGTCTGCTCAGTATGAGGTTATCTTTTGAGGGGCTTATGTCATATTTTTTGTTTTTTCACTTACAACTTGGAGTACACGCTTGTCGGGTAGAGTGCTCTCTCTCTCTCTCTCTCTCTCTCTCTCTCTCTCTCTCTCTATCTCGTGGGCGCCAGCTGGTTCCGATGACTTTGCTTGACTGGATCATTGTGTTTGCTATTGCCTTTGGCCCTATCCCGGGAGTGACGTGCTCTCTACCTGGTGCTACCTAATGTTCACACACCATGTGCCAGTTTCCAGAGCCCTAAATAGATGTGCTGCCAGATGTAGCGCATCTCCACTGATTGCCCCCACAGCGGCATCACCTAGCAACCGCTCATGAGGATGACCTCGGATTTCCCCATTCTAAACAGTGCAGAAAATCTCCTTGCGGATCTGTCCCTCGCGAGACCCGTGTTGTTTCAGAAATAGTATTAGAAAGGGAGACTTATTTAAAGAATAATTGGTTAGGGTTAGTGTACAGCCTTATAGATCTCAATAATTTGAAATAGACTAATAATAACTCATTCACAGTCACCAGATCTCAACCTAATTGAACATCTATGTGAGTTTTCTATTCCAAGGCACACATAAGGCTTGTGGATCATGGTGGCCCAAGATCATACTTTATCCTTAAAAAAAGAGACTTACAATGTAAAACACACATTCATTTACAGTTGCATTTCTTCTTTGCATTTCTTCACCCAGTATATTTGTATGCCTGTGGTTTTTAGAAAGCTGATCATTCATCCTTATTATTTCTCATACAATGAGGTAGTCGAATAGTACAGTATTGTGACTGTATTGTAGTCAACTGTATTGTTTTCCTTTTAAGTTAAATAGAATTTGCCATACAATTATATTTTTTTAATAGTCTGAACAAAGCAACACTAATTTTGCATGCAACCTGTTTCGGTTCAGCCTTGTATTTTGTTCCTGGAGGTAAACATGATGAAAGAAAATGAAATTAAATGAAGAGACAAAGGAACACTTATACCATCCATTTCACAAAGTGATCCACATGGTGGCAATGTAGACAAAAATAAAGCCAGATCTGAACAATGGTATCCTACTTTTATATTTATTCATATTTTTCCAAAGCAGCTCACAGTGCAAGCACTTGAGGGCCAATGACCTTGCTGTTGGAACCAACAATGGTATCTTGGTAATGCTGAAAAAACGGTCCCCCGAACAGCATTGAGCACCTGATAGCACTACTTACAGTATATCCTTGAAACATTGACATTTTGTATTCATTATGCAGAGCAATATAGACAATTGAAGATGCAGCCTTACAGATTTAGTGAATCTGTAAAGATTCGTAACTGGAGAGCCAGATACAAGAGTTCATCCAAGCACTAGAGTGGTCTAGGTGGTTAGAAAATAAATTAAAACCAAAGTACACCAATAATAATATATACTGAGTTCAGGGAATGAGGTTTTGACATTTGCACATAGAAGAAGGGAAGTGGAGTTTAGGCAGTGCCGTAATGACCGTGTTTAGACATCAGAGAAGGACATGCCAGATACCTTAAAGTTGGTATGCAGGTGTGTACAGTGCATATACAATGTATAATTTCCTTGTAAAACTGCATAAGTTTTTACCTTTTTGTTAAAGGCATACTTGCTCTACAGCATTTATTTTCCCAGTATGGCTTTTTGTTGCCATACCTTAAGTTTCTGTTGAAGATATGAATTCTGCCGGGCAAGGACAGTGTGTTCCAGATTCTTTGATAGAAATAGAAGAAAACAGTCTGTAGTTAGTTACATCAGTGGGCTCAAGCTTGGTCTTCTTAAGGACATGTGTGATTCAAGCAGACGTGAAGATAAAAGGAGAGCCTAAACGATTAAAAGAACTTCCTAATAGTATTGTATTCATCACAGCAAATGGCACAAGGAGACTTCTGGACGGTAGTGGGTTAAGGATGCAGCTTGTCTGACCGTTCTTGGTCATCAGCAGTAGAGCACTTGCAGTCATGTGATCCATAATCCAAACATTCACCATTTTGTATGGCAATCACGCCTGCCAGAAAAATTACCAACAAACCAAATAATGATGAATTGCTGGCTAAATCTACCGTATGGATTTTACTGACCCTGCATGTAGTCTATATTAGCAAACATAACAGAAGTACATGATGTATATTGGATATTTACTATGGTAAATTTACAGAAGATTTATTTTATGGCTACTTTATCTGAGATAAAATGGTGACCACACAAGCCCCAGTGATCACCAGCACCGCTCATCTTTGACCAAGGTTCCTTTCGTCTCTTGTCTGAATAGCAGTTAACCAGAAATCACATTTCTTTTTGTGAGTGGGAAAACTGTCTTTCAGGTCTTTGACCTCGTATGTCGTGTCGTTCCCCACGCACAAACTGTCCGGCATTGTAAAACCGCAAGACAAAATGTCGGCTGTTTCGGTTTTATACCGGGTCACAAACACATCATCACACAGCGGAAAGCAGTGCAGATTTGAGTGCACAGAATAACATGAACAAATTGTCTGATTCATGAAACCTTTGTACAACATCAAAACAAGCGGACGTTCGAGCGTGATTGATGAATCAGTTTCCGCTGTGTGGATGCAAGCTGCTGCCCACAAGTCCTTTCATATGCTTCTAATTTAAAGGAAACTCGCACTGCATTCAAGGCCAAGATATTTAATCTCAGTTTCTCCAAACATGTTAACATTTTATTCTTTTAGCAAGTCAGTTAGTTCATGTACACTGTTCACAAGATACATTTTAAAAGTTGATTAGGGACAGATTTATTTGAACTTTCTCAAGTGTCAAGAGGGTCAAGTGTTTGTACAGTATACAGTACAACCTGTTGACTGTCTCCTTAACTATGTGTAATATTTCAGGATCCTTTGCTAGTTGTCATAATTAGGTGAAAATGGAAGCACATCTGTATGGATGTAAAACAGTTCCAGAAAGATTTTAATAATCATTAAAAAAAAAAAAAGATTTGAAAAGTTATTGTGTGAAATATTACGATTCAAAATGAACAATGCACAAGACTGTACTTGTATTGAAATATATTTGTTTGTTTATTTATTTATTTATTTTTAATAGGCAAATCCGCATTTGCCTTTGCAGTGTTCTGTAGATATAGTGAGATGGGTGCATGAGTTCCCAAGAGGGGGAGACATTTAATGGCACTGGATTCAATACATGCACCAGACACTATTGCCTTTGCCTCCCGCAAATGTTACACTTGGGCTACATTCACATCACCATTCTTGAAGTAACTCAATTCCGGTTTTTACACTGACCAGGATCTGATTTTTTTTATGGCTTTCTGTGAATGCATAGATCCGTTTTTCAGATTGGATGTGAGTCACTTTCATATGTAACTTACCATCCTTTAGGAAAAAAATCCCAAACACATTTTTTTCTATGATCACATTCACTGTTTGAAATGAATAGTCACATGAACTCAGCAAAGACGTATTGATGTGCCATTTTATAGGACAGAAGAAGTCAGATAAAAGTCCCTTGAAATTGTTAATGTGAACCGCCATGACATAACATACAAATCATATCTGACCAAAAAGATCGGAATTAAAACAGCGTGGCTTGCAATGTGAACGTAGCCTTGTTGATTTTTGAAATTTATAAAAAGTGCTGAAATAAGCAACCTGAATACTGGTTTCTGAATACTTGACAATGATCTTAAATATACTGTAGCTCCAAACTTGTAACACGAAGGCTTTAAAACAAGAAAGTTAAAGTATTTGAGTGGCCATCACGAAGCTCTGACCTGAATCCTGCAGACAGTTTGCAAACTTAACTAAAAAAGCATGTCTGAGCAGGGAGGCCCACAAACCTGACAGACCTGCACCAGTTATGTCAGGAGGAATGAGTAAAAAAAAAAAATCTGTTTCATATTATGAGAATATTTTAAAAGACTACCAAAAGCAGTTGCTTTAAGTTAGGCAAAAAAGCAATGTCTCAAACTGTATGTAAACTGTTGACCCACGACGCATATGATAGGGTCTGTCCACGTGGCATCCTATTTATGGGCTTGGGTTGCCAGATCGGCACCCGATTTTATCTGAGTACTAGGGATGAAGGACCTTGCTCAAGGGTCCAACAGTGGCAGTCTGAGGAACATTCCGATCAGGAGTTTTAACACCTTACCCCAGAGTTACCCTTACCCCCACTGTTGTCTGAGGTTGCTTCAAATTAAGACAGTTATGGGAGTGCACTTAAAAAAATGATGGTATTTAAGGTAGATAGACAACATAGCATAGCCTTGCATTGCCAACACGGAGGGTTTGAGTCTGTGTGCATGGAGTTTGCTTGTTCTTCCCATGGGCTTCTACTGTCCAAAGACATGACTGTTGACATGATTGTTTTTTCCAAATTGCGTGGTGTAACCTGCCAAGTCCCCTGGGATGGGCTCCAAGCCTCCTTCAAGCCTGTACAGAATAAGCGGTATAGAGAATATGTGAGAGGGTGAGTAAGTGAGAGTGTTTAAGGTCATAATCAAGTAGAAAACAAACTGATTTTCCAACCTCACCTGGAGGTAGGTCTGCTCTGTGGTATAGCAATTTCAATAGGTCACATTAAAACTTGAGTTATAAATATGCATGAGTAAAGTTTGCCTTTTAAACCATTACATCTTAATGCGCATGATGCTTTTAGCTATTTTTATCTCTATTACTTATGCTGCTCTACTTGCTATGCTTTTAAAATTAATTAATAAGACTGATATCGATCAAGATAGGATTGCTGAAATACACATGCAGACATGTGTTTAATCAAACTGTACATGTTTCAGAAAATTTAATTGACGAATAAGGAAGCTGTTGTTGTCGTTCTGATGGTTATGATCTGTAACTGCACACATCTTTAAAGAGTAAATAATACAAGATGAATGCCACAGCTTGGGTTGTCCAACTACAGCCTGTCAGCATGGTTCCAAACCACACATGTGGTGTGGTCACTTGTCACTTTGTTGTTGTTCAAATGAAGACAGACTGACACTGTATTTAAATAATGCACTTAGTGTTTCATTATTAAACTGCAACATGTAATTATATAAATCATAGTTTTGGCACCTGGTAACCGGTTGCTAAGTGTAGTACAAAGTTACCATTGAGCCCAGGTTCTGTTTTATTTGTGGATTTGCATATGATTCCGTCTTATTATCGGTAACCACATGCTGAGATTAAGCTGTGCTCGAGCTGTTGTGATGATTCAGGAGAAAAAAAATTGAAGGGAAGAATTATATTTGGGAAAACAGCTTTAATGCCAGTTTTGCATGGCAGTTGCATGCCAGTTATGTCACAACCATTAACTTTATGTTAAGGAATGGGTTTTGCAGTGCAGTAGACAGATTGTACTTCCATGGCTGAGAGCATCTGAAATGTCTTTTTACAACTTTTTTTTTTTTTTTTAACATAAAAAAAACCTTACAAATTGCTATATATATATATATATATATATATATATATATATATATATATATATATATATAATCTGGAATGCATTTAAGAGGGTGCATTAACCAAAAGACTAATATACAACTAATATAAAAAAATAGTATTCTGAACATATTTTCCCCACTTGCTTTTTGTGCAATTTATTAGGTGTATGTTAAAATAGAATGACTGTTACAGTATATATCAATCTCAGCTGGGGTGTCACTGACCAAAAAAAGTGTGAAAGTGCATACACTAACAGTCAAAAGTTTGGACACACTTTCTAATTGCATGTTTTTTTTCTGATTTTTATTTCTTTCTACACTGTAAAACAATGCTGAAGCCATCCAAAATATGCATTAATCAGTTCAACTTAATATTGATATATGTCTGCTACTTACAGTATGCTCTGTAAAGCCTTCATAACGGCTGAGGTTCTGTTTGTTAATTGGTGATTTCTGAGTAACTCTTTCTGATGAACTTGCATTTAAAAAAAAATGCATTTTACTGTACTATACAATACGGCTGACCTTCATGTCTTAAAATAACAACTGCCCATTGTTTTAAAAATTTTCAAAATAAATCCACATGTTCAACGGAATAATCAGTGTAGAAGATGAATGAATGAATGTTGGTTTGTATAAGTACAGTATACTGTATATGCTTAAGGTTAATTGTGGTAAATTTAATATAATTTAACATAATTAAATTATAATTTACCACAATTATCATTAATATGTTATGTTCTTATTTTCAGTATGAAATATACAGTATATATGCTTAATGATAGTATAGTATAGTATAGTATAGTATAGTATAGTATATATGCTTAATGATAATTGTGGTACACACACACACACACACACACACAGTATATATAATTGTAATTCACTACAATAATCATTAAACTGTTGTATTCTTATTTTCAGTATTATGGTTTCTTAATAAAATTAGTACAGTATCTGTCAGATGGAAATGGAACACACTCACAGGAATGAAAAAGAAAAAATTATATGATACTGTGCGTGTTGCCTTGAAGCACTGGTTGCCTTGGTAACCAATTCAGTGATTACTACATGTCAGTGGTGGATCCATATGCATTTTTAATAAGACTGTACCTTCTAATGCCGCAGATTTCCTCTAAGAAGACATTAAACCATGCTGTTATATAAAAAATTGGAAATTTTAATTGAAGCTTTATTACAGTTTATAGCATTTCATGCCTGGTCTTTTTTTTTTTAATAGATTATTGTATCTTGTAAGTAGAATTATCTTTGAGGAGTCTAAAATGTCCTAACTGGAAAGAAGGACCAGAGACGTAACCTGATTCTCTTTTCTTTTCTTTCTTTTTTTTTTCACCAAAATGTGAGCCGTTTTGTCAGAGCAGAGTTAGAAGTTGTGAACATGTCCTCTCGCCTCTGCAGAAGCAGCTCTTGCGTCATGCAGTTTCCATAGCAGCCCTAGCTGTACTAAGCTCATACACACACACAAACACATACATACACACACACACACACACACACACACACCACACACATACACACACACACACACCGCTCCCTCACTTTGCTCTGCGGTCTATGGGGAACCAGGCATGACTGTGGAAGACGGTGCAGCAATTTGCTTGGCTGTATACTCCATAGATACACTCGATTTCACTATCTGAAGATGTTGCATAAGTGTTCGATACGCAGAGCTGAAAGAGCTGTCCTTGTCACTGATGATAGGTTTTTAAAAGGAGAAACAACAGGTGAAAAACTGTCCTAGCTGTGTTAAGGCATCTTGAACTCGTCTGTAGTTTGAGGCTTTGCGGCAAAAAAAATGAATGTCATACTGTGTAAACTAGGACGTTAATTACACAATTGTGGTTTTAACAAACTAAAAAAGAGGACTAATGATAAAGTATGTGTAAATATTTTATTATAAAGGTTCATTATTATATTACACCACCAGGGTCTGGGTTCGATTCCGGCCTCAGAGTTTGCATGTTCTCCCTGTGTTTGGTGGGTTTCCTCCGGGTACTTCAGTTTCCTCCCACAGTCCAAAGACATGCAGATTAGGGTAACTGGCGTTCCCGAAATTGGCCGTAGTGTATGTGAAAGTGTGTATGTGTGTGCCCTGCGATGGATTAGCACCCCATCACACCTTGTGCCCTAAGTCTCCTGGGACAGACTCCAGGCCCCCTGGAGACAAATCATTTACAGGATAAAGCAGAGTAAATAATGAGTAAGTGAGTGAGTGAGTGATGTGTTCGTTTCTTTCTTTACCCTATAACTCTGAAACCTCTTAAAGACTGTAACAAACTGAGTTTCTAAGTCTTGACATGCCTGCACTTAAAGCCAGCTGTAAAAATAACTGAAATAACTAATAATCATTTCAGTAATTCATTCGTCAAATTTAGTAATCAACCAAAGTCTTTAGATGAATTATGATCCTAATAATTCAATAGAAGAAATTAGCAAGTGCCTCTTGACTCTTTGTATAAAAATGAAAGAAAGGCTTTTCAAAGTTATTAAGGCAGAAAACAGAACGCTTCACTTCTGTCAGCTATTCCTCCAGCGTATTTGTGTTGAGACATGTGGCATTTTATTCGCTCTGTTGGAAACGATTGTCATCATTTTTTGTAACTTTATTTGAAGATAATTAGAACTGTGATCTTGCCCGGGTGGCTACAGTTACAGTAGATGGGGAGAAGGATTACTCTTAGCACCTCCAGGGTTGGAGGTTTAAATTTCTGTTTGTGTGGAGTTTGCCCTGTGCTTTGTGGCAGTCAGGTTTCCTCCAGCTGAGGAAAGACATGCTGATTGGTGGTTCCAAATTGCCCACTTTTCCTAAGCACACAGCCATGGCCTCCGAGTGGCGCAGTGGTAAAGTGCTCGTCCTATCATCTGGAGATCGCCAGTTTGAATCCCGGGTGATCCCGGCTGTAACCTCTCGCAGCTGGAGGTCTAGAGAAAGCTGATTGGCCGAGCTCTCTCAGAGGGGAGGGATGAGAGGTACTTAGTGCTCCCACATTAATCACGGCTCTACAGCCAATCAGGGGCGTCTGTGAGCTCGCGCAGCGGAAGGAGCGGATAGCGCTGTCCTCCGAGTGTGTTACGCCTCTCCCAATGGAGCGCGAGCGAGCAGTTCGTAAAGATGCGGTCGGCTGAAACACGAGATAGTCTTCGGTCCTCCCGGCTGAGTGGTAGTAGTAGCCTTAATGTGGGAGCCCCCTAGTGACGGGGTGGAATTGGACACGACTAAAATTACGGGAGAAAATCTGGGAAAAATCCAAAAAATAAAGAACATAGCCATGAATACAGAACGTTACAAAAGCAACTTCTCCCAAGAAACAGTTTGGTAAAAATTAAAAAGTTTGGTCCAAGAACATAAGGCAAAAGTGATAACTAAGTGTGTTTAAAATCCTTAAGAGGCGGGTAGACAAACAATAGCCCGCAAATTCTGACAAACTCCAAGCACTGATCATGCAAGAATGTGTTTGTGCCCTGTGAGGGGTTGGCACCCCATCCATGTTGTTGAGCTCCCTGGGACAGGCTCCAGTCCCCTATCACCCTACACATGACAAATGCCATGGAACAAATGAATGAATGAATGAGTGGATGTTGTCTGAGGTTCAGAATTTTGGATTGAATTGAAGAGAATGGATTGAATTGCACATATGGATATGGGTTTAAAGGAATCTTTCCAACATTCTGATAATGTTCATGAATCCTTGTAAAATACCTTGAAAGCATCCATTGTAATAAGAATGACAGTAATAAACTGGAATGCACTTGAATAAAAATGAGACATTTTTTTATAGCTTATAGTATGCTTCTTATTTTTGTTCGTAAGAGCTTAGAGATTGTCAAAGCTGTTGTGTATTGCAGTCACTGAACACAAATGTTTTTTTCTTATCCAGTATTTTCTCTATGTATTATACTCTCTATGTACTGGTTGTTTGCTGGAAAGTGTATTTCTTTTCTAGAGTGTGAAACCCTAGGCTTAAAGCTTTTATCTTGCAGTGTGGACAATGTTTTGGAGCTTCTTAGTCTACTGTATAACCACAGATTGATGGTTTCCCCTAAGAGCAAATAAACTACGCACAACTTATTCTAAAATGTACGAAACCTTTCTCGTTTTTATGGGAATGACCTTAAAGCAGGATCTAGATTTCCGTGTAACCACTTTTTGCAACTTGCCATATGAAGGAATCGATCATGTTTGTACTGTACTGTATATAAAGTGGTTTTTGCTTAAAATAGTTCAGTCGTCTCATGCTGTGGCAGAACTCATGGTATTGATGTTACAGTATATCAATAAGTCTGTCTGCTCATACAGGTTAGAATGTCCAGTTGGGGTTCTCAAGTTTCAACTATGTGGAAATGATGGCTCAGTGACCTTCTGTTTGTGTTCTTTGGGAAGTACTATAAGGGGCTTTGATATCTAAGGACAAGTTAACTTAACGGGTCAATTTTATGTTTGCATAAGCATACCCGAATGAAAACCAAGAGTTTGTTGATCACTTAATCATTACCTTTAGGAAAATTCAAAAGGGCCCGAAAAATGTATACATTTTAACATGAAAAATATATACATGAAAATTTGATTACTAAATTTAAAATAAACATCAAAGGGTAGTTGTAAGTCATGTTTGAATTATGCAATAGTCACTCCTACCATGCACATTTGATTTCAGCAAATTACAGTATGAACAACATTAACTAGAGTGTGAACGGGAATTTCTTCCCGTAGTCAGCCAGTGTACAAATTTACAATACCACTTTGATGATCTTGCGATGCTCGAAAGTAAGGCATGCCTTACTTTAGGGTCACTTCTGACTGTCACATGAGAGCATCAACGAAGGTGCGACTACGGACATCTTTAATGGAAAAATAATATTACACATTACACATTATTGCCATAATTCTATGCAAGTTTTAAAAAAGGACAGTAACATTTTGGGCTTCTCTGTACTGTATATTATTAATCTTCCAATCAATTGATCTTATCCTCAATATAGTACAGTAAAAGCACACTGAGTATTTTTCAACCTCAGTAAAGAAATCTTTTAAGCTGCTGAGTAATTATTTTTCTCAATAAGTAACAGCATTAACCTATGAATGAGTTCCATCTTCAAAGGAATAATATTAACATATTGAGTGAATCTCATCATGAATATGAAACAATATTAAGACTTGCACAGTTTATTTGTCATGTCCGGTATTGGCTGGTGAGTTGTGCTGTCAAGAAACTTGCTTGACATGCTGATATACTGTACATTCTATACTACTTTCTGAAGGAAACCAATCTTGTGGTCCAAAATGAAAAGAACGAGAATGTATGGTTGCGTATGTGATGTGGTTCTTTGACTAGGCGGAAACTGTCAAACCATCAAGGTCATGCTGGTGCATGAAAATGGCCAGAGGATGAGTGTGACATAGTGGCGTATTGGATGTGTCTTTGGGTTCTGGGTACAAGGTGAGAACTTGCCCTGGGTACTCAGCAGTGAAATGAACAAAAGGGAAAGTTCATCAGGTTCTAAGGTCATACAGTCATAGACTACACATGCTAGAAAGAAACATAAAGGGTTACAGCTATATGATGTAATACCTAGTAAATATGGAACATTGATTACTTATTCACTTGCACCAGTACGGAAGTTAGAGATGCAGTGTGGCATTAAAGTGTGCATCATAGTGGTGAAACGGCACTTCTGTATACTCCAGCATACAGGAAAGTAGCCAACATACGAACAAGTTCTGTTCCGAGAGCTCATTTATAAGTCCAATTTGTTCTAAGTTCAACATACATTGTCTAGGTACTAGGATACTAACACAGTTGGCTATACACAATATACTGTAGAACTTACATGTTACATGATCTTGTTCTTGTTTTTTAGAGTCATGCAGATGGTTGAACGATTCATGTTAAAAGAACAAGCGATGTCTGCCATCTTTTCACCTCGCTCCATTTGTGTCCATCATTATTGCTTCTTAGCAGTACAAGCGCCATCACCACTGCTTTTACACATGTTTTCCGGACATCGTGGGATGCTCAATGTGAGTCGGAGAATGAGCGGCTTTCATAACTCGAACGTTTGTGTGTTGGGACTTACAAAAAAGTTTCTGGAATTTGGAGTCAGGTTAAAAAATTTGGTCTGCACAAAAAAATCCCAGGCACTCATGCTGTTGAAATGTGAACAAATGGCAGATAAAATTTTTTTTAATCTCTCTTGAATGTCTGAAATATTTGCTCTAGTAAACATTCTGAAAAGTAGCCAAGCGAATCCACTGGAAGAGGACATGTAGTGATAAAGACTCTAGAAAACACACTAGAATGAAACCACTAAAACACTGGATGTTTCCCAGTTGTAAAGATTTGTTTAATTTCAAACGTTAATAAAGAATCCTGATCATACAGAATGCATGCATTTCCTTGCTTACTTTTCTACACTTTTTTAATGGTTCCTTGATTTGCTGAAGCAACGAGAAGCCATGCATTTGTGTGGAAGCACTATGGGGTGTGTAACTCACACTAGCTGGCTCCAGTATTGTTCCACATTGACACCTACAGAGTGCCAAATCATTGAACCTGGAGACACACAGGTGAGAGACACATTGCAGAGTGTGAACTATCTGCCCTCTTATCTTACTTTTATTTGGATAGCTCCATCTTTTCAGCCTCTGCTTTTGTCCTGTATGAAAAAATGCTATTCTGTGTCTAGGCTTTTTGTGCTTTTTATATCATCTTGATGCATTTGGGCTAGTTTGTGAGAGTTCAGGTTGAGATGTTGAGAATGGAGGAAAATTGAGGCTACAGTTAAAAGCAAGGATTTCATTTGGATGGATTTCTGAGTGAACCTTGCATAAAAATATTTTTGGGCTTTTAGAGTCATCTTTTACTCAGCAGTGGTACATGGTGAAATTTATACTAATATCTAGCTAGCAGTTGCTCATTATTGGCTAAAGATTACGGGGAATGGATAAGATGAAAATGTGTATATTTTTCTACTTATCTGTACCACTGAAGCTCAAATACGGATGCTTTTTACTACCTTGGTACTGCGGCATACAAACTGAATCTGTTCCAGAGTCAAGTTCTTAAGGTGAAATTTCATATTGCGAAATTCCTTTTTCCATTAGGAAATAATGTAAATTCAAATAATCCATTCCAAAATATTACCAATTTTAGCAATTTCCAACACTACAGTCGTATCATATTTTTGCATATAACAAAACATTTAGAAAAGACATGTAAATGAAGTAAGATATGAAATAAATATATTAATATGAATAGAAATTAATATTTCTCATATAAAAGAGGATGTTTCTATCTATCCTAGTTTTTGGTTACTTGAATGTTTACATTTTTTATTTTATTTTAAAACAGTGAATTTTACAGAAGTACAAAGCATAACCCCCCGGGCAGGGTATATTGATCAAGAGCTTTACTTAATTTTCACACTAAATATCAAAATGTGTGAGGTTTGTGATTTTAAACGTGGCATGGTGGTTGGTACCAGATGGGCTGGTTTGAGTATTTCAGAAACTGCTGATCTCCTGGGATTTTCACACAACAGTCTCTAGAGTTTACACAGAATGGTGTGAAAAACATTGAATAACTGACAGTTCTGTGGGTGGAAATGCCTTACTGATAAGAGAGGTCAGAGGAAAATGGTCAGATTGGTTTGCGTTACCAGGATTGGTGTAGTAACGTACACAATCACTCTTAAGAAATGTGGTGAGCAGAAAATCATCTCAGCATGCACAAAAACCATCACCTGGTCTTTTTCCAGTCTACGGCTGTTTAGGTTTTTTATATATATATATATATATATATATATATATATATATATATATATATATATATATATATATTCCTGTTCATGGCTGACAGGATTGAAACCGACAGATCTTCTGTTGTTGATTTTCTGTTGTTGTTGCCTAACCACCTCAAGGTTTGACTTGTGCATTCGGAGATGCTTTTCTCTTCAACACAGTTGTAAAGAGCACTTATTTGAGTTTCTTTAGCCTTTCTTGTCAGCTCAGATCAGTCTGGTCATTCTCCTCCGATCTTTCATCAATGAGCTGTTTCAGCCTACAGGTTTCTAGTTTTCTGTTTTTCACACCATTTTGTGAAAACTGTACAGTGTGAAAAGAGATAAAGGGTTTCTGAAATAGTCAAAATAGCCATGGAAAATGATGCAACGGGTAAAGTCACAGATATGTGTTTGATGTGAACATTACCCAAAACCTAGTTAACCTGCATCTGCGTTGATTTTATGCATTGTGCACGTGCCACATTATTGGACTGCAAAATGACATAAATCCATTTTTACAATTGTGAGAAAAAACATGTTTTTTAGTTTTTCTTTTAAAAAGGAAGAAGTATTACCAAGTGATTTTTGCATGGTTTTGAAACACGTTAATTTGATACCAAATTTGTTTTGGTCATACTGTATCAGTGTAAAACCTTTAATGATTTTGCAAAAAGCTATAAATACAATCCCATAGTTTTGTTAAAATCAGTAAATCAGTAAATAAGTAATTCTGCATCGATTGGTTGACTTTTATTAGATTTCTTTTTTAAATATAGGGAACCCGTGCTACAGTATGTGTTTTGTAGTAAGTCATATAGGCAGCAAATTAGAACAAGGAAAAGGATTCGAGTTTTGTTGTTTACAAAGCCTTTTAAATTATGAAAAATGTTGAAGATAATGAAAAAACTTTACATACATTGAGTTTATTCTTGTTAGACAATATGTCTAATCTCTGGTTTCATTTTACTGTCCATGTGACAGAAAGAAGTGTTTTTACCATTTTAACATAAGATTTAGAGGTCTGCAAAATTGTTAATGTTATAACTAAAATATTGCTTGAATCATGCAGTATTGGAATTCAGTAGTGGAATTCCTGACACTTCTTAGTTTGACTACTGTTTCTGAATAAGCTGTTTTAGTACCTGTAGCGTAAAATGCAAGTGACATGCTCTTGCCCTGCACATACCTTTGTGGAAGTGTAATTTTCAGGAAATGGAACTTCCCTGAAATGTATGGAACATATCACCCCTTACTTTTCCACAGCCGTTTTAAGGCATTTCTTGTTTTCAGGCATTTCAGTAGTAATTGATCTTATCAGTGGATGTGGGTTAGCCTGTGATGATTTACTCAATGTTAACAGGGTTAGCTATAAAAAAGTTAAAAAGTAGCTAATATGGAACTAAACCTCCTGGCATGTCTGTTTCCTAAGAGCTTAGAAAGGCTAGGTTAGTCATACTATCAACTAGTTAGCTAGCATTCTAGGATTGTTGAAACATGTTAGTTTGAAGCTACTGTCCATACAACAACAGTACTTTAAGCAATACTCTATCTGGACTTAAACAAATAACAACCATAAACAAATGACATACAGTGTCAATATTTTTGCCGTGGATGGGAGTGAAAAGTGAGTTTGGTGTTCTTTTTTTTTTTAACGGCTAACAATAGAGTATCGACTGTGCTTTACTTTGAGCTTTGACAGGCTGCTGTTCTGTACTGTACAGTCTCCTGTATTGAAGAAATAAAAATGGTCGACTCCTGGGCCGAGCTGAGAATAGAGCCAGAGAAGGGTCTATGCAAAATACTCCTTACATTTTTTTTTAGTTTTTAAAATAAAATCTGAGTGGTGCTTTTAAACACAGGTCTCTATACAAATGGGAAAAGGGGGAAAGGAGCTGTTTCGTTTTCAGAAAATGATGTGGAATTAAATAAAAAAATTGGTAGCAAACTGCTGTGGTATACACATTGTTAAAATGATGGATGGATTGGTGCTGGATGGGTGGAAGTCTGGATGAATGGGCCAAAGGATGGATGGAAAGATGGATGAATGGATGGATGGCTAAAATAATGAATGGATGGCTAAACAGAAATCTGGATGGATGGCTGGATGGATGTTTGGATTATTGGATGAATGGCTAGAAGGATGGATGGATTGAATGATGGATGGATGTATGAATGGATGGATGGATAAACTGATTGGTCGATAAATGGCTGGATGGATGGATAGATCTATGGTTGAATGACTGGAAGGATGGATGGCTAAAATAATTAATTGCTGGATGGATGGGTGGATGGATATTAGGATATGAATAGGTGTCAGGACAGATGTTTTTATGGATAGATGTTGGGAGGATGAATGGATAAATGGATGGGTGGATGAACTGATGGATGGATGAGTAGGTAAAAGGATGGGTGTATAGATATCTCAATGACTAAAAGGGTGGGTGGGAAAATTGGACGGATGGATGTCTTAATGTATAAATGGCTGGAAGGATGCATAGATGAATGGATAGATTAATGGATGGCTATAACAATGGATGGATGGAAGGATGGGTAGCCAAAATTGTGTGTGGATAGATGAGTAGATGGATGAATGGCTAAAAGGATGGTTGAAAAGTTGGCTGGATGGATAGTGAAATGGAGGGATGGATAGATGGCTGGATGGATGAATGGATGGAGGGATAGCTAATTGATCAATGGATGGCTAAAAGAATGGATGTAGTATGGATGCATTTTATTAATGCCTGAGGGGAAATCTACGATATAAGTGTAATAAAAGACTTAAGACTTAAGTGCTATAGTGCTGCATATGCCTGAATATTTAGCTTTTTTTCCTCTTTAGTGTACAAACAATATAATATAATAAGTGTAGTGAAGGTAAGTGAGTTCAGTGATACTCAAAAACTGCTTTGATAATAAACTTAAACTGTGTACATTCGCGATGATTTAGTGAAGTGATGTATAATTTGTAAATGATGGCTGCTGTTTGGTCTTGTAATGCGCTTGTCTTTTACCTCCAGTTTTAACCTAACATTTGTTTATCTCACCAGCGCCATAATTGTGCTTTTGACTAAGCCATGTCCTAATTATTGTAGTCCTGTATATTTGCATGTAAAAAACAAAAGCATCTGGAATTAGCTTTTCAATCTATCACGTATTCCCTAATGCCAGAGCACACACTGTCTCAGAGAGCCTCACATTAACGTCCCTGGGGATTTTGCACATTTCTCAATAATCATGTTCATTTTTTCTTTCACTTTTTGTGACAGTACAAGTTCTTGATTTATATAAGAAATAGTTTTTGTGTTGATGTGTTGTGCACTTTGTTTAAATCCCAGGAGGGTCACCTTGTGTCTAATAAGTCAAATAAATCGCCCTGCTTTGTTTTTTGTGCAATCTTTTTTTTTTGTTACTTTTTATTGTTTTTTTTTTGTTATTTTTTATTATAAATAACCCAATTTAGTATAGGGCTTTTGTCATTATGCTCAAATTAAGAAATATTGAAAATCACGTTTGTAAAAGAAAGATTCTTTGATGTTCAATTATTCATCCCTTGCGTGCGGTTCCAGTGCAGCATGACTGATTGGATTTTTGCCCACTATAGACAGAAATGATCATGCTTTCCTGTTTTATAGCCGGCTATTTTCTACCACGACACAGTTGACAAGTAATTAAGTAGTGCTGGCAGCTCGATTTGCAGTCATATAGTTGTGACTTGAGGCCGCACTATGTCCAGTGTTAATTGCATTAAAGTTTGTCACGCATAGTTATGAAAGCTGGCAGTTTGTCATAGCTAGCTTTTTTTAAGCTCATTTTTTAGAAAGTAAGGCATTGAAGAATGGCGAAGCAAATGTGAAAGGAAATACTGTAAATCAACTAATAAAGCCAGTCAAGAAACAAGAAACAAGAAACAGCGTCATTAAGATACTTTAGTGCTTACAGAGATGACACAAATTGCAAAACAGTTAGTTCCTCTAAAATTATTTCATGTGTGATATTTATTAAACATTACACTGTTACTGCAACTGGTTCGTTTTTTTTATTGGGTTATTTATAGCAAAGCAACGTGTCACATTAATTGCATGTTTTGTAAAGTTAAAACTCATATAAAAGGAAAACCGCCATCTTAATTGACAAGTCCTGAAGGACTACTGATGGGAACTTTCTGATGGATTGTACATCCACTCTATTCATTAGGTATATTTATGAATCATGGACAGTTATAAAATCTAGCATTGATTCATCACAGCTGGCTTTTATGGAACCCCATTTCTCAGCATGCGTGGCATGATAAGATTGCAGGCTGCTGATTAATCACTACTGATTACAGTCACTGCATGGTCCTAAGAGGAAAAATATATAGAAAATATTAAAATGAATGTTTTTGTCTTGCACAGTACTTGATAAATTTCCTACAGATTTCAGTGTGTTCTGCGATCATTCTTATCTTTATTATTTAAATAGGTTTTGGGGTATTTGTGGAGAAAGATGGCATTCATTATATTGACATATTGTTATTGTTGTATGTTTTTGGTTAACCCTGGTGCCTGGTGTTATTAGATGGGAGGGTTAAAATGTCATGTCTATCTATAGCTCAACAGGGAAATGATTGTTAGTTTTGCCTTTATGTGTCACATATACAGTACATTACTGCAATGTGAAATTCTTTCAGTCATGACCCCCCTGGAGCAGATAGAGTTAAGGGCCTTGCTGGTGAAGCTGAGGCTTGAACCACCAACCTTCCTACTGTATCAGTAACTTCGTGTCTTAACCCTCTCCCATTGACGTTGAGCAATTAATTATATCATAAGGTCTTATCAATGCAACTAATAGCATAGGGGAACCGATTACACACACTTAGGCTGTGTAATACTTTGCTCAAATCAAATTTTTTATAATTGATATAGCTCAAAGACCTGGAGATTAGGGTAATTGGCGTTCCCGAGTTGCCTGTAGTGTGTGAATGAGCATGGTATGTGTGTCCTGCAATGGATTGCCACCCTGTCCAGGGTGTACCCTGCCTAGTGCCCTAAGTCTACATCTACATCTACATCTAGGCATTTGGCAGACGCCGTTATCCAGAGCGACTTAATTTTTTATCTCATTACATCTGAGCAGTTGAGGGTTAAGGGCCTTGCTCAAGGGCCCAACAGTGGCAACTTGGTGGTTGTGAGGTTTGAACCTGGGATTCGTAGGCCAATGCCTTAACCACTGAGCTACCTGCCCTTGTCCCCTGGGATAGGCACCAGGCCCCCGCAACCCTGATGACTGACCATGAGTGAGTGAGTGAGTGCATTTGCATGTTATGATAATGATAATAATCATTCGTCACATGTTCCTTACAGCACAGTGAAATTATTTTTTTGCATATCCCAGTGCTGGGCTCAGAGCGCAGGGTCAGCCAGGATACAGCGCCCCTGGAGGAGATAGGGTTAAGGGCCTTGCTCAAGGGCCCAACAGTGGCAGGTTGTCGCTGCTGGGGCTCAAACCCCTGACCTTTCCATCAGTAATCCATTAACCCACAGCCTTAAACAATTAAGCCCCCACTGCCCTGATGACGGTTTACTACAAGTGACTCGATATTTCTTTCCTCATTTCATTTGTGTTAAAACACCTCATTTTTATGTAAACACTCATTCATTTCAAACAATTTTCACGATTTTTGCAAAAAATATTCTTGGAATTTTTTTCTAGAGGATGGCACGCAGTTAGTTGGCTATATTTGTTGAGAACAAAAATAACAAAGAAAGCACCTAACAGAGCTATGAAATCCCCTCGCTGCCGGTGCTGACTGATGACATCAACACCCTAAGCATGCACAGCAGTAAAAAGGTGTATGAATTCCGAACATGACCATGTATTGGAGATACAGTATAAGTTAAGCCTTTTTATTTGTCACAAATACATTACTGCACAGTGAAATCTTCGCATATCCCAGCGTAACTGGGGTCAGAGTGCAGGGTCAGCCGTGATACAGCGCCCCTGGAGTAGATGGAGTTAATCAAGGGCCCAACAATGGCATCCTGGTGGAGCTGGGGCTTAAACCGCTGACCTTCTAATCAGTAACTCAGTGCCTTAGCCCTCTGAGCTACCACTGCTCAATCTATGAAGTCTACGAAAGTGGCTCAGATATGATCTGAAAAAGAAAAAGAAAAAAAATCAGATTTGTGCGTTCAGACAGACCTAAATATCTGTGTCACATTAGGGTAAAAAATTGGATTTGTGTCACTTCAGGCTGGTAAAGAAAAAGTAGCAATAAAGGCAAATATATTTTGGTACATTTTGAACATTTTGGTAAAAAAAAAAAAACAGAGAAAAAAGTTTAACTTTGAGTATCTATTTTTACTTTCTAGGAGGCATTTCATGGGGGAATTTTTTTTCTCACTGCGACTTTGTGTGTGTATAAGCTAAGTGGTGCCCTCTCTCTGACATACAGTGCAGTGTCTGGAGATGACTACCAAGAGGAAGATCATCGGGCGCCTGGTGCCGTGCCGATGCTTCCGCGGGGAGGAG
Source organism: Clarias magur (assembly GCA_013621035.1). NCBI lineage: Eukaryota > Metazoa > Chordata > Actinopteri > Siluriformes > Clariidae > Clarias > Clarias magur. The sequence goes on from QNUK01000364.1 coordinate 53,094, forward strand.
GAGGTCATCTCTGTGCTGGATTACTCGCACTGCAGCCTGCAGCAGGTGCCCAAGGAGATCTTCAGCTTCGAGCGCACTCTAGAGGAGCTCTATCTGGACGCTAACCAAATCGAAGAGCTTCCCAAGGTACCTGACAAAACTCATGTGCTTTTCTTTCATTTTGCATTCATGGCACTGGTAAATGCACACTGTATGCACAAAAATTTGTGGACACCTGAACATGACACACACATGTATGTTTTTTTTTTTTTTTTTGACATCCCTTTCCAGTTTTAGTCCCCGTTTTTTTTGCTGTTATAAAACCTCCCCATTTTTGGAAAAGCCTTTGGAGCGTAGCTGAGGGGATTTGTGCTCAGCCACAAGAGTGTTAGCGAGGACAGGCATTGGTGTCGGGTGAGGACTCAGTATTCCAGTTCATCCCAAAGGGGCTCAGTTAGATTGAGGTCAGGAATCTGTGCAGGACACTGGAGTTCATCCACTCCAACTTTGACAAACCATGTCTTCATGAACCTTGCTGGAACATATACTTCAACTTCATGGCTACAGTTTGGGGATGAGCCATATATGGTTGTGATTCTCAGATTCCCATACACGTATGGTTAAATACTGCATTTCCCAAACCAATTTTATATGTTATAAAAGTTAGGTGGAAACAAACAACAAAAATGTGTGTGAAAACAAGAACAATATACACCGATCAGCCATAACATTAAAGCCCAAAACATTAAGCCCAGTATTTTGTAGGTTCCCCTTGTGCCACCAAAACAGCCTTGACCCTGTGAGGCATGACCCCACAGGAGCACTGACGGTGTGCTGTGGTATCTTAGCAGAGGGGCTAAGATACGACAGCACATTAGGACATTAACATCAGATTCCTTAATGGATCAGACTTGTTTGTTCAGCACATGCCATGGATACTCGATCGGATTTAGATCTGAGGAATTTGAAGGCCGGATCAACAACTTTGAAATCGGATGTTCAGATACTCTTCTATCATAGCAAGCGTTACTTAAAAAAAAAAAAAAATCAATTTGTGCTACATTGCTTTTTTTTAGGATTGGACAGACTTGTCCTTTGCTCCCCACAGGCCTAAATGAAACTTGGGTACCAATGAGCCTGTCACCATTTACTGGTATATAATTGATAATTAAGCAATATCACACGACAGGACGTGCTGTGATGCAGTTGTTGGCACGAGAGCACAGCCAGTTCCACAAACATCAGTTATTATCTAGGGTGTAAAATCACTTGTCCTCCACACCAACTAGTGCCCTTGATCAGGGATTAGAGATTGATTTGGAACTCAGCCTTGTGTTAGGATCTAGCTAGCTTTGTAGCCGCGAATAAAAGAACACAGATGGTCCAGATGTGATCCTGACCGGCATTTATGAAGGAAGTCAAAGTGTTGTTTATGATGACGTAACATTATCAGAAGTGTTTTCTTGCAAACTGTTTCTGTGACTGTTTTTTTTCCCTCTCTCTTGGGATTTTTCCTGATTTCCTAGTAGCCAATTTAACCCGTCATTAGGGCACTCCCCTATCAAGGCTACAACTTCTAATCAAGCGAGGGTCGAAGACTATCACATGATTCCTCCGAACCATGACAACAGCCAACTTCATCTTTTTCAAACTGCTCACTCATGTGCTACTCAGGTAGCGTCTGTGACTGGTTTTGAATGTGGTTTTTGTCGGGCAGTTGCTCTCTCATCAGTATGGCCTAATGCGCAAACCTACTTTCACCCATGCTGCGACAGAGAGTTAGTGTAATTAACGGTTATTAGAACACCTTGGACGCGAGTGATCCATATAGCCAAATGTCTCAGATTGCTCGTTCGGAATTGTTGTATAATCAGCGTTATTCAGCTTACCTGGTGGTGCTAGTGTTATACAGTACAGACCAAAAGATGGACACACCTTCTCATTCAAAGAGTTTTCTTTATTGTGTTCTCTTCTGCTTGTTGCCTGTCCTTAGCAGTGGTTTCCTAGCAGATATTCTACCATGAAGGCCTGATTCACACAGTCTCCTCTTAACAGTTGTTCTTGAGATGTGTCTGCTGCTAGAACTCTGTGTGGCATTGACCTGCTCTCTGATCTGAGCTGCTGTTAACCTGCGATTTCTGAGGCTGGTGACTCGGATGAACTGATCCTCCGCAGCAGAGGTGACTCTTGGTCTTCCTTTCCTGGGGCGGTCCGCATGTGAGCCAGTTTCCTTGTAGCGCTTGATGGTTTTTGTGACTGCACTTGGGGACACTTTCAAAGTTTTCCCAATTTTTCGGACTGACTGATTTTCATTTCTTAAAGTAATGATGGCCACTAATTTTTTTCTTCACTTAGCTGCTTTTTTCTTGCCATAATACAAATTCAAACCTCAAACCTCTTTGAAGGAGAAGGTGTGTCCAAACTTTTGGTCTGTACTGTAGCTGATCGATGTACATGTAACTGTACATATACAGAATGTAACCGATACTGTAGCAAACATGAAAACAACCAGCCCTGATAACGACAATAGTGTCAAACGAGACACTTAAAAGACTAGAAATGAAACAGTGCTGCTTATCAAGGTGAAGCAAGTAATAATGATTATGGCATGTGACATGCTGCAAATGACGGGTAGGGTAGTTCAGTGCTTCTGTGCCGCTCCCGTGACAGATCCCACCTGAAGTGACTTGCGAAGTGTGAATTAGAGTTATAAGGGGTCCTGGACACTCATGCAAGATGTCTCTTATTATGTAAGGGCCATTAGGCTGACAAGGTTCTCCTAACACTACCCTTAGAAAGAGTAGCTTTCTGTCAGAGATTTATGGGGAGGACGCAAGTGCAGATCATTTCTTCAGCAAAGTACAAATGAAAACAAGGATAATAGATTCAAGAGTAGATTCAAGACAGCAACACTATTCCAGACAAGTTTCCATACTGTACACAAACATTACCACAGATTGCAAAAACAATCAAAGCTATCCAGTACAGTAGAAGTTAAGTAGTGGTTCTAATCGAGGTGAAGGAGGATGCAGGTGAGAGTTGTAGTGATATGAGAGGTGCTGGGGCTGATGGACAGTGTAGTGTAGTTCTGTGCCCCCTGTGGCATTACAGTGACATTCAATAGCACTTGCGCTCATGTGGAATTATTCAAAGCGGCCGTGTATTTTTCCACGCTAGAGACTTTTGTTCATCTTTTGTCACGGCAATTATGCTAATGCTGTCCTGTCATTATATGCAATTTTGGTGATTTCATATTTTTAGAAGCATTTACAGTATGTCAGTGTAGCAACGAATCTATTCACCACTACTTCAGAACGGTCTCTGACTCGCGTCTATATTCAGCTATTTTTCCAAGATGGCTATACAAGCATAGACAATAATATCAGCATCAGACCTGTCACATGCTGCATCTGCAACAGCAACTTTAACCATAAAATTAATGAACCTTGCTATAACACAGTAAGGATTGGTTTAAAAGCATCAAGTCTAAGGGCTTTAGAGGTATAGGTTCAAAGAATTTGAATTTGTGTTGATACATGTGAGCAGTTTTGATGAAGTCTTTGATTTTTGATGATGTCATTCTTTCATGTCTTAGGGTTGTGGAAATATTTCTTTTTAAGGCTATGCTTTTTAAATCTGATACAGTAGGCACTAATCCAGTTATAAGTACATTACCACAAACATTGTTTTGTGCAAGAGAGAACGGGCTGTTTTACACACCCACACTGGAGGTGTTGACTCAAAATTGGGGTAGGTCTTGTGCGATGAACAGGGAGTAGCTTTTGTACGCCACAATGCCGAAAAAGCAAACTTATTCATGTTACCTACAGTATACACTGCCAATCAAAAGTTTGTACACCCCTTCTAAAGCCATGGTCGTAATAAAAGGCGTCCAAAATATGCAATAATCTCCTTTGAACAGTTGATATTGAGATGTGTCTGCTACTTATACTCAGTAAAGCCTTCATTTGTTCAACTTTAAATGAACTTCTCCTCTGCCTTTTGTTCTTGCTTTCCTGGGAAGGTCTTCATGAGAGCCAGTTTCATCAATTTCATCAATTTCCACATGATAATCAAGAACTAATCTAGAACAGATGACCTTCACATCTTAAAACTAGCAGCTGACTGTTGTTGTTTTTATATAGTTACGGAATGCCATATACGTTATATCATAGTTTTGGAAAAAGAAAAAAGAAACAGTATTGTTCTAGAATGGAGAAAATAAATCCAAACTTGTGTCCAAACCTTTGACGGGTACTCCTTTTTTTGTCAGTTTTTCAACTTTTGTCCTTTTCTTCAATTAAATTCTTAAATTAGCTTCCCCGCAAAGCACTGGAAGGTTCTGAATGAACAGACAGTTATGCAAGCTGGGAAAGCTCTGGGTTTCTAAGGGTTTTGTGCCCATATGACTCATCAGTGAAAAGCCCAAAAAAGTCTTTTGAGTGGTATTAAGTGCTCCTTTTGAAGGGTGGTGATCTTAAGGATTGGTGTCTTTGGACTGCTCGTTCTTTTTTTGCTGATTATAAACATCATCTTTAGTTTTAAATTGCTTTTAATACACGATAATAATATTCAATGATTTTTTTTTTTAGCTCTGTCAACATTACATTAATGATGATAAAATGAATGATGCCATGCGTTCTGGAATCTGATTGGTCAGAAGGTTAGTTCATTATTTTTTAATAATGGCGGCATTGATGGCTGTAATTAAAATCACAGGTTTACATTAATAGGATTATTCTAGTATGTTATCGTTTGTATCGAAACCATTCATTGACAGGGATCTGTGTGGCAGACCGTATACTTGGGATATGTTTACATTACAAGCCTTATTGATCATTGCTCAGTTAAGCCGTTGGAACTGCAAACAGGACTTTTTTTGGCTTTCTTATTGTTACTCTTCCATAAAGGCCAGATTTGTGGAGGGCACAACTAATAGTTGTCCTGTGGACAGATTCTCCCACCACAACTACAGTACAGTATGGATCTCTGCAGCTACTCTAGAGTTACCCTGGGCCTCTTGGCTGCTTCTCTCATCAATGCTCTCCTTGCCCAGGCTGTCAGTTTAGGTAGACGGCCACGTCTTGGTAGGTTTCCACTTGTGCCATACTCTTTCCATTTTCGGATGAAGGATTGAACAGCGCTCCGTGAGATGTTCAAAACTTGGGATATTTTTTTTATAACCTAACCCTGATTCCAACTTCTCCACAACTTTATCCGTGACCTGTCTGGTGTGTACTTTGGGCTTCATGATGCTGTTTGTTCACTAATATTCTCTAACGAACCTCTGAGGGCTTCACGGAACGGCTGTATGCAAACTGAGATTAAATTACACACAGGTGGACTCTACTTACTAATTAGATGACTTCTGAGGGCAATTGGTTCCACTGGATTTTATTTAGGGGTATCAGAGTAAAGAGGGCTTTAGACAAATGCATGCCACACTTTTCAGATTTTTATTTATTAAAAAAAAAAATTATAATTTTCCTTTCACTTCAGAATTAGTGCCATGTGTTTATGGATGTAGCGGGACAGAATGTGTAAAAGTTCAAGGGGTATGAATACTTTTGCAAGACACTGTATACAGTTACTATAAGTTATAAGTTCAGCACACTTTTTTTCTTTTATCTATCTATCTATCTATCTATCTATCTATCTATCTATCTATCTATCTATCTATCTATCTATCTATCTATCTATCTACCTATCTATCTATCTGCTAGCAACTCTTCAACTGTCAAGCCCTGAAGAAATTGAGTATTCCTGATAACGACCTTTCAAACCTGCCAACCACCATCGCTAGCCTTGTAAACCTGAAAGAATTAGATATAAGTAAAAATGGTACGTTCTTTGTTTCTGCATATTCTGATCTGTTGATTTATGATCCAAAATGTAACGTGCATATTTGATTATATGCCTAACACTGTGTGTGTTGATTTATGAATATATCCCTCATTCCTTCAGGCATTCAAGAATTTCCTGACAATATCAAGTGCTGTAAATGTTTGTCAGTTGTAGAGGCCAGTGTAAATCCCATAACCAAGTAAGTACACCAACCACGACTCACATAACAAACTTATTAAACAGCAAATGCTTTGTGAATTTTTTATATCCGTTTTGTTATTCAAAGGATTTACAAATTGTGCAGTTGTTACTGTAGATGATGCAAACCTTTCAGTGTGTACACAGAGATTTGTGTGCTTTCTTACATTAAAGAGTTTTGGTGGGATCATTAGCAGTTCAAGGTTACTTTCGTTCTGTAGTACTGCACAGATCTACCAGTTTATACCAGTACAATAGTACCAAACTATACGACTTTAGTTCTTATGGCCAAAATTTTATTGTGAAACGCATTTTCCTTTTAGGAAATAATATGAATACAGAAAATCAATTCCAGCCATTCAGAAATATTACCAATATTACCAATTTATAAGACTACAGGGTGGGATATGGATACACTTTAATAAAATGGGAATGGTTGGTGATATTAACGTCCTGTTTGTGGCACATTAGTATATAAGTCGGCCATCTTGGATCCAACTTTAGTTTTTTCAATAGGAAGAGGGTCATCAGACACATCAAACTTATTGGGAATTTCACAAGAAAAACAATGGTGTGCTTGGTTTTAATCATGAGTTATTTACAAGTTTCTGACCACTTATAAAATGTGTTCAATGTGCCGCCCATTGTGATGGATTGTCAATGCAACCCTCTTCTCCCACTCTTCACACACTGATAGCAACACCGCAGGAGAAATGCCAGCACAGGCTTCCAGTATCCGTAGTTTCAGGTGCTGCACATCTCGTATCTTCACACCATAGACAATTGCCTTCAGATGACCCCAAAGATAAAAGTCTAAGGGGGTCAGATCGGGAGATCTTGGTGGACATTCAACTGGCCCACGATGACCAATCCACTTTTCAGGAAACTGTTCATCTAGGAATGCTTGGACCTGACACCCATAATGTGGTGGTGCACCATCCTGCTATCAGTGTGTGAAGAGTGGGAGAGGAGGGTTGCATTGACAATCCATCCCAATGGGCAGCACATTGAACACATTTTATAAGTGGTCAGAAACTTGTAAATAACTCATGATTAAAACCAAGCACACCATTGTTTTTCTTGTGAAATTCCCAGCAAGTTTGATGTGTCACATGACCCTCTTCCTATTGAAAAAACAAAAGTTGGATCCAAGATGGCCACCATGGTCACCACCCATCTTGAAAAGTTTGCCCCCTCACATATACTAATGTGCCACAAACAGGACGTTAATATCACCAATACCACCCATTTTATTAAGGCGTATCCATATAAATGGCCCACCCTGTATAATCATATTTCTGTATATAAAAATAACTTTTAATAATAAAACATTTAGAAATACATGTAAATGAAGTAAAATAGGCATTAAACCTCACTTAACCTTAATTTATGATTCCTCTTGGCAACGGCTGTTTTAAACACAAAACTGAACATGGCTCCATTTTGTTCCTGCTGCCATCCTTGCTAACATTCTTGGGACTCATGGTGCTATGTTTTCACAAAATCTTGTTGAACAAAACGAGAAAAAAAACCACAAAAAAAATCTGATAACTTGCTTTGCTTTGCTTTTGACTGACGCAAACAAGTTTTAAACGGTTTGTTTGCTCACACTGTATGCTGAAAAGCTCTGTATGCCGAGGCAATTTTTTTGACCAGATTTCCGTTCGAATTTGTGATGCAGGGTGTTCGTATGCCAAATCACCTCTGTATTCCAGATGGTTTAGAACAATTAGTAGATCAGTTTTGAAATATGTATGTCATCTGAATAATTTATTCATATGCTGAATAGAGGTGCATGCCATAAATCAGTGGATTATTTTTTTCTGTATGCAAAAAACATTCCTATTAATAGGAAGCTTTGTTCTTTAACATCAGCCAATGAAAACTGAGAATATGAGACTATTACATAACTGACTAACATTTGTTGAAGGAGAGGTTATTTCAGGTTGTGTTTTACTGTATTTCTCTAAGCTAAAATATCCCTTATGGGTAAAAAAAATTTCTACACCAGGACTGAGCGTGAATTCATTTGCTGCTGGAGTTACAATAAAAATAGTCACATGTATTCATGTTCCACGACTCTCAACCACATTTACATTTAACTAATAATCTTTAATAAGTCGTGTTGTCTCTAGTGGGGTGGATGAAGGGACCGCGTAATGGGATTACATCGTGCCAAGTTTTACTTCTCAGTGAGTTGGAGGTACTTAAAGCCTGCTGAGCGATGTACTGATGGCCTTCCTCTCTGCTCCCTTAGACTCCCAGATGGCTTCACTCAGCTCCTCAATTTGACACAGCTCTTCTTAAACGATGCCTTCCTCGAGTACCTACCCGCCAATTTTGGAAGGTAAGAGCTCCATCAGCAGCTTCTGTCACACTGTACTGAGTGCCTGACTTATAAAGCTTCACGTTAATGTAGCTGTTTTCAATTTAAATCCCTTTTTATATAAGAATGGTGCTCAAGTCGAATGGAAACTTGTGGTATGTTTCACGAATGAAAAAAAACAAACATTTAAGCACAGTACTCGGAGACCACTGCAGTTCTTCTTGTGAACGTTCTCGCCTGATCTTTGAAAATCGACAGAAGACCTGTCGCCAACTTACAGTAGAGATGCATCTGTCTGCGGGAACTGTACACGCACAATCATTTATGAAACACTGGCACATTACAGGAACTCGGCTCAGAGTTATTGCCACATTCACAGTACAGTACTGACCTCGGGTTAGTACTAACCCTAACCCAAGCCATCTCCACATGTTTGGGGCATTTAAGGAGTTCCTGGGAGGCCAGCGTTTCAGACGTGAAGCAGACAATCTGATCAGTGCTACAGTGTCCTGAGAAAAAAAGTTTACCTTGATGGTATCCAGGCACTATTGAAATGCTGGAATTTCTTAAATTCCCCAAACATGTGGAGATGGCTTGGAGCGAGGTCGAGCGAGGTCGAGCGAGTGCATTTGTGTATCAGGGGATTATATAGAGGGAGTTATTACTCTCGTACCTGTGTTCTATTATTCTGCACAATCAAAGATCCTGGTTTGACTATAACTGCACTTGTACTGTATATATGTACTGTATATACAGTAGGAGAAACCCTTACCAACATGAGTGCAATGTTACATCAAATAAAAAAAGAAACATAACATATACAAGCAAGGAGACAAAATAAATATATTTTGTCCCTACTATATAATCAAGTTCCTCTTGATTGTGGCTTTAAAATAAATTCACTTTCATAGTCCATTATAAGTCAAAGTAGCTTTTATTGACATTTAAAATGTCAGTATACGGTGGGTCCAGCTTAACAAAACATTGCTTTCCATGAAAAACTAATTTCAACCTTTTACTTTTCAGATTATCCAAATTACGCATCCTGGAGCTTCGAGAGAATCACTTGAAAACCATGCCAAAGTGAGTGATGTGGGTTTTTTCTTCACACTAAGGATGTTAGCATTGGCGCAGTTAGACAAACTTTTTTGCTAACACACTCAATCAGAGTAAAACGGACTCTTTCGCTACTTCCGGCTATATTGTCCGAACAAAGGAAGTAATTCTTGGTAAAGTTTGTGCTAGCATAAAGAAAACACAACATGAAAATTATTTTTTACAAACATTAGCATTTGCAAAACTGTAACTGTATATTTCATATACAGTAACACTTAGTTCAAAGAGCACAACACAATGAGTGACCGGCAAAAACCTGTAAATCGTTCATAATCCTTATATGTTGTCATTATATCCGTATACTCTCCAAGTCTTTCCGATTGAAACAGTGGCTCAAGTTTTTTTTTTTTTATGTCAATCATTTAAAAACGCACAAGGCTACACTTTTTCTTCATGGCAAACATCAATTTCAACAGTCCAAAGTTATACATTACTGTATGAGGCAGAGTGGTCACAAGAGATTGGATGGAATTCGCATTTACACTTTTTACTGTTTGCACTGTCTGTAATTTTTTGACAGATTGTGTCACTACGATACAGAAAAGAACAAGACACGAATGCTTTGCACTGCATGCTGTTGCACACAAAAAAAAAAAATACAGAATAAAAATTTTGAAACATCCTATAGGCAGAACTGTGTATGCAGCACAGTATGGGGGATTGCACTGCAGTCTTTCTCCACCTCCTGACGTTCCTCAGGTTCCTCAGGTTTCACAGATTCTCTTCCGCATTACAATGCAGCACAAAACTGTTTGGAATGTCCTAATAAGCCTCTGCAGGTATCTGCTGTGATGTCCGTATACGGTATCCATGTCAGCTAGCTAGCTATTTTAGAGAACTGGTTAATCAATGGTTGTTCTAAAACTTCAAATGTTCCTTTCCATTGGTGGAGTTCATCAATTCAGGTCAGATTTACAGAAAGTAAGAACAATAGCAATGTCTGGAATAGGTGCTTGACAGATAACTGGTTTAGCTGTTTTGCATGTAATTATCTACAGTATACAATAAACTAATGACGTGTTGTTTTGTGGCATAAGGTTATTCAACAGGGCATCCATGCAATACATTTTGACAATTGCCCTTAATCATTTACATGAACATGCCTAAGCCTTTGCAATTTGGTGAAAAGACAAGAAATTGCTTTTATGATGTGGAGAAGTGACTAGACGATGTACAGTTTGTCCAAGTTCTTTAGAGAATTTCAAGGGACTGAGAAACACTGTAATTAACCAAAATGCAACAAAAAATACAGTGAAAAGCACAACAACCTTTTCAGAATGTGCATAGTAATCCTGAAAAGAATCTGAACATGAAGAACACGAGAGCTGACAAAAAAAAGAAGAAGAAGAAAAAAAAATATCGATGTACTGTGTGTTCTGGAATTTTTCTGTTAATCAGTATTAACCTTTTCAGCAATTTGAGCTACAGTAGCTCTCCCAATGTTCATTGCTGAGCCTTGGCCTGGCCTTGACCTGGTCACCATTTCTGCGTTTTTTTCTTCCTTGGACCAGTTTTTCTTAGGTCCTGACCACTGCAGGCTGAGAACATCTCACAAGAGCTGCAGTTTTGGAGTTGCTTTTCAATACATTTTGTCCCGCTGTCAAGAAGCTTTCGTTTTCCCTCATTAATAAAATGTTTTCGGCTGAGCTGCAGGCCATGCATGCACCGCTGTCTTCACTTCTTCATCAGAAGTGACTCTCGTAGAGCTGCTTTCAGGTGAAAGTCTGATAGAGCAAGATCAGGACTATAGGGAGGATGCTTTAAGACCTCAGAAAATGAAGGTGCAGAGTGTCGACAGTGTGGGTAAAAGTGTACAGACATGCAAGATCAATAAGCATCTCACGGTAACGAACACTGTTGATGGTTGAACATTTTTCCTGATAATGTTCCAATACTGGCCCGGAAAACTGTACACATCAATTTTCCAGATAATGGTTGACTTTTGAACTTTTCTTGGTCGTCGCCTGAGGATGTTTCTGTTTCATACTCTGTCGTTTACTTTTAGGCTCATATTGATGAATCCATGTCTCGTCACTACTGTAGTAACGACAGCCCTGGATTTATGTCCTTTTGGCTCGGTTATGTCCACTTTTTTCAGCTCACTTCTACAAAAAATATTTTGCGCATCAACAGCACTTCAGTTTCAGGTTAACCGGCCCCAATATTGTTTTTACCACTGTTTAGCTTTGGATGTCATTAAAAGTTTTGAATAACTGATGCATTATACTGTATACAGTATGTGCATTATATTTACTGATATGCTAACTGTATATGGAAGATTGCTAGCATACAAAGAATGAGTTCAAATAATTCCATAAATGGATAAATAGTGATGTCTGGTTTAAAGGCAGATAGAGTAGACATGTTTGAATCTCACCCCTGCAAATGGTTGACCGTTAAATGCCTTGTAATTCCACTTCATCTGGTCAATAAATAGATGCACTTGTTGTGTATGTTAATAATAATAATAATAATAATAATAATAATAATAATTTGATAACTAATTGATAGCCCTCACCTATTTATCTGAAAATGGTACGTATTTCCAGATCTTCATATTTCAGGAAAGGACTATGGAGATGAACAGGAAAATGCAGCTTGTCAAATTCAAATCAAATTAAAATTTTATTTGTCACATACACAGTCATACACAGCACGATATGCAGTGAAATGCTTAGACGACTGCCTGTGACCTTAAAACAAAGACTATTAATAGGAAATAAAAAGAATATATATATATAGGAAATAAATATTAGGAAAAAACAGAACGTAAATGTAATATATATATATATATATGTGTATACACACGTGACAAAATTGTTGGTACCCTTTGGTCAATGAAAGAAAAACCCACAATGGTCATATAAATAACTTTAATCTGACAAAATAAATAATTTTTAAAAAATCTATGAATGTTAACCAATGAAAGTCAGACATTGCTTTTCAACCATGCTTCAACAGAATTATTTAAAAAAATAAACTCATGGAACAGGCCTGGACAAAAATGATGGTACCCCTAGAAAATACTGAAAATAATGTGACCAAAGGGACATGTTAATTCAAGGTGTGTCCACTATTTAGCATCACAGGTGTCTACAATCTTGTACACAGTCAGTGGGCCTATATATAGGGCTCCAGGTAGTCACTGTGTTGTTTGGTGACATGGTTTGTACCACACTCAACATGGACCAGAGGAAGCGAAGGAAAGAGTTGTCTCAGGAGATTCGAAAGAAAATTATAGACAAGCATGTTAAAGGTAAAGGCTATAAGACTATAAGCAGCTAGATGTTCCTGTGACTACAGTTGCACATATTATTCAGAAATTTAAGATCCATGGGACTGTAGCCAACCTCCCTGGACATGGCCGCACGAGGAAAATTCATAACAAATCAAAGAGACGGATAATCCGAATGGTAACAAAAGAGCCCAGAAAGACTTCTAAAGAGATCCCAGGTGAATTTCATGCTCAAGGAACATCAGTGTCAGATCGCACCATCCGTCGTTGTTTGAGCCAAAGTGGACTACATGGGAGACGACCAAGGAGGACACCATTGCTGAAAACAAATCATAAAAAATCCAGACTGGAATATGCCAAACTACATGTTGACAAGCCACAAAGCTTCTGCTATGGACAGATGAGACAAAAATTGAACTTTTTGCCAAGGCACATCAGCTCTATGTTCACAGACGGAAAAATGAAGCATATGAAGAAAAGAACACTGTCCCTACTGTGAAACATGGAGGAGGCTCTGTTATGTTCTGGGGCTGCTTTGCTGCATCTGGCACAGGATGTCTTGAATCTGTGCAGGGTACAATGAAATCTCAAGACTATCAAGGGATTCTAGAGAGAAATGTGCTGGCCAGCTTCAGAAAGCTGGGTCTCAGTCGCAGGTCATGGGTCTTGCAACAAGACAATGACCCAAAACACACAGCTAAAAACACCCAAGAATGGCTAAGAGGAAAACATTGGACTATTCTAAAGTGGTCTTCTATGAGCCCTGACCGCAATCCTATTGAGCATCTTTGGAAGGAGCTGAAACTTGCTGTCTGGAAAAGGCACCCTTCAAACCGGAAACAACTGGAGCAGCTTGCTCATGAGGAGTGGGCCAAAATACCTGCAGAGAGGTGCAGAAGTCTCATTGACAGTTACAGGAATCGTTTGATTGCAGTGATTGCCTCAAAAGGTTGTGCAACAAACTATTAAGTTAGGAGTACCATCATTTTTGTCCAGGCCTGTTCCATGAGTTTATTTTTTTTAATAATTCTGTTGAAGCATGGTTGAAAAGCAATGTCTGACTTTCATTGGTTAACATTCATAGAATTCTTATTTATTATTACTTTTGTCAGATTAAAGTTATTTCTGTGACCTTTGTGAGGTCAACAATTTTGTCCACGTGTGTATATATATATATATATAAGAAGGAATAAATTTAACTAAGAAAGAATAAAAAAATATCTGTATAATACAAAATACTATATATACAATATAAGAAAAATTTGAAAAACCTAGCTGTACAATAGAAAAAGTAGAATTGTGGAAATTTATGTGGGAATGGATATATGGATATGTGGGCCAAGGTTTTATAACCATGTAATGGCCTACAGATATAATTTCCAACTAATCATGATTTTATACATGTTCAAAATGAAAATGAATGTAAAGGTGTTTCATATTGTGAAAGGCAGCAGAGCTTGTAATGTATTCCATAATACATCACTGCAGGGGCCCTTACAGAACAACACATACTGCACACTGTGGTCTTTGCATAATGATCGGCTCAGTCGCCCTGCTTAGCAACACTTTATATTCTGTCATTACAGCCCCGTGTTTTCATCAAAAACAGACTGAGCTTTGCCTTCATGTTCTTTGATTTTGTAATGCCCAAGGTAGAATGTGAAATTATTGTTCTGGTATATCCTATTTAAAAAAATCAATGAAAAAGCATTTTATGGATAATTACAATTGTTAGAGTTTTAGAATTCACATAGCAGTTTAAATGCTGTGGTTAAAAACTGGGGCATTAATCTTGTATTAGGTGTTTTTAAGTGTTTCGTTATTAGCGCTTCAACTACAGTACACAGATGATTTATTTGCTATGATACTGAGTTGCAAGGTTTTATACTAATATTTCCCCCAAAGTGACATTTACTGTATGTTTGTGAGTATATGAATGGTTTTGCTGTCGTGTTTCATTCCTAATTAATTAATTACCTCATTAAACTTTTCCAGTTTTGGATAATTAATTAATGTATAACACAAAGCAAAGCTATAGCTATATAAAGACTTTGACGAATTAAGCCTTTCTCCGTTACTGTGTTAAAAGAGTAAGATGCAGGCCATTGTGTTACTATTGTAGTTAATATGATGTGCTGATGTAATTCCTCTCTTTGTAAATGTGCTGCAGGTCAATTCACAGGCTGTCACAGCTGGAGAGATTAGACTTGGGAAGCAATGAGTTCACTGAGCTGGTAAGAAAAAAAGGTCTAACGGTGAAGAGAGACATCACATGGGCAGCTGTCATCTCACCCAGCAGTGTTTGACCCAAAAGGGCTTGATGGGGATTGAAGCTTTCTCATCCTCCTCCTCATCCTGAGCCTCTCATTAATTCGTCAGTGCTGTGCTGCATTGCTTGCATCATGCACTGATGTATTATTTATGAATCGGTTCAAACATGCAGCACTTGGCTTGACAGGGAGCTCAACACTGAGTGACTTTCAATTTGGCTCACCCAGTTAGGAGTAAACAATAGCAATAAATCTGGCCGGGTTTTTTTATTTTTTCTTTCAAAGTTATATTCCGAACTATAAACACCATAATTCACTTAACCGGTGTTCATTTAGCCAGGGTTCAGGTGAATGCCCAGTCCATGAGCTGGCAAATTACTGTTGTGTTAAAGGGGATGGTGAGACTGCTGAAGCACTTACAGGGGATGCATTTTGAACTCGTAATTAAAATTTCTTCAATTATTTGAAGCAAAAGACAAACATTGGCAGTCTCAAAATAGAGGATTAACAATGCAATATGCAAATACAATATGTACAGTACAATATTCAAGATAAGAACAGACTAATGAATTTCCATGCTTGCTTACTTTAAAAAGTCATTAAAAAGTTGCTCATTGTACTGTAAGTAAGAAACATCTTGAAAATGTCCAGCTTGTGACTTACTGGTGCAAAAAAAAAAAAAAAAAAACCCAAAATGACATATTGTAATGATTAATGGATCTGTCGACGCAGAGGTTTATACTGTTTCTGAAGATAAGTAATCCTGCTTGGGGATTTACAGAGCTGGAAAGAAAGAAAACTAACATTCTGTGAGTGATTGTGTTTGTTTCCAATATTGCAATTTGAACTCTACAGGATAGATCTACTCTGTAAAATGACGTTGGTGCAAATGAGCAAATAAACCAAGCATGACTCAGACGTTTCATTCTTGTAGTGACCAACAGTAAAGAAAAACATTGTAATGGCTCCCAGAGGTTTTCTCTCTCTCTCTCTCTCTCTCTCTCTCTCTCTCTCTCTCTCTCTCTCTCTCTCTTTTTCGTTTCCCCCCATCGGCATCATGTGCAGGTTTGCACTATCTAGGGCACTTTGTCCTTGGGTGAAAAAAAAGCATGCTCACTTCAGTGCTTCCAAAGGGAACAGATGGTTTGGCATCGCAATAAGCGTGCTTTACTGTTTAGAGCCCTGGAGTAATGAGAGAACCCCATTGACACTTAATGGTTCCGCTGTCTGGACCTCCAATCTGCCTTTCCCACTTCAGGAAAAGCAGTTTTTGACCTTTGATGTTGGCACTTGCATCATTGCCTCAGCCATGGTGCTGCTTTTAGGAGCTGAATACTTAAAGTCTTCTGTCTTTGATATACTATATGGAGATGATGACCTTTAGTTTTGATTAGATTACTTCTTCACTATGTGACACATATATTTAAATGTGGCTACTTACTGTAGGCTTAGAGAAGTAAGCAAACTAAAAAAAAAAACCCTTCTGAGACTTTTTTCAGAACTAAAATTGGTTCAGAGGGTGTAAAAACAAAAAACAGTGCCTTTCTCATTCACACAATGGCACAGCGCATATATAACTGTTGTCCCAGTGGTGTCATGGTGGTGCAGCAGGAAGCGTTATCACCTCACAGCTCCAAGGTCCCTGGTTCAATCCTGAGCTTGGGTTATCACCTACATGCACTTTCTGCACATCTTCTTCCCGTGGTGTGAATAAACATGTGTGTGCATGCATTGCAGTGGAATAGCTTTCTTTTCAGGATGTGTCTCGATATTGTGAGATTTTGTTCAATTCTTTTCGCCCTAACTCCTTAGAGACTTAAATAATATACACTGCTTGGCCAAAGAAAATCCCTTTGTACAAGCCTCTGGGAGAGTATTATGGGGTTGCTTCAGTTGGTCAGGTCTAGACTCGTAACATTATGTGGCAATAAAATGAAGATGAAAATAAAATGAAGTCGGCTGAAGCCTGGATGTCCGAAATGACCAGGTTATCACATCTCTCGATTTTTTTTCTTTTCCCCTCTGATGGAACAGGCGTATTCCAGGATTCAAGTTATGAAAGTGTGGTTCTGGGAGCATGAGGAATCATTGTCAAACATTCACTACTACAAAGCTAAATGCGGTTAATGGAATTATTTATTTATTTATTTTGGCCAGGTCAAGGGTTCAAACCCCAGCGCCACCAAACTGCCACTGTTGAGGTTTTGAGCAAAACTCTTAACCCTATCTTCTCCAGAGGTACTGTCTGACCATGACTGACTCTGCGCTCTGACCATGGCTTCCTAATCGGGATATACAAGAAAAATAATCTGAAAAATACTCACTCATTCAATTTCTATACCGCTTTATCCTGTATTCAGGGTCACAGGGACATGGAGCCTATCCCAGGAGGCTCAGGGCACAATACTATGGGCAATTTGGGAACACCAGTTAGCCTAATCTGCATGTTTTTGGACTGTGGGAGGAAACCGGAGTACCCAGAGGGACCTCACCAAGCACAGGGAGAACACGCAAACTCCATGCACACAGAGACGGGAATCGAACTCGGACCCTGGAGGTGCAAGGCAACAGTGCTAACCACTACACCACCGTGTCGCCCACCTGACACGTAAAATAATAATCCTCTGTAGCAACAGCATCTGTTACTGCTCTAATTTGTTTTGGCACAATCTGTGTCTTGCTCTGTGGATTCACATTTCCCTGTAATAATTCTCACATCCTGAGCGGAAAGTTGTGACGAGGAGACACTGATTGGCTCTAGCTGTGTGTTACAGTGTAAAAGCCTACTGGGATCAGAGCAGATGCTGCCTGGTCTATGGGGAAAGTTTCTTAATTGCAATTGCCCATGCTGAGGCAGTTCGGAGGGCACATATCCTGGAGCTCAAAACAAGAAAAGAACAGGAAATAGCCATGCTGATGAAAAAAATGACGCAGGCATCCATTATACATGGAGGGGACGTTCAAGTCAGTTCCAAGGCTCCCTACTACTAGTACAGTACCCATCAGTGTTAAATTTATAGTGGCTTATTCATTCTTTCGACAGCTTATAATTGAGTGAAGATGATTCGGTTTTCAAGCAAATGAAGATGTGCTTTTAGTTCTCCCAGATAGAGTTTGTTTGCTGTACGACGGTGCTCTCAGAGCATCTGGTTTGGGACCACTAGACACAGACAGACTGATTACTTCTGTTTCACAATTCCCAGTCTCAATCGATAGAAGCAAAGGAGCCACATCAGATAAAACATCTCAACACTAAAAGATATAATGAGCAATGAATAGAGCAAAAGGAATCTGATGAAGTCATTTGCTCTGCTGGCTTGTTGTACTCCGCTGAGCATCTGTGTTGTCGCTATTAGAGTCTGTTCCGTACCCCAATCTGTTAAATGGGCAACATCATGGTGGCACACGCACACAAACACACACACACAAAACAATTGCTTTTAAATGAAAGTGCCACTATCTGAAATTAACGTTTTTTAAGAGGTTTATACTACACAAAATGTACTGTACTAATTATCTACTGTATATCTAGATCTAGATCAAGATCTAGATCTCCATCTATCTATAGGAGACTGTCATGGGAATAGAAGCATAAGAGGACTGAACATACAGCTTGATTCCATTACAAATCGTATTTCAAGTTCACATGATTCGAGCTTACCCCTAATGCCAGCCCCTGTAAGTCTTTTTTCCGTATGTCATGAGAGTTTCCTTAGAGAGTAAAGGCTGCACACACTGCTGCTGCCATGTGGCAGAGAGGCTCAGTAAGCTTGGACAGAGAGAGAGAGAGAGAGAGAGAGCACACACCACATGGCTTTATGAGGGAGTGAATGCCCATGATTGTCCCTCCTTTCCCCTGGCATCACAGCCAAGTGCTGTTTCCCTGTCCTCCAGCGACAGATGGCAGCGGGCAGTGCTCAGAATAGAAATTATAATAATTAATTAGTAAGCTGTGCTATCGGTCGTCATGTATTTTTTGTGTCATGATAAAAATCTGCGGTGTTTATGAACTGTGTATTTTGGTGTTTCAGCCAGAAGTTCTGGAGCAGATTCATAACCTAAAAGAGCTGTGGCTGGACAACAATTCATTACAGACGATACCAGGGGTAAGCACCAAACAGTCTTTTACGTTTGCAGTTGTAAAGTCTCACACACACTACAGTCTCAGCACAGTCACACACAACTGTCTAAGCAGAGCGACACACAGCGAAGTCACACACTTTGTCTTGAATGGAGTTTCACTTAAATTCTTTTGCTAGGGAGCATAAATAATGGGGAGCAATGGAAAAAGGTCTTGTGGTCTGATGGGTCCAGATTAACCCTATTCCAGAGTAAGGAGGGAAGAGCATGAAGTGATGCACCCATCATGCGTAATGGCCACTGTACAGTGATGTTGTGATCTGGGGTTGCTTTAGCTTGTCAGGTCACACAGTAGGTAAATGTACAGTAATACCACCAGTTGGTACTATATGCTCCATATTACAATATACATTTAATATCTTGACCTGGTATCAATTTTACAAAATGTTTTAGGAGTGCTAAATAGGTTTCATGGACCGTGATATAACGATGAAGCCATGTGTTTAAACCCCCTTGCTCTCTCGCTACAGTCTATAGGGAAACTGAGGCAGTTGCGCTATCTTGACCTGGCCAAGAACAGGATCGAGAGTCTTGATGCAGACGTCTCTGGGTGCGAGTCTCTCGAGGACCTCCTGCTCTCGTCTAACATGCTGCAGCAGTTGCCTGATACGATAGGTGAGGACAGTTTCATTTTCAAATCTTTTTTTTCTTTTCCTCCAACAGATCTGAAACATATACGTGGCGTATATATTATAAGCACACATTTTGGTTATGGTCGACATTGAACCATTGGACATATGATTACAACAACTACAGATAGTAGGAATTGGAAATAAAAACGTCGTAAACTAGTCCTTTTAATCTACAGTACATCAGCTCGCCAGTAATGCGGTTCGCGAATTTCCACACCTTTGAGCTCGATCTGACCGAGGGGTCAGATGCTCGTCATCATTCTTTTCTTTTTATTTGCTAAATAGCGAATTGTTATTTGTTGTGTTGTTTCACCTTCTTAATAATTCGTAAACAACCTCAAAGTTATCCATGGTTGTGAGAAATGTTAGAATTTCTCCCCTGTCAATCACAGTGACAATAGACATCTTTGATAATATGCTCACAAGATCAGCATCTTTAAGCTCATGTTTGAGAAAGAGGGCAGACGTTTTCCTTTGAGTGTGTTAAGCTTTACTGTGTCTTGGAGGAATCATACAGTATGTCTGCATGTTTACTATGGTTTCCAGAAACACCAAATTAAATTAAAAAAATTCCTCGTATTTCATGTCATCAAAGTTAATCTAAAACATTTACTGAAGATCAGAGACAGAGCTGCGTTTATAGACATTTTATTGGGTAGTAAAATCGTACAGACATCTTAACAAGGATAGTTGTAAAAATTATGAAAACAATAGTTTGAGGCAAAACTAAGAAAGGTAAAATGTTTACTGTATATCAGTGATCGTTTTAGCTGGAAGTAAAGTTGGGGGCACAGCTCCCAAAATAATGAGAGAGAGTAATGAAGTGATTCAATCAAGAAGGAGAGAGAGAGAGAGACGGTGAGGGAGTGTGGGTGAAAAAAGCAACAAAATTGTCTGACATTAAATGTAACTATAAATTGTCACAATATGTGAGGCATATAAATGAATAAATTTTAAATGTAATGATTTGCGAATCACTGTGGTGGTAGTGTTTATGGGATTATTTTAGGATACTGTACATTCTTACTTACCTGTTGCATTCTGACGAATAGAAATGTAATACATCACTACTTTAAATAAAGCAGCTTACTAAGTGTAGTTAAGGAAGAAGGGAAGTAAATTATTCAAGTTGAAGCACACTGGCAGGTTAATAATGATCAAGTCATATTAGGTTTGATGGGATGATAACTCTTTCATTAGATGTAGTATATAGTAATTAATAATCAAGGATTAAAAGAGAGACAGGATGTTTAAGCAGCTGCGTCTGGTCCTTCTCTCCATCACGTGCTATGACTGCTCCGCTTCCTTCAACTCTCTGCGGTTTGTCTCACTCCCAGCTGTATTCATGTCACCGTCAAATACTGCGACATATGTCACATTGTATTCATTCCTGAACTTAATTAATCAATTAAATCATTTCAAACAGAATGTACCGTACCTGTACACAATTTTTCAAGTAACATCTCTGTCCAGCTATTTTCCCCTTGTTCTACAGTTCTGTGTTTTTGAGTTTCATTAGAATACAGTTATAAAACTAAAGGAGTGATTTGACTGATCTGTTTTCGTAGGAATGTTGAAAAAGTTAACAACATTAAAAGTTGATGACAACCAGCTCACCTCACTGCCTAACACCATCGGAAGGTGAGTAGTCGCACACACACACATATACACACGCACACACGCACCCCTTGCCGGCCATGAAGTAGCAGATCAAGACAGGAAGTGACCACATATACACCTTTACTTTATACACCCTCTTAGATCCAAATCCCTCTACATCCATCCGCTGCTGTTTTATTGGGTCCTGCCCATTTAAAACAGACTTGTTTTATGATGATTGGTTTGTGTTCTGCAACGCTTTCATTACCCTTTCCTATTAATTTAGATTATACGTTAGTGAGAGATTCTGACAGCGACAGCGTTCGGCTGATTGTTTGTAATTGAGCAACTCAGCTGTCTGTCGCCTCCACGATGTTAGACCTTCTAACCTCACTGTGAGATAACGCTGATTGGCAACATGTCAACTGAGAATGGCGTTCTGTGTCTGAGCATGAACTATCAGGAGATTTAAATTAAGGATAAAGCCAATCTTACTGCTTTTTTTTTGTCATGTTGAATTAGACAAAAGTTTAGGTTTTAATTAGTTTGATTAAAAGTTCATTAAGCAATCTTTTCCCTGCAACGCTACACACTCTGATGTCTTAATATATCATTTTATTTAATTCCCAGTTTTAATAATACAAGCTTTTAATAAATCTTTCCAATAGATTAAGACTTTCAATGCACTTTTAATATGCCGTACTTTAGTAATAAAGTAGTAAAGCGTTCCAAAGTGGAAATGTCCTTTGCATTTCTCATCCTTACATCCTTACGTTTTTTTGCTATGCACTTTAAGTAAAAGCCGGGCAAGAAATTCAGGGCTTGATTCAGTTCTCTTAGACCTCAAGTCCTTTAGCAGGTCTGCTGCCCCCATTCATCATAAATGTCTCCATTCCTGGCATAATGCTCTCCATGCACTTTTCTTCTTGGTTTGTCATTGGTCGGTTCTGTGTGCTGTGTTTATCAAACATGCATCTAAAATGGGCATCTCAGTCCACGCACCAAATTAGGGTAAGTAGACCAGCGAAGCACCCGTATTCCCCACACGTCCGCCACAGCATGTTTATTTAGGCAAGGGCATCCGTTTGCATCTCCCGTACTGTATGTGCGGCTCGAAGGTCCTCAGTAAAAGCCTTGCATATGGAAGGCCAGCTGGGACGGGCTGCTGTACAAATGTCAGGCTAATGACTCTGTTTATCATGATAAATATACATTGACCCTTAGAAGGAAAAAGAAATCTAGCTCTTAATTGCAGCTGTTGCGAAATGGAGAGAAATTGATTTCGTTTGTTAATCATGTTTAAATGTTCTGCGAGCAGAGTCAAATGCAGTACCTTGCTGCTTAATTTATTCATTACTTTGTTCATTTTGTGGCTAGGCAGCTTGATTTCGGAATGCAAAGCATTTGGCTCAGTAAACACTGTGGCGGATTAGGGTATAATACAGGAAACAGGATTAACTACTTTAAGTTTGCTTGAAAAGACCAAGTTTATAAAGGTTACTGTAGATTAAATGAATTGGGGTTTTGTGAATGCAGAAATGCTACAGTATGAGAAGGAATAGCCTATGAATGTGGGGACTTCAATGGGGATAATAAAGCTACTACATTTTTTTTACTGGAAGAGAATAATGAAGTTTGAGTGATTGAGTAAAGTATGTTAAAGTGAAGAGATGACAAAAACAGCTTGTTTTGGCTGTAGAAACTGGAAGAATTCCCATACAGGATTATGTATCTTTGGGTGTATGTGGCCATATTCAGAGTTTAATGTTCATAGTGAGGAGGTACTCATTAAAAACAGTAGATATTTATCATTCACAATAATTGTTCACAGTTTTGACTTTGCATGTAAATGCACTTTTTCTTGTGCATGCTTTTCTTGACTTTGCCTGCTTGTGCATTATTATCAAGACTTCCTGTATCGCACTGTGGTTTCAAAATGCTGTCTTAAAGCCTGGTACCCTGTTGTCAGATTCCGGAATTATAAATTTAGACCAATACCTGGCAACTTGAATTGACTATCATGCTGAGGACCATTCATAATACATAATACAGTATATAATATATAAGCAGTGACACATTAAAAGGAAAAACTAAAGGCACTTGTTATTATTTTGCTGTGCCGGCTGTCACTGTAAATCAATCCAAAGTATTACTAATTGATCATATGTGCATGATATCTTCCTCCCGAGGGCTCAGTGAATAGTCTGATGAGAAATAATATTCTAGGAATCATATACTATGACATTACAGTCACTAGATCTCCATCTAATTGAACATTTATGGGTGATTTGGACAAATTGGATTTTGTAGTACATTGCATTGCGAAACAAAATCCAGATGTGGTTGAAAGCTCCGCTACGAGAAAACTAAAATTATTATCTCTGAATATGGCCTACACTGTCAAACTAATAGCTACTTTACATACTGCACAATAAAAAAAAAAGGATTAGAAAAACAATACTGTAGTTTATGCCAGTTTATGACATGCACCACCGGTTGTCCTTTTCAAGCCAGCTTATATTTCAAAAGTGTCAGTGTTACTGAAAAGCTCAGATTGACCCATCATATAACATTGCAAGTATTTTTTTTAATGATTTGTCCGTTAAACTGACTTCTTAACACAAGGCCTTCTGTCACTAATGGTATAAAAAGTGAATTTCAAACTGACCGCTTCATTCTATAAGTCATCATTTAACCACTGTATCTCATGGCCTGGATACAATATACTTGAGCACTTTGAAGCAAATTAATCTGTGGATACAGTATGTGCATAAAATTTACTTTCTAATGCTATAAAAAATACACGGATTTGTTCACTTATTTTTATCAGGAGGGCTGCAGACCTTATGGCAGTTTCCCCATAATCCATCTTGTTCAGTGTATCACAGCAGGTGTCTTATTGGGATTGACGCCTTAATGGGATTTCTCTTAAAGACAACCACTTCATCCAGGCCTTTAGATACCCTCAGATATTTGACATTATCAACAGTATGTGGTTTCTTCATAGCAGTTTCATATGCTTCATAAATAATGATGCTATAATCCATTATTATCTTGAGGTTTAATGTATCTTTATGGTACAGTATAAGACAAATTTATTGACTTAGTAAAGAGTTTAAAAGGGTTCTGATTGTAAACCATTTATATAGTCCGAATTGCTTGTTTAGATGGCATTTTCTTATTGCAATACTGTATGCACTAGATTAATCTGCTGTTTGGAGTGACATACAACTTAAAACTTTTAATTGTTTGTTAGTATGGTTAAATCGTCATGGTTAAAAAGCACCTTAAAAGTTATAATAATAATTCTAATTCCCATTAGTCATGTATTAACAGTGTGTGTGTGTGTGTGTGTGTGTGTGTGTGTGTGTGTGTTTAGATGTATATATATATATATATATATATATATATATATATATATATATATATACTACTCATATGGATTGTTACTGTGGCATTGTAGAGCGACAGTATTGCAATCATCATAGCAGTTGTATTGTCTGGCTTGTTTTTGTAGTTTATCGCTCTTAGAGGAGTTTGACTGCAGCTGTAATGAACTGGAGTCTTTACCCCAGACTATTGGCTACCTGCACAATCTCCGCACCTTTGCAGCCGATGAGAACTTCCTGACGGAGTTACCCAGAGAGGTGAGTGCCATGGAGATGTTCTGTCCGATGCAGAAACAGACAGATGTTTAAGGGACAGCTAGCCTAAGTAAAGCTGTAACATCAAGCACATTGTCTTGAATAATATTTTGCTCCTACAGTGTGTGTATATATATATATATATATATATATATATATATATATATATATATATATATATTACTATGGCGTAACCATAAAAAACTTTGTACTTAAAGTCCTTTGTTGTAAAATGAAGCACCGTACTTAGAGAGTCTCAGGTTGGAGGTGAAGTGAGAGAAAGAGTTTGTATTATCTTAAGCTGTTCACTGTAATCTGTCATTGCACCCTTGAATAAAGCACTAATTGCTAAGTTGGGATGAAAAGATTCACCACCACCTCATTAACTTTCCTGCTTCTTGGTTAAGGATTAAGCGATGTAGTGTCAGGTAGAAGCACTTTTGATGGGTCTTTAAATAACCTTTTACAAAGTGCTACTTTATTAGGAGAAGCTGATCTAACTGTGTAGTGTGTGTGTGTGTGTGTGTGTGTGTGTGTGTGTGTGTGTGTGTGTGTGTGTGTGTGTGTGTGTGGTACCTGAGGCTGGGCTTTCCAAGAAATCCATGCCAATTGTTCCACCAAAGCCATTAAAGAGTAGGTTCTGTCTCCGTGCCGACACTTGTAACTGTGGCGTCCGTCATCTTTGTTTCCTCACTGTATTGTCAAAAAGTTCTGAAGTAAAGGACTTTTTCATTTATTTTCATCAACACATTCTCTCTCTCTCTCTCTCTCTCTCTCTCTCTCTGCCCCTTACTAGCCCCACTATCCTGGAGGTATTGACAGATTACATTGTCATTTCTATTTTGAGAGAAGACACTAGAGGGCCAGAAAGAGACAGAGAGAGTGTGAGAGAGAGAGAGAGAGAGAGAGTAAAAGAGATGAGGACAGATGAGAGAACACTTTTACAAAATTGCACATTTTGAGAGATATCCTATTTCCACTTTTATTGCAGATTGGAAACTGCAAGAATGTCACTGTTATGTCCTTGCGCTCCAATAAGCTGGAATTTCTGCCTGATGAAATCGGACAGATGACGAAGCTGCGAGTTCTCAATCTCAGTGACAATAGGTAACCTCAAGTGCTCTTCTTTTATCTGTATGAATTTCATCTTTAGTTACACAGTACTCAGTAAGAACCATTTTTCTGCCAGAAAAGATATATATTCTCCATAAAGACATACATGGAATATAATATAAATTCAGATTAAATCAAGAATAAAAAACAGTAATCAGTGACTCCGGTGGCAAGACTACTAATGAGGCAAAGTTGATTATTTCTCATTAACAGTACATCATATGTTCTATTCCTCTTATACTTCTGCAGTTTGTCTCACCTTTTAACCATTTCAGTTACATTTAATGGTGTAAGGGGGGTGGCAGCTCAGACAGCTAAGGCTCTAGGTTATTGATTTGGGGATCTGATGATCCTGGTTCAAGCCTCACCATCATGGGTTGTGAAACCTCATACTCCGCAGCCTCTACATGCAGTGCCAATGCCAAGCCCAGATAAAGTGGGAGGGTTAGGTCAGGAAGCGGCATCCGGTGTAAAACCGGTGCCAAGTTGTGTGTGGATCGGATGGTCCACTGTGGCGAACCATTGACAGGAGAAGCAAAAAAAAAAAAAGTCAACTTACTGAATGTTATAAAGATCCTACAAAGCTCCAAAAAAGCTTCATCCATATCAGTGACTATACATTTTGGTTTTTACGTACGAATTGGCTTAGATTATGTGGAACATGGAAACTATATCATATTAATGTTGTTAGTATATCGAACATTAATATCTTTGATATACTATAGCTACTACTGTAAATATTTTGACCAATCAGCTTCAAGAATTAACAGATTTGTGGAATTCTGTATTATTTGACAATGAGGATTGTGTTTGGTGTTTCATATTCTTCAGTCAGACATTGACCGCATTAGTGATGAGTAGACTGTGCGTAGATTAATTAAGTGAGCTCTTTATAAGTGATGGGTGCTGGGTGCTCTGATCACACTGCACTGGACCTAGACTAATTAAATCCAACCATTAGTTAACACAGCAGCAGTCTGAGGATCACTGTTAAATACTGTGTAATGAATTTATGCTTTCTAAAACCATTATGTTTACATTAAGAAATATATGTGTATAGAAAATATGTACAATGTATATACACTGCCTGAGCCAAAAACAAGTCGGCATTCAGATTTATGTAAGCAAATACTTTTGATTGGATAATTACTGCAGTGATTAATATGATCCAGCAGGCAAGAATCTTTTTAACCCCATTTGATGCAGTGAGCAACACATTTCTTAAACAACCATATTGGAAGAGCACAAAAATTTTACTGATCCAAGGAGATCATTGAAATGACTGGAATCAGGTGAAGAACTGTCCAACACATTACCAAAATCTGGAAGATTATTGCCGAACTGTCAACTTTATGTGTTGACTTAATGTGGTCAACAAATAAAATTATGAATCCATTTTATTTAAACACATGATGAAGTTCCATCATAAAAATCAACAGTAGAAATCACAGCTGTATTAAAAAGTGAAAGTAAGTGCGTTTCCTTATGCACAATGCAATGAGAACTCACAGGATTGGGACTAAAGAGCTGTGTGGCCATAAGAAAACCACATTTTAAAAAATGGTTGCAGATTGGATGTTGGAGCAATGGAAAAGGGCCATGTGGTCTGACTGACCCTATTGTAAAGTGATAGGCATGTCAGGGTAAGAAGCGAAGCGCATAAAGCGATATTAAAATAGTGCCACAATGGATGCATGCCATAATTTAAAGCTAAAGCTGTTCCAATTAAATATATTTAGGTTTTCAAGATTTTATGACTTGCTTATGTATTGTAAATATATTGCCTTATTCTAATCTCTGAATTATCTTTTTTTATTAGGTTGAAGAATCTTCCCTACACTTTCACTAAACTGAAAGATTTGGCTGCACTTTGGCTATCTGACAATCAGGTGCTTGTTCTGGTTTATTATCAGCTTTTAGTGTGGAATACATGAACATAGACTGAATTGAATTTTAACATGTGGTCACATACTGTATTGTATGGTTCTTATACACATGATTGACGTTGGGCTTGTTTGGGGACCGGCTCATAATCGCAGAGTTGTGTTGACATAGAAAAAGTCCTGGCATGACGCATCCGTGATGAGCATCTCCAGGGTCGAGATTAAACTCTTGGCTCCGGTCCTGTGGGTGTGAAGTATGAATGTTCTACCAGTGGTGGGTGGGTGGGTGTTCTCCAGGTACTCCAGATTCCTCCATGGTACAAAGACATGCAGTGTGGACTGATTCCAAATTGCTGATTCCATACTGTTTCCAAATTGCCCATAATTTATATGTGGATGTGTGTGTGTGTGCATGTGGGTTGCAAAAACTTTTGGGTTTCAGCAGTGTATCTTCTCCTTAGAGTAATGACCTCTAACACAATGTCAAAGTTTGTTGCAGCCAACATTGAAATCTTTTTGGTGATCAGTTGTTCTGTATGCATCGCCTTTATGCAATCAGGTTTGCAAAGTGGTGGACATCAAGCAGGTTTATGAATTTGTCCATTTCTTTTGTTTACTATTATTTTTATTTGGTTAAAACCCTTAAACAGAGCTTTTTTACTACATTGCATGTCATTGAGTACCTGCAAATGTGAAGTTAACTGAATATAAAAGATTTTTCGCCATGCCAACTGGTGCAAAAGGCACATTTTTTGTCTGCTTTTTCCATCACTGCTGATGATGTGTGATGGATACATTATGTCCATCAAGCTCTAAAGTATGGTATATGGACCCTAGGGGTTGTTTCACTCTGTGTAGTCACCCAACATGACTGTTACTGATGGACTGAATGAATCTACAGTCTGGGGCAGAAAGTAATCAGCCCCAACTTTGGTTATTTATACCATTCTGTTTAATTCCCTACGAGAATTGGTTATGGTGTTGTTCCAAAAGTCAAAAACAGCAGATTATTAGATGTGGATTCCATTAAGTAAAACTTTAATTTATTGTTTTTCTTATTTGAATTTGTGAAAGACATAGCCAGGTTGGCTCATTTATATAAATTACCCCGAAAAATTTCAAATTTACCCGGTTCTTGACACGTAATATCTTTTCTCCATTGATCCCCTACAGTCCAAAGCCCTTATTCCCCTGCAAACAGAGGCTCATCCCGAGACCAAACAGAGGGTGCTTACAAACTACATGTTTCCCCAGCAACCACGGCACGATGAAGGTGAAGTTCAAGTTCAGCTTATCCAATGACTAACATGTCTAACATTTCCACATTATATCAGTATTCCCGGATTTGATTTCCATGGTCTATGCATACGGAGAACTGACTTTAAACATGCCTGGTCTGCAGATTACCAGTCAGACAGCGACAGCTTTAACCCCGCTCTCTGGGAAGAACAGAGGCAGCAGAGGATGACGGTGGCGTTTGACTTTGAGGACAAGAAAGAGGAGGAGGACAATTCTGCAAAAGTCAAGGTTAAACAGACTTCTTTTGTGTCTCAGTGCTTGTGTGCATACACTCATAAAGTCTTGTTAAGCATGAATTATTCTTCGACACTGAGAACCGCAGGGCCCTTCAGAATGAGTGGCACCCAGTGTTTTGACATCAAACAGGAATATTTTATTTGAACGCAGTTTTACCAAGTTCACTGGTCAAGTCTTCACTGGTGAAAGTCTTTTCCTGTAGTGTCTAACAAGGCTGAACTTCCCAGGTTTGAAATTACAGTTCATGTTGAATTTTCTCTTTAGTTACAGTTACAGCTTTGATCTGGAGACTGTTATGGTCATTGCAAATAATAAAATGTTTGTGTGTTTCTTTATTTGGAATATTTTTTTTTTTTTTTTACCTCATTACGTTCTAGGAAACTATATCTATGAATTAAACCTCCTGGAAAATGCAAGCAGATATTTAGGCTAAAATCTTCCCAAGATTTCAAGAAACCCCATCAACAAAACAACTCCAAAACCATCAACGATCCATGTTCAATAGTGAATATTAGGTGTATTTCCATGTTTGCAGCCCCTTTTTTAACTAAACATGCTGATGGAGCAACCAGAGATTTTAATCTGACACATGATGCCAGTTGTATTCCTGATGAAGCTTTTTTTGAGAAGCTGTTATGTTATGGAGGTTTAATATAATCTTTGGGATCTTTGTCTTCATAAGTGGTGGGACAGTGTGTGTGTTTAAGTTTTAGGACATTTTCAAGTCTTACAGAGAGTTATTATGGCACTGATATAGATTTTCTTAAATGTGATGATGAATGATGAATGATGCACATACTTTTGGCTATACTGTATACTGTATTTTTGACTTGAGGAAACAGGACATGGTCAACTGTTGAATGTCAGTTTTCCTTAAGGACCTTAATAATTTTTCCACATAAACATTATACTATTATTACAAAACCAGTAGTTTCTTTTTTTCTAGTTTCTAGTTTTTAAATGAATGTTTATTTAAACATGAAAGGTTATTCAAGGTTAACCTGAAACATGAAAGGTTATTCAAGGTCAACCTGAAACATGAAAGGTTATTCAAGGTTAACCTGAAACATGAAAGGTTATTCAAGGTTGTTGTTTATTAATCAAATGTTAACTGCTTTTCCTAGTAAGTGGTAACAATTTTAATTATTTGAGTTATGTGGAATTTTTTAGAACAATAATTCTTGCTCATCTTTATAGGGTCATAATTATTCATAGAACTATATCAGAGTTGTTTATTTTGAACCCTTTCTTTCTCTCTCATCTTGTGTGTAGGTTGAGATTAATCTAAAACGCTATCCCACCCCTTACCCAGAGGACCTGAAGAACATGGTGAAGTCAGTGCAGAACATGGTGGGGAAAAGCACTCACCCGCTCAGCACAGAGAAATGTTCCTCTGGCACCAACATGGAGCTCCACAGCACAGATGCATATGAGCCCAAATGGCCGATGGCACCCAAGGAGGTAACATCATGTTGTTACACAGTAGGTTGTCTTCCTCTATTGTACCAACACAACACACCAAACACCATTCTAAATATGTGAATGACAGTTTATTTAAGGTTACTCTGACTTTCATTATTGTTGATTACATGATGCGTATTGGCAGATGACTGAAAGGGAGGTAAAGGAATACTCCAAGCCTTCTCTACCAGAACAAGGTGTTGTCATGAACTCAGCAATCGACATCCCAAAGCGGAAGGACAAGGAGGATCTAAATGAGAGCTCTGAGGTACTGCTGTTTATCTTTGCTTTTGACCTGTTGTACACTAAATCCATTTTTAAGTACTAATTTATGCCAGTGTTATGTTGTACTATGATACAAAATAGTGTAAACCATAGATCTAAGAAAAGATGCCACACTTTTTACACTGTTGTACATCAAGGGGACAGAATCGATTGTAACTGTGGAGAGATGCTGGTCTACTCTGATTAAATCAGGTGTAACTTGGTTTGTGATCAGCTGATTTCGACGCGGGTGGCACTGCAGATTTAAGTTCCTAATGAGCAAGGCAACAGTAGCGGCGGAAAAACGTCTGAGAAGAATTTATTTTTAAAAAGCCTTAAAAAGAAACCAATGTCTAAAGGGAAACCATCATCTTTTGTGTGGCACCAGTATGCAGGTATATAAGTGTAAAGAACAAACATTACGAACATAAAAAATTAAAGAGAATTAGTAGCTAATGAGAATTAAAACATCTGACCAGTGAACTCACTTGTGGCTTTGCTCATCCCACAACTTATCTTAAATATACTGCTTTAATACAAATAGAACTGTTTGCCATTACTCTTTGTCACCTATATACTTCATTTATCCATAATCATACTCTCTAGTAAAGGCAACAAGGTGCTTATTGTTAGCACTGTCACCTTGCACCTCCAGGGTTGGGGCTCAAATCCCACTTCCAGTCTGTGAGCATGGAGTTTGCATGTTCTCCCCATGCTTGGTGGGTTGATTGCGTGCTTCTGCCTTGTTATAGAGTGGTACAGTAGCATTGATCTATGGCATTGATAAACATGTAGTGTATGTGCACAGGTTCCCTGATAAGGATAGATTAGACGGACTGTCCAGTGTCACCCAGAAGAGGATGGGTTCCTGTTTAAATCCGGTTCCGTTCAAGATTTTGTCTTAATGCCACCTCAGGGAGATTTTCCTTGTATTATTTCGTTAGGGATCTACTGTAAATCCACATCCAGATGTTTTGTGATGAAGCATTATACAAATACATTTAAACTGAATTAAACCTTGTCAAGGCCTTAACTCCAGGGTTAAATCCCAAATCGTGGGCCGTGGTTTTTGTGGCATCTACGTTTTCATATCTATGGTTTCATGCTCTTAGTCAGATGGTCAAATGTCCTAACACAAATGTACAGTATTGTCATTTTGTGAATGGTTGGCACGCACAACACAAAGTCAGGGGGTGTAATATGAAAGCGAACATGTTGGAATACTAGCTGTAGGGAGGAAGTGAGGAGAAATCAATGGGAACGTTTCATGTTTCAAAGCCTGCCACCTGCTGATGGCCATGCCAGAATTGATGCTTTGTGTAGTAGTCACAAGAATGATAAATTCATTAGCACCTTCCCGCCACACTGTTGAGCAAAGGATTCAAAATCACAGAGGCAAGACATTTGCTGAATTAGGTTTGCAGGATAAAATTATTTTTTTTGTTCTTGTAATCATTAGAGCACGTGTTTTTATTTGAATAGCATGGCCACAAGTATTTTCTATACTTAAATAAGGTGTGTATTAGACAAATTGAATTGGGTAAGGACATGTGATCCTCCAGTACAGGGTCAGAAGCACATTCACATTGCTGATCCTTTGGTACGCCTCAGGCCGTTGCTCATCCTGCAGCTGAGATCACTGAGCAAACAGTGAAAAAGGTCAGTCCGAAATGTCAAGTGCACTCCAAGCCTGCTGATTGGCAACCATTAAAAGCTTAGTGGTGCCACGATTCCTGTTGCTAGGATTCAGGTTTCAGTCCAATGGTAAACGCCGTTGCATTTCCACAGAACTGGGTTTGCATGGTCAGGTGGCTAGTGTTTAACTTTTTAAAGTGGGTTGAGGCCTCAGAATTTATGCTCAAAGAACATAAGTTTTTGTTGGCTTTTGTGCTCCTTAATGGCTGGTGCTGATGTGAGCGGTTCAACAAGTATTTATTGGGTTTTATTAAGGATAGATTGTATTCCAAACATAATGTTCTGGGAATGTTAAAAAATGTAGCTTAATATACCTTAAATATTTACTTCATAGAACGCTGTATGAAGCAAGACTCTTGATGGAACTAAATTATTTAATGGGCTACATTACTAGCATTTGCTCACCCAATTAATAGATACGTTCAATGTTGCTATCCACACAGTAATTAAAGACAATAAAGTAACCAAGCTATGAACTAGATACAACTATGGAAAATGTTTTTCACACAACATATGATATAGCCTGTGGAAAATTCTGGAGAGAAAGGAGAAGTCTGTGGAGAAGTTTTAAAAAAGAAGTCTTAAGGATAAATTTGACAAAAAGTTTTGAGGAGAATTCTGAGGAGATGTTGAGAAGTCAGGCGAAGTCTAAAGGAAAAGTCTTGAGGAGAAACCTAAGGAGAAATCTGAGAAGACATTTTGTGGAGAATTTCTGAGAAAACCCTGAGGATAAGTCTTGTGGAGACATCTCACAGACTGTGTCAGGGGTGCTCCGATCACGCGTTTTAGGGCAGATCACGATTCCCGCTCACAGAAATCAGAATCGCCCGAATTCGATACAGAATACCGATCCCTGATCACAGGTGTATGGGGGTTAATGGGATCTAAAGTGTTCTATTGATTGTGTTGTATTATTTATTCTAAACAGCAGTGCACAAATATAATTAACATCTGTGAAAATGTCATACATTTTTTACTTGTATTTATTGAAAGCCAACATATGCAAAATATTTCATCCTCTTATTATTTCATGTAGATTATAAAGAAACTGAAACCAATAGAACAGCCTATGCTCAAGTAAAGAGCAAACATTTTCCATTTCTTAGGGAACGGGCTCTCGCACGCACAAACATGCTTATCTAAAATGCAACTGTCCTGCCACAGTATAATCACTAGATATAACGTGCAGCACATGGAACAAGGCTGTGTCAATGAACAACAAACCGAAATTCTGCACCCAAGGATTTTAAATTAACCGATACATCAGTCAGTTTGTATTTGGTGAGCCAATCCTAGCTACTCATTAGTAAGCAGTGAAGGAAGGCATTTCTTTATAAATATCAGTATTTCCACATTTTTAAAAGATATGTCTCTCTTCATTATCATTTTTGTGGTAATGGTTTTAGTCTTTTGACTCACTGCAGAGTAACGCTCAAGGAGGTTGCGTAAGGGTCAACTTAGAAGATTTATCTTCTGTCTTTGCCAATAACTTTTCATATGCAACGTATTCACTGTGCATTGTTATTATGTGACGAATAAGTTTATGGTGTTAAATCTTTTGGAAAACATTATCCCACATGGTTTTGCTTTAGAAACTTCGCACATTCCAAATTCGACATCTTTTAAAGAGACTTTGTGATATTCCCAGAGTGGAGATGGCATGTTCATGTGGCTGTCGACTCGTGTATTTTGCGTCATCACGACAGTTTCGGTTTGTGAGATCGGTCATTTTAGAGGCAATCGTCCAGTAAAGATGAAGTGATTAAATGATTAAGTGATTCCTGTCTTCAGCCGATCGATCGGAGCACCCCTAAAGATGAGTTGTTTAATGAATCTGAAGAGGTCTGAGGAGTTGTTTGAGAGAAAGTGGCCAGACGTCTGAGGAATCTGTGGAGAAGTTTAAGGTGTTTTTATGATGGACAACAAAATGGATAAACTGATGAATGGTGCAATAAGACATAGCTTTGTAACATTTGGCGATGTTTTCAGAATGTTTTATGCTTGACAAAAAGTTACCTTACAGAAATCTTGTATTGAGGTTCCGACAGGTATAAATTTTCCTTCTAAATGAATTTCCCAGTGAACGGATCTTCAGATCACACTGAGTGTTACTTATATAAGTATGGACGTGTGTAAATGTGCATTTCTCTAAAATTCAGGCTCTAGTAGTGAAATCTTTAAAACACAAACTGTTACCTTGTTGACAGTGACCTTGTTCATGTAGATTAAATGACAACACCAATTAGCTATGGGGTTAAATTGCAGCTATTACCATCTCAGAGACCTAAAAAGAAATGGCTTCTGCTATAAATGTCAATTCAACACAATTTAACTGATTAAACAAAAGCTTCTTTTTTTTCTTTAATGATGATGGAATGATTTCAAAGCAAAGCAGTAAAATAACAAAAGGCTTCTTCACACCATCAAGACACAGCAACTTACGCGCATTCATTAACACCAGCCTTTCCTCAGCTTCGTGCATTAGCTGCACTGTGTGTGTAGAATTGCACACATTTGCGTGTTGTGTCCATTACAACTTACAGTGCTACCACCCACAGCCTCAGATACCGTACGCCGCAGTCAATCTGCATAATGATCCACATGAGGGGCAGTTGGGAGGACTGAGGTCATGACCCCATGCTTCTTGCACATACTTTTCTTTCTAGACCTCCATAGAAAATCCTCCATTCTGTGTTTGTATGTATGTGTGTGTATGTTTGTTTTGCTTAGATTGCTTTACATCGCATCGTTCCCAAGCCGCAACAGCCAGAGAATACAAGCCTGGCCCTTACTTCCTCTTCCTGTTTCTGCCTCATAGTAAGTGGCTGAGAGACCAGACAGCAGACAATTTACTGGTGGAGTGACTTGTTTTATCTGAAAAATGTGATACATTTAACACAAACTGACTCTCTTTCTGGGAAGAGAAGAAAAAGGAAGAAAATACAAGATGCAGTATAGGCATTTCTTTTTTAATCAGTCTATGTCAAAAGCATTAAAGTGGTATTGGATAAGAGGTTAAATTAATTTGCTGCCATTCCATCCACCAGCGTGATGGCATGGCAAGAGCATCGATTGCTGCTTAGGGAAATTTGCTTGCAATTGATTTATTCTCATTAGCATGTTAATTTGGCCATGGTCATTAAAGCCTGGTTTATGTTTCATCCGAGCTGCTTCTGAGAAATATTCAAAGCAAACTTCAGAAACCCATAAGTATTTGGAGCATGGGATCTTAGCTATCCATCACGCATTAACAATGGATAGTAACCAGGAAGAAGAGAATTACAGTACTGTAGGTGTGTGCTTTTGTTGTCATCTACAGTTTTATTGAAGAATATACAGCAAATCACATTGCCGATTCCTGAAGAAAAATGGCGACAGTGTATTGTAGTTTTACCTGAAAGCTTTCGTGTGACTCAAGTCATTTACGGACATGCTGTTTGGAACACTTTTACGACTCGTCTTTGACTACTACTACTTTTTAAGGTTTTGTCTTGAATGGCCAGCTCATTCAAAATACGTCTAAGGTACAAGAACAAAATCATTGACTCATTGAGAAAGAAGTAGTAATGAAGTATTAATATTAATACGAATAACGGTTTCATTATCTTAACTGTGTCTACACAATGTCGGTAAAATATACACCACTACACTAAGAGTTCAATATGTAAAGAAAGTGCAGAGGTGCCAACATCTCTGGTGTGATTGCAGTAGCAGATTTGTCTTTATGACAGCACTGATGTGGAAGTCATCTGAAACCTATGCTTTTCTGCTTCCTCATCTAAAGCTACGGTGGCCGAAAAGTGCAAAACAAAATAACAAAACCGAAAACAAAATAACACATTAAAAAAACAATGTGACAAAATCAAAACAAAATAACAAAACCAAAAACAATACAACAAATCAAAATACACAACAACATATCCAGAAACAAAATACCAAATGAGAAAACACAACGACAGTTCACTCAAACCGGAAATGGTAGGTATAGTTTGCAAATGAAATTCTTATCGCTGATTGGAAGAGACATCTGTCATTCAAAACATACACGAAGTACCGTCAAGTGATGTCAAATTTATTTTTTAAAGCACATTTAAAACAACTTAGTTGACCAAGGTGCTGTACAAGCCTAAAATACTAAAAAATAATTCTAAAAAATACATCTAAATGTCCGTGAGACTGCAATACTTCCTGTATATTTTGAGTGACAAATGTTTCGACCAATCAGCGGTAAGAACCAATATGCTTACGAATTAAATCCTACCTCTAACCTTGAGTGGCAGATGCCTCGTCCAATCAGTGGTAAGAATGTGATTCTCAAGCCACACCTACCTTTTTTCAGCTTGTTGATTCTTACCGCTGATTGGATGAGACATCTGTTACTCAAAATATACAGGAAGTACTGCAGCCTCACGGACATTTAGATGTATTTTCATTTAAGGAATTATATCAGTATTTTAGGATTTTTACATCACTTTGGTCAACTAAGTTGTGTTAAATGTGCTTTTAAAATAAGTTTGATTTCACTTGACCGTACTGCTTGTATGTTTTGAGTGACGGATGTCTCTTCCAATCAGGTAAGACTATAATTCTTTAATCCTTTTCCGGTTTGACTGAATCGTCGTTGTGTCGTTTTCTCATTTGGTATTTTGTTTCTGGATATGTCTTTTTTGTTTGTTTGTTTTGTTGAATTTGTTATTTTGTTTTGGGTTTTGTTATTTTGTGTTTTAATTTGTTATTGTGTTTTCTGTTTTGTTATTTTGTTTTGCACTTCACGGCCACCGTATAAAGCAGTGGTCAGACTAAATACAAAAAAATTGAAATATTTTTTAAAAACTTTACCCAGCAGAAATGGCACTTTTGTTAATTTTTTGTATAGGGATTAATTATAGTTTTCATCTGGGATTAATAAAGTACTCTACTGTATCTCTCAATCTTTACTGAAAGGAAAAGAACATGGAGCAGGAAAGATTTGTAATTACAGCAGTGGCGGCCGGTCAATACGGGCCGCAGGGGCGCCGCCACCCTTAAAGTTAGGCAGAGAAGAATGCTCCATTAACATGTAATTATTTAACATAATAATTATTTATTTTATTAATCAAATAAAGTCATTTAGTCACAATATTATGCTGTATTTCTTAATATAATTTATTTGCAATTTTAAAAAATCGAAAATGTATTACGTTCATTTGTGACAAACGAGTGTCTATGTAGGCACGTACGTTTTTGAAAAGCATGTGACCTGAGGCTGAGCTCTGATTGGATTTTGTCAAATCATCCTTCGGGCGCAGCTCTGTGTGCCCTGAACCCTCCCACTTTTATTCTTAGCGAATCAATATTGTTTTTAAATATTTGGGCTCATGTGATTGGACCATTTTCAACGAGTCTTTTCCAGCACTTTTTATGGCAAGCGGAGCTGGCTGACATGAGTCGTGTGAGTAATGCCTTCATTTTATGCTAGTACAGTAGTAGTGATGCTTAATCACCTGATACATGGCTATTTACAGGCGAGCATTAAAAGATAAATTTAAATTTTGTTTGCCCCCCCCCCAAAAAAAAACATTTTTTGCACCAGCCTCCACTGAATTACAGTTACTTTGTCTAATTGAGCTATGGTTACTAAAAATTGAATGAGCTGCTTCTATTTTTATTCTAGGATTTCCTAAAAGCAATAGTGGTAACCCTGGAAGCTTT
Source organism: Clarias magur (assembly GCA_013621035.1). Lineage (NCBI taxonomy): Eukaryota > Metazoa > Chordata > Actinopteri > Siluriformes > Clariidae > Clarias > Clarias magur. Next base: position 91,720 of record QNUK01000364.1, read on the forward strand.
CTTTGATCTCTGTTGTTATTGGGTGTGTGAAGTTATGGTGAATATTGAACATGAAGCAAGCGGTAATGAAAAAAAGTCACGACTTGAAGCTCATTCTGATTACACTGAGGTGCTGAGACATGGCAATTTTGTGAAAAGTAATTTGAAATACTGGTTGTTTTGTCTTCAAAAGATCATATTACTAGAGGCGTTCATGTCAAACCGGGACTTTTGATCAGGCTGAATAACAGAACACAGTTATGAGAGTTTTTAAAAAATTCTCTATATAATCTACGACTACACTGATACACTTATCACAGTGTTTCACTAGTGCATGGATACCATCAAGGTAGCATGTTTTTTTTCAGTACGCCCGATCTGTGATTGGTCTGCCAGGTTCAGGACTGAAACGCTGGCCTCCCAGGAATTTCTTTAAAGCCCAAAACATGTGGAAATGGCTTGGAGCGAGGTCAGGACTGCACAGAGGATGTGGCAGCAACTCCTAGCCAAGTTCCTGTAATCTGCAAGCGGTGTTTGTGAATGTTCTCAGAGACAGATACATCTCTTCCACAAGTTGCCCCTTGATTTTTCAAGGGACAAGGCGTTCTAATCACTGAATTTTCATGGGCTCCGGGCCACCTCAGATAGGTTTGTCATTCACAGGCATATGGACTTTTTAGAAAAGTTTTGCACCCTTCAAATGTTTTACTGCAGCTAAGAGTCACATCACTGTACTATGCTTGGGGTCTTCTGTAAATGTCAATCACATGAAATTTAGTCACACGCAAAACGGACTGTTTTTCTTCATTTGAAATGTGCAATCCAGCTTGTTAATAAATCAACTTGTGCACTTTTATTCTGTTGTTATAAAGTTTTTACACACCCAATCTTTACCAAGTTAAGACCTTCAATGGCGCTTAACTGCTCTAATAAATGTATTCAACACTCTTGCATGATGAGATAAATCTGTGTTTGAAAAGTAGGTATGAGACAAGTCCTGAGCTTGCACCTCCTGTATTCCTGCCACACCTCACATGTCTTTACTGGCTAGTTTAGATTTGATCTGGACTGACGTTTTCATATTGCCTCTTTCCAACTTGATGAAGGCCCAAGAGCCGTTCGGAAGGAAGCATAAATCAGGCTTACATGGTTTTAAAAGTATTGCATGGAATGCTGGGGCAGGATAACCCGAGGCTGAGAATGTGGAAGAGAAATGAGAAGCGATGGTCTGAAACAAGATGAGAGAACAGAGATACGTTTAGGAAGTTGGGAGGTGATCAGATGGCGTGTCGTCCGCTCTGCTCTCCTCCGTACTGTTTGCGCTGTGCATCCAGTGTACAGAAAGTAGAGAAAAATGTGAGCTCAATTGTACACTCCAGTCAGCTCCAGCACTACTTCAACTTCATAACCGAGACAAAGATGTCAAGTGAAGCAGTTTATGCATTAAATATGTAAAACTGTTGAAGCTCAGACATATCTGGTTTAATCAGAATAAATTCATGGGGCTGATTGGCGTGTTTCAGAAGCAGGAACGTGACTTTGACAGAAGACTGTGAATCACTGAATCTTTAGAATGAATAATAAATTGTCTTTAATAAATGTTTTGGCTTGAGATTTACATCTCTGTTAAGCTGCAGTTAATGACAGCCTTTGGGAAATCGTTTTTATCATTTCAATGTGTCTAAGCTTTTATAACCTGTGATGTATTTATACTCATCTTTAATACAGATCAATCTACTGGTATGCTTTAACATATAAATTCATAAAATGATTGAAGTCAGGGCCCCTGTCGTCCTGACATCTGATGGTTTTAGTGCCTTCATGGTCTTTCCTCTGCTGTTTATCTTCTTTAAGATGAGTGAGGAACTAACCAGCATTCAGTTGATTCTTTTGACTATGAACTGACGCTTCATAGGTTTATTATGTAATCTTGTTGCAGATGTTTGTTATGACATTTGAAAAATGAATGCCATTTCAGTCAATATAAATATTTAAACACAATATACTGGTATTATCAAATAAACAAATGAAAATGTGTTGTTCAGAGCATTGCTATGTGAGTCCTCTACTTACTGTATATACTATAAACATTTTTCTACCGCTCTCACAAATATAATAAACTTGCCCAACTGATTTACAGTAAATGCTACAATCCCTAAAGCAGCTGTTTATGAGGCTATATTAAGAACATTGTTTCTGTCATACAAATAGGACAAAACATCCATGAGAACAAAAGCATCTATTACATTTGTTATGTAAGGAATAAAACACAATAGTGAATGCTGCTATTTTGAAAATAATCTATGGCAGGTTGGTGTAATGCAGTACCACCCAAAGTTGATTATTTTCCTATAAAAGCATGTCCCAAAGTGTTTCATTCCTGTTTTAGCATAGTGATTTGTTAGCATTCACAACACGTTTGAATTTATTATTGACCAATGTCATGCTTTTTCCCACACTGTTAAATGCATGTTATTTAACATCTGCTACGTTAAGTTAAGTTCGTTCCTGTTATTACTTACCTAAGTCAAAGAAAAATCACAGTTGGTCACTGAGAAACCAGTGATTGATTACTTAAAGAAAGCTTTATAATATCAACTCAGATCTTGTAGCATTTCTTCCATTCGAGTCCCTATGAATTGGTTGTTACTATCGCCAGCGTATTATAAAGAAATCAAACACACGGTTGAAAACACTGTCAGAGCTGCAGTAATAGAATATTAATCAACACCTTCTAACCAGTGAGATATACATTTGACATCACTGTGGTATAAACATATTATTAAAACGCAGATGCAGAGATAGGAAAAAAAAATGTAAATATAAAAAAAATGAAGAATGGTATTTATTCCTATGGTATTATATATGAAACAGTGCCTCGGTTAGAAATTTTGCATGTGAGAAACAGTCTGACATTTATTTTCCCAGGATTCCATGGGAGGTTCACCTAATGATATCCGGATTTCTGACATGAGGCCGACACTGGTGGAACCCCCTATGTACAAGCCAAAGGTTGTATTACTGGGAAAAGACAAAAAAGGTATGCTGAAGAGGATCTAAGTTCGAAACATCTAGACACTTGTATTGTATTTATATTTTGCTTCCACTTCCTTCATCATTCTTAACACATTAGATAACATTATGTTTTTAGATTTCTGTATATCGAAATATTAGACAATTTCTGCCATACCTGTGAATTGTGTTAAGTTGATGAGAATGTTGTAATATAATTAAATTCTGTGCGAATGCTGGTAAGGTTTGCTATGGCAATAGGATGCCATTCTATAAAGAGACAGGGACCAGTGGTCCACTTTATAACCTCCTCATGCACCTAGAGCACATGCATTAAATACAACACAGAAAGAGAGTACTGTTATGAGCATGAAGTATACAGTACTGATATGAATTTCCTCTCATTCAGAATCCATCGATGACTCAGACCCAGACAAAATGCACTGCTTGAACAACAGTGGCTCATCAGCCACCTACTCAGATTACTCCCCCTCGCAGGGCTCTTCTGGGTCCTCCAACCCTCCTGGCAATGTCAGCTCCATGCAGAATGCTGCCAAAGAGGGTCCAACACAGACCCACTGGACTAACAGGTTGGTAATGACCAAGAAATTGCTTGCCTACGGGCATTCCTTAGCTGAGAGCACACCTGTGCGGTTCAGTGATATGACAGCTCATAGAATAGTGGTGGCCTGCTAACATGCCAAGATAACAAATTTGTCTCACTTTCAGGGCATCTTTCATTTTAACAAGAATCCTTAAGGCTCTAAGCCTTGTTATATACACTACCAGTCAAAACTGTGGACATGCCTTCCAATTTCATGGCCTTTCCTGATTTAACTTTCTTTCTACATTGTAAAACAACACTGAAGGCATCCAAAATATGCAAAAATCTCCTTTGAACAGTTTATTGAGATGTGTCTGCTATTTATGCTCTGTGAAGGCTTCATAACGCCTCTAATCTGAGGTGCTGTTTGTGAATTTCTCCTCAGCAGCAGAGGGACGTTTTGGTCTTGCTTTCCTGGTCTTTATAAGAGCCAGTTTCATCATGGTGCTTGATGTTTTTTTTGTTTTGTTTTTCAAATGCACTTGACAATACAGTTCTTGCAATAAATAACAACAAATAACAACTGTAGTTGTTGTTGTTATAATTACCTAATGCCATATGTGATATTTCATAGTTTTAAAATCTCCAGTATTGCTCTAGGATGTAGAGAATACATCCAAACTTGCTTCCACACTTTTGACTGGTACTGTACATCCCTATAATTAGATCAAGCCAATCCTATAGTATGTGGATGAATAGATTAATCTTATATCTAATAACAACAGATATTACCATCAATGTCTCTTTTTTTTTTTGGAAATGAACCATCATCAGATTATTACATGAAAATAAAAAGTATTTAAATGATCTTGAAAGTAAATGTCACTGTGAGGACAATCTCGAGAGAACTCCAGGTCAATAGATAACAGTGTGTTTGAAAATAAGTTCTTTATTGTTTAAGCAAAGAAAACCTAAATGCCAGGTCAGGACTTACAGTACAATAAAAGTGTCTTGTCAGTTCTTATAAAACCTAATGTAAATAAGATTTTTAAGGCATTCCTTTTGTAATATTGTTTTAAATAGGAATGGGAATGAACACATATATTATCATTCTTGTTTATGCCAGCCATCTAGAAAGAGATATTTTGTTCTTCTTTAATATAAAAATGCATATAGTTTTATAATTACAATGTAAATTTTGACACTAGAATGTGTGGTAAATATGGTTTACACATAATGCTACACACATTTGAGAGAAAACCAGCATTTCAGTGATGTGTTACATGAAGTGGTTTTATTAGAAATTAGTTATCTCTCTCTAATAGCTACTCTTAATGTTCTTGTTTTTATGCCCTTTATAAAATCTGATTTCTCTGTTTTCTTTTTGTTTTTCTATTCAGACTTGCTCAGTCTTTTCCAAAGCCCATAGAGACAAAGCCTCTGCTCAGCCACAGAGAGACACCCCCCTCCAGTACCCTGCAGCAGCGGGGTGAGAGACGACCACTCAGTGACACCTTCGACAGCTGGAATGATGCCCCCCACTATGACAATACAGGGTTCGTATCAGAGGAGACGCCAGTTGACACTCCGAGCAGCAGTAGTGGGAACCCCATGCTAGGCACAAAGCCTCGTAGTGCCTCAGTAGCGCATGGGCGACGGCCTCTCATGAGACAGGAGCGCATCATGGGGGTCCCGTTAGAGCTGGAGCAGACACCACACTCTTTCCGTACAGCTCCTGATGCTGAAGTGCCTCCTCCCCCTCCCCCAAACCCCTGGCAAAATTGGACGCGGACTCCAAGCCCATTTGAGGACCGTACAGCGTTCCCCTCCAAACTGGAAATAACCCCAGCAAACAGCCCCAACCCAGACCGCAAAGACTTTGAGCAGGAGATGGGTGACCTACCTGGCACTTTCCCCTCTTCAGGAGCCTGGGGTTTCCTGGACTCCAGAGACTCAGGGACAGGGCAAGGTCAGCCTAATCTCTTTGCACATGTTCAGGGTCGTAATGAACCAAATAAGGGCAACACCATGGTGATAAGCAAGAGCTCTGAAAGACTTTCACCAATGATAAGGGAGGTGAAGTCGAAATTCAAAAAGTCTCAGAGCATAGATGAAATTGATATTGGATCATACAAACTGTACAGTATTCCCTTGGACAACTACAGCGCTAGCATAGAGAATCAGGGTAGTGTGGACAGAGCTGATCTCCCAGGACCTCTGGAACAGAGCATGTCCAGGAGCCAGTCTGCTCCCATGCTGGATGAGGATCTCGACAGCTTCGGCACAAATAAATCTTCTCATCAGCAGAAACCTGCTATCCCAAAAAAGGTTTATCAATTTGACCAAAGTTTTAACCCTCAAGGAGCCATGGATGTGATGAAAGCAGAGCGGAGGATCCCTCCACCATTCCCCAATACCCCTGAATATGTGAATCAACCAGGCAAGACACTGCCAAAGGAGCTGATTAGCCCTCGAGGTTACCGGGGCTATCAACCAATGGAGGAAATGTTCGGCTTTCCCCATCCACCTGTCAATGATGATGGAATTCCTCAACAGTTTCCTGCCCAGCCTCAACGGTCCCGTCCAGGTTTCCTGAGGCGGGCAGATTCCCTGGTAAGTTCTACAGAGATGGCACTGTTCCGCAGAGTAGCAGAAGCCCAGGAGCACCAAATGGCAGAGCACTACAACAGACCCCAACAGCTTAAAGCCATGATGGATGCACAGAATAGCTTGGCCACCATGGCTGATTCCCAGTTCCACAAGAGGAATGGTAGGTATGAAGAGGAATACTCATCTTATCAAGAACCTAAAAAGCCTATTATGGGATACCCCACAAAGAGTCTGACACAGCGTCGCCCGCTGTCTGCACGGAGCTACAGTACAGAGACTTACGGGGCATCGCAAGCTCGGCCAGTGTCTGCACGTCCCACCATGGCTGCCCTGCTAGAGAAATTGCCTTCAGATTATAGTATGAGTATATGCACTGAGAAGAACCCTGACACTGACATGAAAATGAGGCCTGTTCCACAGAAACCAGAGGACATGACCTCCAAAATGCCAGTGGACTGGAGACAACAGCTCCTGAGGCACATAGAGGCAAAACGGCTAGACCGGGTAAGTAAATCTTAGTATTAACATGTCAATGTCTTTTTATGTACATCTCTGGCACATATGCTTATTATAACTTGGCCTTGGAAAATCACATGGATTCTGGTCTACCTTTAAAACCAGAGTCTGAATACAGTGGCAAAGTAAGTGACCCATTCAATCGAATGATTTTTGTTTTTGCAACCAACAAGATGTTTTGTCAGTAGTTGTAATGTTCACTACAGGTTGTCATAAAAATCTTTTCCACCGACATGGCTTGGAGACAAATCATTATCCAGAACTATTTGTAACATGGTGAAATGCACCTCTTCGGTTTGTTTTTTTTTTGTTTGAAATGAGGCTGAGTACTGGTTACTAGTGAGGTATTAAAAATATCAAAGATATTAAATGTATTAAAAAGAGTCAACAAGAATAACATATTAAAATGAAACCAGTCTTACACACTAAGCAAGTTTGGTGTTGTAGTGAGGCACATTTAAAATAAATGCTTTAACATCATTAGACAATGTTCTAATATAACAAATATACAACGTAATGAGTAACACATGTTTCACTTCTGGATCTCAATAAGTGTTAATGTGTACAGCACCATTGTAATATATTCTATTTCAGGATCAAATCCAAGAATCCAAGAATACAAAGCCATTTGGGATTTGGCTTAACTTAAAGATGGTGTTAAAGCATGTGTTATCTTCTATAGTCACGAGTGTGGCAGTAACTACTTTTAAAAACTCTTGTTTAAAAACCTATCGCTTGAATTAGCAGTAATGCAATATGCTAGATCATGGTCAATTTGCCAAGCCATGTTTAACTGCCCAGTGGAAAAGAACTAACAAACCATTGACGTGCCGCCAACCAAAAACAATTGCATTAATTCCTTTCGAACAATATAAACAGTAGAGAAGAATAGTTAATACTCGCAACTTTAAATGACGTAGCGACATAAAGGTTAACCGTTGATGCTATGTTTCTGTGGAAAATGTCGTCCACCAATGTTATTCAAACACTGTTGGTATTGTTAGTTTTATATAAATGTTTGTTTGTGTTTGCTGTGTCGGCAGTAATGATGTTCTGTACCGTTTTCTGTTGGTCAAGCTTCTGAACTCTGTTGCAGCTACGCAGTGTGTGTGGTGCAGTCGAGTGTAACCCTCCCTCCACCCCAGCAGCAGCCTTTGACTTTCTATGTGGCACACCCATTCATTCATGTCATGTGGTTGTTTCCCTCCAATCAGAGCGCTGTCCTTAAGCACAACACAGTAAACTTCGGCATGCTGTACTCTGGAGGCTATGCTGCACCGCATGCCAGCAGAAGCATGACAATAAACTTTTACAATAACACAAAGCATGAAAACCAAACAACTCAGTGGCTACCTCTACCAAATGTGAGTATATAAAAAGTACCATCCGCTCCAATTTTAGCGGAGCACGAGGCCAGATGTTTAATAAACATATTTATAATATCTGTTATAAACAGCTTCTGCTCTAAAAAACAGGTTCGAGATCTTCTAGCCGAATTCTTTTTATTAAAATCAAAATAATGAGTAAGGTAAATAAACCGTGACAGCCTGTGCTGTTATAGGGAAATAATTAATAATGGAATTGATTGTTTTCCAGTAACAGCACATCCCTATGTGTTTTATTCCTCTTATACCACAGCAGTTTGACAATGATTACAAATGTGCATTTATTAAAGAATGACACATTTGTGTTTATTTAATCCATCAATACAGGAATTTTATATTGAGGAATGTTCATGAAACACTTACAACAGCTATAAACAGTCTTAACCTCATCACCTTCCCGCCTCTTTTCATTATTAAGATGAAGAAATGCAGCTTGTCAGGTTACTAATGAACTACAAAGTAAGTCCTGAAGGCTGTCCTGTGTCAGAAAACATAGTGTGGACACCAGAGACTCCTTTCATAAATATTAAATAACTGTCTTCCTACAAAAACCTTAATCATATCAGCAACTGTCTTTGTCAAGTAACAGCATTTTTTGACCTACAAGTTGCTGTGAATTAGTTGTTGCTAAATTAGTTGTTACCATAGAAACAAGAGCATATTAGAACATGTGCACTAATATAAACCTGTGCAGTCTACACTACTGTCAGTCCTACTGTAGGAAGTTATACAAGTTATGTCCGATTGAGTAATCTGGAAAGATATATATAGAGAGAGGAGAGAGCAGCTGCTTGCCAAAATCCACATTCAACCCCAGACACGGAAGCTAATAAATTTATGTAATCTTAAACAGAATATTGTTTACTTGCTAGTTGCTTTTAAGTCATTCCGAATTGCTTCCATTTTGCTTTATTTACACCTAAGCCAGACTACAAAGCTACAAAGCTAACTAGCTCCTAATACAAGGCTGAATCCCAAATCCCTCTCAAACTCCTGATCAAAGACTCTACGTGACGTATGGAACAAGTGATAGTACACCCTATATATTGTTATTAACGGGGGAGAAAGTACTGTAGGTTAAAATTTTTACCAGGACTAGGTCGTTTCTCTTTATATTTCCACTTATTCCTCTTTAAAATTCAGCTCTGTTAGCTTAGTGGTTACAGGGTTAAAACCGAAATACAGTAAGACCCCGAATAACGAACATTTGAGTTACAAATTTCCGCAGATACGAATGGACCGCCAAAAAAAAACATGGTTAATTAATTAATTTAATCACTACACCAAAACTGCAAAAACTCGCTGTGAATCGTGATAAACCACACTCACGGCCACTTTGCCAAACTTATTAACGGATCTGACTTACGAACGTGCTCCCAGAGCGGAACTTGTTCATAAGTCGGGGACTTACTTGGGTTTGATCTTTCTTCACGGGTGGCACCACAGACACGAGGCGAGGTCTTAGGGAAAAAAAAGGGTAATTTTATTTAGAAAAAATAGGGAAGGGAAAAACGGGGAGGAAAGAAGATAAAGTGTGCACGTGCGGGTCCGGTGGCAGTGCCCAGCTGGCATGCTGAACGGAGCAGAATTCTACAGAGGAGTACATGGAAATATAAAGAGAAACGACCTGTTAATTACACAGTCACTAACACTGCCAGTCGCGGTTAGTTAGTTAGGAAGGATAGGTGTTAGCAGAGAAAAATAACTGGTCAAATAAACAAACAAATCATAACCTATTGATAATCTATTGATGTTTATAGAACTGTTGTATGAAAGCAATATCACACTCAAGGTTTTGTTGATATTCAGTACAACAGTGCAACCTCGAGTGTGATATCACCAAATTCATCTGCACTTTCTGACCAATCATATTCGACAGTGCTGTGGTATAATTGGAAATAATTCCAATTGGAATCATTCCTCATATTTCACTGTTTAACACGAATCTAACACTTCATGTGTGAGCGTTTTCAGTCTAGGTACTGTCTCAGTGTTGTGTGAATACTGTATTTTCAGGTGTCTGTGTTGCATGTGTGCAGTGTCTGTGTTTGCTTTGTGGACCTTCTGTTGCCTCTGTCTCTCTGAGGGCCTACAGAAACACTGGCATATGATAACCTGAGGAAAGTTCAGTTAGGACATATGTAACTGGCTCCTATGTTTTATACATGCTAGTAATATAAGACTAATTCACAAAGTGTTTTAGCACTAAAAGCAGCACCTAGTCCCTTATACAGGCCTTATTTCACTGAATCACATAAATGGCTACTAGCAGTGTTTAATGGCTAGCAGCAGTGTGGAGTTAGCGCGATCATGCTTTACACAACTCCACTACTTTCACACATACAGTTATGCAGTGCAGATGAACTGTGAAAATGATTCGCGAGCGGTATTACACAACAAACTGTAAACACTCTCTTCAGATACATCATCTTATAATTTAAAAAATTTTCATTTAAATGCTCACACATGCACAGCCATATTTAATCTATGGTATAGCCTGCTACATCTGAGGGCCATATGAATCAGTACAGTAGTTGAATGCGAATCAAATAAAAAATGAATACATGCACATGTAAATCATATAAAACAGATACAGAGAAAAACCACATGAACTTGTTATTTGCCATAAGGGTCTAGTCTTGCACCGTAAGTACATAGATTTACTGAATAATCTCTTCACAGACTCCATCGCAACAGAGCAATATTTTAGATAATGGTCAAGAGGTGGTCTCTCCCACCACACAGTGGGCCCCCTACTCACTAGGACGAAGAGATGTACCTCCTGACAACACCATCATCAAAAAGGTACTTGCTACGTTGATTTTTCACTTAATAATATGAAATGCCAACAGGTCAGTTTTTTTTTTTTTTTACTCAAATGTGGTATGTTTCTGGCATCATATATTACAGTAGTGCCATAGCAGATATACTCAGTCTAGTCCTTAGGGACTCCTGGAGCAGCCCACATTTTTACTCTATGCCAGCTAAAAAACTTTAATTACCTCGCACTGACATGATGCAAGCTGGAATATAATGAAATTGTAGACAGCCTGTGAGGATTCTGCTATAGTAGAAGATCATGAGGACTGGACAAACCCTCCATGATGTCATCCATAGGTTTTCTGACGAGTTTTGAAGCTCTACCGTTAATCACATTATCAGATCAATATTAATCACCAATTAACAGCACCTCAGATTTGAGCCGTTACTAAGGATTTACAGAGCAGAAGTAGAAGAAACATCTCAATATCAACTGTTCAAATCAGATTATGGTATATTTTCGACACCTTCAGTGTTTTACAATGTAGAAAGAAAGAAATATCATGAAAGACCATGGAATTAGTCCAAACTTTTGACTTTTGACCAATATTTTGACTGGTAGTGTACATTTCTTGTGGTTATTTAAACCACAATGTTTGTAGTTGGCTGGTTAGCTAAGGTGATGCATAGCAGACAGCTAACGTTTTGACAAACTGCAATGTACTGTAGCTATCACTCAAATTGACCATAAACATAATTATGCATAATTTGATGGCTCAGTGTGATTTTAATTGAAATTCACACCCTGTACAGTTATCATGACTGGAAATTAACTATGTGGAACAAAAACCTTTTTTTCTGTTATGAAGTTGGACAATTTAACTTGTGATTCATTTTTGGAGCTGACACCTCGTGGTCATTTGAGGAACTGCATGTTTCGGCACATGTGTGTTTGGATTATTTTTCAGAACCTGAGGTTGCTCTTTGATCATGAGAGAAAATGTGTGGATTTAGATATTTTTAAAGAAAATTGTATTTTTTGCTTGGAATGTTGGATAAAGTGTTATTCTACTGTACATTCATTCATCCTTGGCTTGGATGGCGAAAGAGTAAAGAATCGACTTTAAATCAGTTGATGCATGGGTGAACCTAGCAATATGAAGAAAACAGGCAAATAAAATATGTCCCTTACTAAAAATAAAGCACTCCTGCTGTTTCTCATTATGAATCCCGACGACACTCAACGTGTTTTATTGTCGTTAAATTTTCCCTCACAATACATCTTCTAACTAATAATGTCTGATTATTTTGTGCTTGCTGCTCTAGTAAAGCTGTTCAGTCTCAGAATTGCATCTCAATCTAGTCATGATTGCTGTGTTAATGTTTTGAAATGTCAGGGTTAATTGCTTCTCTTGAGTCATTCATTCTCTCTGTGCTGCATTCTTCCTCAGTCTCCTTAGCAACTGGTCAGTATATGTTCATAGGCTGTCACTCAAAGCTACCGAGTTTTTCAGAGCTACAGTACAGTACTAAAATCTAATGACGTACAATGCACATTGTTTTGTGCCATGTGTATATGCCGGACCATACAGTATGTTCACACCACGCTTGTATCTTTAGTGCCTGAAGTTTTTTTAGATCGCATTGAGTAAACAGTGCTGCAGAGTGACAAAAATAGAAGACGGTGCAATAAGATGAGCTAGTTTCAAGCTTCCCTAAGGTTTATGGTAGCTCAGTATTTGTTTTCTCCTAAATCAATATAAACCTGAGGTTCATCAATCACAAGTAAAAAATTATGGGTGCTATATAATGTCACACTATTTGATATGGTATATTCAGTGCTGACAGAAAGTTTTTAGATACTTTCAGATTTTGGAAATTTTGAAATCCTCAATTTAAAATAGTTTTGTTCATTTTTCAGTAATAGCATACATCTTTGGATACTTCTCCTTCAGTCATTTGCAATGACTGGAGCCTTTAGCCAGGAGGTTGTGTCATCATCATGAAGACTGAAATATGCCATTTACATAAGTATTTAGACCCATCATATAGTACTTAGTATTGTTAAAGCACCTTTGAGGGCAATGACAGACCCAATTCTGCTCGTAAATGATGCAACAAGCTTGGCATGCCTTTCTTTTTCTTCCATTTTTTTTTTTTTTTTTTGGCAGAATCAACCAGGTTGGGTGGGCAGTGTCTGTACACAGAATAAAAGGGAAAAAAGGATTTTAAACTATATGTAAGGTGTATCATGTTCATGGAAAGTTGACTGGAAGGGGAAAGTGTGGTAGGAAAAGGTACACAAGCAACAAGGATGACTGCAGACTTAAGAAGGCAAAGCAACCAAACCCTTTAAAAACTTGGAAGAGCATCATAAGAAGTGTAGTGAGGCTGGAGTCAGTGCATCAAGAGGCACCACACACAGATGTCTTCAGGGGATAGGCTATAGGTGTTGCATTCCTAGTATCAAGCCACTCCTGAACAAGAGATAAACATCCAGAAACACCTTACCTGGGTTAAGAAGAAAAAGAACTGGTGCATGGCTCAATGGTCCTGAGTGCAAACATGAAAGTAAATTGTGCATTTTAGTTGCAAATCAAGGTCCCAAAGTCTGGAAAAAGATTAGAGATGTATAGAATCCAAGATGCTTGAAGTCCAGTGTGAAGTTTCCAGAAATGGACATGATTTGGAGTGCCATGTCATCTGTTGGTGTTGGTCCACTATGTTTTATCAAATCCAAAGTCATTCAACCGCCTACTAGGTGTTTTTAGAAAACTTCTTACTTCCTTCTGCTGACAAGTTGTATGAAGATGCCAAAGTATGTTTTCCAGGAGGACTTAAAAGCAGCCCACATTGCCGAAATTTGATGAACATGACAGAAGTTCCTGGGCTTGATTGGCTAGCCAACTGGCTTGACCTGAACTTCATAGAGAATCTATGAAGTATTGTCAAGATGAAGAAGAGAAAAACCCGACTCAACAATACAGAACGCTGATATCAAAGCAACCTGGTTTTTAATAACTTCTCAGCAGTGCCTCATGCTGATTGATTCAATGCCATGCCGCACTGATGCAGCAACTAGTGCTAAAAGAGCCCCTTCTGAGGATTGAAGGCTCAAATAAACATGATTTTTCAAAATTTCTGTATTGTAAATCCTTTTTTTAGGCTGATCTTAGGAAAAATAGATACTAGATAAGATGTTTGATTTTCATGAGCTGTAAGTCGCAATGAATCTGATGTAATGTATATACAGTATATACAGCTTACTACAAAAAAATCTTTCACAGGCTGTGGTCCATCATTCTCACCAACAGCAGGGCATGATGGGAAGTGTGGCCACTGCACCACACAGAGGACCCCAGCAGTACGAGGGAGCCATAAACAAGGTGTCCATCCAGCAGTACCAGTCACCTCTGGCCATGGCCGTGACGAGCACCAGCCCCCGACCACAGAGTGCCCGCTGCTTCATCCAGACTAAAGGCCAGAAAAGCATGGATGGCTTTCCAGAACAGGTGCAAAGCCAGTCATCTCATTATAACAGACTAGTTCAAAGTTGTTGTATTTGAGGGGATGAATGATGTGACCACGGGTGTTAAGCTGCAGAAGTGGTGAATAATGGAATCTACCTATTGCAGTAAAAGCCCAGACTTCAGTTATCTCCCCATCATTTTATCGAACATTCAAAAACAATGTTATCTCGACAGTGGACGTCATCCACTTTATTGTAGGGTTTAATAGGGTTTATTAGGGTTCGTGCTGGGAAAAAAGGCACCAAGAGACTTTGACACTATATTTGTTTGGCTGCCTTTTGGATTGACTGTAAATTTCTTTGTATACAGTTGATTTCTTTTCAGTTACATTTATGATAGACAGAAATGAGAATGCCGGCTTGCTCTTCTTGTTTTGTAGTTCTGTGTTCGGATTGAGAAAAACCCTGGCCTCGGTTTCAGCATCTCAGGGGGAATCAGTGGGCAGGGGAACCCCTTCAAACCCTCAGACATGGTAAGACCTTCTTTCCCTCAGCTAGACTGAGAGAGAGAGAGAGAGAGCACAATTTAATGAATGGAAATCGTTTCTCCATACACTGTTTGTACATTAAATCCGGCGCTAACAGAATAAACATAAAGACCATCCTTTAGTAACGGAGACAAGATCTTGCTGTAGGGTTTCCATGGAAACATGCGCTACTGCAATGCACACGTTGCACATCAGAAGCCTGTGTTACGTGTTAACCTCTTCACTGCTTAGTATCCTTAATTATATCAAACTGAATAACCACCAATTTGCCACGTAATTTGCAACACCTTTGTGACTTTGTATCTAGTTAATCTGTGAGTTTCGTGGAGATATTGTGATGTTGATGTGATGGTTAATGGACTTGATGATTTACTTTCACAACCTGTAAAACTTCAGTTCTAAGTTAATCGTCTTTGCTGTACCGAGAGCTGCGGGAATCTGTGAAGCCGGATCCTTGCGTCACCCGAATCAATGACGTGACGTAAACGTTGGTCGACTCGCAGCATGTTGTCTAGCAGGATGCGTACTGTTAGGTCACACATCTGGTACATAACCGAATGCTTTATAATCTTTGCCTTGACATGTACACACAACAGCTATTCAGCAATACACAAATATGTACATGTTTTCCAGCTTTTACAAGAATATTAATACTAAGATACTATTAATAAGAATATAAGATCATATCATATCAGCTGTGAATTCTGCCACAGAACAAATCAATCCAGATTAAAAGGCAAAGATTCTAAACCATCCCCACAGTGTGATTCCTAACCTCATATCATTTTGACTTATAGGGTATCTTTGTTACTAGGGTACAGCCTGACGGACCCGCCGCCAATCTTCTTCAACCAGGGGACAAAATTCTGAAGGTAACACTCTCCTTCATCACCACACATTGTCCAGTGAGAGTGTGACAGCACCAAAGCGGAAGGCTTCGCATGTGCCATTTTGTGTCCGGTGTGTGTCTGCGTGTGTGTGTGGTGTGCGAAGTGAGCATGGTCTTCTGTTATGGTGTGTGTCAAATGTTGATGTTACTGGCCTGTCGGTTCTTAAAGGATGGCATTTGATTGCTCTGTCGTTCGAAGCTGCAGCGTGTCTCTTACTGAGAATTTGGTTATATCGGACAGCTCTTTTTTTAATTTTATAGTGTTTGATGGCATGAGCATTTGAAACAGTGAATTGCAGAACTTGAAATGTCTTTTAGTCATATGACTCCTCTTCCTAACTTTTCCTTTAAATATTTCTAACTCTTCTAAACACAGATTGAATCTGGTCTTTTGTTTCAGTCCAAAATCCACAATAATACACGCTGAATTTCCATATTTGTTAATTTTACTGAATGGCCTATTTGTCCCTATTTGCGGTCACACTATTAAAGGTTTGTAAATAAAAGTTAGATAAAGGTAGAGATAAAGACGGTACTAGAGAATAACTCTGCTACCGGAGTTATCAGAGAATAAAAGCCTAAAATATTGACTCCCAACATACACAGATGTAGTCAGTGACTATTACGCCATCAGTTTTCAATGTTCCATTCAACCTCTGTCATATGTCAGTCGTAAAAAGGCAACATCAGCAAGCCTGTTTTTGTCTACCAAAAATAACTGTCTAGGAGTGAAAGGCTCCAGCGGTTATTGGTCTGTCTTTGATTATCCATGTCACTACAGTATACAGTATACAACTGTGCGTCCTAAATGCATTAGGAGCATCTCATGGCCTCATCGTTAGCCTGCAGGACGCAGGTCCCTCTGCGCTCTCTTTTTCCACAGATCCGCAGTTAGCTGAGGAACAGATCTCTCCAAAGACCAGCTTCTTTCCACATTCTCTCCTTTACAGCATGACCTTCTTCTTCTACTTGTCTGCATCTCTCTGGTTGCTTTTTTTTCCTTCTTCTTCTCCTCTCTTTTCCTGACAGTGTGTGTCTCTTTATCCTCTCTGAGCTAGGCCTGTTCCCAGCATTCCTGTGCCGCTCCGCCTCTTCCCGCCCCAGCTCACTTCCCTCACTGCCCTCTATTCATCCTCTGCTTCATTCTTGCATTGCAGGCCAACGGACATAGTTTTTTACACATCGAACACCAAACGGCAGTGTCTCTTCTGAAGAGTTTCCCGAAAGCTGTGGACTTGGTCATTTTAAGGGAGAGCACAATGTAAATAATTTTATAACACTGACTTCTTGCTCAAAAGGAACACAGGACCTTGTACATCAAGTTTTTATCTAGGAACAATTTTGCCAATTGCTGGACCAATGGCAAATTCTAGTGCCAAATGTACAATAGAGAACATATCGAATAATGTGACATATGGCTTACACATGTACACACACATATATATATATATATATATATATATATATATATATATATATGTGTGTGTGTGTGTGTGTGTGTGTGTGTGTGTTGCGTGCGTGCGTGCGTGCGTGTTAGAATCTTACACTAATGTGAAATTACTTTTTATCTCTCAGCCTGTGGCTGTAGGTGGGTGTGTTTTGTTTCTTTTTCGTTGCTTATTTATTTATATCGCCTGTTATTTTGTACCTATTTTTCCAAGCAGCTTTTCATTTCATTTCAATCTCGGCGCATGAAAAGCACATTTGCTTTTAAAGACATTTTATTCATCAAAACACTGCCTCAACTCTGTAAATGCCTTGTGTAAATATATATAACATTACAGAAGATAGTTTATCCTGCTGACCCTTGACTTCATTTTAATTACATAAGCAGGCATCTACCGCCGCGTTAGGTGCTGATTACGGATGGTGTGTGGCTCATATTCAGAGTTTTGCACAAATCAAATGAAAAATCCAAAAGCAATATTGTTGCTATTTGGCTTTTCTTACTGCGCCCTCTGCTGGTCAGCAAACAGCTCCTTAATTATTTCAATAATAATAATAATAATAATAATAATAGTAAAGTAGAGAGAGTCCTTTGCTTTAGGTTGATGCAGGGTGGAGCCCAGTTATATCATTTTAGCCATGTTGTCAACCTGAGCATTTTCATAGTTTAATTATGATTCCTATTATTTGAAACGTGTATGTAATCCATATTCGCCAGATACAAAAATCTCAGTTTTTAGTGTGTACATTTAAGTTGTACAAAGGGGTTTTACACTCAAGGCTTAGTTGATGTTCCGCTTTAAGGCCTGTTAATCATTTACTGATATGAAGAAATTAATTCACATCATTATGTAATAGATATCCATAAGAAGCTTTAATGTTTATAGCATGCTTTCACTTTTTTAAAGCTGTCTTATTAGAAAAAGCAGTGAGGGGGCTTTGTGTTTTTTAATTAAACATTTATTTGCTTTATTTCACTAAAAACAGTGAAGGCTCATCATTGAACTTTACAGATAGATCTGCCCTGCCCATGTCCAATATTGTACATAAATGTAGCATTAGAATGACCCCAATCATATTGTATTTATTTATTTTATTTATTAATTTATTTTTACATTTCGATTTTATTTGAAATGTAATTATAGAACCTGAAGTCTGGACGAAAAACTGATTAAAATGCTATTGGGACAAAGCATTTGATAATGTAACTAATTATTTTTACCAAATGTTTGGAGTAATTATTTATAATATATTGACATACTTAGCTTTGCTCAAATTGTGAGATTTTTTTAAATAAAGATACAAAAAGCAGTATGGATAAAGAGTATTTAGATGATGAGAGAACACTTAAATAAATCAAAACTATTTCTACAGTAATTGTGAATTTGTGTCAAACATGTATATGGGTATACAAATGGTCATTTTTGTATGTGTTTTAAATCCTATTGAATATAAACGCTAATATATGGTACTATTCAGTCTAATTGCAGTATTGATGTACATAACTGTGAATGAAATCATTTAAATTAATTTATTCCTATAAATTGTGAATGTACTCAAAGCTTTCCGCAGTATGAAGACTTACTGGACTTGAATGCTGTTTCATTTTTTTGTGCAAAAAGTAATTATATATATATATATAGAATAATACAATTATTCCATTTAGTTAAACAGATTTTAGTGACAATTTATCATGCAGTTTATTTGCACACGCAAGTTTACTCCTTCCTATTTTTTTTTTTTCGGAATTAAAACAATGTAATTGAATATATATTCTGTGTCTAGAATGCATTTTGCAGATGCTATATGTACATATTTCAAATAAATTTTAATAATAAAAACCAAAACAGGAAAAAAAAAATAATTCAAAGCTGTGCAGCAAATAACGGAGCCATTTTCGGCTTTGGGAGTACAGAATTTTTTCAGTATCTAAGCCGTGTTTTGAATAATGTATGAAAGTCTTTATTGTACAAATAAAAAGTCACTATTGTTACTATCTGTTGTTCTCCGTTTCCTTTTGAGACTTTGAAAATGTTCCTGAATGGATTTCTACCTTTTTTTTTTTCAGATTGACCAGTTTATACTGAAATACAGTAAATTGTGCAAATTAAAGATTTTGGTTTTCTGGATACAACAATAAATAGCACAATGAATTTTGGCCTTCCCAGTTAGACAGTTTTACAGTATATAATGCATATATTCGGCACACAACAACAACTATAGAAGGTCTTTAATGGAGCAAGCAATTTGAAATGTAATATAATAAACACAAGGACTCTTTAAATAATCTCTTCATGCTAATCTTAAACATGCAGCCTATGAATAAAATAAATGCAGTTGCAGTGCTGTTTATTGTAAAGTCAGTCAGAAAGTACAAAGTGAGGAGGGTAAATAAATTGTAACAAGTTGTAAACATAAACCTGGGATTTTTAAAAAATGACTTTTACTCTAGGATGCAAGATTGTAATGAAAAATCAAGAATCCCAGGTTCATGGCAGAAAAGTGTTGTGTCTTGCCTGCAGAATTAGTCTAATAGTGCTTTAGTTATGTGGCAGTCGCTCAGCCCTGTAAGACGATAGATTCATGTAGGAATGCGACTTCGTAGATACTCAAGGATAGCATCTGTTCCTTTTGCTACGATCGCAGCTCTAGGGTTACGGAAAGGGTTCCCATCAAGCATCAGAGCCCTGAAAAGAACAGAAGTAAAACCAATTCAAAATTTCACTAAGCGTCATACAACATACAAATATAGTACAGGGTAGATTTTTATTTTTGTTATTCAGAAAATTTAGTGTTTGTATTAGATCATCTGGAATTAAAACTAAGCTATTAAGATTGTCCCAAAGCTATTCACAGTCCCAAACTGGGCAGAAAATGTTTCGAATTTAGATCCAATGCTTCATTCACTTCACAAAATACCCATTAGCCATAATGAAATCTGAAATTTTGCCAACTTTTAAAATGAACTGAAAAAGGAAGTTTCTGGTGCAACCACTAGGTGTCACTATAATTCAATGTAAGAACACCTAAGCATGAAAACTTTCCAACCTTTCCCTCTTCAAAATATTAATTCTGTAAATAGATACATACATAGAGTACTATATGAATAACCAAGCATTTAGGGAAACAGCAGGTCCACTAAATAAGTATGTATATACTTTGTTATTTTAGGTATAGTATACTGACTATAAGATATAGATAAAATAACCATACAGAACAAACTGTGCATAGTTTGCTTAGAAACATTTGAATAAACAAAACAAAAAAATGGAAAGAATAAGATTTTAAAATTTTATACCCATTAACCCTAAAGAAAATACATAAACGTCAGTATTGCGCTTCAACATTAAAATACAGGTAGGTATGATCCAAACTGCCAGAACAATAAAACCATCTGCATAATATTGTGTCTCACTTGTGCCACAAAAACTGCTCTGACCCTCTGACTGTCAAAAGACCTCTGAAGGTATGCACCACCATACAGTATTAGCACCAGATCCCTTAAGTCCTATAAGTTGCCAGATGGAGCCTCCATGGACCAGTCTTGTTTGTCCTGTGCATGCCATGGGTGCTCATTCAGTTTGGCAACAACAAAAAACTACCGGTAAACCAATGAAAAGGTCATGGGTGCCTAAGGCTCATTGATTCATGATGGGCAGCCCGTCTGTCCTGATCCCTCAAAAGAGCACCTGGTTGCCAGACACCAGAGCTCATCCCCAGAGGTCCTAACAAGATCATGCATCAAAGGGCCAGAACCAAACCGGTCGCACAAAGGGAACCCTAAACGTAGATGGGTTTTTGGGTTATAGTTGATTGGTGAATAATTTATTTATCTGCAAAGTGGACAGTGGGAGATGTAGCTTACTTACAGTACATTATGTGATGTAGTTCTACAGCATTCTTGCATTTGTCAAAGGTAGCAAGTTGTCACAGTGCACATATGCAATATGCAAACAATGAACTAAAATATTGGTCTATCCTTTCAACTGCAGTGACCTGAAAATCAAAGAGAATCAACCTGTGCACCTTTAACGTGTTGAACATGACTCTTTTAAAAAGTGCACACTGTGCATTGTGGGAAGCTGTACTGACGGGTGCCGTACCTCAAGCTGGTGCAGTTACCCAGTTCTGGTGGCACCTGCATGATGTCATTGTTCTGCAGATCCAGAGTGGATAACCTGTCCAGCTGCTTAAGCCTCACAGGATCGATGGCTCCAACTTGATTGTTGCTTATTAGAATTGTCTCCAGAGTTGAGATGCGGTACAGCACATCAGGGAAACACTTAAATCTGAGAACGATAAAGCTTATGAATAGGATTTGAGCCAGAATGAACTGTTACATGCTACAAAACTGTCCAGCAGATAGGTTTACATCAAGAATATAAGGAATTTACCAAATGAGAAACATTTAATCACTTTTAATACTTACCTATTAAATGACAGGATGATGTCCCGCAGCTTATTAAGAGCTTGCAGCTCATCTGGCAGTGATGTCAACAGATTATTTCTAGGGAGAATTCCAATTACATTGGTGACATTAATGCAGCTTGTTCTCATTAATTCCAGCTGTGACAGAATTATGTGTTGATTCAAATGCTTTCAGAGCAGCGTGATCACAGTACCTACCTGAGGTCTATGTGTACAAGCTGCTGGAGCTTGGAAAATTCAAGAGGAAGCGTGGAAAGCTTATTAAATCCGAGATTGATATCCGCCAGAGTGTCTCGCAGATCCACAATCCTACAGAATGAAGAAATATTTATTATTATTGTCATCTCCACATAGTTCACCATTTTGTGAACTAATAATCATTATCTTTTATTACCTGGGAGGAACAGCAGTCAGCTGGTTTTTGCTGAAGTTCACGTTGGCAACATGGCTGCTACTGACTGCATCAAAGACTTCATCGGGTATAGAGGCCTCTTGTTTTTCACTAAGAATAATCAGAGGGAAAAAAAATAGTTAGAACTGACAGGTATTAGGATGAGAAACATATGTGAACATCTGGGAAAATGCATTAGACAACCAAAAAAACAGCTGTTCTACTTAAACATAAATGTTTTTTTTTTTTTTACCAAAATGAGGGATAAATATTTTTATGAACTTGCAAAGATAGAGATGGGTTTTATTGCCATTACATATAGAGAGAGATTTTAATAAGAATTGAGAGAATTGGGAAAACAACTGAAATTGTATAACAATAGATCCCTTCCATCCCATCCATCTAGGAACCTCTATAGTCCAACTAGGGACCGCTGAAGTCAGTGGTTGCCATTGTATTTATTCCCATCTTGTACAATGGTAGGACCTCCAGTCAACATTCACACACTACGGACAATTTCGGAACGCCAGTTAGTGTAATCTGCATGTCGTTGGACTGTGGGAGGAAACCGGAGAACCCGGAGGAAACCCGCCAAGCACAAGGAGAACATGCAAACTCCATGCACACAGACCTGCTGCAGGAATCTGAGCCAGGACCGACAGTGCTAACCACTAAGTCACCTTGCCGCCAATAAGTCCCTTACGCCACAACAATATCCATCCATGAGTCGTCTGGAGCCTATCCCAAGGAACTAATGCATGGTACTACACCTTGGATGGAAAGATGTCCGGCTGTGGGAGGAGACACGGAGTATGTGAAGTCAACTCACTGGAAAAACATGCATACTCCATGCTCTCAGGACTGGAAGTGAGACCTGAACCCCTGATTAATGTATGGCACGTCGTACAGCTGCTGATTATACAGCAGCTGCTTTTAATGGTGTCGAACATCTGTGAGATAAGCATTCACAATACGGTAACTATCATCATATTTTACCTCGGCAGTTTCTCTCTAAATCAAAATAATAAATAAAAGGAATGACAGTAAAAAGTCCTTTACCCTAAAGATTGCCCTGTGGTAGAAAACTTACTGACCATTACAAACAGTCTCATCACCATTCCAAGCACACATCACTACAGTACATCAATGAGTATACATGTATTATTATTAGGCTTGAAATATGAGCTAATTATGAGCCGTGTCACATAAGTCAGGTCTCTATGAAACAGCTGGTGAAATAGACATGATGATGTACTAGAACATGCACTTTAATATTAACCTGTGATTTTAATCACTGTCAAAGCTCCTGGGACAAGATTAAGATTCAATTACTTGAATTCAATTATTATTATTATTATTTTGGTGGGGGTCAGAGTGCAGGGTTCGCCTGGATACAATGTCTTCTGGAGCAGACAGGGTGAAGAGTCTTGATTAAGGGCTTAAAAGTGGAAGCTTGGTGGTGCTGGGGTTTGAACCGTGGACCTTCCAATCAGTAATTCAGAGCCGCAACTGTTTAAGCCACCACTGCAATTAAAGCATTAATCAACACCATCTGACCAATCAGATTCGAAAACAATGCTAGGAACCTGCATTTCCACTTAAGTCATAACTGCAGAGCTTGATACTGATACTCCATTAATATTTCTGCTAAATAGAATAAGACGATGCACCTGTAGTCTAATGTCTTCAGCGTTTTGATGGCATGCACATTAATCTTGGCCTGGCTAGGGAGAGTCATCGCTGTGCTCGGCTCCTCTTTGGCTTTCCCATCAGGCTGCTCTGTACATCACACAACGTGACAAAAATAAAAACACCAAACAGAACTTCGGCTAATTCTACAAGTAGATTGTATTTTGTACCTTGTATTCGACTTCTCAGATATTTCAGGAGTTCACTGGTGCCTTTCTGAAAGACAATAAAACATCATATTAGCTGTTTCTGTTCAAACACCAGTGGAATTTAAACTGAAGACGGTTTTTAAAGTCTAGGACAATCCTCCTGAGGCTAGAGCTGCAAGATGAAGTCTTACACTCAGAACGTCTCTGCGGATCGCTCTCAGAGGATTGCCATCCAGTGCCAGAGACTTCAGGTTAGGCAATGTTCCAAGACCACAGGGCACACTGATCCACACACATGAAAAAGAAAAAAGGAAAGAAATTCATTTCATGGACTAGAAAAAGGACTGTCACCTCCTGGATATTGTAGACTTTTTTTTTATTCTCAAAGCTGTAGTGGACATTTTTTTAATAAAGTTGGATCACACGTGGACTGCTAAATGATTCTTACACTGAACCTTTTGACCACTGCAGTGATTTTGTAGTAAGTTTTTTGAGCATATTGACTATAAAACTAACTAATGTGACTGTAATAATCCTTGCATTAGTGAGATTCTCAGGAGTCAGGACCGGCCTTTCCATATTTTCAGATTTCCATATTCATGGACTGTCCTCCTCAGTAAAAATGAATGCAAATCCAAGAAACCCACACAATGCATTATGGGTGCACTGACTTGGTACAATATTTGCACACTATACACTGATCAGCCATCACAATAACATTATGAATTATAAACGAGCAAACTGGTGACAGAATCATGGGCACCCTAAGCTCAGCGAGTCTGGTTCGATCCCAGAGAAAAGCCAAGTGGATTCATGCCTCAAGGGGTCAGAGCTGTTTTAAGGAAACAAGGTAGAACAGACACGATATTGGGCTTTCTGTTTTGGGTTTAATACAGCTGATCAGTGTATATCATGGTACGTTGTGGAACTCAAAGAATGCACAGGATATCCTGCATTGTGTTTTAAGACACTGTAAAAGAAAATGCAATTTAAGGCACAGCCTATATGAACTCTAGATCAACATCCAGGCTATTTTTTCTGAGCTCAGCATATACTATTAATCATTTACTTCAGCTACTTCATTCATTTCGGACTTTGCGCTATTCCTTTACGTTAGTGAACCTATGAGGTATGTTACATGTTGAGCTGATCTGTTAAATGATTGTAGAGAAAATGAAGCACCTGCTAATGTCATTGTTAGTAAGATCCAGGCGCTCCAGGCCTTGCAGTACAGTTATTTCCTCAGGAAGACTCTTCACCTTGTTATCTCTCAGCTCCAAAACACTCAGAGCACTCAAGTGTTTTAGATGATCTGCCTCCAATGCCTCAATCTGATTATTCCCGCAGTGAAGCTCCTACAGAAAGAAAAAAAAAAAAACAGCAACCAGTAATAATTTAGAAACAAAACAAAAAAAAAAGAGAGAGAGAGAGAGAGAGAGAGAGAGCCCACGCAGCTATATTAATGCTAAATAAAGGCACTGGCAACCAATGTTTCATATTAATTTAATTCCTATGGTCTCGTTTAGAAATATCAGGACAGCTGCATTGACTATTAAACAAGCCTTAGTGTTGTGTATGGTTAATAGCCTCTCTAAAGCACTACATAGAAACCGGTTTTATTAGATGCAGCTGAAATACCTTGAGTGTTTTGCAGGAGGGCAGCTCCGGAAGAAAGCGCAGTTTGTTGTGCCTCAAGTACAGCTGCTCGAGAGACGCCATCTGTGCCAGGACAGGCGGCACGCTCTCCAACTGATTCCGAGAGCAGTCCAGCATTCTCAAGTCTACAGAAGGAAAGAGCTTAACAAATGCTCTCCCAAAAAGACATCAGCTAAACCAGGAACAATCTGAGGCTTACTTTTCATTCCGCTGATTGAAGGGGGCAGGCACTTCAGATTGTTGAAGGACAGATTCAGTTTGACGAGACTGCTGAGGTCTGCCAGGCTGTCTGGTAGAGCCATTAATTTGTTGTTGGAGACATCCTTTAATTTAGGAGGAAATTGAGAAAAACCAGTTACAATTAAAGAAGAGAGGATGATTTACTATGATGAAAACAAACAAGCAGTAAATACACCCAATCAATGACCTTGTTTTCCTTTAAAACACTATTTTTACTATGTGCTGAACTAATAAACCAACACATTAGTAACTGAGTAATAAGACAATAATCATTTGTAAAAACTGTCAACTGGCTGCAAAAATGGAGTTAAAATAACCTGATTTATAATTTCAGACATTATGATCTGGGAATCAACTTGACCGCAAAGTTTAATAATGTTACTACTAATAAAACCATAATTACTGCATAAGCTATGATGCGAATACAAGGGAAGTTCGAGTCAAACCAAAACGTTGATTGTGGCGAAAAATCTCTTAACACAGTTAAGAGAGTAAAAACTACCTCTATTTCTCTATATAATCCCCTGCTATACTAATGCACTTATCCCAGAGTTTCACTAGTGCTTGGATACCACTGAGGTTGAAATGTTCTCATTATGCTAGCACAGTTCGGTCCTAGAGAGCCGCAATCCTGCAGAGTTCAGCTCCAACCCTAATCAAACACAGCTGAACAAGCTAATCAAGGTCTTGAGGACTACTAAGGCTACTGGCAGGAGAGTTTTTTTTTTTTCAACTCTGCAGGATTGCGGCTCTCTAGGACCGAACTTGGCCACCCCTGTGCTAGAGCCATGACTGACTGCTTCATGTCAGAAACCTGCCAGGAACTCCTTTAATAGCCAACTGCGAGTTGCTGTAATGTGTAAATGGTGTTCGTAAATGATTATGTATACAGTTCTCACGCGTGTCTTCTGCAAGTTGGCAACATGTTATCTGTCGACTTTCAAGGATCAGGTGTTTCTCTCACTGAACATACGCATGAACGACTGCAGGGGGCGCTGAGACACCTCAGCCAGGATCCCCAGTCACGGTTTTATGGCCTATTATTACCGTTTGCACCATTAAAATGTTTTACTGCGGCTAAAAGTCTCATCAACTTACTGTACTGCCCTTAAAATATTCTGTAAATGTCAATTGGTTTTATGTCAGGGGCAGTGGTGGCTCAGAGGGCTAAGGCAATGAGTTACTGATCGGTAGATCGGCGGTTCGATTCCCAGCTCAGCCAGGTTGCCATTGCTGGGCCCTTGAGCAAGGCCCTTAACCCTAACTGCTCCAGAGGCGCTGTACCATGGCTGACCCTGCGCTCTGACCCCAGTTACACTGGGATATGCGAAGATGGAATTTCACTGTGCTGTAATGTATATGTGACAAAATAAAGGCTTTACTTTGCTTTGCTTTACAAGAAATTTCATCACAAGTACTAGTTTTACTTGAATGCCCCTCGTAGATTAAACTCAAATTATATGATATTAAATATAGACCAATATTTATCTTTAAAACATACAAACGTGTTCACCTTTACATATGGCTTTTTAAAGGTTCTGTCCCAACTATTGAGCCATTTTTTTTTTTATTCTAGTGTTTCATTTCTGTATAAAGTTTTCATACTCACAAAATCCTCCAAGTGGCACAACTGGCCCAATTCTGCAGGCAGCTGTTCGAGCAGGTTCTGCTGCAGATGGAGACATCGCAGGTTTGTCAGGCTCCAAAGCTCCGTGGGCAGCTCTGTCAACTTATTATGACTGAACAGAACAGCTACCATTAAAAAAGTATGAAAACTTCCAGCTCCACCAAACATTCTCAGTAAACATACCTCAGGATGAGTTTCTGTAACTGCTCCAGCTCACCAATAGATGCCGGCAGGGCTGCGAGTTGGTTGTCATGAATCTAAAAAAAAGAGTCGATTCACAACTCTTTAATCCCCATTACCTTCACATAAGCCTTGTTCAAGAAAGCAAACAAAACACTCAGCGTCTGGTTTTAGACGTGTTCAACTCACGTCTAAAACCACAAGCGCAGGCAGGAGTTTGATGTCTTCAGAGATTGCCTGGAGTTTGTTGGAGGAGAGCAGGAGTTTGGTGAGATCTGTCTGCTCCCACCATCGCTCTGCTGCACTGAAGGACAGGTTCTTCTGAGCTTCTTCTGGAGGGTCCACATTTATCCTCCAAACACTCTGAGGAACTTAAGTAAAGTGGAGCTATTGTCAGCCAACTGAAACCATACAGTATATGAATGGATGAATGTGTGGATTGATGAATAGAAGTATTGATTGTGTATGTGTGAATGGATGGAGGGGTGAATCGAAAAGAAAAATGTGTAAATGGGGGTGAGTGAATAAAGCGATGAATGGGTGATATGATAGATGGATGGATTACATTTATTATGATGGAAGGGCTGGGTGGGTGAAATGGATGGACGAATCGGATGGATGAGTGATGGTTAAATATATAAATGAATGGGAGTCTAAACAGAATGATGGATGGGTGATTGAATTTGGACTTAAAGTGAGTGTCAATGATATACTGGAACTACCCTTAATACATTCAGTAGATGATGACAAATACATTCAATGAAAGTTAAACATTTTCATTAAATTCAGACATGCCCAATATATATAAAGCTCTCCGCATTATTACACTCTGTCAGTTCACACACTGACTTCAGTTACTGCAGTCATACTGTAACTTCACCAGCTATCACTGAAGCTCGCGCGCGCTCTCTCTCCATAGAGCTCAACGGTCCTCCGCGCGACGGTTGATGACGTATGCTCGACTTTTATCGACCAATCAGAGCGCACCGAACTGCTGACTTACAGTACACCCCGTCAGATGGCAAACTCGCATTTATTTCCATGGTGTGTGAGTTAAGTGTGAAGTAGCCGGTTTGTCTTATTATTTAATATCGTTCCGCAGTGGGTTTACATTGTGTGTACCTTCACTCAGCCCGCGGCCGGACAAGTTGAGCTGCCCGCTCTTCCTGGCGCTCTTCAGGAGTCCTGCCGGTACCGGACATTCCGGAGTGTCCTGCCTGAACCCAGCCCGAGGGTCAGCTACAGCTCCTCTCTTAAACCGAGACATGGAACACACACACTATTCTACAGCTCAATAGAAAATAAACATACATACACACACACCTGTAAGGCAACACACTGCATGAAGTCAGTGTGTGCGTGAGAGAAGCCAGAAACTACACTGACTCTTCAGTTTACACATTAAAAGTCTTAGTTCAGCGCTCATCATCGCTAATATTATAGTACATACACTGGAAGGCATTTTTTTGGGGAAAAAAAGAAAATAATAATTAAAAAATATGTATAGTAATTACATTTGTAAAAAATTCACAGAATGATATATTTCAAGTGTCTATTTATTTTAATAAACTTCCTACAGCTAATGAAAACCCAACATTCAGTATCTTAGAATTTTTTTTTATTTTCCTAAGACCAATTAAAAAATATAAAAATTAATACTTTAACAGATTTTTAAGACAGATCTGCCGGACTACTGAAAAGGATGAACATGTACAACACTAAATACTTGGTCGGGGACCCATTGAATTACTGCAGCAATGTGGCGTGGCATGGAGGTGATCAGTCTGTGGCACTACTGAGGTGTTATAGAAGCCCAGGTTGCCTTGATAGCAAACTTTAGCTATTCCGGTCATTGGGTCTGGTGTCTTGCATCTTCCTCTTCACAATACCTCATAGATTCTCTACTGGGTTTAGGTTAGGCGAGTTTGATGGCCAGTCAGGCACAGGGATACCATGGTCCTTAAACCAGGTATTAATGTTTTTGGCAGTGCAGGCAGGTGCCAAGTCTTGCTGGAAAATGAAATCAACCTCTCCATAAAGCTTGTCAGCTTGACCTTGGGCTGACCTTGGACCTGATAAAACACAGTGGACCAACACCAAATGACACGGCTCCCCAAACCACCACTGACTGCAAACTTCAACAGTACACCTCAAGCAGCTTGGATACTGTGCCTTAAAATAGGACTTTGACCCACTGAGCATCAGTCCAGTCCTGTACAGTATGTCCTTAGTCCTTAGTGTAAGACACTCCTGATGGATGGCTTGACACAAGGAATGCGACAGTTGTAGCCCATGTCCTGGATATATCTATGAGTGGTGGCTCTTGAAGAACTGACTTAAGCTGCAGTCCACTCCTTGTGAATCTCGCTAAAAGTCGCGAATAGGCTTTGTTTCACAATCCTCTCAAGGCTGCGGTTATCCCTGTTGTGTGTGCATCTTTTTCTACCACTTTTCCCCCTCCCATTAAACCTTCCATTAATGTGCTTGGATACATTACTTTGCGTACAGCCTGCCTACTTCCTGAGAGACCATTTAAAGACTCAGGAAGCCTTAGCAGGTGTTTTGAGTTAATTAGTCGATTAGAGTGTGACACCATGAGCCCTCCATATTGAACTTCTTCACTATATTCTTATTTTCTGAGATAGTGAATTTTTTGTGTTTTCATTAGCTGTACTGAAAAGCCATAATCACCGAAATTAAAAGAAATAAACAATTGAAATATTTCAGTCTGTGTATAATGGATCTATATATGAGTTCCATTTTTTTTCATTGAAAACCGAAACCTGATGATATTCTAATTTGTTGAGGTGCACCTGTGTGTGTGTGTGTATATATATATATATATATATATATATTGACACAAGGAATGTGAGCCATATATATATATTGACCAAAAGTTTGGACACACCTTCTCATTCAAAGAGTTTTCTTTATTGTGTTCTTTATTGTGTTCTTTAGCCCAAACGCGTCTCTTCTGCTTGTTGCCTGTCCTTAGCAGTGGTTTCCTAGCAGATATTCTACCATGAAGGCCTGATTCACACAGTCTCCTCTTAATAGTTGTTCTAGAGATGTGTCTGCTGCTAGAGCTGCTGTTAACCTGCAATTTCTGAGGCTGGTGACTCGGATGAACTGATCCTCCGCAGCAGAGGTGACTCTTGGTCTTCCTTTCCTGGGGCGGTCCACATGTGAGCCAGGTTCTTTGTAGCGCTTGATGGTTTTTGTGACTGCAATTGGGGACACTTTCAAAGTTTTCCCAATTTTTCGGACTGACCGACCGACCTTCATTTCTTAAAGTAATGATGGCCACTTGTTTTTCTTTACTTAGCTGCTTTTTTCTTGCCATAATACAAATTCAAACTCTTTGAATGAGAAGGTGTGTCCAAACTTTTGGTCTGTACTGTATATATGTATACTGTATATAAATAACTTGTACATGTTTCTTTTATGACTTCATTATAAAGTCAGTACAAATAACCAATTCTGATTTCTGATTATTCAGTCCAAATACAATATAACTTTGGTCTTACAGGAAAATATCTGCAGGCCAGAAGAGAAAGCATCATGTTATGTAAAAGACCACTTTTCAGACAGGTAGGAAATAAAGGGGCAGATGTGGCAAAGTCTTCAGAAGACTGTGGCTGGTTCTGCAGGATTGTCAGTAAAACCTAGTAGCTCGGTTCCTTATAAAACTGCACAAATTGTACCTGAAACTATATTTTAAGCAAAGGGTAGTCACACCAATTCTCTGCTTTGTTTTGTATTATATGTTCAGAAATATTGTCAATAAATACGAAAGAACCTATTACATTAATAAATGTAATTAAATATTGACTACTCTCACATCATTACAAAAAGGTAAAGAATATCAGTTCCTGTGGATAGGCAAAGAATAACATCCACTGATTAGCGCTGTGTCCTTACACCTTCAGGGTTGAGGGTTTGATTCCCAACTCAGGTTTGTGTGCATGGATCTCAAGCATGTTCTCCCTGTGCTTGGTGGGTTTTCTCTGCTACTCCCACAGACATGCAGCTTAGACTAGCTGGCTTTCCCAAATTTCCCATAGTGTGTGAATGAGCATGTGAGTGTGTGTATGCCCTGTGATGGATTGGATCTCCTTATGCCCCAAGTCTCCTGGGATAGGCAGGGCCCCTGCGACACTGTACACAGGATATAGACGGTGAGTGACTGAGATTAATTAATTAGTTCAGCCTTTATAAAACTGGCAATGTGGTCACAAATATTTTGTAAATGTCCATAAAAAATTAAATAATACTAAATGCCCATGTTTGTTTTGGCATTTTACAAAACAAACCCAGTGCTTTATACTTTTCTTGTACAAGTTGTAATGTACAGCAGTTGTTCATTCTAATATTTTTGATTAATCAAACAACTGTTGTTCTCTTTTTAACTTTACCAGGAGCTCTAATACCTGAACTTTCACTTCTTTTGATATGACCTAATTGATGACAGAACACAAAATACAAGATATACTTTAGCATGAGTGTATGATCATAAAGTACAAGTTGTGTAACTGTTCAATCATAAAACTTTTCCATGACCTATGGCTCATTCACATCACATCTTTCATACTTACATACATTATATGTAAAGGTCTCTTTGAATGAGCAATTTTTACATATATGATTATTTTCAGCAGAGGGCTATCCTTCGTAGCACAAAGAGTTGTGTTTAAGAAATGGTGAACTACAAAACCTAACTATCCATTGTTGGTTTTATCACTGTTCCCATTTAGGGGTTGCCACAGTAGGCCATCTTATCTGCATACTCAGTTTGGTACAGGTTTCCGCCCTTTCTAACACAACCATTTTTATCTGGACTTGGGACCACAATCCAGCAGCTAGGTTTGGGATTTGGGTCAGAATCAAACCTGTGCCCTCTGCATGGCGATGAGAAGCCACAAGTCACAAAACAGATATGACAACACATTTACTGTGCATGTTTATTGAAAAGAACAGCAAAGAACCCTATGTGGGCAACATGTAATAATACTTTAGCAGACTCACTGGCCTGGCAACTAAATATTAGTTACACATTCATCATTTCAGTGAAATAAATCACAATACAGTAAAGCAAGAATCCGTGTGTCAGTACATACATATACACTGATATGGTAACTGAACATATAAAAATACATATCTTGGTTAAAATTACACAAATGCATCAGTAAGTGCAGGTCTTTATGAGATAATAAGAAACTGGAAGAATAATCTAGATTTGTCGTATCTAATTACAGCAGATAGTACAATCATTAAAGAAGAGAATGTGCTAAATTTAGATATTTTTACTACTAATAAAAACAAGTTATTATTAAATTTTTATCATTAAGCATAAAAAATAAATGACTGCAATATGCATTCTCCTGCAGCAAAATGAATAAATATGTCGCATACTGCTAATTAATACATAGTTAAACATGTTGCTTTTAAAAATATGATCCTGAATTTAGATTCTCGAGAGGCGAGAGGAAAAAAATAACCATGAGAAAAATAAGGTAAAAACAAGCAAATCAAGTTTGTCTTATTCTACTTATAAATGATACACTAATACACTAGTAAAGATTCCGGTTAGAATGTGCATATTCCCTAATACAGCATGTGCCTTCAAGTACATCATTAAAAAGAGACATTCACAGAACACTGAAGTCAATAAATATGTAACAGGCAAAGCATATACACTGATATGACTGTTGCCGTCAGGTATCTTACCACTACCACAAGCGTGTGTGCAGTGATACATTTTGAACAATCCCAAAAAAAATGAAAATCATTGTTGTCAATACAAACAAGAACAAATGCAGCTTATGTTTGGGGACCCTAGTCTCATAAAATCATTCTAACAATCCAAGAACTTTTACTTTACAAAACAGCTCAGAAGTGCCAATTAAGTTTTAAGCTACAGTAAGTTCTACATTAATGTCTAGTTTCAAGACTGCCAGCAGATGGCCAACTAATATGTACAAAAAAAAAAAAAACAGAGAAATGGCTTAACCATGGATAAATGAGTACAAAAATTTGAAGGGTGTGCCAATCTCATGTCATTTAGGACATAATGTATTCTGTTTGTACCATATACAGTATATACACCGATCAGACATAACATTACAGTGCAAACCATTATACCTTTTATTGTGTGGGATCATGTCACCAGTTTACTGGTATATAATCATTGAACAATGTTAATGTGGTGTTATGAATGATCGTTGTATGTACATATTTCATGAACAACTGAAACAAGGGGCGTTCAAGTTGTGAATGAAGGTGTAATAATTTCCACATGTTTGGGGAATTAAAGGAGTTCCTAGAAGGCCAGCGTTTCAGATATGAAGCAGGCAATCTGATCATGGCTCTGGTGTACTAGGAAATCTTTCTAATTTAATGGTATTCAAGCACTAATGAAACACTTTAAGTGCATTTTAAGTTAAGTGCATTAGTACAGATGGGATTATATAGACAAATAGGGGTACAGTATTTTTTACTCTCACAACTGTGTTCTGTTATTCTGCACAATCAAAATTCCCGGTTTGATCTGAACGCCCCTCGTGCATCAAAAGCAATGCTGATTTACAGTATGCTAATTGGTTTTGATAAATTGTCAGAAAATACATCCAAGTGTAAGCTTTAGATGTTTAAGACATCAGTAATTATAATGTACAGTAGCTATGCTACAGTAGACTTGCATACCATATATATTAGATATAATATACAGTGGAACCTTGGATTACGAGCATAATTTGTTCCGGAAGTGGGCTAATGTTCCAAAATACTCGTAAATCAAATCAAATTTTACCTTTTACATAAGAAATAATGAAAACTCAAATTATTCGTTCTACAGGCCAAAAATAAAAATAAAAATAATTAATACAATATATAAAGTGAAAATAAAACCTGCACTTTACTCGTAAACCAACACTTGATCGTTTTTTAAAACAAAATTTTATTAAAAATCTTTGCTCGTCTTGCGGAACACTCGTAAACCATGTTACTCGCAATCCAAGGTCCCACTGTATATATAATAAAAACAATCATGATGAAATAGAGAAATAGCCGAAGAAGCCTTGAGGAGCCGTTCAGTTGACTACGCAACCAATAAAGAGAAGAGCGCAGCCAAGCTGATCACCAGGACTACGGAGGCTGAAGATACCACTGCAGAAGAAATGCAATGAACAAAATCATTACAAAACTTCCCAAACAAGAGGAAAACTTGGGTCATTCATTTATTTATTCAGGGTCATGGTGAATCCTGAGCCTATTGCAAGAACACTAGACAAGTAATGGGATTACACCTAGGACTAGATGCCATTCTGCCACTCTTTAACACGGCACTGTTCAGGCACATTCACACAAACTCATTCACACCTAGGGCATTTAAGCGTTCCCAATCCCCCTACCCGCAGAGTTTTAGGAGGTACTGTAACAGGAAACGATCATGGAAAAAAGAAGAACATGAAAATGCCACACAGGTACTAACCCGGTGCTCAGGATCGAGACCCTGGAGCTGTGAGATTGAAAACCTACCCAGTACACCACTATTACTCCCATGTCTCATTTAGATAAATATAAAAAGATCACCCATGCCCCATTTAGAGAACAGAAATGAGTTTACCTGCTGAAGAGGTATTGCATTCTATGGCTAACAGCGCATCCATGTAGCTCTGACCAAGCCAATCCTCATAGGTCTTTTTCTCACCAGCACCAATTATGCTCACTGTGGAATCTTTAAAGATCAGATCTGATCCGTCATATTGACTGGAGTCAAACATCTTGAAGTCTGTGTTAGTGCTGACCCCGAAGAATTGCTGAAGATACAGTATTAGACCCAATATAGGCATTGTGTACTATTGATCATTTATATCACAAATAAATGCTGATATTTAAGGCTACACACACCCACCTGAGCTTTGTCTAAAAGACCATAGATGATGTGAGGGTTGGTGTCAGGCCGAACCATCACAGCATGGGAGGGGACACGAGCAAGGTTACACTGTTTATACTGACTGACTTCAGCACGAGACTCTTGAGGACACAGCAGTTGGAAATCTGTCGAGTTCAACTTGTGGGCCCAAGGATCTGTACTATTACCTGATACAGAACATTTTCATCTGTATTAGGAAATTAGATTATGAGATTGTGCTTCTATAATGTACAGAAGTTTACCAACTCAAAAGTGTGATGTACCATCAGTGTTCTGGAAAACGGTGGAATGTTTCACAAATGCAACCTCGCCTGCTTCCTGAACCAGACACCTGAAACAAGAGGTCGTTATTATGATGTGCAGAAATGCATAAAAAAATCTACAAATACATTTCTAACATCAGTGAATTACCTGAAGGCTCCGTTGTAACCATCAAAGAGATCCTGGCCTTTAGTACACTTGTTCTGGCCAATGGCGTCTCCGATGCACTGTGTACAAAGGTTGCTGGGAAATCCAGGCTGATTGGCACCAGGTACACAGCTTGCTTTAAAGAACTCTCCAGCAGCTAGGTTAAAAATACACATGAAAGCTTTTTCAAACAACTACGTACGCTATTTTTGAGCTTGTTTAAGAAAGGGGAACTTAAGCAGTTTACACAAATAAAAAAATAGGAAGTCAGTGCAAAAGAAATTTATGTGCAAATAAATTCCACACGTGCAAAGTCGCAGGTATACAGTATCTAGCACAAAATAAACACTGCAGAACAATTACGAATTCTGCACAAAAACAAAAAAGAAAAAAAAAACGAACAAAAAAATATATAAATATATTAAAATATAAAAATATATTTATATAAATATAAATATAAAATATAAAAAATATTTTGTGAGTGTTTTTAAACTCATATATTACATTTTATTGATATTATTTTATATACCATCATTGATACTACTGAGGAATAAGTTGTTCTCAGCCCAATCTCTGCTCTATTCCCCTGGGATATAAACATGAATCTGTAAATCTTTAAAATCCCTTTGTCATTCATTACCATGAAATATTTTCAACAAAGAAACAAATGGTTTTTGACCTGCAAAAACAAAACAAAACAAAAAAACAGGTCTAGCAGTACGTAAAAAAAGAGAAAAACACTGGTAAAATACCATTAAGCAGAATTTGCCAAAAATGTGTCCCATTTAGCAATTTCCTGAACATATAAATGAAATGTAAAACATTTTATTATATATACAATATACTAGTACTGATTCTGGCATTGGCAAGAAAAAATTTAATACTGTACATTAGCATTGTACATTGTACAGTGAAGCATTTCACTGCATATCGTACTGTGTATGACTGTGTATGTGACAAATAAAATTTGAATTTGAATTTGATTAATTGACCTAAACACATACCTTAAAATACACTGATACATTCACTACGAGTGTTGACCATGCAAGTTAAAATGCATGTTGCACACAGACCTTGAACTAAGCCACAGCAGTAGTGATACAAAGAGAAGCTCTGTTAACTAACCTTGAGCAGCTTGGCACTTCTGTACTCTGATAAGGCCTTTCTCAACAAGCACGCCTACTGGAATGTTCCAGCCTGCAGTCCTGCCGTAGCCTGTGTGGCACGATGTCCGGCCCCTCAGATCACTGTATCTTTGGATGTCTCTATTGCTTCTCTTTAAGACAGCCACAGCGTAGTAGATACTGCCATCACTGTCCCCTAAAATGACAAAACATGGTCCGCTGTGATGTATGAATTGAGATCGTCTCACAGGCTTGGTATACAGTAAGTGTGTTGCAAGTCAGTACACAGAGGAGGACAGCAGTGATTACATTGTGACACTGTAATATTACAATGTTAATATTATGAGAATAATAAGAGATGATAAGGCTGGCTCCTAACCTGTGTAGCTTTCTCCTGCAGCAGGCACCAGGCCATACGTTTTCCCTGCAGTAAAGATATAGCCTCCATCAAGCGTGACGGCATCTGCCTTTTTGTTCTGTGAATACAGAGCGGGACATTTGAACAAGTCCTTAAAAAAAAAAAAAAAAAACAGAGACAAATAACTCGTAGTTCTTATCTGAAGTGGTCTACCTTTATTTTCTCCATGCAATCTTCCACGGATGTTCCATATAAACACTGGATGTTTGGTGCGAGTCCTTTTTTTTTAAAGGCTAGAGCCATGTCTCCGCATTTATGCTGCTCACCAAAGGACAGCACACACCAAGTCAGGGTCTCAGGGACATCTACAATACACAGACACACACACACCATATATAAGGAGTGTACTAATATACAAAATACATGCAACATAGAAATATTCAAATGCCAAAAGATACAATGAAACAAAATGCTTATATCTAATATTTGTGAGAGCAGGTCCCATAAAGTCACCTCTGTCTATACTGTACAGTAGCTTGTTCTAGTAAGATTACAATGTGAATTTAATTAGGATGAAACTGGTGTGTTTGCACTTTGCCAAGTATAAAGGTAGTTAAAGTAAAGCATTTTACTCATTTGAAATAGGGGTGGAAAGTGGTGGAACCGTGGCCTCACCCTTCCAGGTTCAAGGGTTTGAGTCCCTCCTCGAGTCTGTGTGTGAGACGTTTGTGTGTTCTCCCCGGGTATTTTGGTTTTCTCCCACATAGGCTAATCGGTATTCTCAAATTACCCAAAGTATGTGTGTATACTGTATGTGTGTTCTGCGATTGATTAGCACCCTGTCCAGGATGGACCCCACTGAGTATCCAAGTCTCCTGGAATAGGCTCCAACCCTTGCGACCCTGTACAGGTTAAGCTGTATAGAAGGTGATTTATGTGTGAAAGGCAGTATTGCTATTGGGAAATCCATTCTCATAACCGTAGAGAAATAAATAGATTACAATCTTTAGTAATATACAATACGTAATTCTGCTGTGCAAATGTGTGTCATATAAATTATGAGCAACGGTAAGGACACCTGTGCGTTTTATATTTGTTTAGAGACTAGACCTTAAGAGATAGCCACTGCAAGGATGCGGCCTGGAAGTGAAATATGAGGATATTTCAGTTTTTTTAAAAAGTCGATCCTCTAAATACATTGGGAACGCTACGTTACACTTTAACTGTAAGTGACATTCACTGCACATGATACACATGGCAAAAATACTTTTCCTATACTATTAATACTTCTACTAATACTATAATAATAATAATACACATATTTAATCAAATGATTAAACTTTTTTGCCTAAAAAAACCCATGAGTGACTACATCAAGGTGCTGTAAAAAGTGCTTTTGGCTCAGAAAGAAGGTATTGATACAGATCAAATACGTGACCAGTGTTGAAAGAAATATTTTTGGGTGGAGTGACCACACACATACTGTACACATGCTTTTGATATACTGTACTGTAAATATGGATTAAAAGAAGAGTTCTAACCATTGCAGTCCATTGCTTTCAATATGTTATAGTATTCTCGTCCCATCCAAGCAATGTAGTCCTCATGCTCAGCAGGGATAAAGCTTGTAGAGCTGTCACTGAACAATAGGTTTTCACCATCAAACTCCATCGAGGAGAAAATGGAAAAGCCAGACTTTTGCTGCAGGGAAAAAGACATTTATTAAAATGAACATTAGGTAAACAATACATGTTGGGCAATGATATTATAGAACAATAATTAATGCCGAGATGGTGTCATTATTTCTGAAATAGCAGCACTGTTCTACTAACCATCTACCAAAAGTAATCCAAGGAATAAAGACTAGTGAACCAGCGACAGGGTCATGGGCGGCCAAGGCTAATTAATGCATGTGGGGGAGTGAAGGCTGGCCTTAGAAGAGCTACTGAAGCTCAAATTGTTGAAAATGCCTTAATGCCTTAATGTTGGGTCAGATAAAGATGAACCAGAACACACAGTGCATTGCCATTTGTTATACTGTATATGAGCCTGTGTAGCTACAGACCAGTCAAGGTGCCCATATTGACCCTTGTCTACCCCCCAAAAAATTAAAACAATGCTATAGTATCAAGCATTTCATCACACAATATTTAAAAGAGTGGTTCTTACCTGTCCCTCTTTAAGCATGTTATATATTGCAGACCTGTCCATGTCAAAGCGGACCACAATGCCTCTGGATGGCACTCGGGCCAGACTGCAGCGTCTGTAATGTGAAACAGGACTCCGGGTTCCATCTGAGCAGAGCAATTCAAAGTCAGCAGACTTGAGACCCTTCGCCCAAACGTCCCCTTCTCCTAAAAGAAAAAAATTAATATTATGTGAAATAATCAGTCTACTTTGCTTTTCAGTGTCATGCTTCGTGTCCTGCTGCAGGTTCTGATTAGTATTCTGTCATGTGTTGTTTTTTTTTCTGTGCTGAAATTATGGTGGATAGGATAGGATAGGATAGGATAGGGATAGGGTTCGTCCACATGCCATCCGGCACCTTTATATTGTATCTGTCGTTCTGTAGCAGTTACTAAAGGGATCAGGTTGCTCAAAGCTCAACTGTCAATGACACACTACGGGCAATTTCATGTCTTAGGACTGTGGGAGGTAACCAGAGCACCAGGAGGAAACCCACCAAGCACGAGGAAAACATGCAAACTCCATGACCGCACACCCAAGGCGGGAACCGTGACCTTAGAGGTGCAAGGCGGCAGTGCTAACCAATAAGCCATTGTGCCACCATAACCATATCGCTAGTTCGAATCCCGGGTGGTGCTGTAACCTCTCGCAGCCGGAGGTCTAGAGAGAGCTGATTGGCCGAGCTCTCTTAGAGGGGAGGGATGAGAGGTACTTAGTGCTCCGACATTAATCACGGCTCTACAGCCAGTCAGGGGCGTCTGTGAGCTCGCGCAGCGGAGGGAGCGGATAGCGCTGTCCTCCGAGTGTGTTACGCCGCCCCCAACGGTGCGCGAGCGAGCAGTTCGAAAAGATGCGGTCGGCTGGCGTCACGTGGTTCGGAGGAAACACGTGATAGTCTTCGGCCCTCCCGGCTGAGTGGTAGTAGTAGCCTTAATGTGGGAGCCCCCTAGTGACGGGGAGGAATTGGACACGACTAAATTAGGGAGAAAATCGGGGAAAAATCCAAAAAAAAAAAGAAATGGACTTGCCATCTGTGTTTTCACCAACTGTGGTGTGCTTAACAAATGCTACTTCTCCTGCTCCCTCAACAAGACACCTGCAGTAAGAAAAAGAAAGAAAGAAAGAAAAAAATATATATTAATGTTTCCTCCACAGTAATGCTCAGGTTTTTTTTTTTTTTTTTTTTTACAAATTTTCAACAGTGTGTGTGTTTTAAGTATCTGAATGTTATCCCTGGCTTATATACGTCTTCTCTTAATTGTGATACACTAAGTCGTGAATGTTAGAATCATTTCCATCAACAAGTATCATCCTTAATTTAATGAAAACGTTGGATTAATGATTTTAAATCTGAGCATTTCATGTAATAGATATATGATACCATAGCACTTTGCTGGTTATCTCGGGTGTCTCCATAGAGAGCTGTAGACTTTAACAAAGAGTCTTTATTTAAAGAGACCATGCCTTCACATTCCTCGCTTTAGCTCTGCCTTTAGGATCTTGTTCCTTAATGATGTCAGAGCATGTCCGAGCCTCAACAAGCCTTTGATTTTGACTCAGTATTGACTTGTAGCAGAAAAAGGGTTTTCCTGAGTCGAATCCTTGCCTTGAGTATTTCTCGTCTTGTATCGTTTCTGCCCTGATCATAATCCTGTCTTGTTTCTTTATTGTATTGTGTAGTTATTGCCTGAATATTACAAAGCATAC
Source organism: Clarias magur (assembly GCA_013621035.1). Classification (NCBI taxonomy): domain Eukaryota; kingdom Metazoa; phylum Chordata; class Actinopteri; order Siluriformes; family Clariidae; genus Clarias; species Clarias magur. The sequence continues at coordinate 132,955 of QNUK01000364.1, forward strand.
TGAAAAGTGCACTACCTGAAGGCTCCATTGTATGAGTAGTATTTCTCCTTGTTGCTTGCTTCACACTTATGCTCTCCAGATCCATCTCCTGCACAGAGCTGGCACAGAGACGGAGCCTGGCCTATTGCTCCAGGAATGCAGCTAGCGTTGAAGAATTCTGCAACCCCTAGACATCCAAAAAAAAAAAAAAAAAAAACCACACACAGTTTCTCCTCCACTCGTATCCTCTTCTGTGATGTCATTTTTTGATAACCGATTAATCCACTGAAGAGAATTACACAGAAAGAAACACTGTGTAAAACCAAGAACAAGAACATAAATTAGGGAATAATGCTCTTAGACATGATGTGGTGTGCACCTTGTGTCACGTTACAGGCCATAACAGACATCTTTCCCCTGTCAATCAAATAGCCTATGGGCATGTTCCACCCAGCTGTACGGCCAATCCCAGTGTGGCATGTCTTCTTCCCCTTCAGGTTGTTGATGTTGATGTATGAATTCGTCTTCTTCACCACAGCAACTGCATAATATGACGTTCCTACATCTACAGTGTAAGTCAGAGAGTTCACAGAGCCAATATGAGCTCACATCTGCTTTAACAGGGAACAGGTCATATTTAAAGATAAAACACTGGTGGTTCATGCCATGCAATCTGACCATAAATATGTATTCTTAAATATATATATATATATATATATATATATATATATATATATATATATATATATATATATAGATATAGTGTAGAATTACAGTATATAAAAACTCATACCATCAGAACTGGACTCTGCTGCAGCAATGTGGAATTTGATTTCCTTTCCAAAATCATAGATGTCCTTGGCACTGGTGGAAAATGCATCAACTTCATTTCCCTAAGGACAACCATAAAAGCTAAGCTGAACCATAAACTGTACTTTTTCATTTACTAATGCAGATTGCCAGATCAATATGTCTGTAACTACACTGTCTTTTTTACCATGGAAACTGACCATTTCTCAGTTTTACAAAGTGCATGTCATACATGTGTAAAAGTTATCACAATGTTTTCTTACTGCTCAAAAACTTTAACAGTACACTACTAGGAATGACAAAGCACCGCAATGCTACATGTCATGACCTAACTGCAGTCTATTAAGAGTGATGGGTTCATGTAGAGGATGTTACCTTGAGTTTCTGCATGCACTCAGTGACTGAGTTTGTGAGGACACAGCGCAGCGAAGGCCGGATAGAGGCGCTGCTGAACTCTGCTGCCATGGCATTGCACTTGGCCAGCTCGTTTTGTGAAATTGCGCACCATCTTACGCTGGTTTGGCTGCATACTAGACACACAATAAATTCATTAAAATCTATCTATCTGTACAAGCTCATAGTGTTACAGGTATAATGACAACGTATGCATTGTGTATCTTAACTTCTTTAAGAAACAGAAACGACTGTGTTTGCTATCATAATAAGGCCTATGCTTGTGTCTGATTGTCCTATTCTGTCAAATTTCCATTAATTTTAATACTTTAAGAGAATCCCAAACATTGATTGGAGTAGCAGATACATCTCAACGAAATGCTACTCATGATCTGTCAATCCTTCATAACGGCTCTAATCTGCGGTGCTGGATGCTAATTGGTGATTTCTGAGGCTGGTAGGGTTACGTGAACTACATGAACTCCTCTGCAGAAGAGATATGTTTTGGTCTTGCTTTCCTGGGATGGTCTTCACGAGAGACAGTTTCACCATGGTGCCAGATGAGTTTTGCAAATGCACTTGACAATATTGTTCTTGCAGGAACTATTCCAGAAAGGCTCCGTGTCTTAAAATAACAATGACAATTAAATCCCCAGTATTGTTGTAAAATGTAGAAAAGAAATAATTAAACCAAAAACTAAGAATTTTGCAATTCTCAGATGCCAAACTTTTGAGCGGTTGTACATAATTTTGTTAGTCATTCAGCTGCTCCTGTCGAGGAGTCGCCAAAGCAGACCTTTTGGACTGTACCAGGTTTTACCCTCCCACTTTATCAGGGCTTGGAACCGGCACTGTATCTAGTGACGAGGGTTAGAGCATTGGGTGGTAAAATATTTATCCTTAAGTGAGTATATACAGTATTTACCCTTGTGATGCCATGTAAAGTCTATGGGTCAAGCTAAAGAGCTACACACACTAATGATAAGTAAATACTCTTGCTAATATTGCTATTATTAAGCATTTCACTGCATATCGTACTGTGTATGTATCAAATAAAATTTGAATTTGAATTTATTATTTTTATGATTGTCGTAATAGAGCATATTATACCTCTGTGCATTTATTAGTTGACATACAATTAAAACTTAATCAGAGGCATTCATGGCTGAATAACTGTATTATATTCACATCCTGGTGGGAAATCAATAGTTTAATACCCTGTGTTGGAAAATCAACATTATACAGTAGGTCAGTTTCTGTGTGTCCAGTCAAAAATGTGCTACACATATATTACTTCTAATTCAATAAGCTATAAACGTATAAATTCTAATAAGGCTGTGAGTTTCTCTCTTTGAAGTATTCTGAACTTATACCTAAACCCCGAACTTATACCTAAACCTGTACCTAAACCCCTTAACCCCTTACTTAAATTTGTACCTAAGTAAAGTCATTTTTTTATTTTTATTTTATTTTATTTTTTATTTAGAGACATGACTGCTCTTCTTTTCCTGCTTTGGTGTCACAAGCCAGAGAACTAGAACGGACTCCAAAAAAAAAAAAAATGCATCCATAAAAAGTCTTACATTTAATTTTATGCCAAACAACAACAAAACCAGTCATTTTAGAGAATGAATCCTGAGACAAGTGGGATGACACTGCCTTCCTCTTTGGATAAAATGCAGAAGGATGCACATTGAAATCAATCAATCAATAAGAGTTATTTAATAAGGTAAAGTGTGTATAAGACTGTGTTTGCTGGGTGTATAGTGGGGTTAGTGATGGGGTGAGACAGGTAAAGGCTTACCGCTGTGTGTGATGAGGAGCAACGCGCTCAGTGCACTCCACACGCCCATGACTCCAAACTGCTGCTTTTACAACGCCGTCTGCTTTCTAAAGCCTCCAGCAGCACAAAGTCCAACCCGAGACAAAGTCCAGAACTTTTTTTTTTTTTTTTTTGGTGATCTAGTAATCTCAGTCTCTAATCTTTTTTTATTCAAATGCACAGGATTGTGGGTGAAATGGGACCACCAAAATAAGTGTACACCTGAAGTGACACGTACAAGGAAAAGGCATGCAAGCAAGCACACAAGCACATAGTGTGTCCGTGTGTGTGTGTCCGTGTGTGTGTGTGTGTGTGTGTGTGTGTGTGAGAGAGAGAATATTTCTGGTGCTGTTCTAGCACATGGGCAGCAAAAAAAAAAAAAAGGGGGAGATTTTGTCATTGTGTAGCTTTTACATATTAAGTGCATTTTAATAAAATAAAAGTTTGTACATGTACTTCATTCAAATTAATTCATTTAACCTAAACATATTATTCTTATCTATCTAATTTAATCTCCATTACACAAATGCATTTTTAAAAGGCTATGTCATTTATTGTGAACATGATCACGAACACTGCTACTTAATTCTGGGTCTACAAATAAACATAGCCTAAAGTAATTTTATATTTAAAAAGTAACCTACTTGAATTACCAATTTTTTCTTTTTTTAAATAAAACCTAAAGTTTAAGGAAACCCTGAAAAAAAAAATAACTGGCAGATATTTATATTCTTATGGGGGACATAAGGATATAAAAACATGTCATCTCTCATAGAGAGAGTGTGGAAAAGAGCGTGAGAGAGGCAGAGACAGAGACGGCTTTCATTACACGCTCACTCTCCAAACCCCACCTATGAGGCTCACAGTGGGTACAATGAAGTCATTCAGGTGAAGGGCGTCACTAACATCAGGGCTCAAGCAGAATCCAGACCTGGAGAGCCAACATTTGATTTTGAATAAGCATTCAAATAATGCACAGTAAAATGACCCAATGCTTGATTAGCTCCTATAAAACTCAACTGTTTCTATCTAAATAACCTCAAACTAACCCTTTAGACTTCCCATTACTGACTACGTCTCTAGTAGCACTACTTTAATTCACTAAATATGACTGAATGTGTTGTAACTTAAACCACAAATCAAACCCCAGCATATTGACACATTTGCTTTAGTAAAATGAAGCATAAAATAAAGTTACTGATGATTATGGAAGTGCTTCTGGTTTATTATTTTATAACAGGATGGTTGCCTGCTTAGATCATCATAAACGTTCACAGAACCAGGGTAAGCAGAGATACTGTTGAACAGTTACAGATTAATTGTAAACGATGAAACAAGACCGCTTATTAAATTTAAAGCTGGGTCTGGGGGAAATGTGAAATATGCATAGCTTCATGAGCAAACAAGCTAAATACAAAAAAAAAAAAAAAACCCCGTCCCTGTGTCGGATTAATCCCCTTTAATCCTCACTATGATTACGCAGTCAATAATTCTTTCCTTTTTTTGGTCTAATTCTTTCATTCTTTTTTTGGTACATGTAAACATGATTCTTTTTATGCATTTATACATTTATACTTTTATTTAATCAGAACTAGGCTATTCTATACAAATATGCTATATAAGAGCAAATAATCTAGAGTGATCATAAGAAATTCAAAGTAAATCTAGATTTCCTCGTTAACAACATCATTTATTAGATAAAACAATATTTAGATTCTCTAAACACAAAACCGCTGTTATGTAGAAAAGAAAAAAAAAACAGAACCGTGTTCCTCACTAGACCTATTATCTTTGTATAGAAATGGCAAATGCTCATCGTGTGTTGACAAAGAAAGATGCATTCATTAAAATAAAATAAAATAAAAATAAATAAATAAAAACAGTGTGATTTGTTTATTAGCACTTCTTGTCATTTGAGCAATGGAATAAATCAGATCAGACTATTTACAATGTCCAGACAAAAATGTGTTAGAAAGCTGTGGTCCAATGGAAGCGTGTCAGTCTTTTAGAAAACAATCACCTCCGAGTGGGAATGAAAGTGAGTGCTGGATTCTGTGAGAGCGCCCTCGGGTGGAGAAATAAAGGCTTGTATTTGAGAGAGCCTCAGGGACCCTCTGTCCAGCTAACAGTGACCTGTGACTGTGTCTAAAGGACAGGGTTTACAAGCTTCTGCGTGACTTTCAACGACAAAATCGGCATCTTCACAACTCCGGCTAAAAACGCAAAAGGCGTGTTCCAGTTTTTGTACTGATTATAAATACTATTGCTTTTAAAACCATGCACACCACGGGAGACAGGATTCACATGGAAGAGAGGGCAGAAGAGAATGAACTGCTAAGCAAATGCATTTGAAAAACTCAGCCCAATCAGCCCAAGTTTGACTTCACCAAGGGCCATGAAAAGAAAAGAAAAAAAAAAGAAAAAGCAAGAGATGATTGTTAAAGTAAGGGAAAATATATTCTTTTTTATAATTATATAGACTGATATATTTTCATATATATATTTATTCCATATAAAGATAATTATTCCCATATTTTTGGAGTTTAGTTAAAGTTCAATATAGAGTTTTTTATTATAACAAAATAGGCAGTATACTTAGGGTTAAATACATGTTAAAATCTCAGTGTACAGTAAATTCTCTTTAGATTTGCATTGTGAATTTATGTCCGAAAATAAAACATTCACCTGAATTTTAAACAACATTTTTCAGCCATGCCACTGTAAACCTCAAATGTATACTCTCATAAACACCCAGATCTGCGGAGGACATCCAGGAATCCTTCAATCAAGATCATATTTTGTGCCAGCTCATCAGTCGAACCATCCACAAGTTTGTGCAGTTTAAAAGCTGGATAATTGCATAAGTTAAATCTTTTGATCCTTTTATAAGATCATAAGGAGTATACAGTATGATAGGGGGAGGAAAAAAAAGATATTGTGGCTGTGGTTAATGAAGCTCAAATATACGTGTAAGAAAAAACATAAAAATCAATGTAGGTTAACTAGAACAGAACCATCCAAAACATGCTTTTAGTGCTGAAACGTGCAAAATTTTGCTCCAAGTGATCGTACACAAGTGCACGTTTTATGCTCTGCTATGCGGAAAAAAAAAATCCAAACAAAATCCAAGTATATGCATTAAAATCTTTACCATCTATAAGATCACCTGCCTTAAACATTAAGGAAGCTGTACTATACTGAATAATCTCGTTATGCGGCCCTGGTTAGGCGTAGCACTTCTCCCTGGAATCGAGTCTTAATGAGATGTGCTGTCTGCCCACTCTCACAAGCACATCCTCGGATATTTGGAGCATTTCAGAATATTTTTCAATTCACCCGAAAAAAAGAGCAAAGGAAGAAAAAAAAAGAAAAAAGAAGGGAATATGATTTCTCTAATTTCAGCCATCTCACAATTTCTCCCTGGATGGCACCCAGATGTACGGTCCAGACTGATCTTCTATGATCTGTTTAACCTGGTTGTAGATCTCCTCCAGGGTGTCCCCTTGTACAATGGCTAGGACAAAAGAAAAGAACATTTTATAAAACAAAGAAAGTAGCAAGGATGGCAGAACTAGTTAAGACAACATAATATGTAGATCTGGTTTCTGTGGTATATAGAAATGTGGGGTGTTCAAGTCAAACCGGGACTTTTGATTATGCAGAACACAGTTATGACAGTGAAAACTCCCGTTATTTCTCTATATAATCCCCTGCTATACTAATACACTTTTCCCAGCATTTCATTAGTGCTTGGATACCATGAAGGTAGAAAGTCTTCTAAGTATGCGGAATCATGATCGGACTTAATATAAAATCAAAATTCCAGGTTTGACTGGAACGTCATATGAGCTTGCGTCTGTGTAAAATCTGTTGATCCTTCATAATTATAGTTTAAAAAAAAACAAAAAACATTGAGTTTACAAGAGGTAAAAAGTATTACTCAATACTCACCAATTAACCTGACATTAAATTAATCTGTTAAAGCTCATCATGATTAAAAATCCTGTGGCCAAATATTAGTGGAAATCGGACTATCACAGTGACATATGATTTTTGTACATGCCACTCCGGAGTTATTCCCCCTTCCTGTTTTAAAAACCTCCACACATATACAATATGGGAAGTCTTTCCACTAGAAATTAGATCAACTACAGTAGCTGTTGAGATTTGTTTTCATGCAGTCACAATAGCATAATCACAAGGTCAGACACTTGGGGTCACGGGTGGTCTGGGGTGCATACAGTGTTCCAGTTCATCTCAAAGCTGTTGAATGACATCAGGACTTTGTGCATCAAAGTTGCCAGTCGCTTTGTGCACAGTATTATGCTAAAACAGGTTTTAGCATAATACGCCTATTAGTTCCAGTGAAATTGCACTCCTGTACATATAGGAGTCATGGTCAGATGTCCTCAAAATATTGGCCATACGGTGTAAAAGTCAAGAGAATCTAAAATGAGGCATGTGAAGTAACCATATGTTTTACGCACAAGTGAAGTGCTCTGTAAACTCCTGCTCCAGCTTCATTGCTCGGTCAAATGTTTTCTTCGCCTGCTCCTCGGTCAGCCTCTTATTCATTTCTCTGATGAGAAAAAAAATCAGAAACGACAGATTTTTAGTCATGCATTGTTGCGCTTTTCATCATATGCAGTATTCCTGTCCGGGAACATTACACACATTTTCTACACAAGTCCCCTGTTCTCTACGTACATTAGTACGTGCTGTATCTGAGATGGCCTACAGTCAATGGAGAATACAGTGTAAAGTAAAACCTAGTGATAAAACAGTAAAACACAATAATAAACACAGACTCACAAAATATTTTCCATTGATTTTGGTTTGACGAACACGGCGATCGGGTAGAGCTGTGCTAGGTGGAGACGTTTGATAGCATTGCCGGAGACGTCAAGGATGCAGTGTTTACCCTGTGCAGAAAAGGAGACGGGAAGCAAAATGTTTCGTGTCAATGTCTATTATGTATATGTAGTATAATATAAAATAAAGTCGGGGGAGAGATCTTCACCTTTTCCGCAACCTCTCGCACTGATTGTACACTTGTGCCATACAGATGATTGTTGTACTGGCCTGCCTCTATGAACTTGTGATCCTGGATGTCCTTCTCCATCTGCTCTCGGGAAATGACGAAGTGATAATCTCTGCCATCGACCTCATATTCTCGCTTTGATCTGGTTGTATCTGCAACAGGGAGGAAGAGGATAGGAAGAGGATTAATATCCACCTTAAAGATTAAACAGCAATTTTCTTTTTTTTTTTAAATTGAAATCCGAGGTTGGACATTCATATGAGAGGAGTGATAAAGATGCAGGACACAAGCTACTCACGAGGGACACAGGATCCAAACTTATGAGAAAACTCTGATATCAGGTCATCGTTGATCCGGTCCTTCATAGGACCCAGGATGATCACTGGACGAGTATAATTCACTGCCAAGTCGGAAACAATTTGTTTAGGGTTTTTGCTGATCAATTATTTCAAAGTTCAAATCTAATAACTATCTGAATAATGAAATTATAAAAATGTCAAAGTTCAACGTACAATATTACGCAATCTGATCCATAGAACAAAAAGAATTGTGTTTGCCTAATTATTACACAAAATTAACACTACAATTACCATTCTGTCCTGGACTCACCAGGCAACATGTCCTTTTACATGTCCAATTTATGCTTTCTAATGAACTGAAGCCTTTTTTTTTTTTGCAAAGTAACTCTTAGTTTGAAAAATACACTTACCTTCCTGCTGAACCACAGACTCGTATGATAGGACATACTCTTCCTGTCCACCTGGTTAAATAAAGAAAAGACAAGCCTTTAGCAAATATCCAACCTTTACAATTATCTGATCTAAATATGCCTGAATAGCACATCAGTATAATAATGCTGACATTGCAACAATATGTTGTATTTACAAAGCTCTTATTTAATATAAAGCTTTTCATTCAAAGAGGAGAATGGGGTTATAGTGTGGCATGAAGTGTAGACAGGAACGGTCAGAAAGGGCTTGCACATTAAATCTGCTCATGCACAATGTTCAAGTGATTAGGTAATAATTCAGAGAAGTATGAACACCAGTCATAAAGTAGAAACAACCTGGATAACTGAGCCAGGTCACTGATAACAGAGGTAATATCCACTTTATCAGGTTTAAGAGCTATGATTTTAAAAACAAGTTCATTCTTGAAACAACAGATGGTTCAACTTGGACACATCATTACTGATGAACCCAGGGTCATAGGGCATATTGGGGATTAGATTCACCTGGGCAACCTATCCTGGGGGTGAATATTCCCAAGTGACACGCATTAACGCACTTTCTTTCCCTTATATTCATTTATTCTCTAAAATCTGTATGATATAATAATAAAACCTTTGTACATCAAAGACTGGGAAAATAAAAACATGGTAAACATCTGACAAAGACGGATGAAACAGGAGAGGAAATCGAAAGGGAAACACTTACGGTAGCTACTTTCACTATCACTGGCATTAGAGGTTACATGCTCTGAAATAAAAAAAGGGCAACATAAGCAGCACTAGACAGCCACACCAGGAAACAAACCACAGGATCTCAATTCCAGTCATGAAGGCTAAGGTGATCTAACATACATTAATTATGCATTAATAAATAGTCCTTAGTTAGCATCATGAGTTGTGTTAAGATGGTAGAAACTAACAGAAAAAAAGCCTTCAGGATTGAAACTGAGATAAAACACAGAAATTACGTCAGTGACCAGCAGATGGCAGTGATAAAGATCTGCGAGACCCAGGAAAATGCTAATTATCTCACACTTTCCAGTTTAATTCCTTTTTCTGCTGCTGTACGTTCACACCACAGAAATAGAAGGCACAGTGTTGGAGCTCAAAAGATTTTTAGAAGAGGAAGAAAATTCTGTAAATGCAACAGTGTAAAAAAAACAAACAAACAAACAAACAAAAAAAAAAAACAGGATACTTACACGTTCCAAATATATATTTTTTCTGTTATATTTTTGATAACAGAATTGATATGGTCTCCAGAAGGTCTTAACACTGCCATAGTAAACTGCACATTGAAACACAACTTCACCATAGACAGATGTTTCTGTGAGGCTTCAAACACAGATGCTCACCCTTTAATCCAACATGGCCAGTGTATATTGTATGAATGATTTAAATGCCATAAGCACTTAGAAGTAGACTGAGATTTTTTTGCTTAAATGAGCAGAACTGTTTAGTGTTCCCTTAAAAGATATATCCGCAAAACGCCCAAAGCAACCTGTTTAGCCTAAAATACTTGTGCATAAGGGGTGCTTTTTAAATCAACAGGCAATATGACTGACAAGCAAGTAGAAGAAGCTTATTCTGATGTGAGAATCTTTATTTTATGCCAATGCAAGCACATCAGTGCTGGTTATCACCGGCATGTACTGTTCTGATTGCACGAAAGCCAAACTTCTTCTAATGCATGTGGAATTAAAATTCTGATTTCTGACAGTATAATTTTTCAAACACATGTTGGTTAAAAAATGTGGGACACTAGTCAAACAGAAAACAAAAAAAATATTTTTGTTGTAAGTTGTAAGTGGTGCTTATAGCTATGGCTAAACTCGGATAAGTCAGTAAGCGAAATAATACATTGCTTAAATAAATAATAAAATTAATACTCAACAGCACTGCATAATCAGTACTTAAAGGGAAGGACAGGGAGTCTGAAGTGGCATGTTTTTATAAGAAAATAATCTTAACGTGAGGTTAGCTAGTTCCTGTTATCATTTATGTTACACAGTAGCAACTATAATCTTTTTTTTTTTTTTAAGCAAGTCATAAGACTAACTAAAGCGGCTTGCCATGTTACCCAGGGACTAGAATAGCTTAAATTCCTGGCCTGAACACTTTCCCATGTTATAAACTTTCCTGTCCACTACAGTCAGCTGATGCCCCAGAGATATTACGCTCCATAAATATTAAACCAGCTTAATAATTCTCCTTTAAATAAATAATTACGTTTATCTTATTTTTTTTTAAATCTCAATTATTCCTAGCTTTAAGCTACAGTATGTACAGTACTATGCAAAAGCCACTCCTCATTTCATTATATTAAATGAAATTTAATTATTTACTGCAAAAGGCCTAAAGGTATCATTTAAAAATTGGTTGTTTATGTACCAACTTCAGCAGCAACCGTCTTGTCTGTTCCAACCACTCAGAATGCAGCATCACCAGTATACTAATCACCTGTCATCATCTGCTCCTGTTTCTCGCTGGTTCATGCTTTAAGCTTTTTTACACTTGAATGATTAATTGGTCACTGCATGGCTTAACGATTAAAAGAACATCCCTCAGAAACTTGGCAGAAAATATAAGAGCAAAAATAAGAGACAAAAAAGTTCTTCAGGAGGCCAGGAAAACTATTCTTCAAAAGTACTGTAACATACATTGGAGTCTGGCTCTTTGGAAGGAACATATGGAGAAATGAGGGGTGGATGAACAGTAGTTATAAAGATATATAACAGAGTTATAAAGATAGTTTCTATAGAAATGCTAAAATATTAGAATAAGAGCATTAATGTAAAGCTGCGATTTGAATTATGGACAGTAATATGGCAATCCTCACACCAATCTGAAGGAAGCATCCAACAGTGCTGTGGTATAAGACGGAAGAAGCTAAACCAAGTCTACGGCAACATATTTAAATGCAACCCTTTTTACAGTTTAATATGCAATGCGTTTAAATTGGCTTGTGTTGCGTGTGTGTGCTATGATCTATGAAAAAAAGAACCTGATGAATTTTAAAGTACATAATGTGGGGTCTGTTTGTTTTGTAAACAGACAGGTGTATAACTTGATATTATCTCTTTTAGTTGTCCCACAAAAGAAGCAAACAAGTGTTAAGTGTTTTGTAAAAGCCTTTGAAATGCAAATGAAGACGACGGTGGTGGAAATGGAAATGTCAATCATGTTATAACCCTCCTGCAGCTGTTAAGAAACAAAAAGATGGTGCTCTGAAGCCTTCCACAGCTCAATAAAAACATATTTAGAATGCAATAGCGAATATACACTGATCAGCCATAACATGAACACCATTGCAAGGTGAATTAAACAACACTGATTATCAATTCTATACTGGAAATCGGCGACTGGGGGAGGGAGCACAGTGGCTTAGTGGTTAGCACTGTTGCCTTGCACTTTCTGGGTTATTGGGTTTCCTCCGGGTACTCCAGTTTTCTCCCACAGACCAAAGACATGCAGTTTCGGCTAACTGGCATTCCCAACTTGCCCGTGCGTGTGTGCTTTGCGATGGATTGGCATCCCGTCCAGGATGTACCCTGCTTTGTGCTATACAGTAAGTCTAGGGATAGGCTCCAGGCCACCCGCGCCCCCTGTATACAGGATAAAGCGGTATAGAAGATGAGTGAGTGAGTGAGTGAGTGAGTGAGTGAGTAAACTGGTAAATATTCATGATCGTCCAAGACTCATTTACGCCACTAGGGACCTACGTCCATCCAGGCTTGTCGGATCCTACAGAAAAGCTAATGCAGCACAAATTGCTGTTAATGCTGGCTATAACAGAAATGTATCAGAAGTCCATCAAGTAACCAAGTCCATCACAGCTTGTTGTGTATTGGGTTTATCAGGCAAAGAGTTCAAAAGAGTTGATCCGGCCGTCAAATTCCCCAGATCATAATCCTATCGAGCCATGGAGGCTCCTTATTTTAATGACAAAAATTGGAGTAGCTGTAAAAAGGCCAACCATATCCTGTAATTCTCCACAGCCATTTCTTCATTAGGAAGCCATTTAGTGCTGTATGATGCAGTAGAGGTGCATTGGCACTATTTTTAGACTCTACATAAGCATTCAAATAGGCAGAATGTGCTGAGACACCAGACATGATAAAATCTGATTTAAATCTTGCAGAGGATAATGGAAATGATGAAGGAAATGATGAATTATGAATTACGAAACTCTGGCATTTCATACAATATTTATGTGTACTGCACATCCATTTGGGAAAGTATGAGTTTTTGTATTTTGGTCTCTTAATGTGGACTGACATGACTTAAACTTAAAAGTCATCCATATGATCCATTCATTTTTTTTTTTTTTTTATGATCTGTTAAACCCAAAGCTTCATGTGATGAAAAGTGAGGCTGCTGGATCACAGACTATAACCCTATACTGTAGTCGTCTTATCTGTAGGTCAGATGTGATTAGTCACGGAGCTTATCAGCCTGCAAAATTAATTTCTATATTGCTCCAGATGTTGTAACAACAGCTGACCCAGTGAAGCCTTACAGTACTAGAAAAGCTTACTTATTAGATGATTAAAAAATGAAAGGTGGAAGAAGAAAGGCAAAACTAAAATGAGGTCATGCTGAGAACTGGGCATGGCCTTCTAATGACTGCAGGAGTCTGGGAAGACTTACTGAAGCCTTTGTCGTCACACAGGTCCTGTGAAGAAGTCATCAGAGAGCACAAAGAAAAAAAGAAAAAAAAAAGAATCACAAAAATAAAGATTACTGAATGTGCACATAGTGTACAACAGATCAGGAATTACAGTAGTTCCCCAGAGAAACAAACCTACAGTTCATGAAATTTGCTCGTTTTATATTTTCAGAATAAAAACACAGCAGGAGCTGAAGTAGAAAGCCTTTTAATTATGCTTGGCACGGTTGCAGTACGAGCATGAGGTGGTTTATCCAGCGGTTAGTTGCTGCTTTGTCCTGTGCACATATATACTTACGTTCAAAATCACTTGTTTCCTGCTCACTCTGCTCCTTGTTCTTGTAGAAGGGGAATTTATATGAAAAGACGTGCTTTTTACACTTGCCATTGAGCGACTGCTGAGGAAGAGATGGAGGGAGGAGAACAAAAATAAAGATGGGAGGAAGGGTGTCTGCTACAGTTTTGAACAAACTGAACGGCATTTTGAGTATGTTTACACGCACACTAATAATCTGAACACTATTATATCAGAAGCCTCAGTGGTCATGCCTATAGAATACTGCAATGTATTTAAACATACAGTATAGCAGATGTTGCCAGTTTTTTTTTTTTGTAAAATATGATGTATTTCTTTAAAAAAAAGATTCACTAGTGAAACTTTATAAACAAATTATTCCCCATTATTAATGTAAGTCGAATGTAAGTACATTGTCAATCTGATTATTGCCAACATCCGATTTTTTTCTAGTTCCTGGACTATCCTATACATCAGAATATACAAATAGCCTCAACATTTTTAATTGCTAAAATGTTTGATGCATTTGCTTTATTTGTGGTAATAAAGTCAACTAATTCATATAAAAAATAACCTACAGCTGAGTGAATAATTAATGGATTTAACGCAAAGCGGTAAAAACGGTGTCAGTATGAATATAAAAAGGAAACATCAATCAGAAAGCAAAGGAGGACACAGGAGAGAAAAGAAGCTTGAAGAAGCCACCATGCGGGATTAAAGCAGATTTACGTCAATGGCAAGCATACTTCATTGTGTTTGTTGCTTTGTTGCTGATCCGAACAGTTCAGGCATATAATTTGTTGTTGCATTGGGATAAGTGGTTGAAAAGGGAATCTTTTAAGTTAGGTCAGTGATGCAGAGCAGAGCAGGAAAGACGTGAAGTTTAAACTGTCACATGTTTTTAATGAGAATCTCTCATAGTCATGCGGCCGTCGGAGGGATTAGCACAATATAGTACACTCAGTCTGGGACGCTTAACTAGCTTTACTTGGCAAATCTTTTTTGCAAAAAAAGGCAAAAAAGATTTTTGAAAAATGCTATTATAGACTTGAATGTCCTAAACATTTTGTTCTGAATTTCACAGTAATACTGTATGGTTTATCTAAATATAATTACTAAAACCATCACAGTCCTGCACCTCATCTGATTATAATTTCATTTTTTATAACTTACATCATACTGTATATACATGGATACAGATGGTTCTATGCTCTGTGTTATGTCTAAGTTGGAAAGCATTTCACAAATGTAATTTTGGACAGTCCTTACCTCTTTGTCCCGAGACTTGGAGTTGAACTTGACCGTCTTTAACCTGGCCCTCTCTTTTCTCTCCACCCTGACGGTCAATGAAAGAACAGAAGAAAATAAATTACAGATGGCGAATCCACATTCATTCCACATGCAGCTTTTTGCACTGATGAAGAACCAGACAACAGACAGGGTCCCAAATCTTATATACTGTATGCCATCATGTTGCACTGCTTTCCAGAAATAATAGTTGCAAAGTATGACTTTAGTTTTTAAAATATATTATAGTTATAATATCATTATGTTTTTGGCAACAATCATGTCTAGTAAGGTGGCAGTTTAACAAATGAAGAAAAAGATGTTTAAAACCTTGCTATCCATGTGTGATTATGTGCAAGAATGTAGTAAAAGCAATACTTTCACTAATTTGCTATTTTAATCGTGATCTCCCATAAGCATGATGGTCTTGACATGTTGATAATATATTTATCACAGTTTCAGTAAAATGCTAGTAATAGAAGAAAATTCTATTTTATCTGAAAAGAAATGCCTCTTCCTGCAGTAACCCTCTAATACTTACTGAACAAACAGTATGCATGTGTCAATCTAAATATCCGCCATAGGGTATCCATCATAAGCTCATAGCGTGGCTATTTGTCTAGTAACCTTCATCATCATGTCTAGTTACCTTCATCTTTAAATGAGATTTGAGCTTTACATTTTAATAAAAAACACAACATTCATGTTTTATATATTTTGTACTTGAGCATGCAGTTGATTCGCCACGTTACAACGCATACATGTTAAAACACCCTGCATGTACTGTAGAATTAAGACTATAACTCACTCATTAATCCTTCCCCAAAGCAACCTTACATACTACACTTTGAATTACATTAAAAATGCCACCATGTTCAGAGAGACAGCACTGCTCCCAGATGCTCCCCTCTTTCAAAATGGTGAGATATCTCACATAGCAGCACTCATTCGACTCTGACATCTGATCACACACAGTGCAGGTGAGAGACAGAAGAGCGTCATCAGCTAAACAGAACTAGGTGAGAAGTCAATTATCAGCTCTTGATCTGCCTCGGCTGAAGACAGAAAGTGAGAGCAAACTTTGTTTTAATCACACAATGAAAGAAGGCTTTAATTAGAGTGTCTATTATTGGATGACGGAGACACAGTGGGTTTGCCTTAAACTGAAAGCTGTTCTTGTTTGCAAGGTTATAAATTATCCTAAAGATTATAATCCAGTCATGTGTAGGGATTTCATGTAAATGACTTTCATATACGGTATTATGAGGAGTGTTCAAGTCAACCTTGTGATGAAATTCCTTGTTAATGAAGTCATCAATCTGACTGACATTTACAGAAGACTTCAAGCGCAGTACGGTGATGAGACTCTTGGCTGCAGTTTAACATTTGAATGGTGCAAATGTTTTAAAGATGGCTGTACAGCCGTGAATGACATTCATGGCCGAAGTGACTCAGCACACTACAGAAATTTCTGTGAACATTCAGCGAGTGGAAAGCCTGATCATATAACTTGTGGCCAGCTTGCAGTAGAGACGCATCTGTCTGTTGGAAACTGTACACACAATCATTCACGAGCACCACTTGCACATTACAGGAACTCGGCTGGGAGTTACTGCAGCATCCACCATTAAAAGCCATTAAAGAAGTTCCTGGGAGGCCAGTGTTTCAGAAGTGAAGCAGGCAGTCTGTTCATGGCTCTGACATACTGAGCAAACTTTCTACCTTGATGGTGTCCAAGGACTAGTGAAACGCTGGGATAGGTGCATTAATGTAGCAGGGGAATATATAGAGAAATAAAGGGAGGTTTTTACTTCAGTACTTCAGTCAGACAGTAGTTAAAATGACTTTCGCCAAAAAAAGAAAGTCAATTAGTATGAATATTAAAATTTGGATTTAGGTCTCAGCCGTAAGATCTCAGAGATAAATGCGGGTAGTTCTGTGAATATGATTCTGAGCACACTCTCATTTAAAGCAAATAATGTGGTGTATCTTGCTCATATCTCATAATTTAATTGATTAGTTCTAGCACTTCCTCTTTGGCATAGCTATAACAAAATGACCAATAACAATATTATAATAATATATAACAATAACTCACTAAGTTGAAGCTAAAATTCCCACATGACACAAAGCAAACAATCTGGACTTGTGGAGTTTTGCTCAAAAGCATTATACTACATACAAAAAACAAGTAAAAAATCCTACAAGATACCACAAGTAGGCACCTTCTGTGTTTAGGCCCTGTAACAATTCTGCTTATGATGAGGCTGAAGAAAGTCTCAGTCGGGACTGTAAGCTGCTCTCACGCGGTCACATACAGTAGCTCTGCATACGACTGTCACCCAGAATTTAGTTGCCACTCACCACACAGCGGGAGCTGAAGGAATTAATCATGTTTCGCTAAATCTTACCTCCAGACAGTGAAGTTAGAAACATTTCTCAGTAGGGAAAAAATCTGACTTTAAAAGCAACTAGGTAAAGTTAAGGATTAAGAAATGATTCCAAGACCGGATATAAAAAAAAAAAAAAAAACATTACAATTAAATAATTGTATTTCAATGTTGAACAGCACTTCCTGACTGCCTTTTGTGCGTTATTATATAATATTACATTAAAATGTATGAAAATAATACCTTGGTGTAACATTTACATTATATCATACTATCGATATACAATAGAGGAACGATTGTTACAGCTTAGTGGTTAGCCGGGTTGTCTCACACCTCAAAGGGTTGAGGATTTGAATCTCATCTGGCTTCTTGTCCAAAGACGTTGCAAGCTGATTGGTGTTTCTAAATTGCACATAGCAACTGATTGGGTGTGTGAGTGTGTTTGCAGGTTTGCTTGTGACTAGGGATGGGGTGGTGTCTTATCTAGTTCCCTGGCTAGTTTCCTGCAGCTTTACACATGATAATCAGTTTGAAACCTGATCTGTTACATGCTAAGAAATCAAACATTTGAATAAATTCTGCCTTCTTTACTTTGGAAATAAGTAACAATATTTATTTTTAATAAAAATCTGGTTCCTAAAATTATTTTAAATTGGTATAAGACTACAATCCGCCCAAGTAAAACCATCACGGATCTGCAGGGAGACACGAAAAGATTGGGAGCATCATAACATGAGTTCTTGTTAAAGCTGAGTGCTGCAGTACCTCCTCTTGCTGGGAATGACTCCGATCTCTTCCACCTCTCCATCTGCGGTGACATGGCGTGCCTGCCACCACTCATCATCTGAAGCATTCAGCACATGGAGGATGTCCCCGAAGTGGAAGTTCAATCCTTGACTCGGGAGACCAGTATCCTTCGTTTTGTCATAGTCGAACAGGGCTCTGGAGCCAGACAACATAAAAAACACATTGGGTTTCAAAAGTTAAAGTCAGTCCATCTTTTAAAAATAATGTTTATCCTCTACAAGTTCAACACTATAATTCAATGTACAGTAATTATACAATTATACAAAAATATGGTATTGCAAGTGTGCCTATGTTTAGTATAACTGCACTGGGATGTTTCTCTGTGTCATTTCAAATGCTACTGTACTCTACTTCCTTGATCCAAACAGTTCCCATAGTAGCATTGGCAACATCATCAGTGGACATAAGAAACCGTAAAACATACGTAAGCTTTGACTTACAATCCAAAAGCACATCAAAAGCAACAGAATATAAAACAAGTATTAAAAAAGAAAAAAATACTGCACCAATTTTGATTAAGATGACAGTTACCCAATATTAACTTAACAATATTATATTATCACTAGCATAAGTAGCTGTCGTTGATGAGTGAAGCATTAGTAAAAGTAGTTAAGAAGTTAAATTTAAAAATAAGATGATCAGCATCTGGCACATACAGAAACTGCTCATACAGTAACTTCCCTTCTACTCAACATTTTGATGAAATTTATGGGGCAAGGTTCAGTTTTCATAGCCATGATGAGCCGCGCTTTTGTAGGTGTGTATTGAGGACTTTGCCGGCTTGTAGGCGTATTACAGTCGTACATAGTAAACTGCGTATAGCCACGCCCTCCTCAAGGGAAAAAGCGCTATACATGTCCAAAAAAAGTGCTGGATGCTGTGATATAATCTGGCAAATAACTGCTCATCACTTTTACTCAAAATATTGATGTCATTAAACTTCGGGCAGATACCAAAGGACTGGCAAAGGTTCATAAAATTCTGTCCAGCCAGTTTAGTGTGATGCTGTGACAAAATCAGGCTGGACAGACAAATGGAGACTGGTTTCGGGTTCTCCAATTGATGAAAAGTTGAGATATAATTGAAAGAGAGAGTTCTGACCAATGTATGGACATTTGTTTATATAGATTACATTAACAAAAGAACTGTAATCTAAAAGCATCATCATCAATGAAGTGCTGTATTTGCAGTTGTGTGGTTATGCACTTATGTCTCTACTGGGAGTTGTAATTAGGCCACGTTTGTAAAGCACGTATGCAAAGTGTACATATGCAAGTTTTTACGCGAGCACACGCATGTATTCCCAAACTGTCCCGAGTAGCTGCTGCTCTCAGCTCGTTCATCAATAATGAAGTGCTGTCTTTGTACATTTCAAATGGTGGAAGAAACTCATTTTAAATTATTGTTTTTCATTCAAGGTTTTAGATTTTTATAATTTGCTTAAAAGACAATCTCATAAAGAGTTCAGAGTTTGTTTGTTTTTTACTTTTGAAATAGCTAAAGTAGCTTTCACCATGTACAAATTTTGTCACAGAAGTTGTTTGATTTTGCCATTTTGTGCAGAGGTGGTCACCCTGGCTTCAGAAAGTAAAAGTCCTGCCATTTGTTCAATCAATTAACTAAACCTGGTTATTATAATTAGCACAATACGTGACATCACCTGTTTTGTGCACAGTGAGAACTATAATACATGGCATGAGTTGTCTTTTAGACACTACTGTACATTTCCAGGCACTTTCTTACTACCTTTAGTGCATTATTATGTAATATTACATAAAAAAGTATGAAAATAATACCTTGGTGTAACATTTGCATCATACTATGATGGATAGTTGTATACTGTATATCAATATACAATATAAGTAGATTATATTTATGTTAATAATATGTGAATTTTATATATCTTAATTCTAAAAGCAAGCTAAATAAAAAAGAAAATCAACTAAGTATGACAACAAATCTCCTTTTAAGAAACAAATCTCCTACATTAAATTTTATTTTATTTTTAATTTTGGAAGAGACATATGTAATAACATATGTCTCTGTCTCTGTGGGGCAATGAACCCCATTATTAAATGAAATAATAATTGAAATATTCTTGATATTTGTCCAACCCCATAAACTGAGGTTTTAAAAATAAAAACAGTATTGTATATTGTACTTTACCTATTTGATTTATGTTGTACAGTAATATGTAAAAAATCCACACATTCCTTACATATTATACACAATAGGGTGCTTTTATAGGAAAATAATCAGCAGTCACATGATGCCTTGTACAGCAGCGTATTGTGACATTATTCCTCTTATAGCACAGCAGTTAGATCTATGTATTTATTAAAAACCATGATTATATACACTATAAAAGTCTGGACACACCTTCTAATTCCATTGTCTTTCCTGATTTTTATTTATTTCTATATTGTAAAGCAATACTGAAGGCATCCAAAATATGCAATAATCTCCTTTGAAGAGTTGATACCAAGATTTATCTTTAATTTATGCTTCCTTCATAACGGCTCTAATCTGAGGTGTTGGTTGTTAATTGGTGATTTCTGAGGCTGGTGACTCTAAATGAACTTCTCTTCTGCAGCAGAGGTAGGTTTTGGTCTTGCTTTTCTGGAAAGGTCTTCATGAGAACCAGTTTCATCATGGTGCTTGATGGGTTTGCAAATGCACTTGATAATACTAGAACTCATCCAGAACATCTGACCTTCATGTCTTAAAATAAAAACTGATTGTGGTTGTTGTTTGTTAATTACCAAATGCTATAAGTGTTATTCCATAGTACTGAAATCTCCAGTATTGCTATAAAATATGGAAAATGAATTGAATCTTTTATGTTGAAGTTTCTGAAATATTTTTTTTGTTAAATGCCATTCTAAGTATGAAAACAGCATCTAACATAATAGACGCATACACTCCAGTCTAAGTGGAATACAGTACACTCCAGTCTAAAAGAGAAAGCAATGGAAAGAGAAAGCTATGGATTCGTATTGTATTCATACAGTAAATGCACACGCAAGCACTTTTCAGCTTCAGCTCGTCCAAGCAGAATTTTCCAAAGCGCTACAGTAAGAAAAAAAAAGAAGAAAAAAAAAAAAGATATATTGATGAGGTCCTAATGTAGCAGTAAAAAGCCAGGTGTTACTGTTGGGCTTAAGGCTGTTACTGGCCTTAACCAGCAGCTGCTCCCAGACCTTCAGCTTCAGCAGCACCTCTAATCATTATTATTCGTTTTCTGCAGTGATAACACAGACTTAAGCGTTAAGACAACTGACCATACTTTATTTAGAGCAAGGGAGGGTCATTCTACAGTCCAGATTTTTGCCATTATTGAAAAGTATAGAAATGTTTTTTTCATTTTCTTCTCTCTCCTTAAATTAATGGAAAGTCCTCTATTCTGAATTAGTGGACTGACTTTCTCATTGAAGAAAGGTTTATAGAACATCTGTCCTCGCTCTCTCTCTCTCTCTCTCTCTCTCTCTCTATATATATATATATATATAGTACACACACACAATGTATTTACTGTAATAGGACTGCACAATTTGTTAAAAAAAAAAATTTATATATATATATTGCATGTAAACATATTTATCTAGGCTAACAGCAAATAATGGCACACATGATCTTATTAATATTATTTTTTGCCAATAGTTATCACACACACACACACACACACACACACACACACACACACAAAAACATATAAACATAAATATTAAAAGAAGTACTTAAATTATTACCAAAACACTACATAAATTCCCACCTGTGCGTATATTACCTGTAATATCAGCCTTTTGCAATTAAATAAATGCACAGGTCTGATGTGTTTATATTTACAGTCTTGTATTTTCTAGAATTTCATAAATTAATTGCATGTACATTAAGAAATTTCAAGCCTTTCTGGTCAAGATTATGGCTCACAGATTATGCACATCAAAAATTCAGTATCTCAAATTATTACAATATTTAATTTTGAGTTTGAATAAATTACTATTCATACAGTATAACAAGTGTGTATCTCTCTGTTTAGTTCAATGCATGCATGGGGAAGACCGCTGACTTGACAGTTGTCCAAAAGATGATCATTGACACTCTCCAAAAGGAGGGGAAGCCACAGAAGGTCATCACTGCAGGGTCTGGCTGTTCGCAGAGTGCTGTATCGAAGCATATTCATGGAAACTTGAATGGGTGGGAAAAGTGTGGTAGGAAAAGGTGTAAGGAAACAGGGATGACTACAGCATTAATAAGATGATCAAGAACTTGGGAGAGCTTTAAAAGGAGTGGAGCGAGACTCAAGTCAGTGCATCAGGAGGACACAGACAGCCTTAAAAAAGGGGCTAAAAAAAAACTCCTAGAACCAAGCCACTCCTGAACCAGACACAACAATGCTAACAAGAAGAAGAACTGGACCATTGCTTAGTGGTCCAGAGTACTCGGTCAGATAAAAGATAATTTTGCATATTATTTGGAAATCAAGGACCAAGATTCCCAGGAGAAAGAGGGGAGTACTGCAGAATCCAAGTCCAAGTCCAGTGTGGCATGACATGTCTCCACAAATCACCACATGTCATGTGTTGGTTTATCAAGTCCAAAGCCAACTAAACGTCGACCAAGAGGATTTAGAGCACTTCACACTTTTGTCTTCTGACAAGCTTTATAGAGATGCCTCTTTCCGTTTCCTGCAGGACTTTTCCAGCCAAAACTGTTACTAATTGGTTTATTGATCATGATGTTACTGTGCTTGATTTTCCCTGACCTGAAATCCATACAGAATCTACAGTGTATGGTCAAGTGGAAGATAAAAAACACCTGACCCAACTACATTATGCAGAGGAGTTGAAGACTGCTACCTAAGGCTGATCTTCTCCATGCATCTTCGCCATGCTGCACTGATACAGTAATTCATGCTAAAGGATCCCTGACTATGTATTGAGAGTGTACTGTAAATTAAGATCATTTTCTGTACTCTAATAATTTTTTTGATCTTAGGAAATATTTGGAGAGACAGGGTTTTTGAATATCATCCTAATTATTGAAAAAAAAAACTTATTTTGAAATGTTTAACTTTACCTGTAATAAATCTAGGCAACATGAGAGTTTAATATGATGCATGAAAGGTGTAAAAGATAAAAAAACAGGAGAAAATGTTATATATCTATCTGTTGCTGCATAATTTGTCTTTTCCAACCAGAGTTCTGCTCAAAAATGAAAATTCACCAAACCTCAATAAAAAAACAAAACAAACAGATTCTATCATATCTGCAAAAAATCATTGCCTTGTAAGAACACCAATACAACCTGTAAAAACTGTTAAAACAACACAGAAGAGGAAATGTAACTTGACCTTCAGAACAAAGTCATAAGAGGTGTGATGTAATTATCAGAGAACCAGGGGAGGTCTCACCTGATGTAGAGCGTCCTCTTCTGGCTGGTGCGGAGTGAGCCGGAGCCTGAACTGATACTGCTGTTCATCATCTGCTCCCGGAGATCATGGATTTTAGCTTCAAAACGGCTGTACTCTGCACGCAAAAAGAAAAACAAGCAACGTGATATATTTGTCCTGCATGATCAACATCAACATGTTTAAACAATGTTTAAGCAGACAGAATGGGAGGGATGGAGAGAGAGAGAGAGAGAGAGAGAGAGAGAGAGAGAGGGGGGGGGGCTAGAACACACACACACACACACACACACACACACACACACACACACACACGAGTGGCTCTTACTGCTAAAGTGATAATAAGATCAGACAGGTTCATAATAACCGGAGGACAGCCTAGTACATTGAGCTATTCTGGCTGACTCTTAGCTGTACCATGTGAAAAGGTTGTACTTTCACAAGACTGGCAAAATGTTCTCAATGAATTATTTAACTGATTTAACCCAATTTGTTTGCTAATGCCCTTTCCTCCTGCCTGATGAGCACTGTTCTAAATCAATACAAATTGCACATCCGTTTCAGTAGAATGTGAAATATAATAAAAAGTCAAACTAACTGCGTTAGCTCGTAAACCAGGATTAAATCCGGAGCAAACTCGGAGAAAACAAAGCCTGTGATTTCACACGAAACAAACACGACCTCAGATGAAAATTAAACTGGAATTCATACAGGTACGTAACAACACATTTCATCCCCTGCTAAATCGGGTTAGTCGTATAATCCTTCATACTCACGGTTCTCTTTGCTTTCTGCAGGTCGGGCGGTTCAGATAAAAGTGTGGATGAGCACGCTGTGAAAGCCTTTCTGCTAATACTCGCTCATGTGTGAGGGGAAAGATGCTGTGGTGCTGAAGGCCAACTCCCAATTCACGCTTAGCTGAACTATGTGCTCGAGGATGGGGGGTGTGTGTGTATTTGTGTGTGTTTGTGAGAGAGCGAGAGAGAGAGAGAGAGCGAGAGAGTTTGGACTCGCGGTGGCTAGGAGTAAAGCCTCTTTCTGAGAACATACATCAGGGCAACACAACAGATGCTAATAAACTATACACAAGAACTCGTGCCCCTCCCTCCCTCCCTCTCTCTGTGTATGCGTGTGTGTTGGGTGTGCGCGCTCTCCTCCTCCTCCTCAGGTTTTGTGGAACAATAGTTCAAATTCATACAAAATAACCCTTTTCGCTTATTTGTATCCCATACTTTCTATCTGCTTTAATAAAGTATATCCAATTTGGATCCCTGGACAGTTATTATTTTCTTGTACAATATTCATTCCCTAGGGTTTCCGTGGGCTCTTCTCTACCTCACCCCTCCTTTGCAGCATTACCATGTACTTCTTGTTTATTAATAACCCACCTCGTTTTTGTCTCATAATATATATATATATAAATATATATTTCACTGTGCTTCACTGGCTTCCTCCTTATGCGATATATTTCTATGTAACTGACTGAGAAGAGTGAGTAACATTTCCCCAATTAAAATTAAAGGTCAATTAACAATCTTGAATCTTGGTCATCAAAACTCTAATCCATATTAGATATTAATCATATTCCCACAAGTTCAAACAAGCAAAAACATCAAGCCTAATATATTTACATTCAATTTTAACAGCAAATATCTACTGTATATTATCTAAACCCTGAATTTGGAAAATAAAAAATAAAATAAAAAATACCCACATACACAATGGCACACAAAAGTTTCTCTGTCTCCACAATCTCAGTAGAAAAAAAGGTCATTATGAAGCATTTCGTCACATAGACTTGAAGCAAGATCATATCTATGGTGAAAAATCGATCTCGCAGCAGAAAACAGCATAAAGATAAAGAGGTGCTCATAGAGAACAGTGGCTGGTGCAGACCCTCGATCCCTTGAGATTGCACAACATTGGTGAAATGAGAACAACGATGCAATATGCTCAAACTGCCAGTGATGGCAAACATGCATGTAATGCAGATTATATTTAATGTATATATATAAAATAAAAAAAAACATGTTAAATTATTTCTTAATAATACTCATTATTTTATGCATTAAAGAAATACTGTATATCTAAAGCAAATTGCACAGGAATAATGATGCCTATGTAAAGAAATCAACTGAGCTGAGGATTTAAACCAGACATTTTGCATAGGCGTTTTTTCAAGCTCTGGGTCAATCAATACTTTTCAGTTGCTTTTCCATATGAGCGAATGAAGCAAGATTGCGCATGCATCTCGTTTCTGCTCGAATCTGTATACAACAGTATAAATAATATTTCACACAATATGTTTGGCTTAAAAGCTTCCAAAATCTCCCAGGAAAGAACTACATCCTTTCAGCCACACCGCTCTCATCTAAGCACCTTACTGATGATACATGTCCCATAGTTTCAACTCACACTGTATGATAATATAATTGCATATAAGAACATAATGCAAAACTATACACAATATACCAAATATAGGATCACTCCCTCACACACTCACTCACTCGCTCACACATCATCAACACTGCTTTATTCCATATACAGAGGGCCTGGAGCGTATCCCAGGAGAATTAGGGGATGAGGTGGGGTACACCCCGGATAGGGTCCCAATCCATCGCAGCGCGCACATGCACATACACACTCACACGCTCATTCATATACAATGGCAATTTGGGATTGCAAATTAGCCTAATCTGCAAGTCTTTCTACTGTGGGAGGAAACCGGAGCACCCGGAGGAAACCCATTCAGCCTGTAGGAAAACATGAAAACTCCAGGCACACAGACACGGGAAGTCGAACATGGACCCTTAAGGTGCAAGGTGACAGTGCTAACCACTACGCCACCATGCCACCCCATAAAGTATTGGATGTCATAGTAACTGGAGAACTACTTAAAGGTTTTACAGCTAGACTGTAAACCGCCCAAAAACAAAAGAAGCGATAAAAGCTTACACTGCAAAAGGTTCTTTTCACTGCTATCTACCACTGAATTAAAGAGGAAATTTATGCTATTTTTGTTTCCCTATATAACTATAAACTAAATATGATGGCATACAAACACCATGACACAAACTACACAGTATTTCAGTAGCTTGTGATTTTAAGTAAAGTGCACAGCATATGAAACGTGTTGTGAGATTTCCGTGGGTTTCTACGACGTTTCCACCAATGACTCACGTGCAAGTGAAAATAAAATAGACGTAAAGGGTGAAGCAAAGGTAGTCTTGTGCACAAGCTGGAATTTACACTTCGGTAACGTGTCAGTGACGTGCTGGTGTGGATTGAAACACTCAAAATAGAACCGTATGAGGTCTTGACGGGCGAGCTGCGCTGTGTGACGCTACATGTGACGTTTGACTCGAAGGATCTGGTGTGAATTGACTGCATTAAAAAAAAAAAATCAAAGAATTATGGCCAATTCAACTGCTTATTAGTGGTGCATTTAAAGAATACTTGGAAACAATATCATCTATGATTCAAAAAGTGCATGGCTTAGCAGAACAGAATGCATTATACAAATAGATCATTAATTAACGCTGTGTCACAGATGCACTATGAGAAGACTTACACACTTATGCAGGAAAAAAATGTATCCAATGGCAGACCAAGAGAGCAGAACTGTGCTTTAAAAAAAAAAAAAAAAGCAATCCCGGGCTAAGAGCACTGCAGAGCTACAGCTCGCCAGAAGAGACAGCTAATCCTTTCCAGATTACAGTCAATGCCCTCGATACCCACAAGCGCCAAAAGGGGAAGAGCGTTCATCCATTGAAATGAAAAGATTAGATCACGCTATTATCTAAATTACATTTAAATTCAATCTACTGACTGATCAATAACACTTTGTTCTAAATACAAAGTTGTGTTTAGGGAAATATAAACGAGTGTTGTTGCAGTATCTGGGAAATCAGCAGCAGAGATCTTTCCTATGAATATTGCAGAAGAAGTGAAATAATCGCGATGATGAAATTGACAGTAATCTTAAAGAGCTGACTTTCTGTACAAGCCCTAAAGACAAAGCATGACTTAACATTACAACAATGTATCAAAGCTATACTTATATCAAAAGTCTTTTTTTTTTCAAAGCGACTAGTTTCATTAAAAGTCACCTAATAAAGTGCTGACGGAGACATTTTGTAAATACGTTTATTTTAGAGCAAATCCGAAGCGATAGTGGATAATCTTTAGTGCTTTAGGTAATGCAATGCAAAAGCCCATCTTCTTCACACAAAATATTGACTAATGCTGTACTCATCTTCTTTACAATTGAAAGGAAATTTTCCCTGAGTGTGACAGTGAAATCTCAGCGTTGCTGCTGCTAATGCATTTCAGCAAGTTATGATCACGCATTTTTAAATAGTCTAGTTGACAGGCATATTGAGAAAAGGAAAAAATCGCCCAAAATATGCAGCTTAATGGCTTGTTCTGACAGTATTGGCTTTTTGTGATGTACAGAAAGTGCCTCTAAAGAGATAAAATGTACAAATTGTGCATTTTCTTCCATCCCAGTGTTAGATCAAACTTTTTACCTCCATCTCAGCACTATTCTTTGAGTAAATCGTTTTTTTTTTTTTAGTAAAACGGTAAACACCTGGAGGGGAATGAACGCGCACGTCCCTCAGCTCTTGACTTCACACGGAGATGTGAATGTCCCTGAAGTATCACTCTTCAATGTCATTAAGCCTTGCAGATCAAAGCATAATGTTTTTTTCGGTAGTTGAGTGTGCTCTGCTAAAAAAAAAAAAAAAAATCCTTTTTTTGAACCAAATTATATAATTTATCAAAGTTTAACGCTTTGGGTTCACCCTGACACTGTTCCCATGTGGCTCTGTGCTGCATCTCCTGCTCGATGAGGCATCCATGCCTAGTTCATAGAGAGCAAAGAAAGACTGCGCGCTGATTCACTGCAGATCTCCCACAGGACAAACGCTGAGACCGCCACACACCTGAGCCCACACTCAGCTCAGCCAGCACTAGAGTGCTAAGAGTGGGAATGAAACTCTACTGAGACGAGCATGACCGAACCTCCTCATGTGATTCTGTGGCTGACACGACAGTAAGACTGTTGCAGAAATTTGGTATTAGCTGAGTGACGGAGGTATGGTAAGAAATGAATATAGCAATGAATATTGCTATAGCAAGCGTCTTTTTAACAGAGATGGTATGCTGAGACGTAAATGCAAAAGGACAACGTCAGGTTATCACTGAAGAGACAACAACCATCATTAGCACTGTAATTATTAAAAATGATAAGACACTGCACAGCACTAGCAGAAAATGACAGATAAAATGCAATTATGACTCCAAGCAGCATAATACACAAAATATTCATCTTGTTTAAAAGGGAAATACTATTGCGCCAACATTTTTCAGTACCAATTACTCTTTATTTAATTCCCTCTTTTTCCACAAAGGATGGACAATATGGAGGCACCAGACATACAAAAGAAAGCATGAGGAGAGAAAATGTCATAAACAACTCCCCCTACAGTGTCGACTTCTGCCCCATGCACCATGCTGTCTCACGGCTTACAAAAATAGCAGTGACTGCACAGCCCTCATGGAGCCTCCGATCCTGTCCAAGCCTGGCTGGTGAGCTAAGGCTTTGGGGCCTTTGGTAAGCAGAGAGATTGTGGGAGCAACCAATAAACCTGAGCTGGCTAAAAAAAAGGGGGAGGCATGGGCACAGGAAGCCAGGCTCAGGAGCCATGCTAAGACCACAGCTTTTCCCCAAACTTTGTCCAACTTCAGCACAAATAACCGAACGCTCAGACATGCACACATGGCATTGCAGTGAAAGGATCATGTGCGCGTACCTTTAATTAGAACGCTCCTAGATGGATATCTCCAGCCAAAGCTCTGCTGGATCACCACATGACCCACTGCATTTTCATAAACACAGTGTCCAAGCCTGTATCTCTTTATTAAGCAAGGCTTCAGCGCGTTCAGAAACGAAGATGATCCAAGTCACGACTAACACCCCAAATGGAGCTGTATCAGTCATCAGTCAGCTGGTCCTCAGCGACCACTACATGCTCATAATTAAACCATCGAGATCAAAGCATACTGCTAAAAATAGACCTTTTTTTTTCCTCCCCCCGGATTTCAGGTACCTTACAGGATTTTACACAACTATTAACCTTTTAAGCACCGAAGAGTTACCTCTCTAATTGAACACGTATCCCTTGTTCCCATCAGCAGGAGCTAAGCTTTGTCTTCTTCGTTTCATTATCAAAGGATATTATACTTGAAATATGGAGCTTTCTCCAGAATTCTTTAATAATCCATTAAACACAGTTTACTATTCAGGCCACATCAAGTACAGTATGATAAAAAAAGATATCAAGTATGAAAAAAATATAGCATGTTTGCATTTTGGGCAATAAACTATACACGTATAAAAATAACTTTTTCCATACTTATACTATAGATACGACACCAGGTTCATGCCAAGACACCTGAACTCATCATTAAAAAAATCTAATTAGTTATTGTACATTCATTACTAAATGAACCTTGATTAGCAAAACCAAACAATATGGACAAAAAAAAAAACACACAGTGTGCAATTATGTTAATGCATACTGCTGTGATTGTCAAATTTATAGTGTCTCTTCTTAAATGCAAATATGATGAAGCTTTAGAGTGCTAATACATGAAACAGAGGGAAGAAAAACTTCCTTCAGATGACACAATGAAGAAAACTGCAGAGGAAGCAGATTACATGAAAAAAAAACCCTGCTGGGACACTGAATAGTGTAAGTACAAACTCATCGTCTATACCGATTTAGGTTCGCAGGCCCCTGGAGCCTTTCCCAGGAGACTTAGCGCACAAGACAGTGTACACCACGGATGGGGTGCCAATCCATCGCAGGGCACACACACATACACAAAAACACGACAGGCAATTTGGGAAAAGCTAATTGGCCTAAACTGCATGTCTTTGGACTGTGGAAGGAAACCCAAAAAGCAGGCACAAACTTCATGCCCACTGAAGCAGGAATCGAACCTGTACTCTGAAGGGGCAAGGTGGCAGTGAAATTGAATAGCATTAATTATCCTGTTACAATGGCACCTGTCAAGGGATGGGATATATTAGGCACCAACTCAACAGACATGTCTCAAAGTTAATGTGTTGAAAGCTTGAAAAATGGCCAAGCATAATGATCTGAGTGATTTTGATATGGTCGAAATTGTGATGGCCAGACAACCGGGTCAGTGCAACTCCAAAACAGCAGGTCTTGTGGGGTGTTCCTGCTATATTTACAAACCACTTTAAGATCCAAAGAAGGACAACCAGTGAAATGGCGATAGAGACATAGGCTCGCAAGACTAATTGGTGTTGTCGCTTACCTAGGAAGAGACGGCGCCAGGTTGCACTGTAGGAAGAAGGCAACCATCAAAATCAGTGTGATGCTCTGTTGGGAAACTTTAGGACCTGGAAATCATGCGGCGGTTACTTTGACACGTACTACCTAGCTTGAATTCGCTGCAGACAAGTTACTGTACACCTCTTCTCAACAAGGTATTCAGGGGCTTTTGAGCAGGTTCATATTGGATTTGTTCATGAATAGTCAAAAAGCTGAAGGTGTAGATTTTATTTAACCCCATATCTCAATCTGACCAACATATATGAGACATGCTGGACAAGTCTGATCCCTGAAGGCCCCACCTCAAAACTGAAGATTCTAAACAAAGATGGTGTGGTAATTGGAACACGAACTATTAAAATGTGTAAACATTAAGGGTATCTTTCACAACATCATGAATATTTACCATCAATATTAAGATGCCGTCATAGACTTTCTTAACTGGGGATTATTTTTATTATTTCAGTCATACCAACACCTGGGACAGAATTAGGTGGAGCAGGAAGACAGTACGTAA
This sequence comes from Clarias magur, assembly GCA_013621035.1. NCBI lineage: Eukaryota > Metazoa > Chordata > Actinopteri > Siluriformes > Clariidae > Clarias > Clarias magur. The sequence continues at coordinate 164,475 of QNUK01000364.1, forward strand.
CAACATAAGCGTCAACAAACTTTAACAAACTAATTATGTATGCTGATTTTCAATTAAAGAACAGAGCATTCATCCTTGTATAAAAGCCGGTGCCACCAGCACAAAACAATCACACAATGCAATCCTCTTATTAGGTCAAAGTCAACATTTATGACTTAAGACTGCTTATTATGCCTCTTCTGTGAAAAAATGTAGCTTGCATAACCGTCTTGTTCAAGAAAAATTTTAAATCAAGAATTATTTTATAAGAAATCCATATAATTACGATCATTTTAGTTGCTGATAGTTAACAGTCTAGAAAGTTTACATTTAGGCATTTGGCAGAAGCCTTTATCCAGAGCATTTTTAAAAATCTAATTATACATCTTAGCAGTTGATGGTTAAGGGCCTTGCTCAAGGGCCCAACAGTGGCAACTTGGTCATCGGGTTTGAACCTGGGACTTTCTGAACTGTAGTCCAATCCTTAACCACTCAGCTACCTCATGCATTCACCAAGCTAGATATAGTCATGCACTGAGCTAAATAACGCCTATGACGTCTTTTCTAATTACACAAAGCCTGAAAACTAACAATTCAAAGAAGGCGTATTGATAACTTGCAAATAAAATCATTACGTGTCCTGTCTCTCCCCTCTCCCTACTTATAAAATAAATGCTCACTGAGTGATGTGGGGCAAAGTGACTCCTGCCCCAATAGGCTTTATTCAGAGTTTGTTGTACTGTAGTTCCCATTTTGACCACTAGGTCAATTAATAAATTTAAGTATGTAATAAAAATTCTACCAAGTTAAATGGGACATTAAATACAGAGTATACCGTATCTGTCAATTTTACCATTTAAAAAAAATTTCAGTTCCTTAAAAACAGATAAATAGCATTTAAACATTTTCTTTAAACGTACAAAGTAGTGAAAGACAAATTTGAATAGCTGATAGATTATATTCCTCTATGCATGAGGAATGAACACACTAAACACTACATAATATACCTGAATGTAACCTGGTAAAATATTATTTTTATACTTACATATTACCAAAATTATTCTCTCTATATACTCTGTACCATACTCTCTATTTAAACAATTCCTTCTCCTTCACTAAATCTCCTCTGCATTTAGTTTTTTCCTGAGCATTAATCTTTTTTCAGTGTACTAGGTAATAATGGCATGTTTAAGCAATGCGGTCCTCCCCTAATGATCTAGTCTAATGGACGTGATGGCGCTTGAGCAGCAGCAGCACCATTATTTCCCAGTTTTAAAATGTTGTTGTATCACAGTGTTCATCAAAATTCTCATTATAGCCATGTTAAAAAATATGATTAAACATGCAGCACTTTTGTTTAGGTTTAGTAGTGAATTTAAATATGAGTAAAAGCAGCCATGCGTTGATACAGTGGCTCAACATAAAGTAGGAAAAGAGAGAGGTAACTACTGATCACAGCCCTGGGTATTGTTTCTGTTAATAAAGCGATCTGCGTTATGGCTGAATATTGGCCATATCATACTGCCATTTTTATCCGTATCATAATTTTTTTTTTCTTGTATGATGTAAAAATAAAAGTGTATAGTCAACTCTGAAATTACAGAACGTGCAACTTACATTAACACTGAGCATACACACATGGACAAAATTGTTGGTACCCTTCGATCAATGAAAGAAAAACTCACAGTGGTCACAGAAATAACTTTAATCTGACAAAAGTAATAAGAAATAAAAATTCTATGAATGTTAACCAATGAAAGTCAGACATTGCTTTTCAACCATGCTTCAAGGGAATTATATATATATATATATATATATATATATATATATATATATATATATATAATATATATATATATATATATATAATAATATATAACTCATGGAACAGGCCTGGACAAAAATGATGGTACCCCTAACTTAATAGTTTGTTGCACAACCTTTTGAGGCAATCACTGCAATCAAACGATTCCTGTAACTGTCAATGAGACTTCTGCACCGCTCTGCAGGTATTTTGGCCCACTCCTCATGAGCAAGCTGCTCCAGTTGTTTCCGGTTTGAAGGGTGTCTTTTCCAGACAGCATGTTTCAGCTCCTTCCAAAGATGCTCAATAGGATTGAGGTCAGGGCTCATAGAAGACCACTTTAGAATAGTCCAAGGTTTTCCTCTTAGCCAATCTTGGGTGTTTTTAGCTGTGTGTTTTGGGTCATTGTCCTGTTGCAAGACCCATGACCTGCGACTGAGACCCAGCTTTCTGACATTGGCCAGCACATTTCTCTCTAGAATCCCTTGATAGTCTTGAGATTTCATTGTACCCTGCACAGATTCAAGACACCCTGTGCCAGATGCAGCAAAGCAGCCCCAGAACATAACAGAGCCTCCTCCATGTTTCACAGTAGGGACAGTGTTCTTTTCTTCATATGCTTCATTTTTCCGTCTGTGAACATAGAGCTGATGTGCCTTGGCAAAAAGTTCCATTTTTGTCTCATCTGTCCATAGGACATTCTCCCAGAAGCTTTGTGGCTTGTCAACATGTAGTTTGGCATATTCCAGTCTGGCTTTTTTATGATTTGTTTTCAACAATGGTGTCCTCCTTGGTCGTCTCCCGTAGTCAAACAACGACGGATGGTGCGATCTGACACTGATGTTCCTTGAGCATGAAGTTCACCAAGGATCTCATTAGAAGTCTTTCTGGGCTCTTTTGTTAGCATTCGGATTATCTGTCTCTTTGAGTTGTCATCAATTTCCTGCGGCCACGTCCAGGGAGGTTGGCTACAGTCCCATGGATCTTAAATTTCTGAATAATATGTGCAACTGTAGTCACAGGAACATCTAGCTGCTTGGAAATGGTCTTATAGCCTTTACCTTTAACATGCTTGTCTATAATTTTCTTTAGAATCTCCTGAGACAACTCTTTCCTTCGGTTCCTCTGGTCCATGTTGAGTGTGGTACATACCATGTCACCAAACAACACAGTGACTACCTGCAGCCCTATATATAGGCCCACTGACTGTGTACAAGATTGTAGACACCTGTGATGCTAATTAGTGGACACACCTTGAATTAACATGTCCCTTTGGTCACATTATTTTCACTATTTTCTAGGGGTACCATCATTTTTGTCCAGGCCTGTTCCATGAGTTAATTTTTTAAAATAATTCTGTTGAAGTATGGTTGAAAAGCAATGTCTGACTTTCATTAGTTAAGATTCATAGATTTTTAAAAAATTATTACTTTTGTCAGATTATGTGACCATTGTGAGTTTTTCTTTCATTGACCGAAGGGTATCAACAATTTTGTCCACGTGTGTAATGAACCTCTACAGTGTTAAACATGCAATGAGAGACAAATACAATTGTTTCTAAAATTAATATTTGGTAACACTTTAACCAGGTCAAAAACATTATTTCACATAAGCCTTTTTTTTTGCACGTGGAATTCTTTATCTGTTCCCATCACATGCGTTAACATGATTTTAACAGAACTCGAATGTTGAGAATAAGATCTTCAGTGCAAAACAGAAATGTGTGATTTGTGTGAATATTTATTTGGGCTATCAGTGATCCTTTGCCATATTTTAAAGTGGTGGTTTTCCCTGTCTCTTTTCATACATAGTCTCCATTTCCAACATACTAATGGTATTTGTGGTCAGAAATTAGGCTCGAGTGTCCTCTTACTGGAAATTCTTAACTATTTGAAACAACTGTGTGCAACATAATGTACTGACTGTGCTTAATAATAAATAATAAATAAATTCATAAATTCTTAGATTTTGTTTTTCATTACAGGACTTGTAGCTGATCACTTCTGTGTGATGTGTGCTTTTGGGTTAAAACTCATTGGTTTTCCCTATAATTATGGAAGCTGAAGTATCTTTGTATGAAATTCTTTGTATCATTATGGACGTCAACAGATGATATACAGTACAGACCAAAGGTTTGAACACACACTCATTCAAAATAGTTTTCTTTATTGTGTTCTTTAGCCCAAACAAGTCTCTTCTGCTGGTGACTCGGATGAACTGATCCTCCGCAGCAGAGGTGACTCTTGGTCTTCCTTTCCTGGGGCGGTCCGCATGTGAGCCAGTTTCTTTGTAGCGCTTGATGGTTTTTGTGACTGCACTTGGGGACACTTTCAAAGTTTTCCCAATTTTTCGGACTGACTGACCTTCATTTCTTAAAGTAATGATGGCCACTCGTTTTTCTATATTTAGCTGCTTTTTCTTGCCATAATACAAATTCAAACTCTTTGAATGAGAAGGTGTGTCCAAACTTTTGGTCAGTACTGTACGGCTGTATGCATTTGTAAATATAGGGAATAATAAAAATTTTAAAAAAGCCATTGTTAAACCAAAAAAAAGTTAAACCATTGTGCATAATGCTTATTTCCTGTAATAATTTTTGCTCATTCTCTTGAAGGAAGCCAATAAAGTTAAACTCCAAAAAAAAGTGTGATATTCACCCTCTGGTCTGTACTGAACCACTAAGGTGACAGTCTGTCCAGCATTTTTTAGAGCAGCAGCTGCCTGCTCATGAGTTGCACTGCGGAGATCCACTCCATTCACCTGCAACACATAAAAACACACACAGTTAATAAGCACATGACACAATAAGGGTATTTGTAATAGTTGGCTGAAAAACCTTAATGAATTTCTGTGATTCTTACAGAAATTATGCGATCTCCCTTCCTGAGCTCTCCACAGAGATCTGCAGGTCCTCCAGCCAGGATGAAAGAGATGAAGATGCCCTCTCCATCCTCTCCACCCACAATGTTAAAGCCAAGTCCCGTGGAGCCGCGGTGCAGGACAACCTTCCGAGGTTCCCTGCTTAGACAGGATTTTGCACATTGAACCATTGCCACATATATTACAGATTAAACATTTCGTTATGCATGGTTGGAATTACATTAATTTACAGTTTTATAGACTATATACCCCAAATCTGTGCACACCACCACCACACCCATTTTGGGATTTTTGATTATTGTATGCATCCAACTGTGTGGCAGCAGTTTGCAGCTGGTTTTTCAGACGATATCTAAATACTAGGGATGCACCGATACCGATACCGATATCGGCCTCGATACCACATTTTCTAAGGTACTCGTACTCGTTAAAAGTCCCCCGATGCCAGGGACTAATTACACGGTCTGAGAAATGTCTGTTTGAGCGCCGAGTGCCCGTCCCCAGGCCCCGGATGCAGCTCAGAGCGGGGAGAAGACGAGGCGAAACGAGACATGTCAGCCGTGTGGAATTATTTCAAAGTTAATGAAGACGACAAAACAAAGGCGGACTGCAAATTGTGCTCAGCAAAATTGTCCAGAAGAGGCTCAAAAGGTAGCGCATTTAACACAAGAAATTTAATCAAGCACCTAAAATCCCAACACGACAAAGATAGCAAAGATGTTTATTAATGCCCCTTGTGTTGTCCAAAGTGGCAGAGTTTACAACAAACTGAAAAAAAAAAATAAATAAATACTTGAGTTGCACTGTCACTGTTTAATTTTTTAAAAATAATTATTTATTCTGTAATATGTTGCATACAAGCTTTTCATTTTAAATAAATGTTCTTAATTCCAAACTTTATTAAGTACTTGGTATCAGTATCGGCGAGTACTGAAATGCAAGTACTCATACTCATTTCCCAAAAAAGTGGTATCGGTGCATCCCTACTAAATACCTTGTATTTGATTCTGTTATTTCAGCAAAGAATAGATAGTTTAAGCAAAAAGTACCTTTGTTTAAGTTGTAAAAAGTCAAATCTTCTTTGAACTACGCAAATTCCACAAGTTCCTTATTCATCATTTTCATTTTTATTGAAACTGTATGAACAAACTCACATGAATGGTTGGAGTGTATGAGGATTTAAGCACAAGCTTTTCCCAACATGTGAAAAAACTTGATTGGCAGGAAAAAAAAAAAATACAACAGAAAAAAAACACACAAACCATGATCATTGTGTAAAAATGGACCTAGTATTAAATGTGAAATAAAAGGTAGAATACTTTCAACACATCATTTGCAAAAATAAATTCAAATCTTCTGCTGATAAATTTTATAGAGCTTTTTAATGGGTTATTTGCATTGCACTAGATAACAAAAACTGACATTTATAGAACAATGAACACCGGTGTCTACATAATATTTGAGCCAGTAGTAATTCAAGTCCTATAAACGTTTGAGTTTTTTGTTGTTGTTGTTTGTTTTGTTTTTTCACGGAAACGCAACTATAACCATGACCACAACAATGTATAAATACACACAGGTAATAATTTAACTTCTCATAAACACAGCCCTTTACACTAAGGATGTATCATGAGCAGAGGTGGGTAGTAACGAGTTACATTTAATCCGTTACATTTACTTAAGTAACTTTTTTGGGGGGAAAAAGTCTTCTATGAGTAGTTTTACCGCACCATAATTTTTACTTGAGACTATATTTATCAAGAAGAAACGCTCCTCTTACTCCGCCACATTCGGCTCCACTCGACTCGTTACTTTTCTAAACCATTTATTCGACACTTTAGATATTCATTGTTTGTCAGAGAAATGCAGCAGGTGGATCTACCACGTGACTGTGTTTCACACAGCAAGGTAGCAACCATAATCACATGACTCCGTTTGACCAATCAGCCGCAATAACAATGACCGCATGGAGAGGGATGTATTCAGCAGTGGTAGACCGTGAAGCAAACATGTAGCGGCTAATTTATCTGTTTTATTTTAATGTTGAAATATTAACATACCTGTATGTAATTAGCAAATAAACTAGAGGCTAAAAAATATATACTTTTCTTACATTGGTTCCGCTGGACACAGTTTATGGTTAAGTGAAACCTCTTGTACACATGCTCTAATGTTATTTGCTGAGTCATTTGCAGAGCAACTGGATATACAGCATAGCTTACACAGGAAATAGTCTACACTGTTCAAACATACATATGTTACCTACAGCAGGGATTTATTTCAAAAGCTGTATATTGTGAAAAAAGGGAGCTTAGGTAATCTTGTTTTGTAAAGATATTTAGTTTTATTCATTTATTTTATTATTTGGAAATTTGTACATTATTTTAGCATTTTTCTGACTGCTTAAATAAGTTATAAAAATATATATAATAAATCAGACATTATGATGAAACAGTTACTCAGGGCTTGAGTAGTCTTTTCACCAAATACTTTACTACTCTTACTTGAGTAATATTTTGGGTGACTACTTTTTACTTCTACTTACTCTTTTTTTCTACTTACATTTTTTTTGGCTACTCTACACACCTCTGGTTATGAGACAATAAGAACTGTATATGGCTGTCTATGTTCTGTAAATGGATATGTCTCTCTCTAGTGGACATTCACTACAATAACTGTTCAGTCTAAGCCACTAGATGGCAGTCCCACCACATGACTTCATTCTCCTTCCAACATATTCTCCTTCTCCTTCCAGCATCCTCAATTAAAAACTGCTGAGTAAAATCCATAAACATAAGTGCAGCCTTGGTGCAAGGACTATGATGTACATCCTTATATAGCACATCTTAATGATGGAACTGCTTTCTGAAGTCTTTATTTAAGCATTGCCAGGGTTTCAATATCATACTTTAATCAGATTTATGTAGTACTTTAACTAGGTTTATTCATTATATTTTGACATGTGACGTATTTGATGATGGCACTTTTCTGATAACACATCCCTCCATTAAAGTTGATTAAGGCTGGTAAGGCAAAGTGTTTGATATGACCCCCACCCCACTGCCACCAGAACAAATGCAGCTCAGCCATCTGTGGCCATGCTGACTAGTGACTCATGTTTTTTAAAAAATCTAATAATGAAGGCATGAATAGTAATAGACTGCACTCTAAAGTAATAGGCTCTGCATCCGTACATGCCATGGGTATAATGGATGTACTGTAATGGCTCGCCACACAAACATGCCATCATGCCACGCTGTACATCTTATAGCGAAAGTTACAGTGACATGCAAAGCTTTCACATTTTCATCCAGTTCATACAGTATGTATTCATGATGTGATTATAGTGATTGTGCATTGATAAATGCATCCATTGTAAATTAAGCATTAAGTTACACAAACATCACAAACATAGCAATCCTTCAAGTCAAGTTAGCACTGCTTTACTCACAACTCATTCCTTATATGCAGCGCCTTATGGGCTTCATGCATTTTTAAAAACCTTTAATGCCCTTACGGTGCAAGCACTTAACCTCTAAATAGATATCATACATTGTAAATGAATATATACTTCCTTTTTTTTTTCTGACAACCAAATTACTCCACTTGTTTACAAAGCAGAGAGTGGAACGAAACAGGGTGGAAATACGATTAAAAATTAAGACCAGCTGACCTTGAAAATATCGTATTTAATAATTATATTCAATTTCAATGATTTTCTGTGTTATCAGGTTAGAATGTGAATAAGTGGGCCATGCAAACTGTCATAACAATGTATAGGATCTTTTTTCCCGGACAGGAACAATAAAATTGAGTGTTCATGAAAACATCAAATTTATTAAAAAGATCTTAAGCCGAAGGTGTTTATTATTCATTTGCATTACTGTCAGTATAATGCATGACCCTTACAGAAAACGGCTAATATTGTCACTAATAAGTAATTTTCATGATAATTTGTAGCAAAGGACACTGTATATGAAAAGTACATATAAATCATTGCATGCTGTATAAAAAAAGAATTAGTATTTATGATGATTATGCGGCAGGGTTTTTATCATAATTGTATATATATTTTAGTATATATTTTTAAATAATACACCAATTGTTCCATAAAATGTACAACATTAAAAAATGACTGGCATCAACATACAAGACCAGTCAAAAGTTTGGACACACCCAATTCCATGGTCTTTCCTGATTTTTCTTTCTGCATAGTAAAAATATCTCCTGGGAAGGTCTTCATGAGAGCCAGTTTCATCATGGTGCTTGATGGGTTTTGCAAATGCAATTAACAATACTGTTCTTGCAAGAACTATTCCAGAACAGCTGACCTTCCTGTCTTAAAATAACCACTGACTGTTATTATTGTTCTTGTTGTTGTTAAGTAATTACCTAATTCCAGCTGTATTATTCCATAGTTTTGAAATCTACAGTATTGCTCTAGAATGTAGAAAAATTCATTCAAACTTGAGTCCAAACATTTGACCTGCACTGAAAGTATTTCCTTTATTTGTACTGAAAAACACCAAAAACTGTGGAGAAAAAAGTACCCCGCACAGACAAACTATCTAAAAAGCAACAAATTATCTAAAGAAATGAGAAGCAAAAATACAAAAGTATTCAAGTCAAACCAGGACTTTTGAATTTGCATAATAATAGAACACAGTAAATAGTGTCAAAACTCTCTTTATTTCACTATAGAATCCCCTGCTACACTAATGCACTTATCCCAGTGTTTTACTAGTACTATACTTGGATACCATAAAGGAAGAAGGTTTTCTCACTTGCTCACTAGTATGGCTCACTAGTCTCATCACCGTATGTGCTTGAAGTCTTCTGTAAATGTCAAAATGAGGTCATGCCTTCAATTTATGAGAAATTACATCACAGGTCCCGGTTTGACTTGAACAGCCCCCGTATATACAGCTGCCAGTATAACTCCAGAGATGTTTGAGTTCAGGTGCCGACTGTACTCAATATTATCAAGAAGTTCAAGGTCCATGGGACTGTACTCAATCTCCCTGGATGTGGACGGAAGCGGAACAATGAGGAAAGATTGAAGAAAGGATTGAGAAGAAAGAATTTTGATCAACTGCCAAATATTGTAGATCCAAACTGACCTTCAGGCACAAGCTACCAAAGTACTCACAATATCTGTCACTCTAAGCAATAGGGGGGACTCTATGGTACAAGGACCCGACTTACTGTATGACACAGAGACGTACTGTACTGTAGAAAAGCCAGACAATACTGTACTGCAGCTCACCAAAACACACTTCAAAAAGCCAAAGTCCTTTTGGAAAAAGATTTTCTTGATAGACAAGACCAAATTATCAACTTTATGTTTATGGGAAAAATAAGGCTTTATTTAAAAATTCCCTACTGTCAAACACAAAGGTGGCTCACTGATGTTTTGGTGTGGCTTTACTGCCTCTGGCACTGGGAGCCCTGAACCTGTGCATAGTATCATGAAATCTGAAGATTCTCAAAAAAACAAAAAAACAAAAAAACTTTTGAAGCACTACAGAGGACACAGTGCACAAAAACTCGGAACGTGGATCATTCAGTGTGACAGTGACCCAAAGCACAGTTAAAAAAACATTCAGAAATAGTTTCAAATCAAGCTGTAGACCATTTTGAAGTATCCAGCATATTTGGCAGTATTCCTGATCTTAATTCCTGATCTGGAGTAGTTTGTAAAGGGGATAAAAATTCAAGTAGAAGGTGTGCATGAAACTTGCATGTCTACAGGAAGCGCCTGCATGCAGCTTTTCTTCCTAAAGCTTCTTTTCCACCAGATATTAAATTAGCAGTGCCAATATTTTTGTCGATGTGAAATAAATGAATACACCTAAAAGAAATACATTGGCAGCAGTCATTTTACACATTTGTACATTTTATAGAAGAATTGGTGCCAAAGAAATGCCAATATATTTGACATCGACTGCATATACATACGTACTGCTCTGCAGTGAGGTTTCCGAGACAGTGACAAAGTGCAGACGAAGAACGCTAATGACCTTGGACAGCTTTATTCTGACAGAGAGTGAGAGATACCAACATCTTCATGGTCTATAGCCACAAGATATCTGTACCGATTTAAAAAGCTGCCTAAGTAGCCCTGACTGAGCAGGAGCAGATAAAGACTGATGGACAGAAAGTGAAAGATGAAAAAAAAAGAAGTGAGAGAGAGAATAAGAGAGCATACAAAAAACAAAAAACAAAAAAAAAAACACGTCACGGCACTCAAGTCACTGCTGAAGGGCAGGAGGAGCACATTTTACGAGCCATGTCAAGTCGAACTTGACTTACCGGGGGTCATTTCAATAAATTCGGAGCTTAGGAGAGCAGGCGTAAAATTCGAAAGATGTAGCTGAAAGGCAAGACAAGAGCAACTCGTATAACGTTAACGTCATAACATGCGAGAGAGGCACCTTGTGATCTCGTCATCTCCCAGCAAACCTCTGGAGATGGGGGAGAAGCGTGATGGCGTGGCTGGAGTCGTGGGCTGGCTCAGATAACTCGGGGAGCTGATATGATTCTCCATGTGCTGGGAATAGGCTGAAAAAAAAAATCAATCAAAATCATTAAAAAGATTTTAAATATAAACACAGAGGTCACCTCAGCTAATTAGTAATATAGCTCTCACTCACTCATCATCTATACTGCTTTATCCTGTATACAGGGTCATGGGGGGCCTAGGAGACTTAAGGAGGGGTACACCCTGGACGGGGTTCCAATCCATCGCAGGGTGCACACATATACGCTTATTCATACACTACGGGCAATTTGGGAATCGCTAATTAGCCTAAACTGCATGTCTTTGGATCGTGGGAGAAAACCCACCAAGCGAGGCGGGAATTGAACCCGGAACATGGAGGTGCAAGGCCTGGTAATATAGCTATCTATTTTAATTAACAAACATGACTTCATACACATTCTAGTGTACTTTATTCTGCATTTCAGTGCATTTGAATTTCGAACGCATTTCAAAAGCACCTCATGCAGGTGCTCCACTGTGTTTTCACATTAATCCCTCAATATACTGAAATGTTTTCATTCCCAAAGCTCAAAGTTCACCCCTTCCATGTTGTCAGGCCACCAAATCAGTGATATTAAAACATTTTTATAGCTGTCCATACATGGAAAAAGTAATCTGCTTAAAACAAACAACCAACAAAAAAAAGTCCCTGAACGCTCACAGACAGGGTGTGGCTTTAGTGTCCATTCCTGCAATAAAACGTGACTTTTTTTCCCCCCCTCCGCTCTATACACCATGTACTCATGGCAAACACTAGAGCAATCCCATTCTCTTAAGCCCTCATAAAACTGCTCAAGTAGCGGCACAGCATCACCCCCGAGAGAGATGGGCTGAAATCTGATTGCACAGTTTCACTGGCACTAAAACACTAAAGCCAAAATAAAACCGCTCAGTTTAAGCTTTCCAAGAAGATGCTCAGCACTGTTTACTGGAAGAAGCGTCACCCTTCGTCCAAAGAGCGATTAAGACCTTTACACACTGGCCGTCTTCTCACCACACACACTGTAATCACTCTACAGGATATACTGATTAGATATTAGATTAGAGAGTTGAGGGTGTGGCTGAGCAAGTTTAATTTTTTTTTTTTAATTATTATTATTATTTGCCTCTCCTCTTCATGCCTTTAAGTTTTAATGGCAGAACGTATGTTCAGCCCTATGCTAATGCACAAACACTTGCGAGGTGCTGTAGCATCGATTACCATCACTCAGCACTTTTGTAGCAGTGTAAATCAATGCTGGGGGCATTCAGAATGAAACACCGTGCACCGCTGGTTTTGGCTGGGATTAGAACCGAGGGTGAGCCCTGGGGAACTGGATCAATTCCAGTGCTCTGCTATGCCGTTTTTATTTTAACACCTTCCTCCTGAAATAACCTGGAGCATGGATTTATTGTTCCTGAGCAAAACGCAAAGAATCACTCATGTTGCGAACTGGATATTATTTATAGTTAACTTAGACAACAGCATTGTTAAAATCTTTATTCTGATTGGTCAGAAGGTGATGGTTATTTTTAATAACAGCAGATATATTCTACCGAGAGTGGACACACTGCATTGTGCTGTAAACAAATGTAAAAAATATTCAACAATGACAAAAATGATAATGTGAGATTTAATATAAGACAAAGTGAAGGTTGCATGTATCCCCAATCACTGTGGTTTTAGATTAGATTAGGTTAGAATGATTTTATTCCAGAAAATACTTTGAAAGTAGAAAACAATCCTGAAAGCAATGCTTTATCCCAATTGTGAACGTGATAAAGTACACGGGCCACCCTTCAATTCTTCATATTTGCTGTAACCTCTCGCAGCCGGAGGTCTAGAGAGAGCCGATTGGCCGAGCGGTCTCAGAGGGGAGGGATGAGAGGTACTTAGTGCTCCCACATTAATCACGGCTCTACAGCCAATCAAGGGCGTCTGTGAGCTCACGCAGCGGAAGAAGCGGATAGCGCCGTCCTCCGAGTGTGTTACACTGTGTTACAGGTGCAGATGATGACAGATGATAGTTTATTGCTGATGCTGCGTGCTCAGTGGTTGGAACAGACGAGAGGGAAAATGAGGTTGCTGCTGAGGTTTTTAGCATAACCAATTTTTTTATTGCATCTTTAAACATTTTGTAGGCTGTCACAGTAAAACATTCGTTCCCATTTCTTTAATTTCATCTACATAACTATCGATAGGAATTATATGGGAAATTTCACTCTTTTTTGCTATTATTTTAAAATAATTCTGGATAATCAAGCTTGTAATGAAACAGAATTAAGGAAATGAAATGTGCAAGGACTAGGGATCTCAGCAGCTGTACAGTCATTTGCATTAATATATCTCAAGCAAATTGAAAATAATATTCTTCCCACTAAAGTAACTATTGTTTTAAGTAATGCATGCATAATTTTAGAAGATAAATAAGAACTCTATACACTTATTGCGGTTAAATATTAGTATTTTATATATATATATATATATATATATATATAAAATAGGTATTGAGGGGAAAATGGCATGACCGTGCACTGCTATGTAAGTGTTATAAAAGGATACATTTTATTTTTTTAAAATAAATTAAACCCCTTGATTAGATCATGATTGTGCCAGGACTGAATTTTGATGTGAACAATTTTTATTGAAAAAAAAAAAAAAAAGTCCACGAAAAACAGAAATAATAGATTGCTTTAAGATTTCATCAGAAAAATAGATGGGATCATTTCTGCCCACTTTCTGCAGAATATGCCAGCAGCATATCACAGGTTTATATTAATGCACTCATTTAAATCCTTCGGATGGAGGGATGTGGGTTCTCTGTGGCATTACAAGCTGCAATACTTGTCGTATTAACTATAATAGAAATATAAAAAGAGAGGCTAGTGAAGGAGCGACTTCATGGATGTTTTAACAGTGATAACAGGAATGAACTTGTTGAGAACATTATGACATTAAATGTAACTATGAACATAAAATTAGGTTCTTTTATTCACTAATAAAAAAAAAAACTGTCGCTGAAACACGTTATTAGAAAATAATCTAATAATCGAACCCTACTGTACATCTTTGATTATTTCCCCCAAAACAGCACACTCTTCCACGCATAACCTACTTAAATTATACAATATAACACATCTGAAACAACAGGAGATTGAACCTTTCCAAAACTGGCACACAATTCAAGCTTTGTATTTGTGTCGGATGAAACTGATTTGAGTATTAGTAGCTTTTGAGATTAGTCATAAGTGACATGTGTTGTGTGAAAAATTCCTAGCAGGATTTCATCGGCATGCTGCTTTGGTAAAAGGCAGCAGTCTAGAAATGAGCAATCTGCCGAATTCACACCTTCAAGGTTGTTGAATTACTTCGTTTTATAGTTAATATACCGTCGGTGATGTTTTTAGCATAAAACCCAGGGGTGTATGTTGGTAATTCTGATGAAGGGGTCACGGAAATGTAAAGGCATGTGTGAACACACTCACAGTTGGTGACGTCAGGGGGCGCATAGCTGTCGCTCATGAACACGCTGGTGGGTTTTGCCACTTTTAAGAAGACTACATCACTGGTGTTTTTCAAGGCGGCGACAGCTTCCTCATGAGTCACCTCTTCAAGGCAAGCCACATTCACCTGCATTCAATACACACGCGTTCTTTAAATAAATATAGGTTCAAATCAAGCTTAGGACCCTAAATAAAGTATGCTGACTAGGTACCTTAAACAGACTTACAGCAATAAGTTTATCCCCAATCTGGAGTCGGCCATCTTTATGGGCAGCGCCTCCTTCAATGACTTTAGTGACGTAGATACTGTTGTCTCCAGGAATGTGCTGGTTTCCCACTCCACCAGCTATACTGAAGCCTAAACCTGGTAAGCCCAGATGTGTAAAAAAAAGAAAAGAAAAACACTTTAGAGCCAGAAAAGTCTAATTTAAAACGAAGAAAACACAGTGGTACCTCGGGATACAAATTTAATCTGTTCTGGAGCGAGGTAAAATTTCATATTGTGAAATGCATTTTCCCATAGAAATTAATGTAACTGCAGATAATTCGTTCCAGCCCCCCAAAAATCATTACCAACATTACCCATTTCCAACACTATGATCATATTTCTGCCTATAAAATAATCAAAACATTTAGAAAAGACATGCAAGTGAAGTAAAACATGAAATAAATCAACACTAAACCTCATCTCATCATCTATACGACTTGCATACAGGGTCACGAGGAGCCTGGAGTATATCACAGGAGACTTAATGGACGGGGCGGGGTACACCCTGGACAGGGTGCTAATCAATCACAGGGCACACACACACACACACACACACACACTATGGGTAATTTTGGCCAATAATTGGGCAATTAGCCTAATCTGCATGTCTTCAGATTGTGGGAGGAAACCTGAGCACCCGGAGGAAACCCACCAAGCACGAGGCGAACATGCAAACTCCATGCATACAGAGACAGGAATCGAGCCTGGCCGGGAATTGAATCTGGAGGTGCAAGACGACAGTGCTAACCTCTACACCACCAAGCCGCCCAAAATTAAACACCACTTAACCTTAACTTGTTGATTCCTCTTGGCACCAGCAGCTTTAAAAATTAAATTGAAAGTGGTTCCCTTTTCTTTTTGCAAGGACGGTTCCTTGCTAAAATTCTTGGGACAAATGCTACTACAGAATGTTGTCACTAAATCTTGCACAAAATGCAAAAAAACACACAATTTTTTAAAAACTTGCTTTGCTTGGCTTTCCATTGAGGCAAACCAGTTTTGAACGGCTAGGGGAAATGTTTTTGCAAAATTTCAGTTCTTAAAAGAAAAAATGTGTGAGGTGTGGAATTTATGTCTAGGTACTACTGAAAAAAAAAGTGAAAGATGCCTTTCAGTAGCTTCTATATAAATGACCATATACCCAATGAAAATGAACCACTTGAGCAAGTCAGTCCTAAACCACATTAAGATAAAGTGAGGATTTTATTCTCCAACAACAAAAAAAATTATAATGACAGCTTTACCTTTGGGACCTTTGACAAGTTTTAAGTCCACGATTTTCTCAGCGCTGGGCTTTCTTCTTCTGACATATAGCCTGACGATGCAGCCGGCCTCCTTCAGGGCCTCCACGGCTCTACTGTGAGTGACGTCTCTCACGTTCGCATCATTTACCCGCAGGATACAGTCATTTACCCTGCATAAGGTGAAGACAAGGGAGAAACAATGGTGAACAGTCCCGTGTCTGAAAAGGTAACGTTGAGCATTTCTGTTTGATTTCTAAACAATCATGTCTGCTTCTAAAAAAAATATCTGAGAAACTTTTACCAATCCCTCCTCAGCCCATAATAAATGCCGCCCACTCGTGAGACTCCTGACCAATCGTGCCTGTTCCTCCAAAAATGCTTGAAAAATCCTGACCGATCCCACAGAAAGTTTTACCTATCCTTACAGCTGCAACAAAAATTTGGACCAACCCCACACACACCTCTAAAAACAGACTTTAAAAAATATGAGCAGTGTTCAACTCAAACTGGGACATGTAATGCAACACCGACTGACATTTACAGAAGACTTTAAGTACGGTATGGTAACGAGTCTGTTAGCTGCAATAAAACGTTTGAATTATGCACGCATTTTAAAGAATGCCATACATCCGTAAATGACTGTCCCAGGCAAGGTGGCGCTGAGCCCATTGCAGGCGTTTCCACACTATTTCCACATGACTGTCCCATTAAGGGAGTTCCTGGGAGGCCAGCGTGTCAGACATACTGCCACACTGAAAAAACTTTTCTTAAGTTTCTTAACTTTTCTTAAACTTTTTCTTATGATCGAAGTTGTAAGTCCAGACATGGTGCCTGACCTGAGTCTGCCGTCCTGTGCAGCAGCTCCACCTGGGATAATCTTAGTGATAAAAATGCTTGGGTCTTCCCCAATGTGAGGGTTATCTGTGCCGCCTGCAATACTGAAACCCAGACCAGAGTTCCCCTGAAAAGAGAAAAAAGAAATAAGAATGACAACTCGAATACAACTCAGGAGACTCATGCAGTAAACAGCTGCAAACAATATTAACACATAATACTGTATATTATACTGTATACATCTTCAGTGCCTGCACTGCTGCCTAATACTATATTATATAGTATTAGGCAGCAGTGCAGGCACTGAAGATGTCACACGGTATAATCTACACTACCAGTTTGGACACACCTTCTAATTCCATGGTCTCTTCTGATTTTTTATTTCTTTCTATATTGTAAAACAATGCTGAAGGCAGCCATAATATGCAATAATCTCCTTTAAACAGTTGGTATTGAGATGTGTCTGCTACTGATGCTCTGCAAAGTCTTTATAACGGCTCTAATCTGAGGTGCTGGTTGTTAATGAACCATGATTCCTGAGGCTGGTGACTCTAAATGAACTTCTCCTCTGCAGCAGAGGTACGTTTTGGTCTTTCTTTCCTGAGAACATCTGCATGAGCGACAGTTTCATCATGGTGCTTGATGGGTTTTATAAATGGACTTGACAATACTGTTCTTGCAAGAACATCTGACCTTCATGTCTTAAAACAATAACTGACTATTGTTGTTATTGTTAATTATTTACAGAATTACATGTGTGTTATTTCATAGTTTTGAAATCTCCACTGTTGTTCTAGAATGTAGAAAAAAAAAATTTTGTTTTCCAAACTTGTCACTAATGCTGTACATTACTGAAATGAAATTACACTGCATGAAAACAAAGTCATTATAAAATCATTATACTATATCATTGTTGAATTCTCAAATCTGACTGGACAGAAGATGATGAATTTTATATAACAGCACAAAGTAAATCACAATGTATTAATGCACTGTTGTTTCTATAGTAACAGCTTTTTCACAGCGACTCATATGGTGACCTCTCCATGTAAGACTAATAATAACCAGATTAAAAACATGGCTTTGTCAGAGTTTTGCCTTTGCAACAGAAGACTTTGAGCTTTTCATTTTTTTTTTGGTAATATACATGTACAGTAACAATCTGTATCTGCAAAACATTTTTAAAAATCAGAAAAAATAAGAAATTGAGGAAGGCTGGTAAGGTAGTAATGTTAATGTTGGAATGTGAGAAATAACAGGAACTATTTCATTTTATTCACAGCTCGTTCCGACTGAGTAATCTATTTGGACGAGAGGTTCTCCACGAGTGATGATAATATAGGCTAACAGCACTGGGATGTTTAACTATATACACCACTCTGCGTCCCAGGTGTTCTACGAACCGTTAATTACACTGACTGCCAGTCGCAGGATGGATAAAAGTAGCAGTCAGCTATCAGCCAAAACCCGTATTCAAAACCAGCCACAGAAGCACTTTCAGAAAGAAAACTCATCTGATAACGTTATGTCATCTTAAACAATACTTTGTCTACTTAATATTTGCCTCCATGTTGTTTTATTACTGTTTAAGGTCAGACCTTTTAAGACAAGAATCCAAAATCCTTCTGTAACCCATTATCAAGGGCACTATCTGGTGTGTCGAACAAGTGGTTGTACACCCTAGCACATTAACTTTCCATTTAACACTATTAGGCATTTAACCCCAGAACCTGATATTTTAAATCGGATTAACTAGGAATAGAAGGGAAACTTTACAGGACTGTCCACCACCTACATAGTTTATTCTCCTCACCTTCTGGCTACTGGTACCAGTAAGAATTTAAAACTACTTTCAGCCCTGTACACTAATACCCCTATCTCACCTATGCGGTTTGACTCACGGTGAGATGCGGTGCTAGGCACGGTGAGTTGCCACGATGGCCCGCCGACGTTCCGCGGTGTCTTGCAAGGTCCGCAAGTTTCCGCGAGGACCGGCAAAAAAATAAAACATGTTCTGTTTAACACGTTTGATTTTCCGTGCGGAAAGATGGAAACGTACTCACAGCGCCAAAACTCGCGGTGAATCATGATGAACTCTACTTGCGGCCACCGCGCAAAACCGCGTAGGTAAGGTATGGGTATAACACTCCACCCCACCAGGAATACTCATATGCTACATTACATCGGTCACCAATTCTGCCGGTCATGGTTAGTTAGTTCCACCAGCCATGAAAGTGTGTTGGCAGAGCCAAATAACTGGTCAAATGAACAAACAAATCATAATCTGCTGATAATAAATGATATTTGCAAAACTGTTGTTTAAAACCTATATCAAACATATTGAGATTGCTAAAACATGACATAATGTACTATTGTTTAATTAATGGGGGCGGAAAAGGGTTGCTATTATTTAAGACGAACAAAACACTAAGATGTCGACATACTAAACAGCCTGATCACATTGCCACATCATGCTTTAGAAAAAGTCCAAATTACAGTAGTATTACTACTCCAGCAGTTACATAGTGTGTATTATAAAATGCATTAACCCTGTTATTCTCGTCATCCTTGCTTTTTAAAGCAGACTTAAGGGGTATAAGACTTACTGCACGTAAGACGAGCTCAGCCAATAAGCTCATCAAAGAAAAGGGAATACACACACAGATGGCTTTCTCCAAAATTTACCTACTGTACATCAGTGTGTGTGTGTGAACCTTTGATGGACTGCTCATATGTACACTTGACATCAACATTTTCCTATTCCTTCTGATTCCAAATAAACTGTTTCATTACCCTAAAAACTGTGCATGCCAAAAGCAGCATTTGGTGTCCATGTTACCATGACAACAAAAAGCTTGTCAGGTCTCTGGTGGATTGTAACGAGTAAACAAATAGGATTTTTAATTTTGTAACATATTATCAGATTTTAAAGTTTCCACCACTCCGATCAATCTTATGTTTCATGGGTTGTTATACAGCACCTACGTCTTAAGTGATTTCATTCACTTAGATAAGCCTTAATCATTTTTTTTTTTATTGTATGTGCATCTTATTCTATTCTGGTTAAATCAGATTGTTAAAAAAAGAGAACTAAAATTCATACGCAGTAACTATGATTAATGAATAATATAATTGTAACATGCATTCAAGTCACACTACAGGCAGCATGGTGAATAATCCATAATAATAATTTCTGAAAACCCTCAACAAAACAGAGTTCACAGTCCAATACAGAGGAAAACAGCTCTAAGACAAAATATCATCCGGGATTCCCATCGTGATTTAAAGGCACAGGGACAACAATTTCCTTAGGTGTGATTATGGTTTTTGGTCACATGATGTGTGGCAGTGGCAGTCTGGGGAGATGGGACTGATTTATACACATTTTTACTTGCTCCTACACATTTCCATAATTCTCTTCAAATTTTGTGAAGCTCCTTTGAGACAATGAGCATTGTTAAAAGCGTTATATAAATAAAATGGAATTTAATAGGTAGGTATGCTTTACATTGTAAATTTGTGTCAAGGCGTACAAGACTCACTTTGTCGGACTTAAGAACAAATCGGGCTTACAAACATGCTCCCAAAAAGGTACTCATTTGAAAGTCTGGGACTACTTGTACTGTACATGTGTCTTTCTAGCATTACGGCATGTGTTGAATATATCATAAACATCTGGCACAAAGTCTCATTTTATTCAGCTTATATGAACCTGATAAGAAAAAAAAATGGCCACAATACACTACTATTAAACAGTACACGTTGCTGGTGGGATCATCGATTCTATTCCTGTGCATTTCAAGTGATTGATTATGAAAAAAATTATTCTGCACACCTAGGCTCTGGTTGTGTAGCAGAAACGTATATTGACCATGGCACACACGTGCGTGTGTGTAATGCTGATGACTTCACATGCTCACAACATGGCTGTGTAAAATGCAGGATGATGTATCTCACGCTGGCCTGTTATCCAATTTTCCTGGAAAAAAAGTCAGCTCCCGAGTGTGGGGGTACTTCGCTTTTAGGAAAAATGATACCAGTAAATCGCCGCCTAAGCAAAATGTTAATGTAAAGAAAACGATGTAAAACATCTGTCACAAGGAATACTGTATTCACCCAAAGGTAAACACTAGTTGGCCTACACTGATTTCAGAGGAATTCTGAAATAGATTTTCTCATCTGTACAGTTAAATCAGTAAGGTAGATGCCAAAGAGCAGTAGGAGCAATGATGACCCTTATTATTTGATATATGATCCTTTATTATTTGATGATTTAGAGCACTACTTCATGTACTGTTCTAGCTTTCATATTAATAATGTTGCCATAAAAAATCATGTATGACTGTGATGATTAAAATATAAATTTCAAGCTGAAAACTTGCTGAAAAGATTTCACTTTTGTAAAGGTTAAACCTCTTCCTAGATGCATAGTGCATCGTTTCCACAGTCTGTGCACGCTGTGACTAAGTCATCCAACTGGCTAGAAACGGATTAAACAACTTGTAGTTAAAAAAAAAAAAGGATGGCAGACTGAATAGCACTTACTCGTTCAAGCGTGATTTCTTCATATTCATAATCAGCTTCTGTTCCATTTACCTGCAAGACACATAAATGTTAACAGTTTGTGCAGCAACATGAAGCAGAAAAGCATTCAAGAGGTCAAGATGGGATTAATACCATCCAAAGGTAATTCAATGTGAACTTTGCACACATAAAAGATGATGGCAAAAGGCTTTTATTTGCAATCATTATTAGCTAACATTTTTATGCAACTACATGCAAACCTTACCACAACAGAGAAAGTAGTACTGCTGTGGTTAAATTGCCTAATCTGACCACATTGTTTAAATGAGTATTGTGAAATTTACTACATCCATGAGGAACATGAAGAAACACTGTACGGTATCCTGCATGCTTGACCTACTTCCTGAATCAGAACATTCTTCACAGTGACTCTTGAGAGCTTGGACCATGGACCAACCAGTAATGCAACCGCACCAGTAGGAATGCACCGACCACAAGCTACACTAGAACTGCTCTGTTTTACAGAACCTACGATCTTAATCTCATACCAGCCTCAACTCTACTCTCCCGCCATACTGTAGCTATACCAGGTAACGTTCTTCACTGCTTTGCTCACAAGTAACACCGAAAGCTGATTCAGAGCACGAATGTAGAGCATCTGGGTTTCCCCAAGAACTGGGCTTCCTGGGAAACACTACTGTAAAATATAGAGGAAATTCTTACACTCACACACACACACACACACAGGAGGTCTAGCATAGTACTCACTAAATAATGCACTGACTGATGTAAACAGATACAAGAGAAGCATTACACATAAGACAGAACAGACTGCCTGCATCCGAAACAAATACTTTAACCCAGATTGAATCGTAAACGATGTTGCTGGAAATAAACCCACAAGATAAACGAGGTTAAAACCCAAAAAGTGTGGTTATGCAACATGTTATTTTTGTGATTTGGGTTCTAAGCTTCCAAATGGCCCTTTTTAAGGCCCTAAATGCTTTCCTAACCTTCGTCATCATACAGAACAGCCTGCTGCATCCTGTCAGTGATGCAGATAAGCAAAGAGACAGACAGGGAGACACAGAAAGAGGCAGGGAAAGAGGCCCTGCAGACCCTGCTCAACACCAGCTTTATTCTGCCAATACACATCTAATACAGTACTTCATCAAAAGACTAAAAATATTTAAAATCATATCAGCTTATCTAGTCCTTAAATATTTAAACTATCATAAAGCTCCATAAGGACCATGCATCACAATTGTTGGATATGAAATATTACACAAATATCATATTTTTAATGAGACCCTTCCATGAACATAGCCACTCTGACAAATATAAGATTTTTCTTGAAGATCAAATATTTTAGACATTAATAATATTCCAGTAACAGAATTCAACAAACTAAGAAGAATCAATCATGTATATATAAATAAGAGACGTAAAACTCATTATGACTTATTGACCAATAAACCAATCAATCATACAGTACCATTTGACCTCCTGGCTAATATTGAGCAGGTCCCACACACACACACACACACACACACACACACACACACACACACACACACCACCTCTCACAATTTGGCCTTTGTCACAGGAGCTACAGGTTCAATATCTAATTACATGCTGGCTGGAAGTGGGTGGAATATATACAATGGGCAAGCATGGAGACAATGAGTTGATTTTGACAAGATGACAGGATCGAAGCAATTCCAAAACTGCAGCTTGTGTCAAATGTTTGCGACCTGTAGCGGTCAGCACCTACCAAAAGTAGTCCAAAGAAGGAAAACCGGTGAACCTGTAACAGGGTCACAGGGTCACAGGGATCTGCTCAATATTAGCCAGGAGCTCAAATGGTACTGTATGGCTGATTGGGGACACGGTCACGGGGGGGGGGGGGGTTGGGTCAAGACTCATGGATGCACATGGGGAGCGAAGCCTGGCCCATCAATAGACGTCCAATCCAATAGATCTACTGTAGCTCAAATTGCTGAAAAGGTTAATGCTGGTTTCCTTAGAAAGGTGTGAGAACACAAAACACTTCACTGTTTTGGTGGCAAAAGTGGAGCAGACTGAGATGGTGGGTGGTCATAATGTTATGGCTAAACAGTTTATGCTGTAAAATGTAACTTTGAGGTATTTTTACTAAAAGGGGTGTTCAAGTCGAACCAAGTCAAAGACTTTTAATTGTGCAGAATAACAGTACTGTACCTTTTTATTTATTTATCTTATCTTATTACCTTACATTTATTTCTCTATACAATCCTCTGCTACACTAATGCACTTATCCCAGCATTCCACCAGTGTTTGGATACTATCAAGGTAGAAAGTTCTCTCAGGACGCCGGAGCCATGATCAGACTGCATTCTTGACGTCTGAGACGCTGGCCTCCCAGGAACTCCTCAAATGGCCCAAACATGTGGAAATGTTTAGATCGATGTCAGGACTGTAGGGGGCATGTGGCAATAACTCCTAGGTGAGTGCTGATGTTCTTGAATGATTGTGTGTACAGCTTCCACAGACAGATGTGTCTCTACCGCAAGTTGCAGACACGTTTTCTGTTGATTTCAAGCATGTTTACGGGAATGACTTCGGTGGGCACCGAGCCACCTCCAGCAGGATCGTCATTCATGGATGTACAGCCTATTTAAAACGTCTATGACTATAAAACGTCTGCACCTTCCGAATGTTTTACTGCGGCTGTCTCATCACTGTGCTTCTGTAAATATCAATCAGTTTTACAACGTTCATGAGAAATGTCAGTCTGACTTGAACGTTCGTTCTACATTTACTGTAGCTAGTAAAAACACAATTTATCACATAGGACAAATAATTATTTCTACATTTATTATAATTAAGGCCAAATAGTTTTTCCATATCATATTCTTTAGCAAATGGATATTACAGTAACATCATTATGAGTCTACATACTGTATGGAGTGATGATATTTGCATCATTTAATCATAAACACAGAGTATTGCACAAAAACTAGCATTTGATTTAATGCTAATAGTACATAACACGGGTAATTCAATGAAACTGCATTTTCCCTTAACCTTACTTAGCCTTTTATTCACTAGTCAGTAAAAATGTCAGATTAAATTTAAGAATGAATAAACGGAGTACGGCAGAACTGCAATCTTTAACACCTTGAAAGCTTGCATCCACAGAGCCTGAAATTAGGGTCAAAATTTTCACATTTACACTGAATATGGGTTTTGGCTTTTTATGCATTCTCCCTTTACCCCTGACAGTCTACAGCACATTGACTGCAAAAAAAACAAACAAAACAAACAATCAAAAAAAACCTTTTTAACATTGAACATGGTAGAAATTTGGGTTGGACCAATCTCACTACACAAGGTGCTCAAGCCAGCAGCACCAGCTGTCAAAACTGCTCAGTTTCCCAGAACAAAATAATGCTATGAAACAACATAGACATTAGCATCCACTGATCCACGTCAAGGAATCTTCCCAGAGATGTAAACATAAGCTCTAAAAGCATTACCAGAAAAAAACCTCACCTTATAGCAGGATGAATTCAGGAGCCGTACTAAAGCTGCTTTACATATCGCATTACTGTGCTGACAGAAGGAAAGCTTATTAGACCCTTTTACCATCCATGCTTTATTCTAGTGTGGCTAGGGGACTAAGTGATACCGCCAACAAAGCTAATGTTTAACGCTTCTCTTGTCAGGACTACAGTATGTGGCTTCTAGTCCAATCACACAGGGAATCAGATACTGTGCACTGATGCACCTTTTTAGAAATTCTAAAAATAAAAATGATGGGGAAATAAAATCTCAAATCTCATTTAATACGATTACGCCAAACAAGTTGAAAAAGAAGACATCCATCTGTCCTGAAATTTACACAAGAGGCAGTGCTATGTGATCTGGCTAATGCCGCTCTTCTCAGTAATGGGGATGGACAACAACAGTGAACACAGTGGGGATTTTGGCACTTAGGAGGACAGGGATTATAATACAGTACACTGCTGAAGGTGAAGTGAAAGCTGGAATATACTGTAAAAGAACACGAAAAAAAAAAACATATATGAAGACTATTATTTGAACAAGTCCGTATACATATTACATCATAAACAAACCAACCAACCAACAAACAAACAAACAAACAATCAAATAAATAAATGGTTATAATTTGGAATAATAATAAATTAAAGTATAAATAATTTGGATCCTATAATGGGTTTTTGATCATGGATTGGATACATTTTTTGAAGAAACAATCAACCATCCAATAAAATCAATCAAATTATTCTTAATATAATTTAAAGTAAATTGTTAAATAATTGTTAAAGTAAAGTGCAATATGCATTTTTATTTTAACTTGATGTGATAATGAGCACACAGGCTATTTTTTCATTAAAAATAGTTTGAAAACAGCTGGTCAGTACTTTATTCCTTTCCACAATAGTGAATAAAATAATTGTAAAAAATTGTTATACATTTTATCATCCTGGTAATTAAACGTGCACATATAAATGGCCTACAGTAAAAATTGTAGTACGGTTGTTATTTGGCCTGGTAGTTGGTTTTCAGTGCAATGCTGGGGATTTAGTGTGATCTGGCAACCCAGATCTGCACAAAGCAAATGAAAGACTGAGCAAAAAAAGGAAAACAATCAATTTGTGCCTGGATAAGAAAGTTTATGAGATTAAAAATAGAATTTGTGCACAGTAATAGGTAAAAAATAGCAAATCATACAGATGCAATAAAATCTTATTTTGCACTATGTTAGTTATATTTAGATTTTTTATTATTAAAGCTAAAAATAGATTCCCCAGTTCTAGCCAAAAACACCTTCCTTCTGCAAAACAGTTTGAAAAGGTCTGTATGGTTAAAGGTTAGGTCAAAAACAACTAGGAGATTCATTATAAATAGAAGAAGAAGACTGGGCAACAACAGTAAAGACTCCTTTGATGTTGAATGAAAGATATTTAGAATGAAACATAACAGAATATAAAATACATTAATGACATTGATGCAATCACAAAACAACGGAACCTATGAGGAAAGAGATGTAAATATAATTGGCACTCACATATGGGCTCACATAGGGAGAAGTGTCAATGCTGTCTGTGTTTACCAACACCGGGGCCGGGCTTGCCTGAAAAACAGACATATAAAGTCAGCATCTGTACCCTGATCAGCACAGACCAGCATGCATCCTCCACACTAATGCACATTCTCCATTCTCTCATGGGATGGGGGGGAAAAAAGGCTCAAGCAGCAGCATCTACATCACCATAATCAACAGAACACAAAAGACACTTACTCGAGGCATGTTGACAGAGTCTTAAACAGGCATTTGCAACAGATTAACAGCACAGACTGTGTCCATAAACAGCATGACATACTGCAAAATATACGACTCAATACAATAATGCCACAAGCCAAGCCAAACTAAACCCGTCTGCAGACAGACACCACCTGCATCACGCATGTGATTACTCCTGGGGTACAAGTGCACATCAGTAACATTACATTGCATTCTCACATTAATCTCTCAAACTGAACATGAGCAACATGGAAGTGGGAGGAGTGAACATGAGAGAGAGAGAGAGAGAGAGAGAGAGAGAGAGAGAGAGAGAGCGAGAGAGAGGGAAAAAAAGACCTGTGACGTGGGTGCAGGGATGACAGTGGTCTCAGCTGGGACTGGCGCGATAGGGATCACAGGGATTATGGGAGCAGGGGGAGGAACAGCATCTGCCTGCTAAACAATAAACAGCAGAGGTCAAAGTTCAGGCCAGATGTCACTCAGCCGTACTGAAGATCATGAGAGATCCTATAGCAGCAAAGCTGTAGAATAGAAGACAGCTAGCACAGGGAGACAGAGCGGGACAGAGGGAGGAGGGGTGCTTAGAAACAACAACAAAAATCGTAAAAAAAAAAAATTAAAAAGAAGAAATGAAAAATAATAAATAATACTATGAATAAAAATGGGAATGGACAATATGACAAAAAACATACAACAGGTTTATGATACACCACAAATCAGTTTCAAAACTGTATGTAACTGTAAACCCATGTACAGTATAGTTTGCATATTTTTCTGTTATCTACGCATCTTTTATATCTCTTTATCTGTTTAGATTTTAACTAAATTCTCCCAGGCAGGTGTAAACCGTATTGACTTACAGTATGAGTGTGCCTTATAGAATTTTATTTGTACTGTACGTGTATGTGAACAACAGCACTGACTATAATTTAAATCACATGTTTACATTAATGTGCTTATACTTTACTAATACTTCGTCCTTTCTATAGTAACAGCTAATTCACAGGGACTTTATCTCATTACATAATAATAAACTGCGGCAAAATCGTTTAATAATTAACCAAGAAAAATGTCTAATCATTAATATACTGACATTTTCTTCAGTAACGGTAAGTTTTTCGAGTCATGGAACAATCTTCAGGATAGAAGATAACTGTGAAAAAAATAAAATGACTTGTTAACTTAAAGCTCCACAATATTTCACTAACGAAGATTCTTTGGCAAATTGACCGTGACTGTGGGACAGGCTGTAAAGGGAGTTTTTTTTTTATTTTTTTATCACACCTAGAACAGGATGTTGTTTTTATTCCTTATTTAACCTATTAGATAAGAAATTAAATAAGAGGTTCATTTAAAAAAAAAGGGGCCGTGGTGATAACATCCGTGCACATTTCCATATTAAATCAATATTCTATCATCATGTCTCTGGAAATAAAAGTAAGATAAAACGGAAAATGTGCACGATTAACAACAGTCATTTTGCAAAGACAATACAAATAGTTCCTATTATAATAATCACATTAAATCTGTCATTACTAGTTAGAATCATCATCAGGATTTATACTTGGTTCTTGCGTTTCAGCACATAAAATTTGATTTCTATTACTTTTCAATGTTGACTGTATTTCAGCAAGAAAAGCGATTAAAAAAAATCTAAAAACGTCCTCTTTCATAAAATAAAAGAATGAAAGCTACATCATAAAAAAGGCAAAACACCAGGTTAAATCGTATTTGAAAATATTACAGCATGAACAGTGTGTGACAGATTTCCCCTTTGAGTTTGTATAAGATTATTATATCTTTGTTCTCTATTGTTCTTTTATGTTCTCCTGTTATTACTGTCTTTAAACACCTAATCTTGTGCAATCAAATGAACCAATCCATGTAACCATGAGTAGAAACATGAAAAAGTTCTCCTGAAAACATAGGATTGCCTGATTCTGCTATTATCACTTTCCCATCATCAATTAGATCAACTGGCTTTGGAAACCATATACTCCACACTCATGGCACTTTTTTTCCTCCTTGACAAAGTGCTATACTGTGGATCATTTCACTGATTTCTACATCCCAACAATCTTGTACAATCTTCTTTGTCCATAGAAGTCTGTCACAAAACGCTACAAGCTATTATCGTGGAGTTTCAGCTTAATGCAATCTAGCCTCTGGAGAATAATCAATGTTTTACCTCTAAGCTTGCAAGCTAGCTTGTATCTATAAAATGCAAGTCAAGTATTTTAAGTTTGTACAGTACACATTGCTAAAAAAAATGCAAAGAACTTGTGTGACTAACGTAAGAAACAAGCAATCGATCCTTTTTCTTAGCAGAAACTACTCAAGGATGAAGAATTTTGGCACCGTTATACTTCCATAAGGGAATAACAAAGTTTCTAACAAAGTTCTAGAATATGTTGTAATGTATTTAAATAGAAACGAATTGACCATTTTTCTGCAGTTACATGATTGGCTGGTCAGGTAATTACACGAGTATGTAGGTGTGCAGGTTTTCCTAATAAAGTGGACAATAAATGTAGATTTGTCCTCCAAATGCAGATTATGATTCCTAATACGCCACGACTGTGTTTACATTATCATTATTATTATTATTCAGCTTGTTTAATTAGGAGGAAATGTTAAGGACTTTCAAAAGATGAGTGAGATAAATGTGGGTTTTTTTTTATTTTTTTTTTATGCCGTTTCTGGTCTCGCCATCATGATTGGCTAAGAAAATTCAGCAAAGCGGCACTTGGAGGCAGTTCAGTTAAAGCTAGAGCATGTTTGGAAAATGAGTGAAAGAGAAGGAAAATCAGGCAATACAAAGTGCAGGATCTGAGTTGAATTACAGTGGAAAACTGATTTTGGACACCTCTATTATTTATATTAAATCTTTTTTTTTCATAAATGAGTATAATATGTAAGCTTGATATAAATAAATGGCCATTTGGATTATAAATATCGCAGTTAACTGACTAGCTAAAAGACTTATTTAGCTTATTTAGCTACTAGTAGCTTAAAAATTTAGCTTGAGGTTGACATCAGTGAGCAATAACGGAATCCTTTTAAAATCTTTTAAAAATCCGTCTCCTAATAAACTTTCCTGATGATGCAAAAAATACTTTAGCAAACATGTAAAAAAAAAAAAAAATTCCTGCAAAATGTAAAACTAATAAGAATAAGCGAAGTAAAATAAAAAAAATATATATTAATTTTAAAAAAGGCAGACGGCAAGTATGTAAATTCCCATTTTAAGAAAACTGAGACTGAATACTTTTTTTTCCCTATTGCTAGCTGCTCTAAGGCATTTAGGCGTTTTGAAATCAAATTCTGAAATCAGCACTGCCATAAAAGTCCACAGCCTTTAAATTGCCTGGTTGACAGAATCAAATTAAAGGGGGCTTCTTCAAGTTGACAATATGGATTGAAAAAAGAACAAAATATTATCATCTACTTGCCATGACAACTGCATGAGGAACACCAACCACAGAGTTTCCTAGGGTTTTAATATAGCGCATTGGCTATCTAGCTAACTAGCACTCTAATTTACTAAGATGAGACTTTATCACCCAGAGAGCCAGCGTGCCTCATGTTTAGATGCTCCAGCATAAATAATCTGCTTCCATGCCAAGTAAGGTCAGTTGTGCAAATATTGAGGTTCAGGATATTTTTGGCTGAGTTAAGAACAAAATGCTCCCACAATGTGGAGGGTTTTGGTCATGAAGATATTGCCATTGCTTTATTAATCCAGTAGCAGTAATGCCTACAGTACATTTCAAATCATTCTGAATCAGCTGGAACAACTTATTGTGTTAACGTCACCAACTAATCAACAGCTGAACAAATCTGGTCATCAATTTTAGTGTATTATGTTGATTATTTGTTATCTGAATTTAACAGTCAACCACCAAACTTAAATGTGCTTTTAAAATGGAAAAAAAATGCCTCAATTATAGATATATTTTTTAAAAATGCAGATTATTTATACAATACACTAGACTGTGTACATGGAGTATATAAACATATTCTGCGCTTGAATTGTAGCTTAATTAATTTTTATGTGTGCATAGCACCCTACTGGAAACGAGGCTCTAATCTCAGCTGGGTTTCCTTAGAAACAAAGAATGCAGAGCTTCTTCTGATTCTCATTAGCAGTGTACCTGTCATTTCGGAAGGTACATGAAGGTGTAACTGAGTATGTACCTGCTGCGAGGGAGGATGCAGAGCAGGCGTCTGAAGGAGCGAAACAGGCAGTGGGACACATCCGATTCCCCAGCTTTCAGCACTCGATAACAGCTGATTCACAGACAAACTGCCCAGCCAAGGAAGAATTATGAGCCAAGACAGAGCCAGAGGAAGCTCCTACAGCGCAAATGTCCTTAAGTACCTAAACAATCCTCCTAATGGCCTATATTCATTCTCAGCACTGTTATTCCTGAACCACAAATTCTTACCCCTAGACGCTACCTTTACAGACCTGCAGTGTGGCTAGTATGGCTACCAGTACTGCTGATTTCTTACAGTACATAGGATGTTGTCATAACAGTAACGGCGTAGATGTTAAAATCAATGAAAGGTTTTATGTACCAGTATTATGTATAAAACTTTATAGCCAAACCTTTCTTATGCATAATGTGTTACTGATTAAAAGTGCATTATTTACTCTAGCATACATATTACATATAACAGGGCTAATGTATTTTTTCCATTCTTTTTTGCACTAATTGACCATTCTTATGTAGTTCAAGCACTAAAACGCATGTACAGTTCAGTAGGCATGCAATATTCCAGTTTCAACTATGCTTAAGTATGATAAAGAGTTGCCTTTATTTATTTACTTGTTTTTTTTTTTTTGCTTGATGCATTTATCCGAAAGTAACTCAAAACTGAATATCTCCCATGCATAACGTTCCAATCACTACACACCTCAAAATACAGACAGCACAGGCCTAGTATGCCACTGAACACCACTGCACACAGTTTCTTCACTTTTTTTCAGCTACAGTACTAACTTTTACAGAATTAACACTGAGAACACATACCTTCTCCAATAAAATAGTACCATGTGGATATTCAAGACCCCAGGAACTGGCAGAAGCTCTCACTTTGCCCTTGCTTTTCGTCGGGCTTTTCTTAACACTCAGCGTGGTAAACTTGTGCCTGCTCTTGGTGGAGGCGGGTAAAGTGCAGGAGCTGTAATGTGGGTGGATGCCCAGAGGAGTCTGCTGCTGGCTGGATTGGGCCGGCTGAGGCTGGTAAGGCAGGTGATGATGATGGTAATGATGAGTAAGATGATGCTGGTGGTGTTGCTGATGGCTATGGCTTTGGAAGTGGAGGTGTGGCTGGTGGAACTGTGGCTGCTGCTGAAGCTGGAGCTGAAGAGACTGTCTCTGTGGGTAAACAAGAATGCTCTGGTAAGCCTGGATGTTCTGATGGATCCTTGGCTGAATGCAGTTAGGTACTTTGGCGACACCGATCCCGCAGTCCTCAGAAGCTCTTGCGCAGTACTCATGGTTGTGGTAGTAGGTGGTCATCCTCCTGGCAGAAGGGATCCAACGAAAGGCATTAGGTTTCCACCGGTTCAGAGAGAAAAGGGCGCAGCCTTGAGTATGACGTTTGTCCTTCTGTTGGCACGAAAGCGGACGCAGAGTGGCAGTAAATCCAGTCCATTCCTCTGCTTCCAGCCCCTCTGTTCGTGCTTCCACTGTTCTGCCAAGCTTCTCTTGGACTGTGTTTCTCTTCCTCTTTCTCTCCCTCTGCCTCACTCGCCCTCAGCCCTCATCCCCCATCCCCCTGCACTTGCTTGCCAATTAATGAGCTCCAATGGGCACCACACATGACAGA
Organism: Clarias magur; assembly: GCA_013621035.1. Taxonomy (NCBI): domain Eukaryota; kingdom Metazoa; phylum Chordata; class Actinopteri; order Siluriformes; family Clariidae; genus Clarias; species Clarias magur. Next base: position 197,181 of record QNUK01000364.1, read on the forward strand.
GCACAGACTTTTTTTTTTCTTTCTTTTTTTTTTTTTTTTAACAGGCATGAATAATCAATGCTCCATTCTTGATTTTTAGTTCATGCATTCAGTGCTCGTCTGGGATAAGTTCCACTCCTGTGCAGTGGAGGGAGATTTGCACAGCGCCTTTCTGACTTACAGGGCTTTTGTGTTTCTCCTTCATGGAATTAGCACAAGTCATAAATAGGTCATGGAGAATAAATGCATGGTGTACTGGATGTATGCACACCTTTAACTTTTATCTGCACTTCACAATACTTTTTACTGTAAATGCCACAGTTTCCTGTAAGCCTTGTAAACAGACACTTATGTAACTCCAATAGATGGCTTTTAACACTATATGAGCAATTTACGAACAATATCTGGAAGCACCATTGCCTCAAATGTACAAGCATTAGCATTCTAAGAGGCTGCATCCTTCATTCCCTGAGAGAGGAATTAAATGTGCTTGCATATTACATTTAAATATATTTCTTTGTTTGCCACTTTAATTCAAAGATAGAGGTAGATAAAGGTAGATATATGCATATACTGTAGCAGAGCAGATGATGACAAAGTTTAGATTTATTACAATGTTTGTTTTTACACATAAACTGACAGTCAATAGAAACTTTCAGGTATAAATGTACGAGTGTTTCTATTTGTACTGGGGTTTGAAATGATCCTTGTGGATTTGCTGATATCTTGCTGTTTGGGTACTTCAGACAATGTTGAGTTGTCATGGTTTCACAGTTCATTGCACACGGGATGGTCTCTTTTCAAATGTGGCCCAAACACCCATGGTGCAATACTCAATGCGTACATGAATAATTTGAGGATTGGTTTTGGAGGCCTATATAAGGGCCCAATAAAGACCACCATTATTAGTCCAGTGAACGTCATCATGCCACGTCTATCACGTGAACAGCGTCTCCGGGCACTGGGTATGGTGGAAGCCGGCTTGAGCTACAGCGAGATCGCGAGACGTATGGGTTGTTCACAACCCACAATCAGAAAATTGGTTCAACGGCACACTGCAACAGGTTCTGTTGATGATAGACCACGTCCAGGGCGAGAGAGAGTGACAACCCCTCAGCAGGATTGCTACATCCAGCTGCAGCACCTGCGGTACCGGTTTCGCCCTGCCAGGACACAATCCGACGTCTTGTCAGGAGTATGCGCCAAAGGATGGCCGCCTGCATCAATGCACATGGGGGCCATACCCGCTATTGACTGTTGTCTTTGTTAATGCATGTCAGCAACCTCAAGAAATGATTTATATGAAACAAAAACAGTTTTGGGTTCTAAAATAAAACTTATGTTAAAAAGTATGGCCTCAAAGTTTTCATTGACTGTCAGTGTACTATAAAAAGCATGGCTCAATTTAAAATAGATTCTGTAATAGTTGCGCAGAAATGTCGTAAAAATGTACAAATCGTTGGCATACATTAATGTGCAAAAGTCATGGCACCCATGTACAGTACTAATGCTGTAGATGTTTATTGTATGACTTCTGCATTATGAAGTCAGTACAAAAGGAGTCAGGAAATATATTATTTACAAACAATTCCTTTCCAACAACAAAAAAAAAGCTTATGTCAAAGAAGAAAATTCTGACAGCAGCAAAACGAATGCAACACATTACAGAACAGACCCCTTTTCAGACAAAAACCCAATGAAGACAGCTGGGTTTCGCATTGGGAAAGAAGAAGCAAGTGTGGCATGCAAAATCTCCAGAAGAACTGTGGCATAATCTTCAAGAGGCTCAAGTAAGGCCACGTTCACATTACCACCTCAAAATGGTCTGTGTTTTTTTTATGTTGTTTGAAAGCACACATCCTTTTGCTAGTCACTTATGCAGTCATGCATATTGTGAATGAGAACGGGCAGATCGAAAATCATGAGTCTTTCTGCGCCTGCACATATCGGACTTCATCATCGATCAGGTCCGACAGTGCAGGGATTTCATCGCAGTGCTATGTAGCAATAGCTGTTAAAACAGCTAAAGCAGGGCTTTCGTCCTATACTGTATGTCAACCTTAACAAATACAAGTGTCTAACTGCTTGTCATCGTCCAGAGCGAAATTCCAAGCATTTTTTCAGCTACAGTACTAACTTTTACAGAATTAACACTGAGAACACATACCTTCTCCAATAAAATAGTACCATGTGGATATTCAAGACCCCAGGAACTGGCAGAAGCTCTCACTTTGCCCTTGCTTTTCGTCGGGCTTTTCTTAACACTCAGGGTGGTAAACTTGTGCCTGCTCTTAGTGGAGGCGGGTAAAGTGCAGGAGCATCCTTCTGTTAATTCACTAGGTCAGAGACTCGGAATGCAAGAATAAATATCTACGGTATTCATAATGTGCATTAGAATGACACATACTATTTCTTTTACAAACTTCAATCTGCCTTGTACCACCACTGAATTAAGAACAAGACAAGCACAAAAGAACGTATCATATCACTCGCTAGCGCTGGGTTTGTGTCACTTTTATGTATCCCTGTGCCATGTACTGTACCGAGTCCTAGACCGGCATTTTCAGAAGGACAACAGGTCAGTCACTGAATCCTATCACATTATGGTAAACAGCCCAGGACTTCTAAACATCATCTCCTGGACTCCTAAGTGTAAAGAGCTTCCTCAGGAGTTCAAGGCAGTCTATTGACCCAGGTCATTGGGATTGATGGCATTCCTCTACACCCAGATGACTGAAATGAGACCAACCCCTGACAATCATCGCCTAGCTCTTATGTATAAAAGAGAGCTGGTATCAGATCATCCCCTCCAATCATGTTTAGCTGTCCTCTCACATTGCATGATCTGTAAAAAAAAAAAAAAAAGAAATGTAATATTACTTTAATTCCTTCCCTGGCAGGTAGCTGTCTAGCAATATGAGGGAAAGAAATAGCACACAGGAATAACCTGTACTAAAAAAAAAAAGAAAAGAAAAAAAAAAAACTCTTTTCCCTTTTTAAGGCATTTGCCTCAGTGGCTTTTCACGTGTGGAAAAGTTCAGACCCATCCTGTGATTAACACAGGCCCATGGCTCATGGGCAGAGAGTTTCCTGATGACTGCACCCTTTAACATCTACGCTTGCATTTCCATTTCTCTGCCCTACTGTAGCTGTGCTCGAGGCAAATCATCACCGTAACTGAACATTGAGTGTAGTGAGGTCGGTCAAAAAGCTAGTCAGGTTTTCACTGCTTGCATAAAATATATATCTTACATTCCTCTCTGCATAAGATTTCCCATTTCTAATTTACAGTACCACAGAATAAACTAAAAGATTTTTCCATTCTTCATTGTGTCTTCTTTCATTGCATCACTCAGGTTCAAAATGTTTATATAAATGTATTATTAAAAAAATAAACTCTGAAAAGTTTTATCATCTTTAAACCCTTCATCACACCATCTTTGAATAAGCACAAATTTAATCAATCATTCACGTGTATGAAATAACCATAAATATAAGCTTTTTTCATGAGACAAAAAAAAAAAAAGTTTTAAAAGTCAGTTTAGCCTACTATACTGTACAACCACTAATCAATAGGAAGAATTTTTAATTACTTACTGTACATATTCTAACAAAAACTCTTTGTTTCTTATATAAAATGTAAATTTAAAAACAATTAGAAAAACAAAATATAAAAGTCTCCATGCATTGCCTTCTTTTGAATTGTCACTATAAGTAATATCTTACAAACTACAGTATATACTGTATTGTGAATCTTTCTCCAAGGCAGTAAAATACTCAGCTGACATTATAAGAAACGTGTTCACGTCTTTGCTTTTATTATAGCGCCACCTTTCCCAAAACTGGAGCTGGGTAGACTACTGCTGTCTGAGTCAGACGATGGTGTAATTAACTAACATCAGCCACTGGCTTCAGTGAATATCATTTTATTTGTAGATCTGTCCATAAGTCAACAATATTGGCTTCGATGGATTGATAAATCACTAAAAGGATCTAAACTTTCCACTTTGCACACGTCATCTTCATAAAACACAACCAAGCGGCCATCCATCGTGTATTATTGATGATAGTAAAATTTACAAATAACTCATCATAACCGTTACTGTGACACAGTCGTTGCAGCTCGAAGCTGCTTATCCAGTGTCTTGTTGCTTTATACAATCTCAATCGATGGTGTTGAGACACCACACTAGTCTGGAAAATCAATTGAATCTTAGTATAATCAGAATTTAAAGCAATTGCAGAGTTTCTGGTGCATCTTGAGAGCTTTGAGTCACGGCATGCATGCCGTTCTAATGCAGTCTAGACAATAAGAGAAGGTAATCCTACCCTACTTTCAGTGCTTAGCGTTAGCCGTATAAACTTGCTCAGTTTCAGTTTGACAAGCCCATCAGCTGATGAACGCGGACATAAACGTCTGCCTATAATTCAGACGACTTTGCTTACCGCTCTGGTAACCACGGCGATGGCAGTGGAAATTGGTAACGAAGCTGGTGAGAAACAAGGGAATGCAATTTTATCTCCGTTTATCAACGTATTTCACTCTACGTTGAAAGCACATTACATCCAAACCGAAAAGATCGCAGTAATTAAACCCGGAAATCTGCAAAGCAACAAGCCACTCTCCCTAATCTTTTATATACAGTCTATATAGAAGAAATCTAAATGGTATCCAAATGGATCACAGGATTGGATTATACACACATTAGCAAGGAGTTCATTGATATTCAGACCTTAGACATAACAACTGATATACGTAGGGGCTTCTCACTACCGGAGCTGTAGTGGAGACACTTGTAACTTCAGCCTAAAGTTACAGTGTACAGCATTATTGTGTAAAAAAGCAAAAGAAAAAGTGCTGATTAATCTAGAAGTATAATACTGCATAATGTTGTAACTACAGTACGCTGTTGAGACAGTGCTGTAGTAATAACTCAAGGTCAGTGCTGTATCAGGAGCGTTGGGACTGAACTGGCAGGAAATTGCTATAGATGCTGCGTGCCAGGTCAGATATGTCAAATCACAAAGAAGTCTGATAACACGCACGCTGTCAGAGCAGGAGAGTGTAAACAAAAGACTAAAAGATTTGGTATTATCCTATAAAATTGGAAAAGATCCTGGATGTGTGTCCCCATTGTAGAGTTTGTATCATTAATCGGTAGTGAGGTTGTTTTAGCTACAAACCTCAAGATAATTGACTAATGACCAGCAGGAGACATTGGTGAGCTTCTTCGTTACTTATTTAGTTTAAGCGGTATATCAAGTTCAAGCCTTCTGGTTGCCAGATCTGTATTTTTGTATTTTTTATATTTTATTCAGGCTGGAGAACGAAATATTCTCTAGAGTCTACTCAGGACGTTTTCACATTAGGTACAATTCATTTGTACCATGTTCAGAAATGATTGTTCCCCCGTTCTCACTCCCCTGCTGGTCAGCGTTCTCCAATGCACGCGCGTATTTACATGCTCAGATACAGCAGGTGACAACACAAATGAAGAAGAAAACTTTAACGTTATGCCTGATATTATTGATATTTCGAAAAAATGTTGAGTAACGCTCTCACTGCCTGTTTATCAGCTATGGCAGTGTAGGTCAGAGGATGAGATTGGCGTGTACTACAGTACATGCACACTGAGATTTCGGACAGCACTGGTGTCCAACAGCGATCCGCTTCCGTCCTCGGGTACGACATATCTGATTCGATCTGTGCCCGGGGAGAAGACAATCATTCCAGGCTTGGAAACCGTGCCCGAGTCCACCTGAAGAAGTGATCTCAGGCAGAGGACAGTGTTCTCGGGCCCGGTTCCCAAGCCTGGAACAATTGTGTTCTCACTATTCAAAAGTAACTAGATTTTGCCATTAAGTGTTTGAAAACAATTCCGGGCCCCTAGTATGAAAATGTCCTTAGAATGATGCCTCCAGTGAGAGGCAGTTCTAAAGACGGAAATACCTTGGCGATGATAGTGGCGGCCAAGCTGACAGAAAAGCTACAATAATCCAGGAATTGTCATGAACAGAATGAGATTGCCTACAAAAACCACATTAGTTTCCTTTTCACTGGCCAACTTCAACCCAACAGCTGAAGACTAAAAAAAACTTGCTCTGGTATTTCTCCTGACACGCACAGATGTATGCTCAGAATTTGGTACCCACGACATGATCATCATCAACAATCCAGGCTGGTGAGGGTGGTGTAATGGTGTGGGGAATGTTTTCTTGTTTATACCAATCACTCATCACTTGAATGCCCCAGCCTATTTCAGTATAATTGCTGACAACGTGTTACTTCATGCCACAATCTAACCATCTTCTAATGGCCAGCAACACAGAGCTCACTGACTTCAACCCACAGTCTAGTCTGATGGATCTCGAGTGATTGGAGATTGGAGGCTCGGAATTTGGCACCCGCGGGACGAATCCATGACCGCAACCTGCCATGAATCAACGGTCCAGGCTGGTGGAGGTGGTGTAATGATGTGGGGAATCTTTTCTTGTTCAAAACCGATCAATCATCAATTGAATGCCACAGATTATTTGAGTATTATTGCTGAAATTGGGTGTTACTTTGCGGCCACAATTTAACCATAAAGCAAAGGTTTCATCTGATTTCATGAAGCGAAAAAAAAAAGGGTTTTTTTTTGTTCGTTTGTTTTTGCTGTGACTACTCCAGGTATTGGTTTGAGCATCTCAGTATTTACCAAAACATCAAACCTTGATGTGCACCAGCTACAAGTACAAGATAAGAGCACATGAACAGGAATCTGAAGCCACAGTCAGCACAGAGGCACCCAAAATAAAAGATAATAAAAAGTTAACAGTTCTGCTGTCACAATCCATCCACCTTAATGTGTGTCCTGAGATGCTTTTCTGCTCATCACGAGGTTACCAAGACCTTATTTGATTTACTATGAGCTTTACTATGAGTTTACTATGAACTTTCTGTGAGCTTCATGCCAGAATATACACATCATTCTTGTCGAATCTCTCAAGGTGTTTCAGCCTGTTACTAACTCTAGACACATGGGATGTAACTTGTTTTGTACACCATTCTATGTGAACTCTAGAGAGACTGTTCTATGTGAAAATCCCAGGAGGTCAGGAGTTTAGTCAAACCAGCCCATAAGGCACCAACAACCATGCCATGGTTCAGTAGAAACCACAAAGATGACAATTTCCCCCCATTCTGATGTCTAATGTGAACATTTACCGAAGCTTTTACTGCCTTGGACCTGTACTTGTGCAATGACAGCAAAGTGCTATCTGTCTGTCTGCCTGTCATGTGGTTGGGGACGCAGCCTTGAATCTAAATGTGTATACTTGCAGCTGTGAGATTAATGTGCGCAGTGGATGAAGAGCACAGAACAACCCACATTATTAAATGTTCTTCTGCAAAGAGCTTGCAACAGCACTTTTTTACTACAAAGTGTGAAATTTCAAAATCCTACACCTGGTAGCGTTAAGCCCATTTTCCTCGTGTGTATACGGTAGAATCAGCTCAGCGACGATGTCTGACACTTTGGTGTAACCACAGTATGTCGCTGAAAATGAAAAAAGTCACTCAGAAAGCTTAGAGGGCAACATTGCGATGAATGTAATTTTTTTTAATTATTTATTTCTGCTTGAAAGACATCGGCGGAGACGGCAGTTTATTCAGGGCATGTCTTATCTAAAAGACTGAATTTTACAGGGACAAGATTATGACCTAGACTTATATCAAGTGAGCTGTAAAGTGTTTAGTCGGTTTATCCTTGAAACCATGGAAGTGTCTTCTCGAAGAAAAGCACATTTATGTCAAAAATACACTGAAATTATTATATAATTTTTACAATCGGAAAATCGCTAAATAAAAGCATGGAAAAGTAGCCTATATCAAATATATGCTAAGGTATGACCTCGATTTAGCCCACAATAAATATTTTTGTGGAGGATCTTCCGGCAAAAGAAAATGTATTTCTAGAACTAGGATGCATTTGATCAAGTTGCTTTTTTAAAAGCTCAACAATAAATGATGGTGAGGGTCATATTGTTTAATAAAACCAACCACAGTGGAACCTCAGCTCACGAACGCAATTCATTCCTAAATTCTGTCCGTGACCAGATTTGGTTGTAAACCGATGAATAGAATGAATAGAATACATGTAAATATTTTCTCTCTTTTTTTTTTTTTTTGGATTTTTCCCCGATTTTCTCCCTAATTTAGTAGTGTCCAATTCCTCCCCGTCACTAGGGGGCTCCCACATTAAGGCTACTACTACCACTCAGCCGGGAGGGCCGAAGACTATCACGTGTTTCCTCCGAACCATGTGATGCCAGCCGACCGCATCTTTTCGAACTGCTCGCTCGCGCACCGTTGGGGGCGGCGTAACACACTCGGAGGACAGCGCTATCCGCTCCCTCCGCTGCGCGAGCTCACAGACGCCCCTGACTGGCTGTAGATTAATGTCGGAGCACTATGTACCTCTCATCCCTCCCCTCTGAGAGAGCTCGGCCAATCAGCTCTCTCTAGACCTCTGGCTGCGAGAGGTTACAGCACCACCCGGGATTCGAACTAGCGATCTCCGGATGATAGGGCGAGCGCTTTTACCACTGCGCCACTCGGAGGCCTGAATACATGTAAATAGAATGAATCAGTCCCCCATTACCTTGAACTATATTTAACTTTTGATGTACAGTTGAACCTTGGATTGCAAGTAACTTTGTTTCATAACAAAATTTTTAAATACATTTTAACTTGATAAACAAGTGAAGTCTTGGAATACGAGAACTGTAGTATAGTACGTATACACTTTGATTGCCGAGTGTCACATGATCACAACTGAGCCAACTCTCTCTCATGTGCTGTGGAATTGTGGGTAATCCTCTCCCATGCTTAGTCGGAGTGCGTATATGTCACTTGTATAGTCAACATCCGTGTGCGCGTGTGCTGCGTTAACAAAAGGGTTAAAAAATGCTGTAGCATTGCAGGAAATAATTCTGTTCGACCATAATGCAAGATCACATTTCTGAGAAATCTTCACAAGGAGGCAAAAGCAAGTGTCATAAGAGAGGTTCCTTGTTGAAGAAGTTTGCTGACAGAGACTCTCGTGTGTGAAAGTCGTCCTACACAGTAGCCCCCTTCCTCCTCTCTTCTCTCGTCTTACTCCAGCCACAATTGTTTTCAAAGGTAAACGTGCGGGTTACTTAGTTTAATTTTTACTTTATATTTTGAATTAATAATCATTATATTAATATTTAATGTTGTGAAACGAATCATTTGAGTTTCCAGGATTTCTTATGGGAATATTTGCTTTGGATTACAAGCAAGTTTCCAGAACGAATTATGGTGGGAACCCAAGGTTCCACTGTATTTTTTTCTTTATATATCACAAAGTCTGAAAAAGCCTTAATTATACAAAAATAATACAGCCCCAAATTATACAATTATAAAGGTTTGCGCACCTTTCTTAGGGAGACTCGCTGACGTGAAGAAATGGAGGAGAGGAGGATGAGGATGATAGTGTTAGGAAGGAAAATCCCCTTACATATAAACACTGGGTAATGTTTCTTGGCCTCTGGTTCATTCATGTCAGCCGTTTTTCACTAAGAATCAATTTGTTTTTTTTCTGCACTGCACAAAAAAAAGACACAATGTTATCGTTCATAAGGCGTAGCACTCATAAGGTGTTTGTCACAGTTTTGTTTGGGTGATACTTCACCCAACCGACCATAGACTGAGCAAAACTGATGCTGGGTGACGCACTCATGCCTTTGTTCAGCTGATATTGGCAGATGTTTGCGATGGTGGTTTCTGGGTCGTGTTCCGAGGAGGAGACAAATTTTAGGCACATTTTTGGTTCGTGAATCGATTTGTTCATCTTCGGGGGCGTTCATGAACCGAGGTTCCATCATGATTTGACTACTTCATTTACTCATGCACTATTTTTTAAAACCAATAAATAGAGATCCGAGATAAAATGTAGCTTCAGCACTACTCTGCTCAAGTCGTCAAGCTGAACTTCACTTTAAATGCGGCCCATGAAAGCTAAAATGGTGAAACACTATTCTGTAACACAATACATTAACATCCCTGCTTAGTTCTAGCGATGTACACCTCGTACCAACTCTGAAAACAGCCGTGAGTGGGTGTACAGTTTTTTAAGAGAGCTGTAGGTGGTCCAGTGTGTTGGTGCTGCGTTCTCTGCAGGGAGACACTCATGCTTGTGTTGTCTGCAGGGCGAGTGTTCACGCCTGCTGCTGTGATTCATAGCTGAGCGAAACTCCTTCCCACACAGCCCACAACTCTCTGCTCGAACGGCTGAGCCAGCCGAGATGCGAACGATGCATCATCAAAGCACTGATCCTGTTCTAATTCCTCCTGACCTTGCCATGTCACAAACAGCAAAGTGTGTCGCTGTCTTCGCCCTGGCCGGGACGATGGGGGTTAATGCACTATTTTACAGGAAACGGCTCAGGAGATGGTGGACTGAGGACCTTTCAATCACTCAGGCGCACAGCAAACACACACACACACAAACACTGTCATTCAGAATGCTGCGCTCGACAGATAAGAGAAATAAATAAACAAGTCCCGCCACATGACTGTGCTTCCTTGCTTGCTGATTACCATGGAAACGCCATGGCAACAGCAGAAGCTGCAGCGAGTCCAGGAGGGTTATGCACCTCCTCAGGACGAAAGGAGGCTCGTGTCTTATCTCAGACTGCGAACCAGCCTGATTAGGAAGAGAATTTCAGAGAACACTAACAGCTCATTCAGATTTGTCTATTTAAAAATCAAGGACTTCAATAAAAGGAGTAGATCTGCAAATCATCTTATTGCAACCCTGTCTTTAGATCTCTCTTTAGATCCACCATTTGCAAACCCACAAGCTGAGAAAGAGAGAGAGCTGAGAGGTAAAGAGCAAAGGCTCATTATGTGTATGTTTGTGCAGAAATGTTGGTTAGAAAAGCTCAGCAGTAGCACTGCAGGTTCGCCTCTGCCAGAAATAGATCTGCATGAGCAAGAACAACAGGGACTGACAATGAGATTCTGCTTCACATAGCCTTCAGTGCATGAGCTGATTGATTTAACACACGAACGAATCATGGAACAGGCTAGTAAAGAAATTTTAAGGTTTGACTATAAAAGCATGTTGCCTACAACTATTCGTCAAGCAATAAGCGTTATTAGAGGTATCAGTTTAATGAACATCAGCCAGGAAATTATGATTATTATTTTATAATTTAAAGGTGGAACGGTGATGTAATGTTTAGCACTGTCGCCTTACACCTCCAGGGTCCGGGTTCGATTCCCGCCTCGGGGTCTGTGTGCATGGAGTTTGCATGTCCTTTCCTCCCACAGTCCAGAGACATGCAGATTACAGTAGATTAGCTAGCATTCCTAAATTGCCTGTAGTGTGTGAATGAGCAGGTGCATATGATGGTGGATTGGCACCCCGGACAGGGTGTACCCTAAATCTCCTGGGATAGGCTGCAGGCCCCCCCACGACCCTGTATACAGGATAAAGCGATATAGACGATGAGTGAGTGAAATAATTTCAGCCTCACGGCAAAACAACTGTCTTACATACAGTACATAACTAGCACTGAACTGGTTTTGATGCCTTACGCCAAATCCATCATCTTTCTAGCCATTCAGTATTTCTCCCTATCCGAGAAACTATGTCATTTAGATTTAAGGATTGAAGTTTCATCTCCATACTGTACTGTAGATCATCAATTATTTCTCACACAAAGTGAAGTGAAAATGCATTCTCTTTTACTCCTGGTCACAAAGTTCCTCTTTCATACAGTATAAATACACTGTATATGTAAACAATATAACAGATATGCCTTCACATTAGATCCCTGCACCTCGATGGACTCAATATATTCTGCCACGTCGAATGTGATCACAGCATACCTGGATATGATTGGTCAGAAGCTGATTAATTATCTCGTACAGGAGAGAGAGAAGAGGGCTACCTGTAAGATTTCTATTAATGCATGCTTTCTAATATATTATAGTTTCTATAGTAACAGCTAATTCACAGAGACCTGTATGCCAGATGATGCACATGATCGAAGTGATAAACTGTTAAAAAATGTTCTATTGTTGCTAAATTATCAACATGGACAAGCTTTCTGTGCATGGATGTTTTTTTTTATGTTGATCTTGAGTGACAGAAGAGAACAGTTTGCAATTTTTCCTCTTATTAATTATTAAGGGTACACCTGCTTATACTGTAGCTGTTGTGAAAGTGCTGCAGTATGAAACACTCCGCTGTTAGTTGAAAAAGTCCTAGAGGGACTTTGTGTAAGACGACACCACATCACCCGTCACTGATTATTTTTCTAGAACATATGGTCTGCCAAGGCTTTATTCCATATTTATCCAATATGCGTAGTTAAAGCGATATATCCATTACATCACTATCAGAGAGGAGGTGGAAAATTTTATGATGTAAAGTGCACCAAAGTCTTTTTTTAATGTCACAAAATTCGACATACTGCCAATTGCCAAACATACTGCCAAGCTCTTATTCCACTGTGTGCACTGCTATTTTATATAATTAACATGAAGTGCGTGCAGACTTTTATCCCAGTCCGACCATGTCGGGGTGTCATGTATTGCGCTATGAATATAAGTGAATAACGTTACTTGTCGCGGCTTTGGCCTTTAAAAGGCGGTCATGAAAAAGAGATGAAGTTATAGTGTTGTGGTAACGGAGTCGAGGGGAGGAATAAAGCGGTAGACTGGAAACCCTTTTGTTGCACGATCCGTTCTCGCAGCTTTCGTTTCAGGTCATGACCCTATTAACCGGCGTTCAGACATTAATAGGCACAATAAGTGTGCACGTGGTGCGGCCCATTTAAAGCTGCCCCTTTCACTGCCCCTTCTGTGCCAACACGCTGGACACCAAGGTCACAAAGGGGGAGCAGGAGGCACGACTCCAGCCTCTTAACTACGTCCTATAATTAAATCTTGTGCCAGGTATAGGGCCATCACTCGTGTTCCCGCTAAGTGCTTCGGTCCCAGTGGGAACCAGCCACTCAGAGAAGCAGGCCGCTGTGATTGTTCAGTGTGTCTTTCATTGCGAAGGACTTCTGAGTGCTTATGAAACAATGAAGCACTTCCAATCTCATTAGACAAAAGCGCTGATTTATGGTGAGCACGATGACGGGACGATTCACGCTCAAAGAACAAACGACATGTGTCATGGAAGAAGTGACATAAACAGGGGTGCAATCAGGAAATAAAGGGGAAATTAATGAACATAAATATAAACAACAAATGAGCTTTGGATAGGGAGTAAAAGATTCAATCAGAACTTCAGAATTTCTGTCTTAATTTGTGACACATTGTTATCGATACACATATTGGGACCGTAGTGATAATATACTGCATTCTGTGATTATACATTGTACGTTGACATTAGTTAGCTCATCATATAATGCTAGCAATTGTTCCAAAAATTGACATAACTTATCTGTGAGATTATTATATTAATAATAATAATTTATATTAAGCTAGTTGGAAATGTTATCAGTCCTAAGACAATTCAACGTCAACCTGAAATGCTCACAATAAACATCCCTGCACACCCTGCTGAAGGATGTTCAGTCCTGCAACAGGTGGTAGGCATGGTAGAGTTTACCTGTCCAGCCCCGGCTGTGATGCAGTCGCTGAAGGCATTACGGCGTGTGAAGAAGGCGAGCAGCTGCTGCCAGCGAGATGATGATGAAGGCAGCTCTTCACTGGAGCTGCGCTTGGCCCAGTGCCTCTGTTTCTGCCCCGGGGCACTGTGAGCTGTGCCAGTGTTCGCCCGGCCTCCCCGCGGGTAAAGGGTGCTGTTACCGAATATGTAATTCATCACCACTTTGGAACCTTCACGACTGGAAGAGGAACTCCAACAGCTGTCGAGCGACGAGGCACCACGGAAAATGAGGAGCAAGAGCAAGAGAGGGGGAGGGAGAGCGCATCTGGGTAAAGTTACAGCATCCCCTCTTGAATTCTACAAAGTCAAAACACACGAGCGAAACTCCACATAAAGTCCCAGGCTCCGGAATTCCATCCGATTTGCAGGATTCTGGGGAGTCTTCCGTCCTGATCGAGCGACAGGTCAAGCATCCAGCAGCTGATCGCTGCTGAGGAAAGTGGGAAGCAAGCTGGATGTAGGAGTGCGATGGCACTGCCCACGAGTAACACTCACCGCTCTGGGCTCTGGCTCCAGACTAGTGGAGACCAAGGAAAGGATCAATGAGGGAACGCGGAGCGCTCGGTATATGAGGAAAACTCTAAGAGCTCTAAGAGGCAGGAAATGGGTTCAAATATCAGGCATGTGTTGCAGGCGAAAGCCCACAAACGCCTCCAGGGATTCATAATCTAAATGGACTCGGGCTAGTAGATTGGCCAGGCCCAGTTATCAATCACAGCACATTCTTAACAGCCCCCGACAGCCTTAGTGGGCACATTAAATATGAATGGTGGCATTCAGGGTGGTGCAATGTAGAATAAGTAAGAAAGAAAAATAGGCATTGTATCTTCCTTTTCCAAGACATGGCTAGTCTGAGAGGAGTGCAGTTCTACAGGAGCTCATCAGAAACACCCAAGACAGATCGCTTCACGCTAATGGTTACGAGGATGCGAATTATACATACCAAACTTCATGCTAATGAACATACTCACGACTCCAAATGAGAGAGATGTGCAAAGAAAAAAAAAAAAACAAGCAATTAAGCCCCCGGCGTAAAAAGGTAAATCCAAGAGGAGAGTGAGCACTCCAGATTCGGCAGATGCCTGCTCGCTCCTTGCGATTTAGATCAGTTTTCACACTGCGGTCTCTCGCTATCTACCGTGCGCGCACGCGATTCAGTGAGGGGGAGACAAAAGGCTGTGCTTTCACAGGCAGGGAAGAAAAAAAAAGAGAGAGAGAGAGAGAGAGAGAGAGAGAGAGAGAAAGCAAATTCAAAAATAACCACATGCTTCTGTTAATACGAGTGGAACGCCCGCAGACTCGCAGCACAGCGATCCTCTGCATCGCAGCCTGATGAAGACGGCTGTGTGCCGGCTGACACTGTCCAAGGTGTGCCACAGGTGTCAAATGAGGTAACAGACATGGTCACAGCTTGTGCTTCAATTCCCCCAGGAACAAAACCATGGCAACAGTTTTCACATCAAATAAAGCAGGCAAACCCACAGAGCTTGTGCACTCAGTCTATATGGGTTCGGAAACAAAGAACAAGAACAAACTGCAATCTGTCAGTTTTATCTACAGCATTAGCTATT
The DNA here is from genome assembly GCA_013621035.1 of Clarias magur. Taxonomy (NCBI): domain Eukaryota; kingdom Metazoa; phylum Chordata; class Actinopteri; order Siluriformes; family Clariidae; genus Clarias; species Clarias magur. Next base: position 212,425 of record QNUK01000364.1, read on the forward strand.
TTAATACGCAAAGAAATCATCATATTAAAAAAAAAAAAAGAAAAAAAAAAAAAGATGACCATCATGGTTGTTTAATATGATGCGTACTGTATTTGACATTATGTTCTCCTGTTAGATGATTTCCTATAAGCATGAACATCAAAACAAATTATTATTTTTTAAATAATAAACACAGTTGTTTGTAGTTTGTATGGCAAACATGTACAATAATAAAAAACAATATCTATTTTTATCATGTATGATCAATGTGTGATTGTAAGGCTAAAATATATATTTTTTAATATTAAACCACAAATGGTCCGATTATTGTGTATGTTTTGTCATAGACTAAATATCTGCATTAATGCTACATAAAAATATCTGTATGCCTATTGATTTATGAATGTTCGGCTAACAGTGTTTTTTTCTATCCATCATATAATAATAATGAAAAATGCATGCATTTCCCCAACAAGTGTCACACATATACAAAAATATATTTTTTATTGTTAAATAAACATGAAAACTATCACATCCTGTATTACGCCCATTAAGGGATAAGATTTCAGACTTATCTTATTGCGTCATATGCGCTAATTAACATCAACCATTTTATCATAATTTTTCCAATTTTTTTTTTTTTGTTCTAGGTAAATTCAGATAGCGGAATAAGCACAAAAGGGGATGATACAAATGCAAAGTCATTTTCTTCAAGCATAATTCAAGGGCTGTTTAAGTCAAACCGGGACTTTTGTTTGTGCAGAATAACAGAACACAGTAAAAACTAACTTTATTTCTCGATATAATCTTCTGATGCACTTTTCCCAGTGTTTCACTAGTGCTTGAATACGATAAAGGTAGAAAGTTCTAATTTCGCCGGATCACTACATGATCGGACTGCCCGTTTCACATTTGACACACTGGCCTACCAGGAACTCCTGTAATGGCCCAAATATGTGGAAATGGTTTGGTGCGAGATCAGGACTGAACGGGGATGTGGCAATAACTCCCAGTCGAGTTTCTGTAATGTGCAAGTGGTGTTTGTGAATGATTGTGTATACAGTTCCCACAAGGATCAGGTGATCCACTCGCTGAATGTTCACAGGAACGACTGCAGTGGGCTCCGAGCCACCTGGATCATCATTCACGGCTTCCTTAAAATGTTTGCACCAATTGCACCATTAGTTTTACTATGACTAAGAGTCTCATCACCGTTCTGCGCTTGAAGTCTTCTGTAAATGTCAATCGGTTTGAATCTGAGAAATTTCATCACAAGTCCCGGTTTGACTTGAACACCCTTTATATGAATAAGATATGACCAGACTGGGTATACTGTACCACTGGTCAAGCCTGCTATTTTTAAACTGGTATTATATTGCAACCAATCCAAATCATAAAAACATCACAAAACTCTCTCTCTCACACACACACACACACCCAAAAGAAATACTAAAGGTCCACTTCAAATGGCCCTTCAGCCTGCAGTGTTTATTGCCTCATGGTCCCTGAGCCCCTCTGCACCTCTTCTCCCAACCTATAGAGTTCAGAGCATTCGATCAATAATGTAACACGAGGACAAAGTGCTTCTGAATGGCCCTGATACTAGCTTTAAGCTTTCAGCTTCAGGGTCAGTAAATTCTGCAAGCGCACGAGGAAAAAGACAAGCAAGGTTTCAGAAAACGTGTCTCGTCCCACAAGGTGCTGCATGAGAAACGACTAAGGCATTACAAATGGGATGTGCTCTCCATGCTGTTACACAGATGCCTAAGTAACAAGAAAACTAATGGCTCCATATTAGCAAAATAGGACCGCCATGGGGAAAATAAAATTCATTCATTTTAAAAAACAACCTGGTTTACCACGACGATGGTTATAATACCCGAATACTGAAATGGAATCAGTGCTACATTACTGAGGAACTGAAAAACAGTTGCAAAGATACTGCAATGATAATGTCAACCTAAGATCAGCTTAACAACAACAACAACAAAAAACAACTACAAAGCTGCCCTAAGCTAACATAAATGCTTGCCTGAATTTGTGATTTCCCTAGGAAAAAAGTAGATACATCAGCAGCAGCACAGAGAAACAAACACACATTATGCAGATTCTGGAGAAGAAAAAAAAAAGCTAACAACAGCCCGCAGAAATCATCAGCTCCCTTAAACTCAAGAAGATGTGAGGGGCAGATCTGTCGTTAAGGTGTCATATTCTCTCTCCTGCTCATCCTTGCAAATGATTTACATGCAGAGCTTAAAGCTAGCGCACATGGAGCGGAGTGAGTCTGCTGGCATGCATTTCTGAGAGCAGTCTCCCATATCTGATACTGTCTACCCACCAAGAACTGCAGCTGCAACCTCCTGCTCCTCCTGAAACTCCTCATTAAGCGCCGGCCCATCTTTTTGGCGTACCAGATGGAGGCGAGCATGTCACCTGCGTAGACTCTGGGAGCTGGGCTCTGACCCGAACTGTTCTCCCCGAGGAGCTGTAACTGGGTGATTCCACAGTTCAGGGAGCTGATAAAGGGAAGAGCTAACACTTTAAAAGTCTCTCCCTGTCTGCATCCAGCAGCCAGGCTTGCTAGAGAGCTCGCACGCAGGCATGCTGACTGCTAGGGACTTCGCAGTCTGTCCGATTCACCAGGAGTGACACAGCTCATTTTTCACAAACACCGTCTCCCTCCCTCCCTCCCTCCCTCCCTCCTCCCCTGTAGTCCTCATCTATCCTGAGCCAGGCGGGTACGGGCAGGGAGGATACGATTTAACAAGGGGTGAGAAATGAAGTGCAGCACAGATCACAAAACGGTGATATGAAGACGGATGAAATGTCCTAGGGCATGTGAGGAAGTTTTACGGCGGGTGGGGAAGGAATGACTGGGTGAGGGAATGTTGGGGAGCTACGGATATTTTCGTCATAGGGTAAAGTAGGGAAAGTGTGAGGAAGGTGAGAAAAGTTAAAAGGTGTGGGGCAGGTAGGAGGAGGTATGTATGTCACATACTATGTAGGGTATGTGAATGCATGTCATAAGGCAGGTGGGGTAATGTAGAGCGGTTTGAGGAGTCTATAGCGTGTGCAACAGGTTTAGAGATCAGGGCCAGTCTGGAACAAAAGTGGAAATGTGAGGCAGGTGGGGCAAAATGGGTCAGGCTGAGAAGTCTACAAGCAGAGGTCTGAGACAATTATGAAGCAGGAAGTGAGGGTGAAGTGTATCAGAATTAGCTGATGACTGTGAACGAATCAGATTAAGAGCTAAAGCTGTCAAAAAGAAATCAAAGCATGAAGCACCACCTCCGAAACTCAATATATATATTATATATAATATAATATAATAAAATTATATATATATATATATATATATATATATATATATATATATATATAGCAATCAGCTAGATACAGAATACAGTTTTTTTTTTTTTTTTTTTTGGATTTTCCCCCGATTTTCTCCCTAATTTAGTCGTGTCCAATTCCTCCCCGTCACTAGGGGGCTCCCACATTACGGCTACTACTACCACTCAGCCGGGAGGGCCGAAGACTATCTTGTGTTTCCTCCGAACCACGTGACGCCCCTGACTGGCTGTAGAGCCGTGATTAATGTCGGAGCACTATGTACCTCTCATCCCTCCCCTCTGAGAGAGCTCGGCCAATCAGCTCTCTCTAGACCTCTGGCTGCGAGAGGTTACAGCACCACCCGGGATTCGAACTAGCGATCTCCGGATGATAGGGCGAGCGCTTTACCCACTGCGCCACTCGGAGGCAGAATACAGTTTTATTCACGCTCACTTTATCGTGTATGCAGGGTAGGATGGAGCCGATCCCAGGAGACTTAAGACATGAAGCAGGGTACACTCTGGATCGGGTGACAATCCATCGCGGGACTCACCGACATAAACTATGGGTAATTTGGGAACACCGATAATCCTAATCTGCATGTCTTTGGATCGTGGGAGGAAACTGGAGTACCCGGACTAAACCCATCCAGCACAAGAACATGCAAACTCCAGCACACAGACCCAAGGCGGGAATCGAACCCGGACCCTGGAGGTGCGAGTCGACAGTGCATATCAACAAGCCACTACACTTTAACACACTTTTAATTTAATTGAAAGTTGTTTGTTCTTTCAGCTGCTCCAGCCAATGGAGTCGCCACAGCGGACCAACTGATCCGCACAACGACTTTTGACAGGTTTGACGCCGGATGCCCTTCTTGACGCAATCGTTCCATATTATACAGGCTTTGGACCAGACTGGGGTTTGGGCATTGGCTAAAATTTTAACCTGGGCCTTTAACCAGTGAAGCCACCAATGCCCCCTTAATTTAATTGTAAGAAATAGAGGAAATAATTTGCAAGATGGCTTAAGAAAAGGTGAATATTTAAATGGCATTTCAGTACGTAATCTTGAACAAATTCCCTTGAAAATTTCCTTAGCGCGAAGAGTATCAAGACTTCACATTTACTTTTTTTTTTTGTGGGCTCTCTGGAGGTGTCGCACCTCTACACTGAACATTGCTAATGACATCATCACAACACAAGGTGCCAGTGCAGTGAATGATCCACATCACTAATGAAGCTGATTTCAATGGTCTCACTTTGCACTAATGACAACAGTTCACTCTGGTGAGAGCACTCGCCCTTTGCTCACGAGTGTGTACAGTAAATCCATACAGCACTAAGGTTTCCAAAGGCAGAGATGCTGGTAAAGGTACTGGTAATGAGTGTCTGGGCATGACTCCTACGACTGAACCTGCGATTACTATCAGCAGCAACATGCTAATAAAGACACTCATTACCTTGACAACCTGAACGTTCGGTGCTCCAATTATTTTAATCTGAGCGCTATGAGACCACACCTTCACCTCCATGGTAAAATAGCTATGATTCGTTTAATAATGTAAATAGTGACAAACAGAAACATACACAGTGGAACAGTCTGATCATATCATTCCTTAACACTCTAATCATGGGGAATTAAAAGGCCAATGAAAGGAGACACCACACACGGTGATAAGCTCTAAAAGCTCTAAGCACAAGACTGGACCAAACCTTATGCTGGAAAAGAGCTTATTAGGATTCAGGGCAGTGTGCAGGAGAAATGAGCTCTCCTCCAGGTCCCGTTACTTAGTGTGGCTGAACAGAACTAATGCACTTAGTGCCCCGAAGCCCTTGCCATATTATCTCAAAACATATGACTATGCTTCAGTCATGGGAAGAAAATGGAACAGAAAAGGAAGGAAAAAAGAGCACATTGGAAACAATTTTTGAAACTATTTTTTATCATATTTATGATGTTGCAATGTTTAGAATTTACATGTTTAATGCAGGTAAATCCTTTGAGAGATATAATCAAGAGGTACTTCCAATGATAGACACCTGCTACCACCCACCCCCTGTCTTCAGAGGACAATAAGAGACTCTTAAGAGATTAAAAGAGAGAAAAGCAGAGAAAAAAAAAACCCCACAGAAACACATTTGCGCTTGGTGAATAAAAAAATTATGAAGGTTTAAAAAAAAAACAAAAAAAAAACAGAGGAAACACTAGGGGAAATTAAATGCTGCGGCACGGTGGTGTAGTGTTTAGCACGGTCGCCTTGCACCTCCGGGGTCCAGGTTCGATTCGTGTCTCTATGTGCATGGAGTTTGCATGTTCCCCCTGTGCTTGGTGGGTTTCCTCCGGTTTCCTCGCACAGTCCAAAGATGGACTGTGATGGATTGGCACCCTGTCCAGGATGTGCCCCGTCTTGTCCCCCAAGTCTCCTGGGATAGGCTCCAGGCCCCCCGTGACCTTGAATACAGGATTAAACAGTAAAGGTGATGAGTGAGTGAGTGGTCACTCATTTGAGGTCAGGAACTGATGCTGTGTAAGGAAGCCTGGACTGTGATCGGCATTCCAACTCATTCCAAACGTGCTCAGTTTGTTTGAGGTCTTCATGGATGTCGCTTTATTCAAAGAGGCACTTGGCGTGACTCCTTAGTTCTGATAAAGGAAAAATATAATCCTACAGTATGGTAATGTTTGGTGATGTGCTGTACCACATGGTCAGCTGTCCACTTTGTGTCCTGCTAACATGCTAATTTCCCTTGAAATTAAATAAGCACTGAAGACTGAATACAGGCAGGGGAGTGACACAAAGGCCTCTGGTGTAAATAATAAGAAAGTAGGTCTTCTATTTCATCTTTACACAGGAAAAAAAGAAAAAGAAGATAGAACCCCTCCGGTAAGCAGTGAAATGCAATTCATTTAACGCTGAATGCAAGCATGTTACTGTAAGTACCATTATTCCCACGAAGAGCAGTAATGATCTTTGATTAATTTAATAAAGACATGTGGCATATAACTACTGATATAATTTGAATCATAACCAATTGCATAGCCAACAAAATACTAATTCGCAAAACTTTACCTTATGAAATTGGACTGCAAGTTCAGTAATAAACCCGAAAAAAAAAAGATTAATTAGGTTAAAAGGACAATGAGTCAGTCTCTAAAGCATGTCCAGTTAATGTGCTCATAACACTCATTTGTTTTCATATAATCATAACAATTGGTTATTTAATAATTCATAGCCACACTTACTGTAGCGTGCATATACTTTATATGGAAAGCTAAATCCAGCTTTGAAATCTGTGCCAAAAAGTGCCAAGATGAAATGTGCAAATTGTAAGTCAACACTGTCAGTACAATTTATATATCTCCAGTATCACATGACTGGCCAAATAACTATAATATTACTAAAAAAAAATAATTGCATGACTGTCCAAATACTTACAACAATGCTAGGATGCCAAAATCATTTTGGCTAGAATATCATAATTACCTACCATAATGCTAAACTATCCAAAGAAATACAACAGTGTAGGACTATAACAATATCTTCAAGAGTTGTTCGATATCTACATAACTACAATAACTACATAATACAGGACAATACAAATACTCATAATGATGCAGAACAATGCAGGACTGTTCAAAAGCATACGATAAAACTGTCATACTGTTCATACTAACTAGGACACACTCAGGACTCACTAAAATAACCACAAGAATCTTTGAAGGATCTTTGAACAACTACAGTACAGTAGGAAGTCAAGGGTGATGTCTATTAACGCCGTGCTTACCTCCGACGGCAAAGCGACAGCGGGCGAAATAAATCGGTCGAATTTCGTGTCATTCATGAAATGACCGCCAGGTGGCGCAAAGTGACATTTTCATTCGAAGCAGTTTTCAAATATGATTAGAGCTTAAGTCAAAAAAAAGTCCTATGTTGTACCGAAGAAATACGAGTGGTGGTCATTTCCACATCCGAGTACTTCATACTACAAACATGAAAAATCTGAAATAACGCAATAATGCAGAATTGTCCTGAACGACGACAGCGCTGCAGGACTATCCCAAAACAACAACGACATCGCTGAAGGTTTGATCAAAACAACTACAACAACCATGCAGAACTGTCCCAAACCAACTACAACAACCATGCAGGACTGTCCCAAACCAACTACAACAACCATGCAGGACTGTCCCAAACCAACTACAACAACCATGCAGGACTGTCCCAAACCAACTACAATAATGTTAAGCTGTACAAATTACTATAACAATGCTGGTCTGTCCATATAACAAAAAAATGTAAAGAGTTTATCTTAAAAAAAAGTTTAAATAACTATGTCAATGCTGGATTCCATAAAAAAACACACACACACACACACACACACACACACACACACACACACACACACACACACACAATAATGCAGGACTGTCCAACTAACTGGAACAATGCTGGACTGGCCAACTACCTACAATAATGTTGGACTGTCCAAACATTTAAAAGAACACAGGACTGTCCAAATAATTGCAATAATCCAGGACTGTCGGATTATTAAAACAGAAGATCTAATGTTTTGTAATACCCAACGTGACCTGTAACATCTTTGCCATCTAGTGCCTGAAATTAATACTACAACAGATAGCTTTTTTTATTTTTATATTACACTTTTTTTCCTAAGATCCATCCACTACTTCTTTCACACAACATACTCAAATTAGATGAACATGAAAGGACCCAAATGCGACTGTGTACTGCGACTCTGGGTGTTTACCTGCACGAGTGCCTCATTGCGTGAGTATAGCGTGGAGAAGGCAGGGACTGGCACCTCCTCTCCTCCTACTGGGGACGAGCTCTCAAAAACGCACTCCAGAGACTCTACCTACAGAGGAAGCATGCGGCCGAAGATGCACAGTAGAACCCAAAACAAAAAAAGGAAAACACAAAGCCATAGAACAGAGGCCAAAGTTTATATAACACCGAACAAAAGCTGGTTCTGGGTGATAACAGCTGAAGCAAGAACCAAGATGCTTTATGAGATCAGATGACAAATCGACATGAAATGAGAGAAACACAAAATGCTTGATGTACTGAATGATAAAAGACAATATAGAACATTAGAATTTGAAATGATGGGAAAACGTGTGAGTCATGTCATGAATTTGAGCCATCAGCAGTATTACTAACAAAGTAATACGATTCCTTGGGAAGCGCAAGAATCACGAATGATCTCAGGGTGATACACAACAAAAACATGAAATGTCTACACATCTGTTAAAAAAAAAAAAAACATGTGCAAACATGTAAAATGTAGAAATGAAAATGAATGGAGAGATGTCTGTCCACATTAATACCCAAATCTGGCGAAAAGGTCGAGTATTAATTCAGGATTAAGTTTAATTTCCAACGCACAGTGGCTTTTTTTGTGACTCGATGGCACCCATGATACCCATATGGAGATGCATAGTGTGTGTGTTTGTGAGTGTATATGTGTGTGTGTATCACACCGTGCTCAGACATTTACAGGTACATAAGCCAGTCACAGGTCGGCTCAGCTGAGCAACCTGGAGTGCCACAAGATGTCATCTCCATCTGTCCTGCCTATTCGAGCCAAACACTCACAGAGTGCAAACGTAAAAGCCTAGTCAGGGGCCAGAAATTCTCGAAAAATACTAAGAAATACACCATTAATAATTAAACTACCGCATTAGATCATTTCTATGTTAAAATGCAACGTGAGCTTGGTTGTGATACATATTTAGTAGCACGTGAAAATGGGTACCATATCTGGTATGATGCCTGTAGGCAGTTCTCTTTAAATAGAAGGGGGACAGTGGTGCATCATGGGTAGGTGGGTTAAACTGCAATGTTTCTGGTCATTCCGTCAGCATTCAGACATTGGCTTAAGGCACCGGGACAAAATGCTAAAATCTGTTTAAAGTATTAGATTTAAAACGGAGAATACCACTGTTCAGCATGATCTTCTCAATAACACACACTCACAAAACATGGAATTGCTAAATAAGAAAATGGGACAGCGGTCTACAAATGACATATGTGTAGATACGCCTGATACCGTATGAAAGCACTTTTTTTATGGTGAAAGGTTCTTCAGTTACAAGCATCAGCCACAAGGTGGGGTAAGACAGCTACCATAGCTCCTAAAGTAGGCGCCTGACCCGTCAACGCCTCGTCAGCTCAATTTGACAACAAATCAATTTGAATCACCATCTCAATCTCTGTAGCCGTTATCCTCATACAGCTTCCCATAAGTGAGGGATGCTGAAATGATGCACTTGCTGGATATGTTATTCACATTTTTTTCTCATTTTCTCAGATCCAATTACGAAAGACGGGCAGAATAAGAGTAGAGAGAGGGCATCGGTTGGGCGAGCAGCCAGGCACCTTCACCGGCCTTGAATGCATGGGCTGATTTAAGAGTAATGCAGGCTCACAGTGATGACAGTGCCTCTGCGTGTGTGTGTCTGTGTGAGTGCGCGCACAAACTCCGACTCTGTGCACTTGAGGCTGATGAGAGGTGACAGGCAGGGCTTTTTAGTCTGCTTTGTGGGAGAGAATGGAGCTGCAGTGATCTGGTCCCAACTCAGGCCATCCTGGCACAGCTACTCATCCAGCTGCACTGGGGTGAGCTCAGCCAAAACGCTCTCCTTTTAAAAGCTTGTACTGCCAAACTGGCATTTCTGTTCCATGTGGGTTAAAAAAAAAAATTTTAAAGACATGCAGTTTTCCTGTTCCAGGAGAGACAAAGACAGTAAAGCTCCCTACTTGTTCAAACTGTCTCCACTACTTTAGCATGTTCTGACAAAGTAACCTCAGAAAGGATTCTGCAATGCTTACAGAATGAGGTTAGTCTTTCTTAGAGCACTAGGGATCTCATGGTGAGATGTCGATCTCACCCCTGCCAATCTCGTCATAGCTAAAGGCCTCAGTGGACAGAGCGGGAGAAAATCGATGGACTTGTCCGGCCAATTACGTGAATGTGAATATGTTTGTACGTTTATTAGGTATACGTCACAGGTGGCCTGGAGCCTATGCCAGGAGGCTTTGGGCACGGGCAGGTGTACACCCTGGACAGAGTGCCAATACATCACGGGGAACACACAGACACACACAGCAATGTCAATTAACCTAACCAGCATGTCTTTGGACTGTGGGAGGAAACCGGAGCACCTGAAGGAAGCCCACCAAGCACAAGCAAACTCCATAAAACTGAGGCGGGAACCGAACCCTCGACCCTGGAGGTGCGTTGCCAGAACATAAGCAATCTCTAAATACAATATACTACAGTGGGCTCCTCTCTTATTAGCCAAGAAACAGAATTTGAAAGTAATGTGAGCACAGAATCACTGAAACTGGACAGCTGTAAACTTTAAAAAGATGAAAATGTAATACAGCAAGCAATGTATTACATTAGAATGAGGGAGGAAATGACAAAGAAAGACTGTTATAATGGCTGTTTGGGTGTTGTGTTGCACTGTTAAGGAATCTGTCACACAGTGTTTATGCATGATTTGGATGAGACACAGACTTGTTCCAGGAAGTGGAATCCAAAAAGGAAGTCAAAAGACTTCTACCTTCATAGGGGAGATGTGTGAATGAGAGACGAAGCCATGGACGTTCTCGATCTGGGAGATGTTTTTCTCCGACACCTGCACCAGCTCGGGAGGCTGAATGTCCCCGGGCAGACGGGTTGAGCCGTGCTCTGGAGGAGAGGTGGTGTCCTCATCTTGATATCTGTATTTCTGACAAAGAAGACGAAAGAAATGATGCGACATTGCAAGTGTACAGTGTGAGGATAAGCACTCTCTACATAGTTCTGCTAATCGAAATACTTCTAATTAGGGCTCGATTTTCAGAACGTGAAAACAGAACTACACAGCAGTCTAATGAAGAGGAAGAAAGAGCCAACACTAATCTCCATCTTGCAGGTGACTGTGAATGAGGATCAAAGTCTGACGCAGCAAGCTTTTTGCAAAAACACACAGATGAATGTCATCAGATCAAACAGAACAGTTTGCTCCATGCTGCGCCTGCAGCCTGACCTGATTGGCTTCGTTAGCAGGGGGCCCAGGTGTATTACACAGCATGCTGCTAAACACTTCATAGTACACACACTCTACTCTGACATCAAGATGCAACAAAATGCTGGAGCAAGACCTGAACAAGACCCCTTCCTTTATGGTCCTGTTGACATTATTAACCCTCAGTTATATGATGGCACTGATTGGTCAGAAAATTGTCCAATAATAGTGTGGCTCTGACAAAGTTCGTTCCGACTAAGCAATCTGTTTGGACGAGTTACGGTGGAACCTCGGATTGCGAGTAACGTGGTTTACAAGTGTTCCGCAAGACGAGCAAAGATTTTTAATAAATTTTTATTTGAAAAACGGGCAAGTCTTGGTTTACGAGTGCCGAGTATCATGTATCACGCATGCGCCTCTTATTTTGACACAGAGCGTCACTCTTGCGCTGCGGAATTGTGTGTAATCGTCTCCCCTGCTGGGTCTTAGTGCTCGTCTCTTACTTGCATAATCAACATCTCCCTCTCTCTTTCACTGTCTCCTATGTGTGTGACACTGACACACACACACACACACGCACACACCGACATACGCACACACTCTCACCTTTTCACCCCGCCCCCCACGGCTTCGCAAACACACAGAAACTCTGTCTGTCGCGATTCTTTTCAATGGTGAACTCTGGTCACCATTCACATTCACACACTACAGGCAATTTGGGAACGCCAATTAGACTCATCTGCATGCCTTTGTACTATGGAAAGAAACCAGAGTACCCGCAGGAAACCCACCAAGCACGGGGAGAACATGCAAACTCCATAATAATTATAATAATAAATTTTATTTATAAGTGCCTTTCATAACATTCAAGGACACTGTACAAAAAAAACCCAAAAACAAATCAACAATACAAATGTGAAATACACACAACCAAAACAACACACAAAAAACAAGCATGTACAAAAAAACTATTAGAATAAGCTTTAGTGAATATATAGGTTTTGAGTCTGGTTTTAAAGAGAGAGAGAGAGAATCTAAGTTACGGATGTCAGGTGGGAGGGAATTCCACAGAATGGGAGCAGAGCGACTGAATGCTCTACTGAGACGAGCAGAGGGTGCGGCCAGGCAAATGGAAGTGAATGATCTAATAGAACGAGTGGAAGTACATAAGCACAGACCCGATGCAGGAATCAAACCCGTGACCTGGTGGTGGACCTACTAAGCCACCGTGCCACCTTAAATACAAATGCAATTGTTTTAATGTTATTATGTCGATAGTAACAATGACTAGAACTCGTGTATGCATCACCAAGAACATTCACTCATGGACATTCTTTTTTATTTTAAGTGCTTTATTCTGGTCAGGGTTGCAATGGATTGATCCTGAGGACACTGGACACTTTCACACCTTGAGAGAAATTAGATAGATGTGGGAGAAAACCAGAGAACCTGAGAACAAGCAACGTTGGGACAGGGAGGGTATAAAAACTCTACACAAACAGAAGCCTTAGTCGTGTAAGGTGGCAACAATATCCACTGCGCCACAGTGCCGTTCAGCAATTTTATTATTATTATTATTATTATTATTATTATTATTATTAAAAGGAGTAGTAGTAGTAGTAGTAAGATCATTACCACGACCTTCATAATGTATTCTCTTCACCTTTTAGCTACATAGTTCCAGTACAAATTTAAAACTGTCGGCCGCATGTACCATTGAGTCATTAAGGATTTCAGACAAGCTGGCAATCACACTAGCATTCTCACCTGGTCTCTTAACTCGTCTCTCCTGATTAGAGAGACACAGCAGCACCAGTATAAGGAAGCTTAAGAAATCCCACCTGTGCTCCAGGATACTGGAGAACTTATCGCTTTTTTATTGAAAACATCCTCACAAACTGCATGCCGGAGAGGTACAGCAACTGCACTGCTATGAACCTGCAAATCACCCAAAGAATCATCAGCACTAGAGGGTTTAAAGAAAAGTGCCCGTTTCCCCACAAACAGCTGATAATAAAATGTTACCCACTACACTACTGCACTGTTATTCTCTGTCTATATTGCACTGCCTTATCCACAATACATCATTGCACCATACATAATTCATGTTTATCATTACACTACTGTATAAACGACGACTTAAGACTTATGTCGGTTTCTTCAGTACTTGGGTATCTCTCTCTGTAGGTTGTCCGTTGATTCGTTCTGATTGCTTTTGTCCTAGCCAGAGTTATTACAGAATGTTCGAGGCCTCTTTCAAATGAATCACCTTGTATGTACAGTATATGGTTGCAGAACATCCTAAGTGTTGCTTAAAAGCCGGGAAAAAAGCAGAAAAAATCAAATATGGAGATTGGAAAACCCGCTGTGGTGACCCCAAATGGACGCAAGTCGGAAAATAATAATAATAATAATAATAATAATAATAATAAGCACAAGAAGTAGAATGATGATGATGATGATTACATTTTCTTGCTCTAGGGTCAAAAAGACTCCTCCTTGTGACATAAGGAAAGATTTTTTTTTTTCAATCAGCCTTTATCGTTGCAAATACTATACAAATGCACTACTGTACATGAAACCCTTTTCTTACCATTCATTCACACTTTGCTAGGAATCTAGGCTCAGAACACAGGTTCAGTGATGATGCAGCACCACTTAGGGCAGTGAGAATTAAGAGTGACACCATCTGAGCTTGGCAATTGACAGGGCTTGAGCTCACAACCATCTGAGCAGTAGCCCAGGGCCTTAATCACTCAGCCGCCTCTATTCTGAGTCCAAACTATTGCAAATAGGCTGTTCAGACACAAACGGTACATAAAGATTTATTAACATTCGTCCCATGTAAACATCGAAAGCCAGTTTTAGTTTGTCAATTTCGGCATCTATTCATGAACATACACTGCATCTCAGGCACAGAAACTATTTTTGAGCTTTCTGCCAAGACCTACTTTCTCACAGTGATATCTGCACCAGCAGCCTGATGGTATAAATCAGCGCAGAAGCAGCAGCAGCAGACGGAGCGAGCCTGGCCGTCCTTTACGAGGCAGCCAAAAGGCGAGTGTTTTTCGAAAAAAAAAAAAGAAACTCCCTGATGGATGAGTGTGTTGTAGTGCTGAGATGGGAAACACTGCATTAATGAGCAAAAACCCCCTGCTTGCTCTCTGCGCACAGTCATTATGATGACCTCAAACTGCCAAGCGTGATCTGATATATTCAGCTGCAGGAGTGTGTGAGGAAAACCCATTCTATCCAGCATTGGATTCTTACACGGCTGAATATTGCTGAATTGCTTGTTTTGATAAGAAGACTGATTATAATTATTATAATTATTACTCTAATATTTGATGAGCAATCAAATAAAATAAAAACATATTGGTACGTAGAATAGTACACTTTTTGATCCCTACAGTACCAGATAGAGGGATAGGGCTGTGAGTGGACACCATCGTTCAGCAGAAAGTCTGACAGCTTCACAGTCACAGCATGAGTGGATTAGATTCGCTGGCACACTGCGGTGTCTCCTTTTACCTGCTTGCAGTTCACTAGTCCACTCTGGCTTCACTGTTAAAAAACACCCAAAGCCCCTAAAATGTGTCAGACTCAATACCTGTCAACCTACAAGGGCATGCCTAGTCAGATTTTGCCATGAGCTGAACTGCCAACTGCACTTCTCAAGATGCATCAATCTAATTCATATATTCTATTTTTTAGATTAACGTACAGTATGTATGCATTTTCCAACTCTGTCTCAATAAGAGACAACCACATCAAGCCAATGATATCACACGCCTACAGTATCTCTCTATGCTTAGACATATCTAATCCAGTAATGATGAAATAGTGTTTGGGTGTGATGCAATTTCACTACGGGTTAAAGTGAAACAATACACTGACACAGTGCAATTTATTTATCCAATAGTTTATATTCAGTATCCACTTCATTTTGTTTTGTGGCGCACGGTGTATCCAGAAACTGTCCCAGGAACATGGGGTACAAGGCAGAAATATACTCAGGATGAGACACCAGTCCATCACCACTATAGTCAGTCGATGAACCTGAATGTCTTTTGGAGGTAGAACAAACCTGAGTACGTGATGAAAGGAGACATGGAGAACATGCAAGGATCATATTCTGACCCCTGATCCTGTGTGCCACACCATTACTATGTATTTGGCACAGTGGTACCTCGGCATACAAATTTGCGTATTGCAAAACACATTTCCCATAGGAAACAAACAAACATTATAATCATATTTTTGCATATAAAATCAATCAAAACATTTAGAAAATACGTAAACGAAATACAAATATTCAATTAATAGACCTAGGCGGCACGGTAGTGTAGTGGTTAGCACTGTTGCCTTGCACCTCAGGGTCCGGGTTCGATTCCCGGCCAGGCTCGATTCCCGTCTCTGTGTGCGTGGAGTTTGCATGTTCTCCCAGTGTTTGCTGGGTTTCCTCCGAGTACTCCGGTTTCCTCCCACAGTCCAAAGACATGTAGATTAGGCTAATTGTCATTCCCAAATTGCCCGTAGTGAGTGTGTGCATGTCTGTGTGCCCTGCGATGAATTAGTACCCTGTCCAGGGTGTACCCCGTCTCGTGCCCTAAGTCTCCTGGGATAGGCTCCAGGCCCCCCACGACCCTAAATACAGGATAAAGAGGTATAGACGATGAGTGAGTGAATAAATAGACATTAAACATCACTAAAACTTAAGTTATTAACTTAAGTCTACTTCGATTGGCTATCCACTGATTAAATGGCTCCCAGACATTGTACAGTATGCACAACTTAGCCGGCGTTCGGTTCGACTCGGTTTAGTCGTTCGTATGGCGAAAAATGCTTCATATGCAAAGGCAAATTTCTTGCAAAATTTCTGTTCTTAAAAAGGGGCATTTGTATGCCACTGTATTACCAGCATATTCTTATAATAAAAAAAAAAAACAATAAATCACATAGTATAATAAGTAAAATACGTATTTATTCACCCACAGTTAAAGGACAGACAAAAAAAATAATGCATTTTATATATGGTTTTACATAAAAACAAGAAAGTGTTACAGTTAAATAACAAGCTATATGTTGTATGGAAATTTACCAACATGGTAATGCTCGCCTCCTAAAACTTTTATTGTTCCACCAAAAACCTTATTTTGACATGACAGCAGTCAATACCAACGAGACAGCCCTAATTCGACTGGTGAAGTTGCATAACAACACATCAATCAAGTGTGGAGCCAAAGAGATGCCTTTCAGTTAAGTCTTTCATTTTCACATGACCTACAGTAACTGCACAGTGAAACGATGTCCCAGCTTATCAGGAGGCTGAGGTCAGAGCACAGAGTCAGCCGTGATACAGCACCCCTGGAGCAGACAGAGACAGGTTAAAGGGTCCAACAGCTGACTCTGGTCAGTAACTAGTAAGTAGGAATAATGGAAATGGATGATGAAGATGGACTAAACTCCTGAACGTTCCAGAGAGCCTTACTGTACGTCACCCTACTCGCTCTCTCTCAGGACAGACTGCTCAGATAATAAGCTGCAACCTTCTTAATTCAAATATTTAACTCAAGTACACCAATGCTACTGGGTCTGATATCCTAAAATGACACAATTCTAAACCAGCTTGATCAGGAGAGTAGAGTCTGTAAGAGGGATGGTGGCTCGTCCTGTATAGACCGCTGAGGACAGCGAATTGCCCTATTTTCTACACTTTCACTCGGATATTTGCTGGGTTTGCAACTTTGAATAAAGGCAAGCATAATACAGCCATGAATTTGTGTCTGCTTAATAGATAGGATGTACGATAAGTTTCAGAGTTCAGTGCACGCTGCATTTTATTAATACTTCACCTTGAGAAGTTTGAATTAGCATCACTATGATGCAAAGTGAATGTTTCTATATTACCTGTTCTAGTTTTTGTAGTAATAAATGTACGGCAAAATACAGACATTTCCATGGTGGATATAAAATGTGTTGTGTTTATTCAAGACATTTATTTTGCTTTTTTTTTTTTGTTGATATTTTAAGTTTGAAAAGTGCATTCACAACAACTACAAAAGAATCAAATAAATGTGTTTTTAATAGCTGTCAAATAAAACATTTTAGGATGCACTGGAATAAACTAATATAATATGCGAGAGTGACAGTTACTCCGCTTCACATCAGAGACACTTCACACAAATGTGTTTCACTCCTTGATTTCATTCTAAAATATATGCTCTATGACTGGAGATTAAAGTTTATATCTAAAAATCATTGATCAGCCATAACTTTAACATCACATAACATTACCATTGATTATCAATTATATACCAGTAAACCGGTGAGTGGATCATAGGGACCCAAGGCTCATTTATACCTGTGGAGGGCAAAAGTTAGCCAATCTGGTCCAATCCCACAGTTTTTGATTAAAGCCTAGCAAGCAAAAAGGTCAATGTTGTTGATCTAGCCTTCGAATTCCCCAAAAGGGGGTTACATGGACAAACACATCTCATCCAGAGAAGCCCCACCTTGCAACTTACAGCAGTTAAAGGATCCGCTGCTAATGTCCTGTTGCGAGATACCACAGGACACACTCAGAGGTCAAGAGGAGGTCATGCCTCGAGGGGTCTGCAGAGCTGTTTTGCGTTGTCATGTTATAGCTGATCGTTGCACATCCAGCCATTATTTAGGACAAAATGCTCAGCATATAAAATTTCTTAAAGAAACTGAATTGCACATTTTTGGAATCATTACTTATACATACACAACAGCGCTCCACACACCTGCCACTACAGTAAGTGTACCCTTTTGCATCAGTTTTAGAATAGAAGATATTAGAAGTGAGATGCAAATAAATCCACGCTGAGGTTTGTGTCTGTCTAAGAAAACCTGGGCTTACAAACACAACACTGTGTGTGCAGAATTAAAATAGATGTAGTCTCTCTCTCTCTCTCTCTCTCTCTCTGAGAAACATGGCCTCACCTGATCATCCTGTCACTGTAGAAGCAGCAGATTTGGCTTTTATGCACCACAGCAGAAAGTGAATCTTAAGACACACACACACACACACACACACACACAGAGTACTAACAGATAGAGAATGAAAATGATATTCTCTTATGTCCATGAAATAGACTAGCCGTGAACGTTCAATGATGCATAAATCCAGTGATTACGGAGGTCACGATTCCTTAATCTTTCTCTTCATCAGTTTTTATTTGTTAAGATTTTTTTGCAGAGTGATCATGCATGTCAAGGGTTCACCAATATCGGAGTGAGTGTGATTCATCTCCCATGAAAGGAGCACTCGCCCCTCCCTTCTGTGTGTGTGTGTGTGTGTGTGTGTGTGTGTGTGTGTGTGTGTGTGTGTGTGTGTGTGTGTGTGTATACATGTGTTATACCAGTTGCTCTGGGCAGCATAATGTCAAGCAGCATCACACACATCTGTGTGTGTGGGATCTCCCTTGAGAAGGGCAGCCATGGGGCAAAGAGTTCACACATTATCATAATAGCATAATGCATTATGTGTAATCAAGGAATGAGGATTGAGTGAGATCATAAGGAGGAACAAAAATCAGGCCATTGTTTATACCCTTACGTGATCAGATTCAGAAATCTAAACTGTAAATAATGTAGCTTGCAATAATACAATGCTCATTGATATTTGACAAAATTACCATCGACTCAACAACCTAGATGTCTCTTTTATCTTCACAGAAAAGAAAACACTTTCTACTTCCAATGAACCATCTCTGGTAGGCTTATCTTCTTACGTTGCCAGATAAGCAGCCACTGCTAAATTAACAACTTTTTCAACAATTCCATGCTGAACATGGTTTTTCTTTACTTTACTTGATCTAGCAGTTTAATCACTTCACTATAAATTTCATACAAAAATGTAGTTAAAATGATCAAATCATATACATTCTTTAAAAAAAAAGTTTTAACTGAGGCACACACACACACACACACACACACACACACACACACACACACACAAAGATGTTTTTTATAAACCACTTGGCCTATTTCTACAAAGTCACAGTTGTCAATATTACAACAAAATCCTGACTATATTTCACGATAAAGTATCTCCTCCAGGAGCTCCGGAGTATCCTAAACAAAACCAGCCAGGGCTGACACTGTATGCCAAGAAGTGTCTATGTGTGTGGGCAAAACAGGAAATACTGGCAAGATCAGGGCATAGGTGGACAAAGCTGAGACAATGTGTTCTGTTGTATTTTCGTTCCATGTACTACTGGCACAAGCAGGGATGGCAGCGATCCAAGGAAGAGTAAGTCTTCAGCACTCATTCTTGTGGACTTTATCTAATTTTCATCAGTCTTCATTTTCTCCAAAGCATCTTGTCCATGTACTGTAGGTGTCTTGTCCATGCAAATTGTGGTGGTTCATTCTCAGGGCAAAGAGACGTTAGGCTCACCGATATTAAAACTGTAGGAAGCCGCTACCAAGAGCGAAAAGGCCATAACAAGGCTGAGACAATACATTCGCCTTAATGTGGACCTTTCTCTTTTCCTTTTTTGTAACTGGAACTGCAATAATATTTCCTCTGTCTCTTATTTTTGGGTGATGTTACACAGAGCTGTACATTGCACAATACTGCAATTCTCTCCTCCCTATATATTGCTGATTTAAATTGCACCAAATTTATCTTGTAGGTTTTTGCCTATGATTATCTTGCACTATTCCTAAAATGGAAACATATTCATAAGGAACATGCTGTGTCTGTATGCCCAGATTGTGCTTTTCTTACAGTACTTGTTCTTATTTCACAGCTTCTTGTCCAGGTGGATGTCTTGTCCATGCAAATTGGGTGGTTCATTCGCAGGGCAAAGAGGAAATACAACAGAACACATTGTCTCTGCTTTGTCCACCTATGCCCTGATCTTGCCACTGTTTCTTGACTCACTGGTAATAAAACTACATAGGAGTGTGACTTGGGACTCCAATATAGGAAAGGCCATAACGAGGCTGAGACAATCCGTTTGCTTTGATGTGGATCCAGAACAGTACATCCTGCTGCTACAATATCAACAACTATTCAGCCTTTGAGTGAGTGAAGCAGGTCATTTACCAGTACATACTGTATTACTCACTCACTCGGTCATCGTCGATGACGCATAACGCTGTATACAGGGTCGCGGGGGCTTGGAGCCTATCCCAGGAGACTTAGGGCACAAGGCGGGATACACCCTGGATGGGGCGTCAATACATTGCAGGATACACACACTTACACACTCTATGGGAAATTTGGGAATGTCAATTAACCTAATCTGCACGTCATCGAACCTGACTGGGAATCGAACCCGGACCCTAGAGGCGCAACGCGGCAGTGCTAACCACTAAGGCACCTTCATACTGTACTAGTACTGTACATTAAAAATGACACGCATATTGGCTCATTTATGCGCAGCTTCACAGCTCCAGCTTCCCAGTTTCCATCCTCAGCTTGCTGTGTCTGCACTTTTAAGTTCCCCGATTTCCTCCCACCTCCCACAAGCATGCATGTTGGTAGATTGGCTACTGTAAATATGTGAAGCAGGATGTGCCTAAAACAAGCTTCCTGGGACAGATTAATAAAGCTTACCATGCACAAAAACCTAAATAAAAAATATTTCATTATACAAACTAGATTTCACTATTCAAATGATAAACTAGTTCTGATGGCCCAGTCCCAGCTATGATCCATTACAGCATCACCATTCAGGAAGCTCAGGGGAGTGACCCTCTAACTGACCTTCATGGACAAAACCAGTCCGGGTACGCCTCTCAGTGCCTTGTGCAGCATGTGTCTTTTTATGGCTACATTATGGCCATACGGTCACAACTGAGCATGAAATCCAGCCTGCTTTTGATAACCTCATAGTCAATATGCTCTGTCTTGCTTTAAGCTATAACAAACACAAAATGTTCCTCATGTGTGTTTAAATTCTATTACCTGGGCGTAGATCTATTTCTTGTAACTGGGTCTGCAATTATATTTCCTCTGTGCCTTATTGTTTGGTGATGTTACACAGAGCTGTACATTGCACAATACAGTATTGCTGATACAAATTGCACCATATTTATCTTGTAGGTTTTTGCCTCCGATTATCCTGCACTATTCCTAAAACGGAAACATATCCATAAGGAACATGCTGTGAAGTTTACTCATTTTCACTCTATGCCCAGATTGTGCTTTTCTTACTTGTAAGTCACTCTGCAGTACTGCATTAGTGATTGCCAGTCAATGCATTTTAAAGTGATAAAAATTCTACCACCTCAAGCCAAACCTAATGAAATATGGAGGTGAAGCACCGTTGGAATGCAGGATTGCCTGAATCAGTCAGTGGGTCGTTGATAAATGCCTGTTGTGTCATTTGGAGGAAGGATAACTGTTCATTTGTCCTGCCTTGTGCATCTTACACTTAGAAGTGCTACACACTTAGCAACAGGCCTTAGTGCTTAAGGCTCTGCGTTACTAATCAGACCAATGGGAGATCAAACCCCAACTCTGTCTCGAGCAAGCCCCTTAATCCAGCAGGGGCCTATAGTTATCATAATGTTGTCGCAATATTAATTCCTGACGTTGGGCGATCATGAGTATTAGGTTGTTTTTGAAAGTTAGAATTACTTTGATAAAATGTCACTTACTGTATGGTGACGTTAAACAAAAGACTCCAACACAATGTTGCAATGGAGAAAAAGTCATTCATAGCATTCATGCACACGTCTCAAATAAAATCCATTCGAAAGACACTCATACTACCAATACGAGTTGCTGTTATTCTGGCACCCACGGCCATTAGGGATCACACAAATTGATTTTCCCCACAGGTTTTTACTCTGGGTGGGGTTCCTGTTCAGGGAATCAAATCCCGCTTTTCCACAAGACACATGTAGATACTCCTGTACTGTATTAATAAGGCACTTGTTTTTCTGACAACCAAAGGGCACTGCTGAGAACCCTCTCTGCTTCAGGGGTACCTCGTCTCACGGTGGACCTTGCACTCTGATCCGTTTCCAGACAAGTCCAAGAAGTTTCACTGTACTGTACTGTAATGTACTATAGTTTCTTCTGTAACGTTCTTCTCTAACTATAACTCATTTCTTACATTTGTGGCCAATATTTCTAAATTAAATTTCTGATATTTTAGGACCTTTTTTTTTTTAGATTATTAACCCTACTTTGGACAAACATATTAATATCTACTTCTATACTTGAAACCAAATTAGATCAAACAAACATAAAAAAGTGATCCAAGACAAGCCGACGACAAAACAGTTATTTTTGTCTGTTTCTCACAAAGAGATCCAGCATGAGGGAGCTGCCAACTTTCACAGATGTGCAGCAGCAGTCAACAGCAGCTAGGGTCAACTGTATGACTCAAAGTATGATGGAAATATAACAAACTTAAAACTAACATCTTTCTTTAAAAAAAAAAAAAAAAAAAGCATCCAGCACTTCAGCTGATGTTTATCCACC
Source organism: Clarias magur (assembly GCA_013621035.1). Taxonomy (NCBI): domain Eukaryota; kingdom Metazoa; phylum Chordata; class Actinopteri; order Siluriformes; family Clariidae; genus Clarias; species Clarias magur. The sequence continues at coordinate 235,247 of QNUK01000364.1, forward strand.
AAGGAGAAGAGTGAGGCTCTGCTTGTTATGCTGAGTTTAGCAGGTATATAACTGATGTAGGCGAAGTAGTCTTGATGGGAGAGCACCCTAGTGATGGGTGGGAATCGGCTACAACTATACTTGAGGAAAAAAAATCTGAAAAAACACTTGATAAAATTATAGATCTACAAAAAGAGATGCATAGACCAAGACCTAATAAACAACAACACTACTCTATTTCATACTCCAATCAACACGGTGGACATTAATGGATTAATCTTGTGACATTCAGATGCCAGGCGGAATGACCCAGAAAATTAAACTACTAAATGAGAAATGCCCCAAATTACTTTATGCTCAGCAGAAAGCAGGTCTATAAAGCACAGCTAACTCCGAGCACAGCCAGCAGAGACATGCAGTAACACACTAGTGTCAGTCTAGAGGGATTACCAGCAGCTGTTCCACAGCTCATTATGGAGAAACGACAAGAAGAAAAGAGCAGCTTGCATACTCAGAAACAAGCAGGCAAGGATTAAAAACTTAATGGGCTGACACTGACAGATTAGATAAGCGTAAGTAAGAGTTTTTTCAATTAATTTTCAACACTTATTTTTGTTGCTTGATTTGGTCTGTTTTACAATTTCAGCAACCTGCAAAATTCCATCATTTGGATGAAAAGTAATGTTGAAGTATGAAAAAAACAACTGTTCAAAGTGAAAAAGAGCTGCTTCTTCAAAGAGAGAGTGAAAAGTGCATTCCGCTTCAAACAAGTAAAAAAAAAAAAAACTGGATTCTGGATTCATCAGTGAGTTGATGGATTCTTACAAATGGATGGATGTTTGTTCAGATATTTGATTAACAATGGATACTGCAAAACTGAAGCAGTAACCGAGACTTTTATGGAAGGACAGTCCAGTGTCAGCACTTACACTCAGTCAGGATTTCAACAAAGTCTTAAGGAGTTTTCATTCTTATTAACTTCAAAATCAGAAAAAGGTTACAGAGAAAATGAATGTTTACAACTCCTACAGTATAACAAGTAACTCACTTAGAAGTAAAACTGATTAACAAGTATGCTGTGTCTTTATTAATTAACAGGTTATAAGAGGAATAAAACACTTCATTTCCAGCTGCAGTAGGAAAATTAAATCACAGGATCTCATTATCTATCCACACACACACACACACACACACACTCACCTAAAGGATTATTAGGAACACCTGTTCAATTTCTCATTAATCCTGGTGAAGACAATCTCCTGAACTCCAAACTGAATGTCAGAATGTGAAAGAAAGGTGATTTAAGCAATTTCGAGCGTGGCATGGTTGTTGGTGCCAGATGGGCCGGTCTGAGTATTTCACAATCTGCTCAGTTACTGGGATTTTCACGCACAACCATTTCTAGGAATGGTGTGAAAAGGGAAAAAAAACATCCAGTATGCGGCAGTCCTGTGGGCAAAAATGCCTTCTTGATGCTAGAGGTCAGAGGAGAATGGGCCGATTGATTCAAGCTGATAGAAGAGCAACTTTGACTGAAATAACCACTCGTTACAACCGAGGTATGCAGCAAAGCATTTGTGAAGCCACAACACACACAACCTTGAGGCGGATGGGCTACAACAGCAGAAAACCCCATCGGGTATCACTCATCTCCACTACAAATAGGAAAAAGAGGCTACAATTTACACGAGCTCACCAAAATTGGACAGTTGAAGACTGGAAAAATGTTGCCTGGTCTGATGAGTCTCGACTTCTGTTGAGACATTCAAATGGTAGAGTCAGAATTTGGCATAAACAGAATGAGAACATGGATCCATCATGCCTTGTTACCACCGTGCAGGCTGCTGGTGGTGGTGTAATGGTGTGGGGGAGCTTTTCTTGGCACACTTTAGGCCCCTTAGTGCCAATTGGGCATCGTTTAAATGCCACGGCCTACCTGAGCATTGTTTCTGACCATGTCCATCCCTTTATGACCATCATGTACACATCCTCTGATGGCTACTTCCAGCAGGATAATGCACCATGTCACAAAGCTCGAATCATTTCAAATTGGTTTCTTGAACATGACAATGAGTTCACTGTACTAAAATGGCCCCCACAGTCACCAGATCTCAACCCAATAGAGCATCTTTGGGATGTGGTGGAACGGGTGATTCGTGCCCTGGATGTGCATCCCATAAATCTCCATCAACTGCAAGATGCTATCCTATCAATCAATATGGGCCAATGTTTCTAAAGAATGCTTTCAGCACCTTGTTGAATCAATGCCACGTAGAATTAAGGCAGTTCTGAAGGCGAAAGGGGGCCAAACACCATATTAGTATAGTGTTCCTAATAATCCTTTAGGTGAGTGTATATATGTATGTATGAAGAATGTAAACACAGCACAGTGAGAAGAGTGTAAACACAGCACATGTCTGGTGAACTGAAAATGTATTTAATGTAAATTATTGATTTTCCACATGGCTAGTGTTCAGCTAGTGTGGGGCGTACTCAGAGGTGTTATTTGAGTACAAGTAAAGATACCTTTGTTAAATATTTTTCAAGTAAAAGTCCTCCATTTACAACCTGACTTTATTAAAAATACAAAAGTACTTTTCATTAAATGAATTTATGTATCAAAATTACTTAGTTTGTATTAGATCACAGTAGGCTTTAAGTAACAGTTAAAGAGTCTAGCTCTTTCTCTCGCTCTCTCTCTCTCTGTTTTTGTCGCTGTCTGAAACCGATTCAACTTCTAATTTCAAACACCTGCTAGATAATTAACAGATTAATATAGGAAGAAAAACAGTCAAATATGCATGATAGTCATGATGTGGTGTGCCCTACTGAAATGTAGTGAAGTAGAAAGTACAGATATTTGTTATAGGACGAAGCTGAGTAAAAGTAAAAATAATCCACAAAAAAATAATACTCTATTCAATAAATTACATGAAATATATTATTAACAAAGTAAATGTACTAAGTTACCTTCCACCTCTTGGTGTAATATGAAATAATCAGCAACACTGGTTCACTTTAGTCCAACAAACAGTCTGTTCAATGGCTTGGAAAGAAAATGGATTGTCATTAGATGGTACAGTACATTGGACTTAAATTAACAAAGTTCCCTAATTTGTTACATTTCTAAGCACTAGTCAAGAAAGACCAGCCGTCCTTTAAAAATGACATGCAACTAAAACCGTACAGCTTGGAGATGTACGAGAGTCAGTTGCAGAACTAATTACAGAGAGAAAAAAAAAAAAAAAAATTTTTAAAGCACTTACAATCTGTCTAATCTAGAATAGCTGTGTGATGAACAGTAACCATCCAAGAAGGGATTTCGAAACCTGAAATTGGACTTCACTCATTTGTGAAAAAGTGATGGGCAAGTCAGTCGCCCAGAACATGCCGATTTCAAGGCAGGAATTTTAGCTTAAATTATAATTGCTTAACTGTAAAGCTGTCTTAACATGCAGAACAATTCTTAACGACTTTCCAAAAACAACAAACAAGGTTGGGTTTTTAGAGTTAAATCCAACACAGATGGAGGCTTTTTGGAATCAGGAAAATGATAGAGTACCAGCCAAAATTTTGACACACCTAATTTAACATTTTGTTTGTTGAGTGATATATTTTCTACATTCTAGAGCAATACTAGAGATTTCAAAACTATAGAATAACACACGTTATTAGGTAATTTAATAATAACAGCAGCAGCACTCAGTTGTTATTTTAAGACACGAGGGTCAGCTGTTCTGGAATAGTTCTTGCAAGAACAGTACTGTAATGTGCATTTGCAAACCCATGATGAAACTGTATCTCATGAAGACCTTCCCAGGAAAGCAAGACTAAAACTTACCTTTGCTGCAGAGGAAAAGTTCATTTAGAGTTACAAGATTCAATAATCACCAATTAAAGGCACCTCAGATTAGAGTCTTTAAAGGCTTTACCTAGCATAAGTAGCATATGCATATGTTGGATGCCTTCATCAATGTTTTACAGTGTAGAAAGACATAGCAATCATGAAAGACCATGGAATTAGAAATGGTGTCCAAACCTTTGACTGGTACAATATGTGTAAAATCTGACAAAGTCAAGCAAAATTAACTCCAGCAATATGCCGTCATACAACAAGCCATTTTCTTCTTTTAGTCTGTATGAATGCACTTAGCCAGAGCTAACTAACTCTCCTTTATTACATTAGCCACTACTTTAGCATAATCCGTTTACAGAAAAAACAAACAAACAAAAATGGATTTGGCAGAACAATTGAGCTTGCACTTACCCAGTGGGTGAGCTAATTAATTTATAATTTGTCCAACACTCCAACTTTCTTATTCTTTTTAAGAGAGATCTACAAACACACTGCCAGAAGGCTGTAACTTCAGCTCACACTCACTCTCAGTCACTGTCGTCTGATACACACTAATAAACCACAAACCCGGAGAACTAACTGCCTTCCTTTAGCCCAGTATCATAGATAAATCATAGAGAAATGTGATTTAATGTGTACGCTCACTGGATTCTTTAATAGATCCACCTGTATACTTGAATATTTCTACAATTATCCACTAATCAGCCGTTCAGATGGCAGCACAATAAATAAAAATCTTGTATACAGTATATGCTGATCAATAGCTTTAGGTAATGTTCACACCAAACAGTGAAAAACGTGATCTCGATGACTCTGACTGTGGTGTGACCGCTGGTTTGAGTATTCCAGAAACTAATGCTTTCCTGGAATTCTCTCTAGACCTAACACAGAATGGTGTAAAATACAGGCCAGGAGAGATGGGTCAAACTAGCTCAGGCAGGCAACAGTACAACAGAGGACCACTTTAAGAATCTCAGGCTGCAGAGAGCACGAGTTCAACCAAAACTCAAAAAGGAACATTTCCTTGAGGTTTGACACATGGTGTGTTCTGAGATTGGATAATTGCACTACTGAGTACAGGTGTTCGTGTAAAACTGCAGGAAGAGTGTCAGTCAGAAACCTTTTCCTACAAAACATTTTCCTATAGATCACTTCCATGTCGTCGGTCCGTGTGAGAATGAAATGTGATAGCCTTTATCATCAGCTCATGCTGAAAGGTCAAAAATTAACACAGACTACACATAGGTCTCACAATTGATATTACATATGTAAAAATGTATGGTTAAATGAAGAGAGAGAAAAAAAAAGCTGCAATGTGTGGTATAAACATTGAAATAACTGAACACAGAAAAGGCTAATCCTGTTGACACGCCCATATTTGGCAAATGCTAATGAATGTTAACGAGTATGCGAATGCATCCGTCATGTGAAAAGCCGTCAGAAACTCAAAGATTTTCTCGCAAGTCTTAAGATTTTTCTGGACAGATACCGTAAAAACCTTGCGTCTTTTTTTGCAAGTTGGCTCTGTGTCCACCATGATGGTTCTTTTGAAGAAAATTATAATGAGGTCTCAGGCTACGTGATCTCAGTGACATGAAAGGAAGGTTGGGTTTAATTAGCATGCTAAAAGTACAGGTTGCACCAAAACAAATTTTTATACATAGATGTGCAAGATCAAGACAATAACGATATTACTCGTCATTTTTATGAATATTCTTCTTTTTTATCGTATACTTATTGTGTACTGTAGTTTGAGTCGACCTTTAACGTATGCTGAAAGTAATTAAAGCAGAATTGTTGTATTCAAGTCAAAAACGTATTTCAAGACCTGAATATAGTGAAAGCTTCAGCAATTATTTCAAAATAAATAACGGTGGTTTTAATGTTAAAAATTGATGTTTTAGAAATGATCTTTTATCCCTAACGGTGGAATCTTGGTCTACCTCTATGTTGGTCAAGACACTTGCGTCTTATGACTGATTTATTCATTCATTCATAATGCTGCCAGAACTCACTTAAGGTTGTAATTTGCTCTTGCAGGCAAATATCTATGAGTGATGAATTAATTATAAGTATTTTAAAAGTTTTAAAAGTGTATAGTACTGTGCAAAAGGTTTGCGCCACCCCTCATTTCTTCATATTTTGCTTCTAAAGAGTTTTAATGTAGTCTTGAGGATTAGTTCACCAGGTTCCCAGAAGGACTTTTTTACCGGAGGCTGGAATACCCGGAGGACTGGGCAGTTACTACTACAGTACTGTAACTACAGTAACTTGCCCTCCTCTTTCGAACTAGTTAGTGAAACTAGTTACACAGATACTATTAAAAGTCCATGTTTTATGACACATGACCTCTGACAAACATGACTGCGTGAGAGGACAACAACCAACAGGGTTTGTTTTCACCAAATAAGCATGACTTCTGTCCCAGAGCAATAGTTGAAGCAAAGACAGAAATGAAACACAGATATATGCATCTACTCTAAGCTTGAGTGCCTACAGCATAGCTGATGGAAAGAGAACAGCGCTACAGGCTGACACATCTGTCAGAAATCATCTGAAGCTTTGAATTTTGCCACAAGGGTTTTAGAAACATGGAGGCAGAGCTTCAGTGCTTTTCAGAGTTTACTCTCATACTAAAATATTAAACGCTACTGAAAATAGTCTGAACGTGTTTATTTGTAAGTCTTGGAAAATATATCCCATCACCTCAGTGATCCTTAGTATGATAAAAAATAAATCCTAATTCTAACTTCAGGAAAGAACAGAATGAACTAAGCTGATTAACAGAGCTGATGCCCAGCTTGAAAAGAAACCATTGCTATTTCTCCCTACCTTGCATCCGAACATGAGCGAAATGGTGCTGTTGGTGCATGCTACTTTGCAATGGCACAACATTGGCGAAACGCAATCCAAGTTCTTGATGCTGGGAGACATGCTCTCCGTGCCCAGACGACTTCGATCGGTCAGCGATCGAACAGGTCCCTGGCGTGCGCTTCTTCACACGCTGCCCGCTGACTGATCCTGGCACGCACCCTCATCTCTCGGCTCAGTGCGCGCCAGCCTCCGTGCGCTCAGTGGACTCGCGGAGAGAGTGGCTGAGCAGGGAGCTCCGGAGCAGCCATGCTGCCTGTGGAGAGCCCTGCGCTGGGAGAGCTGATAATGGAAGGGTGGGGGGAGAAGAAGGATTAGAGGCGAGGCGAGTCAGAGTGGGACGATCCGCTTCAGCGCTGAATGCGAAGCTGAGCCTTTGCCATGCTTTACTCTCAGATGAGAGATGGAGGGATTGCCACTCTCCTGCCACTGACTGTCCAAACAAGGCACAGGCAGGAAAATACACAGGCAGAGGAAAGAGAGAGCAGAAAGGGGAGGGGCAAACTGATGCATCGTGGGGATTTAGTGAAAATTCAAACAGTTTCTGAAGTCGGGAGTCTTTGATTGGACAGTTTAAGAGGGAAAAGTGGAGTAGTCCAGGTTGAGCTGCTCAGAATGACTATTTACTGCTTTTATTTCAAGGACAGTAAAGAAAAGAGGACATTATCTATACATACTGTATATGAGTTGAGTGCCTAAAAAGTTTGCCTGTGACCTTTGGAATAGGCTAATAATCTGACTGCCGATGTGGGGGAAAGAATGAAACAGAGAAAGGCATTTAAACCTCTGTGGAACTGGTACAAAAGGTGACAGCATTAATTTATAATGTATAGGAATAGCAATAGTGTGCCTTCAGCAATCTGCAGAGTCAGGATGCTCAGGGACCGTGAGCTCTGTAGCACAATGTGCAAAGGTGAAGAGAACAGAATAAGCTTTAACCGACAAATCTGCTGATGGATCCAGTTACACTCATGAAAAAAAAAAAAAAAAAAACTCATCCTTAACCTCTTCACTTATACTGTATTTGCGTACAGGCGAAGAAGTCCTTTAAATGAACTGAGAGGTACAGTACATGTAATAGTGTTCCTGTATTATGCAAGAAGTAGCCTAAAATAACACTACAAACGCTCCAAGCAATATAATCACAGACGTTTTATTGTTCCAGTATTAAAAAAAAAATTATGTCACTGTACTAAACTGCAAATGATTAAAAAAAAAAAAAAGAAAAAGTTTTCTACATATAGGAGACTATTCCAAGTTTCAAAGTAGTCATTCCTAGTTCCTACAAATTCCATGTTATAAGTCAAATACAGCAGAAAAAAATATGTAAACCAATCATGACTTTAATAGCATTATTAAATTCTATCCTAGTTTAAACTAAAAGGGACACAGAACCATATAATGTGTTAATGTATCAAAATGAATAGAATGATTACAAGTATCTCTGCCACAAAATAATGCAGACATCAGGAGTGGATAACCAACAAAAACTAATAACCACTAGATTATATTCAGAATCAGGAATTTGCTTCATGAAGACTAACAGCACTGCTTTTTATGAGTAGTTTCAAAAGACCAGGAAAGGAGATGAGAAACCTATGTTTTGCCTAATTCATGATGCATCCTCGCAACCGAGCGAAACACAATCCAAGTTCTTGATGCTGGGAGACATGCTCTCCGTGCCCAGACGACTTCGATCTGTCAGCGATCGAACAGTTCCCTGGCGTGCGCTTCTTCACACGCTGCCCGCTGACTGATCCCGGCACGCACCGCACCCTCATCTCTCGGCTCGGTGCGCGCCAGCCTCCGTGTACTCAGTGGACAAAAAATCAGGACTAGTAAAGTCATTCCAGACCCGTCATAGCCTAATTCAGGATCAGAACTGGTGAATAATTTGTTAAATTTCCCTATTAATTACTATCATTAGCTTGTTTAAATTAAATTATATTTATTTTCTTGAAAGCAGGTTTTATCTCATCATCAACTGTCATATAATTATTTTAAAATTCAATGCAGCACCCTTTAATTAGGATAAAAACTGACTTTTTTTTTAATCATCCATTATTTTTTACCTAAAAACAGTAAAGTAGTGATGCAAATATTAATAAAATCTTCCTTAATGTTAAGAAATGTTATATTTAATTGTAAACACACTATTGCGGGAACAATTTGTAAGTGTCTGCAATGTAAACATGTGCATCAGGGCGAGCTCAGGGCTACTGTACCCGCGGATTAGACTGAAGAGTGTCTACAGTGACAGGCACATACGACAGGCAGATGTACAGTAGGGGCTGCTGAGCAGCGTGAGGAGCGGCAGTGAGTTGACCGCACACTCCATTCATAGATAATGTAGCACACAGACATCAGGATCAGGATCGTACCCTTTTAAAGCAATTAATCATGCTTTAAAATGTAATTTAACAGGAAATGAAGAAAAAATATCTACTAATGTTTCTGAACATTCTGAGAAAATGTAAAAAAAATATTTTAAGTAGCAAACTAAAACATACTTTTTATATCTTTGTCAACACTGTCACACAATAAGTTACCACCATCAGATTAATTCCCTGACGGTGTTGACTAAATTCCACATTATGCTAGATAACTTCTGAAATGTGTTATGAGGGGGCGCTCCAATATGGCGCCACTGAATATGTTGTTGAGTGTGGGAGCCCCAACGCAGGAATATGTGGGGTGATTATGTTAATCGGTTAGGGCAAGCAGATCGCAGTGCTAAGGAAATGACGCTTTGTATCTCAACTAAAGAAAGGGGAGTGTCTTGTGAACCAAGTGAGAACCATATATATATACATACACACACACACACACACACACACACACACTGTATACATGCACCCCTTTTTTGTGAAAGGAAAATGTATTTATTTTTTCCCCCCAAACATTTATTTCTTTATCTCGAAAGAGATATATTGTTTATCTTTCAGGCCTCTTTTCAGTTTTCAACTTTCTTCTCAGTTTTCTCTTTTCTTTATCTTTTCACTTCTCTTTTCCTATACCGGAGCAATGCTCCCAGACCAAATGTTCTCTAAATGTTCGCACATAGTGTGCTGGTTTCTGGGGGTTTAAATAACCTACCGGACAGGTGTAGCGCATTTGCTCTGATTGGCAAAATGGCGGGGTTGCCTAGCAACCACGGCTGTCCGCTGCTCTGCCTGCCTATAAAGCCGCGTAGCTGTCTGCAGATTTGCCCTTTGCACGGGCAGACATGGTACAAAATGTACATGGGAGCCAGTTTGTTTTTGCATAATTTGCTAGGTGCATATTTAATGTGCTTGAAATTCATTAATTTTACAAAAAATTACCCCATATATATTCTAATTTAAGGTGTTGACATCTTGTGGTTGTGACCACAGCAGTATCAATGTCAAATCTTTCAAATATAAAACCTTATCAAACTTACAAGAACCTGAGCAGTTGATTAAGTTAAGAGGTCCTTGGAGTTGACCACAAGATTGCCTGAATTTATTTATTGTTTATGTCTGATGGTGTATGACGGTGTTGACAGGAAACACAAATTCAGCAAATTAATGAAATCTTGTTTACCAACTGCTCTTGCTTACTAACTAAAAAGTTTAGCTAAATACATTCCTCATACACTGCCCAGCCCAAAAAAAAAAATGTCACCAAATGGATTAAAATAAGCAAGGACCATTTCTTCTTCTTCAGAATCAGAAAAGGTGCTTCTTGTCTTCTGTGGTGTAGCCACAACCCTTTGGACAAGCAGGCCATGCATTTCTTTTCTCCTCAAATTAATGGCGCTACGAAATCCTGACCATGACCTCCAGGCAGTATCATTGTAGAAACATCACAGAAATATGACTTGACTCACAGCATATACAGGCATGATCTTGTGTTTACAAAGTTTCTTAGGTCAGTTAAGACTCTTACAACTGATTAATTAAAAATATTTCCAACAAATGTCATACATGTTTTAGTAGGAACATTATGAAGCAACATCCATAAACCTTTCCCCTGTTTACACATTTTTCATCCAGCCTTGTGCGCAGCACTTTCTATAAAGAACAATGAATTCTCCTGAGTTTGTGTGTGTGTGCGTGCGTGTGTGTGTGTGTGTGTGTGTGTGTGTGTGTGTGTAGGCTGATGCTAATCACGCTCAGGTGTAGCTGAAGGAGCATGTAGTGACTTTATCAAGATCATAAAATGCTGAATGCTCATGATGGCGTGAGAAATCTAGAGATTTCTAAGAACGCATCCTGTAGTATAGTACTAGTATTTCCATTCATTGCTTTTTTTTTTTTTTTTTTTTAGAATGGCTTTTCTAAAGAGAGTCTTTTCCATGAGGTGAATGACACAAAAGAAAAACAGTATAGAAGTGAAATAAAGAAAACAGAAAGAAAAAGTAATTTAACATCCATGTTTCAGGCATTTAATTTACAGTTTGGTGGATTATGTTCACTTTATCTTACAGATTATACCAGCATATAAACTTTCCTAGTTTAAAACAAACCGGTCTATCACTAGACAGCGTATCTCAAAGTTCTACTTTAAAAAAAAAATGTTCAGTAAAATATAAAATTTCATTCAGTGAAATTTATATGGAACACATTTTTTTCTTTTTACAGTTAGGGCAGCTTTATATTTAATTTTGAGTTTGGAGAGAGGAACCTGGAAAACCCATGTAGACAGAAGAAGAACATACGCAACAGCATATTAAATCCTCGGCATCAAATTAAGGACCTTGAATCTTAAAAGCAGCCACTGCATGGCCCACTGGATAGCACACATCACCAAAGGTTCTTATGGACAAAATACCCCTTTAATCCTATTACAATACAATCCATAAATATCTTAGATAGAGAATTGCAATAAAAACCCATAAAGTATTTATAAACCTGGATGAGGAACAGAATTCTAATGACTTATTTTAATATTTTATATGAACAAACCCATGTGAAGTCATACAGATTTGCAGCCACGTGACTGAATGAGACTTGCGTCTTCCAAAATATACATGGCAATGGAGTCTAACATATCAGACTTGCTTTGCTGAAAAACATTTTATAAACACCTTCAAACTACAGACAGATGCCTGAATGTAGTCTAGCACAAAAACCATGATGATGTGATGAGACACATATGTGTCAAGTTGTTCCCATTTTATTTGCAAAACAGGTCCAATAAGCCATTGCACCTTACATCATGAACCAGTAAATGCTGTGATCAATCTGTGCAGTTATTGGTGGAATTCTATTAATCTGGGCAACCGATATTTTTAATATACACAATACATGAGTGTTAATAGTGCAACATGGATTCTAAACACACACTCACTGACTCACTCTGTCATTCTCTATACCGCTTGTCCTGTTCAGTTCAAGTAGGCCGTGCCAATCCATCGCAGAGCACTCAAGCACACACACTCACAAGTTCTTTGGACTGCTGGAGGAAACCAGAGTACCTGGAGGAAACCCATTAGGAATGCAAACTCCATGCACACAGACCTGAGACAGGAATCGAACACAGACCCTGAAGATGTGAGGTGTATTTTAAACAGATTAGGTGATCATTTTTGATGTAATCTAAATTGTGTACCAACTGCTCTTGCTTACAAACTATTCTTAGGTAAATAACTTGGGTTAAACTTGGATGTCCGAAGACATATGCTGTGGTCAGTGCTACTCTGCTTCAAAAAGGACAAAATGTTGGCCTGCAACAAGCAAAGAAAAAAGCTAAAGAGATTGCTGAAACTTTGTAAATTAGTTTAAGAACTGAAAATGCTTTATTAAAACTTGAAAGGGTGAACCATCATCTTCAAGGAAGAAATGTGAACGAAAAAAACATCCTAAATGAGCGTGTTGGGAAATCACTTAAAGGCTTACTGAAACCAAATACAGTGGAACTTTGGATTACGTACATAATCCATTCCAGAAGGGGGTTTGTATTTTAAACAATTTAATTTTCCCATAGGAAATAATGGAAACTCAAATTATTCATTACACAGATTAAAAAAAAAATACATAAAAATAATTAATACAAAATATAAAGTAAAAATAAAACAAATTAACTGGCACTTCACGTTAGCCCCTCCCCTCTCCCTCTTCTCGTACACAGTAAACCTTCCTCCTCTCATTTGAGTTTCACACACGCGCGCACACACAACGGAAATACTTTTATCGGGAGAATAAACAGGAAATCTCTCTAATGACACTCGAGTGAGAGCACACTAACGGAATCACTGCTGTAAAGAAAAAATAAAACAAATTAACCTTCTTTGAAAAGAATCGTGACAGCAGTTTTTTTGTGTAGAGCAGAGAGTGTGTGTGTGTATGTGTGTGAAGGCGAGGGGAGGAGAGGTGTGTGTGACACGCGCGCACACAGACACAAAGTGCATGCAAGAGAGAGAAAATAGATCTTTAATGTCTATAATGAGACCTGCTTTTGCTTTAAGCGCACAGACTTGTTATAATAAACAGTACAAGCGCGCTGTACACACATGCATGCAAACACAAAATACAGTGGAATCTCGGATTGCGAGTAACGTGGTTTACGAGATTTTTAATAAATTTTTAATCGGAAACCAAGCAAGTATTAGTTCACGAGCGCCGAGTATCATGTATCACACATGCAACTCTTATTTTGACACCAAGCGTCACTCTCTCACCTTTTGTGGGAGGAAACTGGAGTATCCTGGGGAAACCCACCAATTACAGCGAGAATCGAACCCTCGACCCTGGAGGTGCAAAGCGACAGTGCTAACCACTAAGCCACTGTACAGTAGAAATCTAATAGGAAGTAATTTTGGGAATGTTTTAGATTCTCAGCCCTGTTTAAATCACTCCTATATTCAACATTAGAAACTACTATAACCTGATAAGTGGCACTTTTCTTTTAACACCTACTTTAATTAGTTTGTAAAGTATGTCCAACCAAGCTCCATAGAATATATCTCAAGCAGGTAGGTTAAAAAACAACAACATCTGCGGGAGTGGGCAAAGACAGGATTCTGGGCAGAAGTGTAATTAAAAATAAATAAATAAATAAAATCCCACTGTAATCAATCTCTAATCAATATGAGGTCATTGTGAAGCCACACTGTAGTGGTGTATATGCCTATTACAGCTGATCACTCACGTTGATTATTGTGTCAACAGTATTTTTAACAGTTCAGTGAGCTCCAATGAGTTATAGCGTAGCCCTGTAGGCCATGAGATGTATAAGGTTGGGAGCGTCCGCTGTACAATACTTACTACGGTTATGTTAATAACATGCCTTGCAGTATACACAAACTCTGTACCTATGAGCTGTCACTAGTAACGATCAGCCTTTATTCATTTTAATGTACTCAATTTTTAGAAAGGCAACCCAAATAACTGTAAAAAAAACAAAACAAAAAAAAACAATCAAGAACTCTGTTTACTGAGCAAAATAAAACTTTTTATATAAAACATTTGCATAATGATTGCTTCTGTTAAGTTAAACACTGCAAGATTGATTAAAAACTATATACTGTACTTTTCTCATTTTGTTTTAGACATTATTGCTATGCAAAGCATTTTGTTTATTTATGGTAACAACTATTCAAGCAGTAGTTCAGAGGCTTCTGTATTAGGATTGGAAAGGCATAAAAAAAATCCTATGATAAATATAAATAACACAACATTAAATCACACACACGCACACAACACTGTGGTTACAATTAGTTTTGTTATATGTTAGAATATACAGTACATCAGACCACCCACCTGATAATGAGTAGATCACCCATTTCCCGCCAAAACAGCAATGACCGTGTGTTCTGACACTTTTCTATGGGAACCAATAATAAACTTATACAATTGCTCTTATGTTGGACCAGCCTTCGATTGTCACATGCATCAGTGGGCCTTGGCTGACCATAACCCTATTTCCGGTTCTCCGTTTTTTGATTCTTTGCACCACTTTTGGTCAGTTCTGACCACTGCAGACAAGGAACATCCCACAAGAGCTGCAGGTTTGGAGGTTCTCCGTTCGAGTCATCTAGCCATCACAATTTAGTCACTTAAATCCTTTTTCACACAGGGACAAAAGATTCACTTGCTGCGTAATACACCCACCCACTTCCAGCCGCCACTGGCACGAGATATTATAAATGTAGCTACTGTGACAAGGACCAAATTGGGATGGCTAGATGACTGGGTCAGAGCAACTTCAAAACTGCAGCTTTTGTAGGTGGTTCCTGTTCTGCAGTGGTCAGAACATAGCAAAAGTGGTCCAAGGAAGGAAAACCGGTGTCCCGGTGACAGAGTCTTGGGTGGGCAAGTCTCACTGATGCACATGGGGAGTGAAGGCTGGATCCGATCCAATAGAAGAGCTACTGTAGCACAAATTGCTGAAAAGGTTTCCATACAAAGATGTTATTACTTGTTTTGTTGCAAAAAGGAGACCTACCCAAAATTAAGTGCATGGTCATAATGCTATGGCTGATCAGTATAAACAACTCATTTAAATGACTCAGTCTTTTGATTTTATTAAATCAATATAAAGTTTAGCCTGCTTGTTTTTTTTTTAAAGAATCCACAACCCCCACAATTCCCATCCTTTCTCTGACTATGGGTAAAATCTCAAAGAAGAATACTGTGTGTGTGTGTGTGTGTGTGTGTGTGTGTGTGTGTGGTCTACATATTCCTCTTACAACACATACTTTCCTTTCTGACTTGATCGTCTCTCAACAATCAGGGCTGTTGCACACATCTTGACACAGACACACTGTTGCTCTCTGGGACAGGCCACTGTGACAGCTCTGTGATTAAAGCTAAACACGGGACTCTCGCTTTACCCACAATGCACTGAGAACATCCCGGAGGTGCTTGTGATGAGAAAGAAGAGGAACTCCCCTCAGTGGTCAAAATGAGAAACACAGAAACTCATCTCAAACATAATCACATGTTGCTTTATTACTAAAAGAAGGTAAATCTCAGCGAACACAGACGGTTTGATCTGATTTAATACATTACATTCCATGCGTACCAATGTACTGTACATGTCAACACTGTATTCATACCTGACGTGACAAATTTTTGCAAAAATGTTATATTATATAGTATTTTTAAATCCCTCACTCAAAACTTTTTTTTTTATTCTTTGCACTCACGGTACGGAGTACTGAGCACTGCTAGTATGCTTTTAAAAACTGTAGCAGTCCCTTTAGCAAATAAACTACATATCAATTTGTACACGGTTTCAACAGAAATGGTGGACAATACGCTGGAAAAATACTGCATGTTTAATAGGTTTTGAATGCAAAATTTCGACACCTAATCAAAACAAGCTAGCAGGATGAAAGGAAAATGTACATCTTTCTTTGTCTGATTCTAGAAAGACTTGATGGACACCTACAAACAAAGGCTGTGTCTAGTGGGTTGCATGTGTTCATTTTTCTTTAATTCTGTGCGGTCTTTGGATGTTGTTAACTATGTACAGTGGCAAAAACAGAAGAATTATATAAAAAAAAGAATTACACGCAATGAACCAAACACTCTCTGCTTCTGTCCATTCGGTTTTTGTCACTCTTTTCAGCAAAGAAGGTCAACATGTAAGATGCATTAAATAAGATATTTATAGAACAGGATGAAACACTTTCTTAATTAAAAAAAAAATCCATTTAATCTAAAGTTAATTTGTGGTATATGGTTCATTAGAAATCATAACATTTCCAACAGGCTGTACTGTGTGTCTCATTTGTTTAAATTTTGTTATCTATAGTGCCACCTAGTGGTATTCTACCTGGTATTTCAACAGCAAGTTCCATCCACAGTACAGTGCTGAAAAAATATTAATAAGTAGAACATAGCATATTGCCAATAAAATGTTAAATAAAATAAAATAAATGCATAATAACTGGACAAGAATTTTTAAATAAGCGTTAGACGACCTGTTCACAACTTGCAATACAGTGATAGAGTACATCCTTGATACCCAATGTATATATACTGTAAAGCAGTGGACAAAATCCTAGATAACATAAGAGATGTCTGTGTGGTTTATAGTGTAGTTGTGTTTAGTACTATATATCTAAATAATATATACAGTACTGTGCAAAAGTCTTAGGTACTGTATTCTCTTTAGCACTCATTTTATTATATGTGTTTAACATGCCTGCATCATGTACAAGACCATTTAATATTTACAAACAAACCTGACTCACTCACTTACTCACTCATCGTCTGGACAGGGTGACATCAGTGGGCCTTGACTGACCATAACCCTGTTGCCGGCTCTCCGTTTCTTATTCTTTGCACTACTTTTGGTCAATTCTGACCACTGCAGACCAGGAACATCCCACAAGAGCTAGTCACATTTAAAAACTTTTCTATAAATCCTAATCAAGGTATTGATTTGTAAACACCTTTTTACACCCTTATTTTGCACTGTGCTACATGCTTATACGTGAATATTTACATTTACAAGCATGGGGCGAACTCCATGCATTTATAGAAGTTTATTTTATGTAGAAATGTTTTAAAAGACGTATTTGCATATGGAATTGGCTTTTACACAGTACTGTAAGTAAAACAACTATTAGGTTTTATTGAGAATATGCCAGAGTTCTTTTGGTAACTTTGTCACACTTGCTCCTTTTCATGCAAAACCCAGGAGCCTACATTAGGCTTTTTGTTTCCATCTGAGAACTGGTTTATCATGTAAAATGTTGCTTTCTTTACATGCAAATACTATTATGTAATGTTATTTATTTATTGATTCATTCATTTGTATGTTATATTTGGAAGTAGTGTACATAGTAATGCATGCATTAGAAACACATGTAACAAATGTACATAACACGGTGCCAAAGACTTTTGCACAGTACTGTATGTAGATGTGAGAAACTTAATGCATACTATTATGAAATAATATTGAAATAAAAAAAAAATGAAAAAAAAAAGTGAAAGAAAGAAAAAACATCCAGGCGAACCATAAGAGTGGACAAGAACAGTGACACTAAATATGTGACATTACTTTGGGGTGAATAAAGCAAACATTGAGTATGATTTTTAAGCAAGTTTTATTTTCACAAAAACTGTAGGATGAGCAACAGTTAAATTGTCCAGTCTGTTATATGTAATAAATATCAGCAAGTGCTCAATGGTTTCTTGACTGTCGTGCAGAAGGCCCGGGTTCGATTCCCAACCAAAGCCCAATCCCCAGCCTGGGGCAGTGGTGGCTCAGAGGGCTTAAGGCACCGAATTACTGATCGGAAGATCGGCGGATCGGTTTTGGCTCAGTGCAGTTTTTTATTCCAACCAAGCAGAAGCCACAGCTGACAGACTATTGACAGCCAAGATCAACTTATTAAACACAATGCATCAGGCGTGGCTTCAGTTATCAGGAATAACAACATTTAAGACAAATGATCTTTGAAAATGGACGGATGATGTGCTGCCAACTTGCAGAAGAGTTACATATGTCTGTACCTCTCTGTAGGAACCGTACACACAATCATTCACAAACACTACTTACACATTACAGAAACTCGATTATTGCCACATCCCAGCACAGTGCTGAGCTCGCTCCAAATCATTTCCACATGTTTGGGCCATTAAAGGAGTTCCTGGGGGGCCAGCATTAAAGACATGAAGCAGGCTGCCTGAGAAAACCTTCTCACTTTTACGGTATGCAAACACTAGTTAAACGCTAGGATTAGAGGGTTAGTGCAGCAGGGGATTATATTAAAGGAAAAAATGTGTCTCATGCGTTCTGTTATTCAGCACAATCAAAAGTCCCAGTTTGACTCGTACATGTTCAGCAGAGAATTTATGAAGTGCAATGACACTGACATCAGGGCCTTTGGAAGATCAGCCGTATTATCTGTTATGATTTATTACATGGTTTTTGTTGCACAACGACTGCCTTTTGTGATGGGGTCATGAAGACCTCAATGTTGTATTTGGAAAGAAGCCTGTCTCTCTCTCTCGCTCTCTCTCTCTCTCTCTCTCTGGTACTTTGTTCCAGTTTTCCTCTCAGTACAGTAGGTGGCAGCATTAATTTCCATTAAACAGCCATCTGAACCGACTTTAGAGTGATCACAAGAGACCAATCACAAATGGAGGGATTTAATTTCTCCTGGTAGATGGCAAGTGATAGCAGAAGAAGATCATCAAACTTTTAGGTGCATTCAGGTCAGTCTGAGACTACAGTATAAAGTAGGATGAGGTCATTTGACTGACAACAGGCGACTAAGCATGTCACTGCATACTCTAAACCAGGGGGATTGAATTCAAACTTAAGAAGATCCAGTCAATAAAATTTTCTTTGGGACGAGGTACAAATTTCATGTTTATGTTAGGATTCAGATTTCTTTCTCTCTCTCTCTCTCTCTGTATGTATATATATATATATATATATATATATATATAAGCAATTTAAAATTTATTTCAATAACATTTATTGGCAATTTTCAGTAACTACAATACATTGATTGATATACCTGATAGATTACTATCATATCAATTATACTAATTTATCAGAACAGCTTCAGGGCCCGGGTAGAACTGTCCCTTTGTCCAGATCCAGACCATGGTCCGCCATGTAGTAATGCCTGCTCCAAACAAATCAGTTTCCTTCCTCACTAATAACTACATTGTCACTGTGCATGCTAGTGGAATGAAAAGTGGCATGCATAGCCAGCATTAACCTTTTCAGTAATTTTACGCTCTTGCCCATTTTTCCTGCTTCCAACACATCAACTTGAAGAACTGACCGTTCACTCGCTGTCTAATACTATACAGTATATCCCACCTGTTGACAGATGCCACTTTAACAGGATAGTTAATAAAACATGTTATTCACTTTAAATCTCAGTGGTTTTAGTGGCCTGGCTGATCGATGTATAACAAAAATGTATTTATATTTAACCCGCATTCAGGTCAGGTCAGTGAATTAAGTGAATTCATATCACTGTCACAGAACAGACTATCTGTTACACTGCATGTTTAGACTGCTATTAATTTATTATTCAAGGTCAGGTTCTTCATTTCTAAACACAACATTCATTTTAATAACAACTAAGACACTGGGTTGTACTTGAAAAGTGTCTACCAGTAACTGACTGGCCAGACCTACTGCACACTCAGCAGAAAATAGCGCTACCTTAGTACTTATTACTACAAAAATAACATATTGGTTATTTCAAACGTTATAAGTATCTACCCTGAAAATAATCCAACTTTCCAGACTTGTTAAATATATGCCAACACTTGGCAAACTGCAATCGCAGACTTCGATGAGGCTCGTACTAAATTGTAGATTGCTTCAACATTCTGTACTGAACATGCTGATCTGCACACACCTCCTAATTACATAAATGTGCCATGAAAATGGGTCCGTAAATATCTGAATATGGACACAAATATATTTTGTCTCTGTAGGTTTCGTAAAAAAAATAATAATAATAATAATAATAATAAAAAATGCATTAACCTTTTAGGAATTACAGCCATTTTTTACCTTCCATTTTCATAGGCTGAAAAGTAATTGAACAATTTACTAAAGAGCAATTTCATGACCTGTTGCGGCTGTTTTCATTATTTCACAACAAATCAAGGAGGCAAAAGTAACAGGAGAAATTCTAAATTTACAGTTTTTGTTTGGATCCAGGCAAACGTTGCAGAACTATTCTTTATAATACAGACAGAAAATATATCCATCCATATTCCAAACATTCCCTTTTTTAAAGTTATAATATATACGTTTTTAAATTATAAAGTCCCATCTAATCCGAGTATTAAAAATAATATTCATTTTATACTGATTTCAGTTTGTCCAAAATGAAGGGCCTTGGTAAAGAAATGCCTGTAATTCCTAAATAGTTACAGCAATATTTTTGTCAAACACCTAGAAATGAAGCTGAAAGTCTACACACCGAGCACGTCTTGATTTCATCATTTCAAATCCCCTGTGACAGTAATACACAATTACGTCACTGACCAATTACTTATCGCCCTGTATACTGAGATAAAGCAGTATTCCAGTCACAGCTGTTAGTATTTTATTACATTAAAGCCTGCTAGTGATGACATCAACTTCCGAGCCCATGACACGCACCGACAGCTGGGTCTACCTGATTTAAATTGCCTGCATTGCACAGGCCGAAAAAGGTGATATATGAATAAATCATAAAGTTATATATATAACTAAACAAACTGGGATCTGGTGACAGTCAGCTTGCATCCACCCTGAGCAAACACGCCACACATGTACAGTAGCTACTGGAAAATATGTGAAACCATGAAAAAGCAAGAGCGGCAGTGCAGCAACATCCCATGCTAGTGTTAAACGCTGCAGGTCTAAATGACGGGTGTAGCCGGAATTTTGCATAGACTTTTTTTTTTTTTTTTTTGCTTATTTAACTGCACACTCTTGCTGCATAAGTATTCCCTTATTTTTATGCATGCTCACATCGTAAAAATTGTTTGCTTTTTCTATTTTATCCATTTTCCAAAAAAAAAAATTGATTTTGTTTAAATTGCCAGAAAAATGCACTTTACAAAAGTTAAGCCGGCTTAACCATGTAACTATTTAATCTGCAATCATTCTAATCACACACACTATTATCACTATGCCCCTGTTTTCAGTCTTCAGTAAACACTTTATTCTGGTCAGGGAGAGCCTATCCTGAGAAGGCAGAAATACACCCTGGATAAGACACCAGTCTGTCACACACTCATTCACATTCAGGGCAATTTATCATATCCAGTTCATCTACTGGTATCGAGGTTGGGTGGCGGAAAGAAACCAGAGAGGCAGGACGAAAGCCAACTGCAGAAGTCTACAGAGACGGCAACCTGAGCTGGGAATCAGACTGGGGACCCTGGAGGTGTGAAGTGGCGAGGCTAACCGCAGTACCACAGTGTCACTCTACTACAGAACAGTGCGTCGAACTTGTCATGCAACTATTGTAATAGCACGTTTAATAACAATAAATACGGGCACATTGGTAGATACAAATATTTTTTTGTAACCCTGAGAGAAAAGGCAGCTCGTAGGCAAATTATAAACCGTGATGTTGTTTTGTAGAGGTAAGATATTATTAATGATCCTGCATCAAATACACTTAACTTATAGTATGTACAAACTACCTCATGATTTCTTGTTACCAAACAAACTTTACCAATTAATGAACGGAGCAGCATGCTCGAGGTGACCATCAGCAAATAACTTGCATTACTTCACTGATGAAATAAAAGTAGTTCTTACCAAGAAATATTCATAAGGGAGGACGCATCTGGATGCGAAAATTGTCCTTTAAAGGGTGGAAATGTTTTGAACCTGACCTGATTTAACACAGCACACACACACACACACACACACACACACACACACACACACACACACACACACACACAGAGCAGCTTTCCTCTGCTCCCCTACTAATAAAGAGATTGCTCTCTACCGACACCCCTGTGCAAACTCAGAGGAGATGACATTTGCTTATGTGGAGCGTTGCTACCTGCTGAGAAAAGAATAAGACAACAGGCACGACTTTGCCGATTGGCAGCCCGATGTGGCACACGTCCTTTATCACAGCAGTTGGTTTTTAGGTAACTTTGCACAAGATCTTTTCCACCATGCTAGACACAGTCACGAGAATTAAAATAGAACAGGAACAACGGCCTGGAGCACACAACATGCTGACGTTCTGGCTGAGCACGCTCACACTTGGACAGGTAATTAATTCGACTCGTGCCAGCGGGGTCACAGAGACTCGGATGGGCATCAGCCTCGGGTGAGACCACAGGTGTCTCATTAGATCAACTGGTGAAGAGTCTCAGCCTGAGGATTGAAGATGATGGTGTGTACTCTGAGCCACATCCGAGCTGGTAGAATCAATTTGCACATACCGAAGGTTGTGAGATAGACATGGACCCTGAATGTGATGACATCTGAGTTAAAGAATAAAACAAATAATGCTCTAACAAAACCTTACAGGTAATATAGTGACATGTTATTGCTCTCTTCTAATCCGTGAGTACTTAACGGTCGCATATTTGGCTAGTCTTAAGACAAGTTAACACAAGATAATGTATTTTTCCTTGAGCTACTGTACAGTGGAGCCACGTCCCACCAGCAACAAGCAAGGGGAGGGTACATTCTTAAATGAAGTCACATTAGGGGAAACATTATAAATACTATATTAAGTATTTATTTTAAATAAATACTACATCTAAATATATTTTAAATATCTAAAAGTCCAAAATGCAATAAATGTAAAATTTTCTCATATACTCCACAGAAACAAGAAAACGCACTGTCCTCTGTCCTAAAGCCTTTAACGTGTCAGAAACTTTCAGGAATATCTCAACATCTGTCTGAGCTATGAGAAACCATCCAGACGTTGTTCATGTGGTGTCGCAGGGCCGCATACGACACTCCAAGGAAATCGCTCTCTGCTCTCTTCTGCATACATGAGCTCAGTAGTGATGCTTTTATCTATGGAAGGTTTTTGTGTTGTCAGACTAGCGTTAGTACCCATCACTGATGAGTAAAACGTTAAATAGTCATACGGTTAAAGCTAAAAACAAGCTGATCAGCTTCAATGTAATCAGTAATAATATTATTTTAGGATGAAGCCCATGAACATGCCTGCCTGTCTTTCGGAGTCTCTGCCGAACTTATTAATACAAAGAAATCAAGTTTGTAAGGTAGAGTATCTTACGCCTTGTTCTGTTCATAACGTCACTTTTTCTCAACAAGAGATTTTACACGTCTTCACCTCGGATGTTTTCTCTAGCGACCCGATAAAGATTTTATCTCATAGTGGCACTTCACGCCACTGCTTTAATTAGTACCATGGTTTGAAAACGTATGAGACAAACTGGTTTGGCAAATTGCCTAATAACAAGTATTCACATTGAATAAGGAATGAGCCAGCAGTGAATAATGAAGGTCTAAATCGGATAATGAAATTGCAACAGTCAAAGTCCTTTAAAATTATTTCACGACTGTATTTATTATTTAATGTATGACCACTATTTTTTTTAACAGTTGGCTTTTCACCATGTGTACTGTCTCATTTAATGTCGGACTTTTCATTATTAGGACTGCAGATTTATTGGTCAATGTTTGTGTTTTTCATTATTAGATATGGCGAATTAGTAACTATTAATTGGAATTGTTTCATGATGTGCAGTATGGTGCAAAAGTCACCTCTCATTTCTTCATATTAAATTGAATATAGTAGATGTAACACCCGTACCTCCACGGATCAGGGGAATAAGATCAAGTTCCCCGGATTACTGAGTTGACTCTTTGTCCCCACCTAGTGTGTCTATGTATTTACTACCAGCACTTAAGCACTTAAGCACTAAACACGAACACCTGTGATTCCCTTGTGTGTCTACTATTTATTCCAGTCGAACCCGTAGGGCTTCGTCGGTTCACTGTTGTGCACCTTTTGTCTGTCCTCACTTGACCCTCTCCTTGTTTCATGTAAAGACTTTAATGATTCTATTCTGCACGTCTCACTCCCAGGATTGAGCAGTGTCTGCAGGTGTGGGACTCCGGGAGGAAGGAAAGACCCTCACGAGTCACAAGGACATTACAAGAGTTTCCTTTGTTTTACGGTATACTCTCCAGAAGCCTAAACTGTTCAAGTTTGCCCACCTGCAGACCCTGCCTGGGAAGCCTCGCTCGGTATCGCCGTGAGCGCCACGGGACGTTGTTTTGTTTTGTTTTTTCTTGTGTTTTTTTGTTTGGAGGAAAAGAATATTCAATAAAGACACTGATTATCCACATGGATTCTGCATCTGCGTCTCACTCAAACCTAGAAGACATGACAGATGAACCGACCTTACCAGACGCAGCAGGAACCCCTCTACCTGAGGACGAAGCCCCCGTCCTCGAGTACATCCGAGGCCAACAAAATGAGATTGACGGGTTGGCCAGAGCCGTGAATGACCTGGCGCGCGGGATGGAACAACTTATGCACCGCTTGCCTTCGCTCTGCGCGCCAGGTCCGCGCTCCACGCCGCTACCACCTCGCCCGAACCCCCCGGAAAGGTATGACGGGAATCCGGAGGGGTGCAAGCGGTTTCTCCTGGCCTGTGAGCTGTGGCTCCTGGATTACCCAAACATGACGGATCTACAGAAGATCAGCTTCGTCACGCAGCAGCTCACAGGAGCCGCTATGGATTGGGCCGCGGCGGTTTGGAGCGCTGGCAGAATCACGGCGTCAAACTACCCGCAATTTCTTTCGGAGTTCCGCACGGTTTTCGACCACCCCGATCAGGGCAGAACGGGGGAACAGCAGCTGCTGAGGCTGAAACAAGGGACTGCCACAGTGGCGGATTATGCTATCCGTTTTCGGGTACTGGCCGCGGAGAGTGGCTGGTGTGACCGCAGTCTCCTCGCGAGATTCAGGGAAGGATTACAACCCGAGGTCCAGCTGGAATTGGCCTGTCGGGACACGGGCATGTCCCTGGACGAGTGCATCACGCTGGCCATAAAACTAGATCAGCACCTCCGCAGCCAGAGACGACACATCTCCCCGAAAACCCCGCCCAAACGGTCGGAGTTCCGCCGTCGTCCCAGCCTCAGCACCCCCGCGACGGAGCCCCGGGAAGGAACTCCGGGAGAACCCATGGACCTCGGCACATCCCGACTCACGGCCCAGGAGAGGAAACGACGCATCCAAGAGGGGCTGTGCTTGTACTGTGGGGGGGATAAACACACCATTAATCACTGCCCCTTACTCCAAAAAGTAATACACATCACACCTCCACGCACACATCACTCCTTCTGTGTTAAAGCACAATTGTCTTATGCTAACCAGTCTATGTGTGTCTTTACCCTTGTAGATTCTGGGTCGGCTGGAAATTTTATAACGTCTTCTCTTCTTTCCTCGCTACAGGCTCCCTTGTCGAAGCTACCAGCCCCTATCGCAATTAAAGCTTTGGATGGTCATAACCTTCGGCATTCTCCTATTAAACAAATCTCTGCGCCCCTCCGATTAACTTTTCCCGGTCATTCCGAGGAACTAAAATTCTTTGTACTCCCTCGGTCAGATCATTCCGTCGTGTTGGGTCTCCCATGGCTCAGCTCTCATAATCCTAATTTTGATTGGGAAAAATCTCGCATCCTATCATGGGCCCCTAGATGTGCTAAGAAATGTATACCGCCTACATTGACGGTCCAAACCACATCCATTGAAAGCCCGCTAGCCCTAGTATCAATAGAAGTACCATCCGAGTATGCACAGTTTCAAGACGTGTTTAGCATTAGGGCAGCCGCACGACTTCCCCCTCATCGGCCGTGGGACTGCGCGATTGAGATTTTGCCGGGGAAAACACCGCCGAGCTCGCGTGTTTACCCATTGTCCGTGGAGGAGACACGGGCTATGGAGGAATACGTGAGTGAAGCTCTCCAGCAGGGTCTCATCAGTAGGTCCACGTCACCCGCCTCGGCAGGGTTCTTCTTTATCGATAAGAAAGGGGGGGGTTTACGTCCCTGTATTGATTATAGAGGTCTCAATGCAGTAACAGTAAAATACAAGCACCCACTACCGTTGGTACCGACCGCCATCAACCAACTCCAAGGCGCCTCTATTTTTTCAAAACTCGACCTCCGCAGCGCCTATAATCTCGTTCGTGTGCGCAAGGGCGATGAGTGGAAGACGGCGTTTAGCACTACATCTGGCCATTACCAATACAACGTGATGGCTTATGGATTGGTAAACGCACCTGCGGTGTTTCAGGGGTTCATGAACGACGTGTTTAGGGATATGTTAAACCGATATGTGATAGTTTACTTGGATGATATCTTGGTTTACTCTCGGTCATACTCCGAGCACGTCCAACATGTAACTGCCGTCCTTCATCGATTGCGCAAACACGGGCTCTATGCGAAGGCGGAGAAGTGCGAGTTCCATAAGAAAGGAGATCGCATTCCTCGGCTACCGCATAGGGCCACTGGGGGTCGAAATGGAGACGTCCAAGGTGGAGGCGGTGCAACAATGGCCGGAACCCCAATCGGTAAAGGCGCTACAGAGCTTTCTGGGTTTCGCTAACTTTTATAGACGCTTTATCCGGGGTTTCAGTATGCTGGCAGCGCCGCTAACAACCCTACTAAAGGGGAAGCCTAAGCGTCTGCGTGAGTTTCCGCCGGAGGCACGCAGAGCTTTTCAATATCTAAAGACCGCATTCACTACGGCACCCATACTAAAAATCCCCGACCCAACCAAGCCTTTTTTGGTTGAGGTCGATGCCTCTGAAGTAGGGATTGGGGCGGTGCTGTCACAGCGTCATGGCAACCCAGAAAAACTCCACCCTTGCGCTTTCTTTTCGCGTAAACTAACACCTGCCGAGCGCAACTATGATATCGGCAATCGCGAACTGTTAGCAGTAAAAGCGGCGTTAGAGGAGTGGCGGCACTGGCTAGAGGGAGCCGATCACCCATTCGTAGTGCTGACCGATCATCGCAACTTAGAATATATCCAACAAGCAAAACGATTAAACCCTCGCCAAGCCCGATGGGCTCTGTTCTTTACTCGCTTCCGCTTCACTATTACTTACCGTCCCGGGTCTAAAAATAAAAAAGCAGATGCTTTATCCCGGTGCTACACAGCCCCTGGGGAACCCATAGAACCCGAGCCAATCCTGCCCTCGTCTCTCGTGGTGGCACCGATCATGTGGGACCTCGACTCGGAGATTGCAGAAGCGGCACGGTCCCACGCCGCGCCGCGACAATGTCCTCCGGGGAGAACCTACGTGCCGGTGTCCCTACGAGAACAGGTAATCATTCACGCACACACGAGTGCAGCGGCCGGACACCCCGGGATCATTCGGACTTTTAGACTGCTAGAGCAAAAGTACTGGTGGCCGAATATGCGGAAGTCAGTAGGAACAGTGGTTTCGTCTTGTGCAGTTTGTGCAACATCAAAAAATCCTAGACACCTGCCGGTTGGTAAATTAATGCCGTTAGAGACTCCTCACAGACCGTGGTCCCATATCTCCGTGGACTTTGTCACGGATCTGCCTGTATCTAAGGGCTACACCACTATTCTAGTAGTGATCGATCGGTTTTCCAAGGGATGTAGGTTTATCCCTTTCGGCTCCCTCCCGTCAGCCTTCCAGGTGGCAGAAGCCCTATTTACGACCGTGTTTCGTTGCTATGGTATCCCCGAAGATATCGTATCCGATCGTGGGCCCCAATTTATCGCACGAGTCTGGAAAGCTTTCTTTCAGAAATTGGGCACCACTGTTAGCCTAACGTCGGGCTATCACCCCGAGTCTAATGGTCAGGCCGAGCGGACTGTCCAGGAGCTCGGAAAATATCTTCGAGCATATTGTAGCAGCCGTCAACACGAATGGGCAGAATGCTTAATCTGGGCGGAATATGCGCAAAATTCGCTACGTCACTCCGCTACCGGCCTAACGCCCTTCCAATGTATACTTGGGCATCAACCCCCGCTCTGTCCCTGGGATGCCACATCCACCGAAGTCCCTCTGGTGGACGATTGGTTTAAAAGAGCGGAAAAGGTATGGGAAGAGGCCCACACTAAAATCTCCCAAGCAGTTCGTCGCTTTAAGAAATTTGCCGATAGACGACGAAGGGAAAGTCCTCCGCTCCAGGTAGGCGATAGAGTATGGCTCTCCACAAGGGACCTTCACTTGAACCTTCCCTGCCGTAAGCTCACACCCCGCTATATAGGTCCCTTTCCTATTTTAGCCCAAATAAACCCCGTTTCTTTTAAACTACAACTACCAACCCACTTACGTATCCACCCTGTCTTCCATATCTCTCTTCTTAAACCAGTGACCCGGGGACCGCTGGACGAAGGTGTGGCGGAACCAGCAACCCCAGCAGCCGTGGAGATTGAGGGCGCTCCGGCGTTTCGAGTCAGAAAACTACTAGACTCCCGGAGGAGAGGGGGTTCCCTTCAATATCTGGTGGAATGGGAGGGGTACGGCCCGGAGGAGCGGAGCTGGGTGCCGGCCAAGGACATCTTGCATAGAGGGCTCATTAGGGATTTCCATCTGGAAAGACCGGAACGCCCGGCGCCGCGACGTCCGGGTCGTCCCCCTCACCGGCCATCCCATCAGGTTGGTGAGCCTCGACTCCCTCCGGTAACACGGAGACAGCCCTCACATCCCCTCTCGGGAGCCGGTCCTGGGGGGGGGGGGTACTGTAACACCCGTACCTCCACGGATCAGGGGAATAAGATCAAGTTCCCCGGATTACTGAGTTGACTC
Organism: Clarias magur; assembly: GCA_013621035.1. NCBI lineage: Eukaryota > Metazoa > Chordata > Actinopteri > Siluriformes > Clariidae > Clarias > Clarias magur. Next base: position 264,158 of record QNUK01000364.1, read on the forward strand.
TTTGTCCCCACCTAGTGTGTCTATGTATTTACTACCAGCACTTAAGCACTTAAGCACTAAACACGAACACCTGTGATTCCCTTGTGTGTCTACTATTTATTCCAGTCGAACCCGTAGGGCTTCGTCGGTTCACTGTTGTGCACCTTTTGTCTGTCCTCACTTGACCCTCTCCTTGTTTCATGTAAAGACTTTAATGATTCTATTCTGCACGTCTCACTCCCAGGATTGAGCAGTGTCTGCAGGTGTGGGACTCCGGGAGGAAGGAAAGACCCTCACGAGTCACAAGGACATTACAAGAGTTTCCTTTGTTTTACGGTATACTCTCCAGAAGCCTAAACTGTTCAAGTTTGCCCACCTGCAGACCCTGCCTGGGAAGCCTCGCTCGGTATCGCCGTGAGCGCCACGGGACGTTGTTTTGTTTTGTTTTTTCTTGTGTTTTTTTGTTTGGAGGAAAAGAATATTCAATAAAGACACTGATTATCCACATGGATTCTGCATCTGCGTCTCACTCAAACCTAGAAGACATGACAGTAGATTAGTAAATGAAATAAATAAAAGAGCAGCAGCCTCATTTCCCCTCTCATCTGTTCCAATCACTCATCATTCAGGATCACCAGTATACTAATCACCGAACCACTGGTTCATGCCTCATGTTAGATGCTTTTTAATGCCTGAATAATTCATAGGGCTTAACATAAAAACCATTCCTCTAAAACTCCTCAGGTACAGAGACTGGACTGAAAACAAGTGTCAAAAACTTGCCAAAAATTAAAGCCAAAAAAGAAAGAAAGAAAAAAAAAAAAAAAACACTACTTCAGGACGTCTGGAGATCTAGTCCTCAAAATGACATAAAAATACAAGAAATTCTGGCTCTTGGGAAGCAAAATATGAAAAATTTATGGGTGGCTCAAGACAGTACCGGGCATCCATTTTTTTGACAAGTTGATATTTTATTCATTAGACGTTATGATTCATTACAGTAATCTAAAATAAATTTTTAATGAGTGTTTAACATAGTGATTAACAGGGGAAGACATCGCTCCCGTCCCTGGAAGTTGGTTATGAATTAGTTGTTAATGTAGAAACAATAACATATTAAAACAAGTGCATTAAAATGCACTCGCAGCCGGCAGTACAGTCTGATTGATTGTGAAAAACTAATCAAACGCCACCTGACCAAACAAAATATAGAAATCAACAACACTCCATAACACCAACAAACAATATTACTCACTCACTTTCTGGAGGCACTTTATCCTGGTTATGGTCATGTTAAATCTAAAGCCTATCACAGGAACACTTGGCATGCAGGACGGAATTCACTTACCTCTGGCATTTACAGTAAGCAGGCCTTCAATGTACTTTTTCAGCTACACACCTAATACGTTTCTTCTTTATCTATACTGCGAGTACAGTAACTGAGACAGATCTCTCTAAGCTTCTGGTGCACTGTATGTGACCGGTATGTCCTTTCTGATCCAGCTTTCCAGGGCAATATCCACTTCTGGTATCACATATCATACATAATCACATGAATATATCATTCACTTACTGTATATCTTACACTTCAAGACTCATAAACATCCAGCTTAGAACCATGTGGATTTTGATTATTCCGGTTACCTTCCTAAACCACCAGATCGCCAGATTGATGCCCTGACCTCGAAATACGCTTCCAAACCTGAACATTTTTCCAAAATGGAAAAGAAATATTTGATTAGGAAAGTTTTTGTAAACTTTCACAAAAATAATAATTATTGTGCCAAATCTTAAGACAACATCCTGTTATTATTCATCATGCTCTGGCAAAAAAGAATGCATACGTTTCATACCATATGTAGAGGGGCGGGGGAGGGAATTCACATTTACAATTGTCTGGAATCAAAACAGACAATTGTAAATGTGTTATGCTATTTTCATAATCTGTATATTTAAAAAAAAAAAGTCAGTTTAGTCAGTTCAGTTTAGACATCATGAAATATGCCCTTCCCTCCATTTCGCTATTCCAAAACAAAGCACTGCGCTTCGACACGTGATTCTGAAAGTCTTCTAGTTTTCAATCATTTTTATGAGCCAAGTCTGTGCAAATGTGTCTTACTTAAAAAAAGAAAAAAAATCTGCACATGATCAGAAAACAACAGCATGAAGCTCAAGACAGGACAGCTGGGGCTCTCATTAAACCAGAATGTTCTTCTTACATCTCTCAACCGCTTTCCAATCTCTGCCTGGCTCTCGCAGCACGTCCTTGAGTGTGTAAGAAAAAAAAGAGTGTGTGTATATGTTTGAGTGTGTCAATGAGTGAGAACGATGTGTGTGTAGGGCATGTGAGTAATCTTTGTGTAATATGCATACACAAGAACAGCAGGGAGCAAGAAAACTGTGGCTCATTGAGAAGAAGGAGTATGCTTTTTTCTGAACACACACATACGCACATCACTGGTGTCTGCCAATTCACATTACACTACAGTGTTCTAACATACTGTATGCATATACAAAATGGACCATAAATGACTTATCAACATACAGTACTTCTTGAACATAACCTCAAAAACAGATATTGGCACTAAACATCACCTGAACCATTTAGAGGTTACAATATACAGCGTAACCTCGGCATACAATTTTAATTTGTTCTGGAGGAGAGTTCTTAAGGCAAAATTTCATGTTGTGATACAAATTTTGCTTTATAAAAGAATGTGAATGGAGATAATCCGCTCAAACCACCCAAAAATATTACCAGTCTTATAAAAATTTAAAAAAATCACGTAGCTTTCTCTGACTGAAAAAAAAATTCGGAAACTCGCTTTGCTTAGCTTTCCACTCACAAGTTTTAAACGGCTCGTACCCGCATTTTAGTCATCCAAAATAAGTAATACAGTGGAACCTCGGATTGCGAGTAACTCGGTTTACGAGTGTTCCACAAGACGAGCAAATATTTTAAATAAATTTTGACTTGAAAAACGAGCATGTCTTGGTGTACGAGTGCCGAGTTTTTTGACAGACACACACACACACACACACACACACGCACACGCACACACGCACACGCACACACGCACTCTCTCCCCTTTACACCCCCCCCCCCCCCCCGGCTTCACAGAGACACACACACTCTACTCTACACAGAAACTCTGCTCTGTCGTGATTCTTTTCAAAGGGAAGGTGCTGGTTCATTTGTTTTGTTTTTTTACTTTACAGCAGCGATTCCGTTAGTCCGCGCTCACGCCAGTGTCATTAGAGAGATTTCTTTTTTTCCTGTTAAAACAGTGTTTCCGTTGTGTGTGTGTTTGTTGTGAAACTTAAAAAGCAAGGTGGGGGGAGGGAGGAGGAGTTTTACTGTGTGAAACAAGGCGAGGGAAGGGGCTAATTCCACACACACACACACACACACACACACACACACACACACACACACACACACACACACACACAAATACACAGCGCCTGCGCGCACAAACGGAACCACTTATCTGTTGGGATTTATTTGAACTTTTTTTAAAGGTAAAGTGCAGGTTAATTTGTTTTATTTTTACTTTATATATTGTATTAATTATTTTTCTGTATTTATTTTTTTGGGCTATAGAACGAATTATTTGAGTTTTCATTATTTCTTATGGGAAGATTTGATTTGGTTTACAACGAATTGTTTTGGAACGAATTATGCTCGTAATCCAAAGGTTCACTGTAATCTCCTTTAATCGTTTGATATTGAGATGTGTCTGCTACTGATGCTCTGTAAAGCTTTCATAGGGCTCTAATCTGAGGTGCTGGTTGTTAATAGGTTATTTCTGAGGCTGGTAACTCTAAATGAACTTCTCCTGCAGAAGAGAAGTTTTGGTCTTGCTTTCCTGGGACGGTCTTCATGAGAGCCAGTTTCATTATGGTGCTTGATGGGTTTTGCAAATGCACTTGACAATGTTCTTGCAAGAACTATTCCAGATCAGCTGACTTTCATGTCGTAAAAGAACGTAACATGTTGTTACTTAATTACCTAATGGCAAACGTGTTATTTCATACTTTTGAAAAAAAAAATCTATATTGTTCTAAAATGTAGAAAATAAATCTGAACTTGTCTCCAAACTTTTGACTGGTACTGTATTCTGTGACAGATCATGTAAAATGTTACAACACAAAAGACACCACAATGCATGATAGACAAGATACTAGACAACGAGATAATACTGTAACATTGAGTTTCTTAGGAGCCAGCTGTATAAATAGGCGAGCATCTGGGCACGATTTGTTTACTCCGACAACTGTCCCTGTCAGCAAGCAGCAATAGTTTCTACTCTACGCTCCCCTATCTGAATATAACTGCCTGATTTACAGGGAATATTTCATTTATTGAAATGATTTTAAATGAGCAATTTTTTGCCCTTATCCAAAGCCAAGTGTCTTTAAAATTTTGCACATGATCTCATTAGGGATTAGGGAAGTTCCAGCATTATGGATGTGACGTTTGGACTCTACCACAGTGATAAACAAAAAGCCTCAGAGCATGGACAAGCTTAGTGTGTAAGTTACTTTGCATTAGGGATGCATGATTCAATAATGAAAAAAAATTAAATAAAAATAGTGAGATTATTTAGACACATATTGTGATTGTGAGTTCAACTACGATATGTAACTATTTAGTGAACCGTTCTGTATTAAAATGTATTTATCAGGGCTAACTGTAAATAATGATAGGATGTTTGCCAATATTTATTTATCAACTTAATTCTTTTTAAAAGATAAAGAAAAAGTTTTTTAATTATCAACTTAAAATAAAATTGAAAATGATAAAAAAAAAAGTAAACAAGTACTTAAATTATTGACTCTACATACTATAAGTACATACTATACCTTGATAAATAAAAGAAATGTTTTTTTTTTGTCTGTACTGTACATTGGCCTGAACTCGCTCTTTCAATAGAAAGAGAGAAAATTCTATCTCAGACAAAATTCTGTTCAGCCAGATTGTGTCACCGCAAAACTGGCTGGTAAAATTTAATGACACTTTGGCAAGATTTACCTGAAGGTAAACCTGTGCCAGAAATGAAATTAAAATGTGAAGTAGAAAGGAAGTTAATTGCAGTTATGTTCCAGACTAAAAACCGCAAGATTTGGCAACACACTGCGCATGCACCAAACTGTGGGCGCGTCTTAAATCGACTGCTGGACAGAATTTATTGAACCCTTTGCAGTACTTAGATATCTGCCTGAAGTTTCAATAAATTCTGCACCATAAGTGAATTTAAATTGCTGAGTAAAAGTGATATTATGAGCAGGTAAGTGCTGGATTTAATAACCTACATTTAAAATGAGCTACTAATAAGCTACTTACTCAATATAAACACTTGCACCAATAGATACTAATTAGAAAAGCTAAACTAAATATTTTTACTGGGATTAGTTCATATTTTCATCACTGAAATAACAGCGGTGAAGTGGTATAAGTGAATTTTAATCTTTATCCAATCTCTTTTTTTTTTTTTAATTCTCATCTGTTATGCAGAGAGATCTGCCGTACAGAAAGACAGGCAAACATGTACTGGCTTCAATCAGAAATAATAATGTCAATGATTACATTAAAGCTGATCAGCTTATTTTAAACATTAACCTTTTAGCCATTTCTACAAACCTTTTTTTCTGTCAACAACGGGTACTAACGCTAGTCTGTAACAAATTACAGCATTTGTCGAATAAATCACCGCACAGGTCCATATTGCAATTTCCATCTTTATGTGATTAAGTGTGCAGCACTATCTCTACAGCTAAAAACAAATACTCAGAATTCATACTGAAAAGCATACAGCGCTTTATCAGTGTTATGGATTTAAGATCGATATTTGTGTGTGTGTGTGTGTGTGTGTTGTGGACTTAGCCCTTTCTCTCGCCGCGTCTTACACAGTAAAACTCCTCCTCCCTTCCCCCACCTCGCTTTTTAAGTTTCACAACAAACACACACACAACGGAAACACTGTTTTAACAGGAAAAAAAGAAATCTCTCTAAATGATACTTGCGTGAGCGCAAACTGACGGAATCACTGCTGTAAGGTAAAAAAAAAAAAATGAACCAGCACCTTACCTTTGAAAAGAATCGCGACAGAGCAGAGTTTCTGTGTAGAGCAGAGTGTGTGTGTATTGAACTGGAATAAGTGATTTCGGATAGACTGACATTATGGATGTGACACGCCTCTATCCACCCTTTACAGATTGTATAAAGAACATACTTAAACAGTGATCTTTAACTGAAATTAATCTGGATCTATTGCTGATATTTTTCTGGTCCCCTTTCCTCTCTCTTTCTTTTCAGTTTTCATAATCTTTGTGCCTTTTTGTGCTTTACTGTTTACTGTAAAACTTTAGTAAGTACAAGAGTTATTTTTTAGTATGATTTGTAAGAACCAGATGAACTATGCCTATTTTTCCCAGATGGTAAAGTTGACCTTTGCATGAAATTTCTCCAAGTGACATCTAGATGACTCAATTAGGAATTACAGTAATATCTTAACCACCTTTAACACCCCAAACTCTGACCTCTGACAGATACTTATTTACAGAGATATATGATATAATTCCAGTTTTTAAAAATGGTTACTAGTTCTGCTTTTAGCTATACCATGCACTTTTGCCATTTTGTATATCTAGACGTGTGTAAAAATGTGTCAGAAAAGAACCAAATAAGCGAGTTGGTCTGAGGTTATTTAGCCGTAGGCAACCATAGACATGTAGACATGCTGACATATCTGATCTGCAAGTACAAGTACAAGTTAAACAGGAGAAAATTACATTTAGAACCTAATTTTTCCTCACCAATATTTTGACAGAAGGGATCTGATTGCACAGTGACTTGATAAGGCTTATGTCTGTTTCATCACAGCACGTAGATATCCTTGACATGTGACATTCAGGAATAAGGCTCAGAACCTTGTGCATCCTGGTGCCATCTCTGCCAGCGACGCTGTGTTTTCTGACACCTTTCTAACTGCGCCAACATTATGTTTTTCAGCAACTTAAACCACAGTAGCTCTTCTATTGGATTGGACAACATGGGCCAGACTTCCCGCTCCCCACATGCATCAGTGAACCCTGGCGACCCATGATCCCTTTGCCGGTTCACCGGTTTTCTTTCTTTGAACCACTTTTGATGGGCCTGACCACTGCAGACAGAAAACATCCCACATGAGCTGCAGCTTTGGAGTTGCTCTGACCCAGTCATCTAGCCATCACAATCTGGCCCTTGTCAAAGTCACATCTTAATTCTTGCCTGTTTTTCTGCTTCCAACAAAAACTTCATGGACAAAACTGTTCAAACTGCCTAATATATCCCACCCACTTCTAGGCGCCATTGTAACGAGATAATCAATGTTATTCACATCATATCTCGGTGGTCATACTGTTATGGCTTATCAGTGTATGCTTCATTTATATTTTCCTACATAAATGCTTATGTGGCTCATGAAGAATTTGAGTTTGACACCCATGGTCATGTCCTTGTATGCTGTGGTATAATGTTAATTTCTTTAACGAAAATAATGATGAAAAATGAATATTCGTTGAATATTGACAGTGAAGACATAAGCATGCAATATCGTTGACGAAAAAAGACGAGACTAAAATGTGGTTTAAAAAATCAAAACTAATAAAACATCTGTCTTTACTTTCGTCAACATTTCATTTTCGTCCCAATCCGTGTTTTCCGGATCACAGTGAGCGGCGGATCAGGAGTAGTTTGACCGTGCAGTGATCCCGTGGTACAAGCTCAGTCATCTTTAACTTTTCGTCATCACAGCAGTGTTATTCGAGCCAAAGAGAATAGATGATATTTGGGCCCATTTTTATGAGAAAATGGGTTTTGGCTAGACTAGACTGACTGTAGGAATAATCAATAATAATCTTATTGCTAAAATGTTACGTTTTCATTGACTAAAACTAAACAACAATACATACAGTATGAGTTCCTCTGACTAAAACTAGAAAAATATACGTATAGGGTCCACTGACTAAAACTAGACAAAAATACATATAGGTTCCACTGACTAAAACTAGACTAAAATGTCCAGACTTTTAGTCGACTAAAACTTGACTAAACAAAAATAGGAAGAGATTGACTAAATATGATTAAAACTATCAGGGGCATTTATCCCGGGACTAAGACTAAAATTGAAAATAACAGACAAAATGAACACTACTGTGGTTTTACAACTGCACATCATTTGGGCCCGAACATGTTACAGCATGACAAGAAAGTGTGAAGAGGAAAAACTAAATTAGTCCACACAGAGCCTCAACATCTTAACACCTTGAAGAGCTGAGTGCACCCCAGGTGTTGCTCTCCTGGCTGACTGGGCAAATCTTATTTGACATTTGACCTTGCTGTGACCTTGACCTTGTTTGGATCATTTCATAAATCAAATCAGTTCATCTACAGGTTACAGTGATTATTCTAAATAAACCCTACAAATATTTAATCACTTGCTCATGACATATTCCCCTAACAGGAATCTCAGACGTATTTACAGACAGATGGACGCACAGATGGAGGAACGATCAAATGGTGGAGGCAGAAATATTAAACATTATTTGGTCAACCTGATTTGAATTGAACAGTGCTGTGGTACAAAACAAATTTAACGTTGGTCATTTTAGTTTAAAGCTGCTGTTTTTTACGTACTCTGCATTCTGTTGGGAATTTTTTTTTTTTAGAGCGGCATCCACATTTCATACTTTTTAGAGACTACTATGAAAAGGCCAAAGCACTCAGTAAAGACAAACTAATGCATGGGTGTTCAATCACCGTACAGTGCACTTGATAAAAGGGTGAAGGAAAAAAAAATCTTATGCAATCTATGACAAAATCTCAGCTTTTTTTCCTTCTACTACTGGAATCAAGCAAGCAAATTATCCATCAGCAACACGCTATTAATCGCATCTTTAATTGGTGTTACTTTAAATTGTAATTACAATAACGAGAGTTTTCTATTGCACAGGAAAGGAAAAGGCAGGGAATGCAATGTGACACGAGCCAAAAAAATAATAAACCGTGTTGGTTTGGGGAGCCCTGCTTTAAAGAGTCCTGCACTTCTGTTTCTCTGCACAGATGTTCTTTTCCACCTCCTGTACACCGGTATGACTCACTCACCAAGGAGCAAACACATCAAAGTCTGATGCACATTACATAAAATCAAGCTTTTACATATTTCATGTGCACGCAAGAAGGAGGCATGGGCATGCTCGTGCTAGCAACGCTCAAACCCAAATGATTTTTGTTACAAATTTGTTCCACTTGCTTAAAGGATATTGGAGATTCCTTTACAGGTAGGCTTGAGCACCGTTAAATTATAAATCATCTACAAGTTCGTGAAACGGATAAGGCTATTTAAAGATTCAGCCACAACTTTGTACTGTACTTTACAGTAGTTATATCACTTACAATAAATGACTAAACACTTACTGATCAGTTAGGAGTGAGACTTTTTCCAGTCTGGTTGCTTTCATGAATAATAAATGCATGATGAATTTAAAACAGAAAAACTGTCCCCCCCCCCATCCCCCCCCCCAGACTTTACGCTAGAACAAGGACACAGGACACACCTCGATCCTGTGCTTGGGAAAGGAAAGTTAGATCCTCGATTTTTCATATTGATATATATATGATCATATTAATATATATTCATCTATTGGATGTTGTGTAGTTTATTAATTTTTACATGAACAAAGTCATATTTTTTTATTATTACATGAATTTTCTATATAAACATTTTATATTTGCTACATCACACACACTCATCATCTCTGAAAGAATTAATAATAAAAAAATAATAATAAATGGATTATGAAATATCAACCTATCCAACTACAGAAATTATAAAATCTATTTCTATAGTACTGAATTTGAATTCTGATTTTTAAAGAAATATTGTAAATAAATAAAGTTTAATACTAAAAGTTTATACAATTTGCATAATGCTGTTTGGAATATACACGTATTAGATTTTAAAAAATTCCACACTAACATGTCATTTTAATTATTAAAATGTTGTTTTTCATGTTGAACTTCGATATATGAAGAAATAATGCCACGTCAATGCTAGAAGTCTTCATTATAACCAGCTGAGAGATTTAAGAAAGTAAAGAACAGTCAGAAGAAACTTCTCGACACACATTAGCCTTACCTTAACCTTAGTACTAACGATGCACAAGCAGTCCATTGTGCGCAGTGCATTCACCATCTCCTCCTAGCATCCCTGTGTTTCAGCATGAGCGGCGGCACGGGTGTGTGCGCGTGAGGCACAGAAACATGAAGCCCGGTACAAACTTCTCATCTGATCCAGCTCTTCACATCCACACCAGCTCTGTCCCAAACCGCACCCTGACGCACGACACAACCGCTCGCACACATCACCACCGCATATTACCATAGTCGTTAGTTATAGTCCAGTAAGATACTGTATATGTAGATTTGAACAAAATATGCTGCTCAAAAGACCCAAGTGTGAACTGGTGGTTTTCCACAAGAGGATGCTGAGGAAAACCCTGCGCGCACGTTCCTGTGTGCATGTGTTTGTTTGTGTGGAAGAGAGGGCGAGAGAGAGAGAGAGAGAGCGAGAGATCTCAGGCATACTCAGATTAGTGTGAGGATTTAATGAGGGACTATTTAATGTCTTAAAGATCTTATAAATAGATGAATGAACTCCACAAGAAATCGATTTGTGTTTGCACTAATACTGCAGAGCAATGCTTGTTTCATTTCATCTTTGCTTAGAAAAGAAAAATCTAAAGACCCTGATAACCTTACTGATGTACAGAAAAGAGTCCTTAATTCTTATTATTCTTCATTGGTGAAATATTTACACATGTTGCACAGGTAGATAAAAGAGAAATCCTGCACTAATAATATGAAAAACTAGCCATTTGAAATAAAAACGCATTGTGTAAACTACTGAACAATGTTTAAACGAATTTTAAATAGGAAGGAGTGGGGTGGCGTAAACCGTAGATAATCCATAGGTAATAGGTAGATATTAGCCATGCAAATACTTGCTCTGATCTTTTTTTCTCTTGTTGGAATGAATGTTGCCCCATAGTGGCCATGTAGACGGAATATTGGGTGACAAGAGGGGATTTAAACAAGAAATTCTTACGTTTCTAACCTAGTCAAACACTGTGAGAACAACTCTCTCACCTCTCTTTACTTTCATCCACAGGGTGTCTGGCTGTAAACGAGGTATTGAGTGGCTCAGGTAACGCATCTAACCAAGCATAGATGAGGTTGAATTTGTGAAACAAATCAAAATGAGGAAGGTGGGATTAATTAATCCCGTGTTAGAATTCAGCAAAAAGCATGTGGCAGACTCCGCAAACACATGGAAGAAAGTTCTCTGGTGAGATGGTGAGACTAAAATGGAACCTTTGACCATCATGAGAAACAACACTACAGTATGTGCGGGTCAAACCCAACACTTTCTGTCACCCTGAGAACACCAATCCTGCAGTGAAGCATGGTGGTGGCAGCATTGTGCTGTGAGAATGCGCTTCATCAGCAGGGACTAGAGAAATGGTCAGAATGGAAGAAAAGGTGGACGGCAGGGTAATTCTTGAGGAAAACCTGTTTCAATCTGCCAGAGATTTGGAACTAGGATGGAGTTTCTTCTCCACCCAAGGTGACCCTAAACACACTGATAAATCTATACTGGAGTTTGTTTTAATGGATGTATTGAAATATATAGAAATGTATTGGAATTTATTTTTCTTATCTTTATGTCCAGGGGGGGAAAAAAAGCTTTCCACCTTCACAGTAGTAAGTTGTGTTAATCAAAGCGTGCACGCCAGCCAAAAATTGTCACATGACTAGTGAATAGTGAATAGTTTCACAAGCTACTGTAGTTTCCTGTTAAATCAACTAGTGGCTCAAAAATCCTTTTATATACTTTTCCCCATTGCAGCGCTAAATACACAACCTTGTCTGGAATTTGTTCCATTCACTCATGCTTGGCTTGTTAGCTAAAAAAAAAATCATAGTTTGCCTTTAATAAACAAAGTCAAGGTGAAAAGATGGTGCATGTTCAACTTAACAGGAGTGCTTTTGGTAACAGCTAGACTCTTGAGGAAAAGGGTTACGTAATCGTTCTTTTGGTTTTGACTAGTTCTAAAAAATTGCTTTAAAAGGGCTCAATCTTTTATCACTAAAAAAGAAAAACTCTTTTCAGGGTTTCTAACTACACCGTAATACAGGTGGAGTGTAAAAAAGTTTAAAAAAAAAATCTTGTGCGGGATAAATAAGCACGTGTAGTGCTTTAAAAAATAAGATTGTAATATCATGATACATCACATAAGGAGCGATTCCAGTCATCGAATTGTTGATATAATGATCCTTGATTATGTTAAGCTTTAAAATGCAGAGACAGTAACAGCAGAAACACTCATTGCGCCACACCTTTAACCATATAAATGCAGAACTACAATTAAATTCAGGCAAATTTCATTTGAAATTGTAGCCAGCATTTTAGAAAATACCTCCAAATCAAAAGGTACAATTGTCTTTTTTTTCCCCATGGGAATTCTTCACATTTTATAGTGCTGATATGCAAACATCCTGATAAGCAAATTATCCACAGCAGCATATCTTGAGTGTTAGAATGAACCCATGCTTATCTGCAAGCACATGATCTGTATTCTGATGTTGCTTTGTGTTGCTGAATCCCCGTTCTAGTAAAGTGGATTTTTTTCTTGCTATAAAATCTGATTTGCATGCTTGAAACAACAACTATACATTGTCTCCTATTTTCTATAAATACTATAATTAGATTGTTCAACAAGGAAATTTGATTAAGCATGAAATGGAGTTTACACCCTGCTGTGACATGCCGTTTTGAATAGAAAGGAATGTGCAGAAGAGGTTTACAAAAGTCCATGAGACTTCTATGCTAAAATGAGTGAGAATCGTTCACCTTGAGACTTGAAGAATAAGATACTGACATGTGTGTCAATGTTTACACGTCTGGACTTGTGGTATCACGAAACATGTTTCGCTTGAGAGGTTTTATCAGTCCTGTTGAGGAGCGTCTGCTGAAAACAAAGTCTCGACCATTGGGTGGTGAAGTATAGCACTGTATCTCCAGGACGAGACGCACAAAGTCCTCCTCTTGCAAAAGTAACGTTTAAAAGATGAAAAAACTATTTAAAGTCTTCAAAAGCTAAGACTAAGACTGGATAACTAGGATTAGAAAACTTCAAAAGCTAAGGCTGTTTCTGTGCTCGTGAAGGTAAAACATTTGTCTTGATTAAAAAAAAAAAAAAAAGACGGGACTAATGGTACGTTCGTGACTCCTTGTAAGTGGTAATTTGCAGGCTGTAATAAAGTCAATTCCCACCTCAGCACGTTTGATGTGCAAAGTCAAAAATAAAACATGGATGCATCTGTAAAAGCGAGTCTTTTATTTGCTTTAAAGCACATAAAAAGTTAATTCCTCGCGCTATTACAGTTATGGGGCCGTGTGTAATTATTCAACTGGGCCGCTTTCATAAACTTGGTTCCTAAAAATTAATCCTGCATTAAATATTTTTGTGGAAGATAGCAGACAATTTTATTTTTATATAATATTTTTTTACCTTTACAAATATTCTTTACTTTTTGTCCATTTACTGTACAGTGGCAGCCAACCATGCACATTCCCACTCCCTTCTCATAGTGCTAGTAAAACACTACTTGTCCTCAAATACAGAAATACTGAAAAAATGCTCAAAAGTATTTAAGATACCAAATTGTTGTCAGTAATAAATTTTTTGTCTATGTCTTTTAAGATTGGCAAATACAACTTTTCTCTTCTGGTGCCTTCTATGTGGGTGTTGCTATTAATTTGCATTAAGATCAAAATCAGCTCAACTTTTCTCATTGCTTGGTACACTATAATTTTGTTTTCCTGGCACTCCTTGCTGGAACTGAATTTACCAATGCTCCTTATTGCAAAGCTCACCCTGTACTCATTTACATGATGATACAGTGTAAGACCATTCTCTACATCCTACATCTGATCTGGATAGAACGTTTGTTTATACCCAGGTGTTGTTGCGTATTTAATATGATTGATTTCAAAGTTAATTACAGCATTTTGCAAACCAGCAGCTTTTGCAATAATTAAGAGGTTTCAGCGGTTTATTGAAATTATTCTAATCTGTTTCTCTAACAACAGGCACTAGAATGACTAGGGCTGGGTACTGGACAGCATCGAGATGCATAGATAATCAAATACAGAAAAATCCATTTTCATTTGGTACCAAATATTAATACCTAAGGGGTAAATTTAATCAGTGTCAGTGTGTCAGGTGAAACCATCCAAAACGGGATTCGTGTGTTGTATTTTGAGAGGTCTGAGTGTGTGTGTGTGTTGAGTCGTAGGTATGAAAACATCTAAGCAGTCAAAAGTATGATAGTTTATAATGCAATATATACATAAAGAACATCCCTGCCAAGTGTTGAGGTAAAAATTTAATCTTAATTATTAAATCTTAATTATGCTAATCAAGGGATTTTCTTCCTTTCATCAAAAGCAATTGAATTTGTTTTTACTGAGAACGGCTCATGATGCTGCATCAGCAAAATCAACATGAAAAGACCAAATTACAAGCAGCTCATTAGTGAACATGGCTGTAATCAGTGTATATACCGTAATGTGATAGAATGGCTTCATCCTACAAGCCTGGGAGAAACCTGAAAGAAAATCTGATAGCAACTTTGTGGAAAGCAACTCAGCCTGCCTGGTCTAGAACACAAAGGACTACAGAAGCTGAAGCTTAGCCTACTCAGTCCAATAATATCCTGTTTTTCATTTTTCAGCAGGTCACCCTTAAGGGCAATTTTTGTCTGGAAGCAAAGTAAGAATTAAATGCTTCACCTGTGCTTTAAGCACATAGGAATTAACCTTGTGCGAGCCAAGGTCTGGCTGTGGCCACGAATATATCCACACCTTGGTGGTCTACTGGCTGGTAGTGCAGCCACCCACCTCCTCAAAGTAACATCAATGGACATCACGTAAAAACTGGTCTTTCTGTTCAACAGAGTCCACCTGCCTAACAAGCTGCTCACCGACCAAGATACAAGCTCTTCTTTGGGATGCGGCTGCAAGGACTGCTTGGCAGGCCTGGGATTAGAAGTTAATAGATCCTGTACCAGTCTGTTGTACTGTAGAGTACGTATCCACCCCACTGTCCATCAATATGCAGAGTGAGATCAAGTGGACCACATCATGTCTACAACCAACAAGCCCAACCCTGTGAATCCCTACATGGGGGACCAGAAGCTCCTGCTACTCCCCAGTGCCAACTGAAAGTTCTGGGCCCACTGGTAAGGCCCCACAATCACTGAGAGATTTGACCTAGTGGCTGCAGAACCGAGGTAAGTGGAAAACCTCCCAGCTCTATCACATTGACCTCTTAAAAAATGGATACATAGTCCCAGCATTTGCCAGTATCTCCTCAAATCTACCAGGGCATACAGAGACATCTTCACTACCCAGCAAAAGATGTAGGTAAGTTAGTGGACCAATTTCAGGACATGATCTTAATGGACTCCGTACTCCTTATTTATTTACTGCAATGGTGCTGAAAGCAGAACAACACACAGCCCTGAGGTGAGACAAACCAAAACAGCTGAAATCAAGTAATCACCCAACCTCCTCCAGAAAATGAGTAGTCTCGTCAGTGCAAAGTACATGCTGATACAGTCTCCATCTGTCTCAAATACATCTATCTTGCCAACACCTTCCCCCATGCCAGCTACGTGTCAACGCACTGATTCAGCCAGGAATGAATCACCGACCTGTCGCAGCCATAACTTGCCACTGACCTCTGCCACACCGGCCCCAAACCATGCCAGCACTGCCGCTGTGGATCAGCTGCCATTAAAAAAAGCACTTCTTTACAAAAATACTGCACCTTTTATGCCTCTCAGGGTGATGTCACTCATCTTCTCTCTTTCTCCTGCTCTCTGACCTCAAAGAAGTATAAAAAAACACTATCCTTTCACCTCTCTCAGTTGTCCGTAGAGCGCTAAGGCACTGAGTTACTGATCAGAAGATCGGCGGTTCGATTCCCAGCTCAGCCAGGTTGCCATTGTTGGGCCTTTGAGCAAGGCCCTTAATCCTAAGTGCTCCAGGGGCGCAGTACCATGGCTGACCCTGCGCTCTGACCCCAGTTACACTGGGATATGCGAAGAAGGAATTTCACTGTGCTGTAATGTATATGTGACAAAATAAAGGCTTTACAGCTTTACTTTAATCTTTTCCATGCTTACTTACCTTATTAGTGCTGAGTTGGGATGTAAAATTTGTAGCAGCAGGACAAGACTCTGCTGGGTTTATGGGCTCTGTAAATTTGTTCTGCTTCTCTTGTATGGACAGTTCATAAAATTCCTGGATATCTAGAAAAAGATTGGAAAATATACATCATCTAAACACACCACAACTGACTTAAGATAAAGCAATCAAGATGTGATTAAAGGGTCGAATTTGAGCTTCATTTCAAAAGGGTTTAACAAAAATAGTACATTAGCCATTTAGTAATTACAGCCATATATTTCATAGTCTCTCAATCTTCACATGCTTAAAAGTAATTAAATATTATTATTATTATTGTTGTTGTTATTATTATTATTAGCTGAAAGAAAGTGATATTATTAAATATTATAGCATAATTATCATAAATATATATTTAATTAGGGCTGTCACTATTAACATATTCATGTTTGCAATTAATTTTATACCCTTAAGGCATTAAAATTAATTAATGGAAAATAAATAGAAATTTCCTAAACTTCCTCAATGTGACACAGAGAGCATCTGATTGAAAAACTTCAGGTCTTTAATTGGGTCCTATTAAATTGAACCAGGTCTGAAATTCTAAATTGGTCTCAGAACTCGTTCTGTTTGCGCGTCTCCCAGCTCTGGAATTCATCAAAACGCATGCACCTTGTGTCACATTGAGGACGTACAGGCCCAACATTTACAACAACATATAGATTAACATAAAATGTTGAACATGAAAATAATCTACTGGCAGTAACTATTTTTAGTACTTGAATTAAAATACAGTGTAGTCCATGACTGCCTGTGATATTACAAAATACTCCTATATCAGGGCACTCCCAGGCTTTATTCAAGTAATTATAATAAATTTTATTTAAAAAAGAAGAATACAATAATGTTTCCCAGAGCAATTTAATAAATGACTTTATTTAAATAAACAAATAAACCTTAACCTGATCTGGATAAGAGCATCTGCCAAATCTCTAAATGTTTAAATATTACATTTACACATACTTATATATATAATAAGAAATATATAATAAACATATAATAAAGTTACTTTGTTCAATTGTTTATTGTTAACGTTTAAGTGACTATGCTACAGGGCAGTCTAAAAAAATAAAATAAAAAATAAAAATAAATAAATAAATAAACAACACAGTCTATGATATTTCGTAAGCTTTTAACTCTGCTAAGACCTCTGCTCCAGAGTGTAAATAATTTTCTACATTTATCTGGATTGTGAGAGCAAATGTTACTCTAGGCAAAAATAAATAAATAAATAAATAAACAGAACTTGATATTTATGCTTAAAATATTAGTTAAATTTGTCTTGAAATATGATTGATACAATTATATTTTCTTTGTTGTTATATGTATTAAGAACCTGTAGATTCATTTGACTAGATTCAGCGTATTTTCACTTCATATCACTTTTTTCAGTGTAAGCCTCTTGTTTATCTGACTTTTCAAACCTCTCTGAAATGATCATTTAGCCTGCACGCCAATGTACACCATGCCAGCCGTGAAGCACAGGGGTGGCAGCATCACGTTAAGGTGTGATTAGCTACAAAATAGATGGCATCATGAGGAAGGAAGATTATCTGGTTATACTGAAGCAAGATATCAAGACATCAGCCACGAAGCTAAACCTTGGTCACAAATGGCTCTTCCAAACAGACAATGACCCCTCAAAGTTGTGGCACAATGGCTTCAAAATGATTAGAATAGACAATATGTGGGCAGAACTTAAAAAGTGAAAAAATGTAAATGTAATAAAATGTGCAAGTGAAGAGTAGTACTGTCAGGAGGAACAAGCTTAAATTCCAGCAACATATTCTAAGAAGCTATATAAGTTAAGCTATATAAAGGCAATATTACCCAAAACAGTCTAAGTGTATGTCAATTTCTGACCCAATGGAAATGTGAGGCAAGAAATAAAAACTAAAATAAATCTTTCACATACGTAAAATAAAAAAAGTAGTGATCCTAACTGACCAAACTGGGAATGTTTGCTAGGATTAAATGTCAGGAATTCTGAAAACCTGAGTTTGCCTAAGGTGTATGACAATGTATGATTTTAATAATAATAATAATAATAATAAATTTTACTCATAAGTGCCTTTCAAATACACAAAGACACGTTACATTGAACATAAAAGCTAACAAACTAAAAACAGCATTTAATAAAGAATTAAGAAATAAAATAGACAACTAAGATCCGCAAAAAAATTTATAAAATAAAATAGAATTAGTCAATCAGTGATCCATACACACTAATATAAGTAATGAACTAAATAAATACAGAGTTACAGTAGTCGATGCGAGATGCAACAAGAGCGTTGACCAGGACCTCAGTGTTCAACTGATAGAAACAGCGACGCAAACTTGCAATGTTATGCAGATGAAAAAACACTGAACTGATCAAAGATACTGATAATGTGCACAATAAAAGACAGGGCGCTACCTAAAATTATGTCAACTCTGTTAATTTCTGTTGAACAGTGCAAGACACAGCCATCAATGCTCAGGCGAGTAATTACCTCTTGTATCTTTCAACACTGATTTAGATCCTACACCCAGCATCTCTGACTTAGTATCATTTAATTTGAAGTCGTTGTAATGTATAAATGCAAGCAATATTATAAGCAGCTCAATAGTACATGTGGCGGAATGATGGCTTAATGGTCAGCACTTAGCACCTCAAGATCCAAGGTTCAATTCCTTCAGCGCCTCCGTGTGCATAGAGTTTGCATGTTCTCCTCTTCTGCTTGGTGGGGTTCCTTAGGGTTCTCTGGTTTTCTCCCACAGTCCACAGACATGCAGATTAGGCTAATTGTCATTCCCAAATTGCCTGTACTGTGTGAATGTGAATGTTGACCGGAGGTCCTTCTATGGTCATACAAAAGTGGGAATAAATATAGTACAATAGTCACCATTGGCCTTCACGGGCCCTAATTGGACTACAGAAGTTCCTAGATGGACGGATGGAATATTACATGTATGCACCCAATAATGCATTACAGCGTTTTATGATAAGGAACTGGTCAAACATTCAGCATTCAAACATTCAAATATTTGGTCACATAATTTATACTTTAAAAGAATAAGGATGACACAACATTTTAATGAATTACATGTGCAGACATTTAAAAACATAATGCTTTTTCTGTTTTCATGTGATCATTCACTGGAAGTGGCAAACAGTGTCAGTAGATTGACATTTAAATCATATGGTTGTCATTTACAGCTAAATCACTAACAAGTTAAAATCAAAGCCAAGCTGAGCAGTTGACATGCTTGATGGTCCAGCAGTGGGAGTATTTTAAAGTATTTTTTTTAAATTACAGTAAATTTATTATAGAG
The DNA here is from genome assembly GCA_013621035.1 of Clarias magur. Lineage (NCBI taxonomy): Eukaryota > Metazoa > Chordata > Actinopteri > Siluriformes > Clariidae > Clarias > Clarias magur. Next base: position 283,810 of record QNUK01000364.1, read on the forward strand.
ATTTTGTATACTGAAAATTACAATCATTTTAAAACATCCAATACCAACAGGCTAAATTTTCACTTTTTTAAAGTCTCAGATTCTAACTATTTTCTATAACCTTTTTTAATACACCTAAAAATCTGTTAAAATCTCTGTGCTTCACAGAGCCAAGTGACTTTCGGAGTTAATAGCTCACTCTATGGAAAGTCAACCTGATAGGCCTCTACATCCTGTCCTACAAATCCCTCAACAGCTCAGCTTACTTACTTTACACACATACACACACACATCCCCACAGACAGAGCATATCATTTGTGTGTTAAGCTTACTTTAAATAGCAAAGTGTTAGTAGAGTGTTACTATGAAGTTTATTTTATTACAGTTTTATTTAATATATATTTATATAAAAATTTTTTTTACTTCATTTACTTATGGTTTATTAATGCAGCATAAAGCCATAAAGCAACACACAACGACAAATACAATTCCTCGATTAAAAATATGAATTTGTCATCCAGTAATTGCTCTATCCTGATTGAGGCTTTGGTTTATCCAGGGTCTATTCCAGGAATATTGGCCAAGAGGTAGGAACACATCCCGGATGGGACGCTACTCCATTACAGGACAACACAAACACTCACGCACCCACGTACACCTACATACAAAGACATAAAATGCACACACACACACATTCTAGGATGAGCCGGTTGTCGCGGATCCACAAAAAACCATGTTTGCAGAGAACTGAGAGGAAGGTCATTAAAAAAATTAGGAGAATACACCACATATACAATCATGTTTCAAGCTCAGGATTAAAGTGAGGACCCGGGACCCATGGCTCTCCTAAAACCACCCACTGCACCACTGTGACATAACTCAAAATAATAGCATGTCTATATTCTATTCCTAATGGTGACCTACAATAACCTATGAATTTATTTCAGAAGTCAGTGCTATAAAAAGAAGAGAACTTGCTGAAGACCCTAACCTAACATACATTACAGGCACATGCACTCACATATCCATTCATAGGCAATAAGCAACTTGGACAAGCGGATTAGGCTACGAAGCATACCTTTGGACTGTGTAAGGAAACTGGAGAATCCGGAGGAAATCCCTCAAGCAAGGGTTCGATATTACATATTCGTTATTACATTTTTTGTTACAATTTTAAACCTTTAAAAAAGTTTATATGTACAGGAGCCTGTTCCTTATAACATTTGTTTTATCACTTAAAAAGCAATTTTACTGAGCAGCATGTATCACTGTCCTCCGCCATATTTAGTATTTCTAAACAAACTTGGTAAAGAACTCACACATGAAAATGTGTAAATAGTTCAGAGTGCACCACCTGTAAGATTGCCGCCTCAAATGCCTCCAAACTTAACTTGACAGTGAGCGCGCAGGTTGAATGGCTGAAAACACGAGGGCGTGTGTTACTTCTGTTCCCGGCTTCTAATGCATTAAAATTTTGGCTAAAATTTGCAGTAACTGTGTTTTGAAACTGGTGTAAGTGCAAGTATTGAGTGGGTTTGGGAGTAACGCTTTCAATGCATGAAATTTTTAATAATGTAACACCATGAAAACAAGTTTCTGTTGCGGCACTCACAGGTTTGTGCACTCAGTTCAGAATAGTTTACATCTGAGGCTGATATATATATAATTTTTTTTTTTTTTTTGATTCAGCGTCACCTAAAAATATGTGAATCACCATGCAAAAGATTTGCAAATCGTAACTGAATCGATTTTTCCCCAGCTCTACAAACTCCACACACGGACCAGAGCTGAACTTTAAACCCCTTAACACTGAAGGTGTGAGGCGACAGATATAAGCACTAAGCCCCCCAAAATATCTTAATAACAATAATACAATACTAACACAGATGTTAATCTAGCCCTAATCTGATATATTAACAAACCAAAGACTGTAAGAACCCAAAACTAGAAAGAAATTAATTTCCACACTGAGTGCCATAGTGCACAGTTCCAAATATCCCTCTACAAAGAACAGAACAATACTCAAGGAAGTAAACCGAGCCAAATGCTCTGCTGCTTGGAAATAAGGTACAGACCTGACCACTTTCACTTGCCAGTAATCCACTCTGTGCTAGTTACTGACAGGTTGTGGGTTCAACTCCCAGAACAGACAGAGAGTCAATGTTTATTCTTTTCTGGAAAAAAAAAGTTGGCCAGGTAGTGTAATGTAATTTTAGAACAGACCTGCTTTCAACTACACAAAAATATAACAACTACCACGTTCTAGTTGACATCTGGGGGGCGAGGTCTTTTATTTCTTGAGTGAAGAGTTTGTTGTGTATCACCTTAGTCTAAACAGAGCAAGCTCAAATTGTCTAAAAAAAAAAAAAGCAATCATTAACATTATCAGTAATATTAATCCTTATAATTATATTACCAATCCTTAACATTATATTACCATAATATTATTTAAACATTTATTCTTGCATTTTCGATACTGCCTATCCTGTGTATTGTAGGGGCCTGGAGCCTGGGCAGGAGACACCCTAGATAGGGAGCCAACCCAGAGGAGGGCACACACACACAAACACTCTCTCACACACCAATCATACCCTGTGGGCAACTCAGAAATGCTGACTGTGGGAGGAAACCTAGAGTTATATTTAAGCACTGCTGGTTGAATTCTAAATTTCTGATTCACATACACACTTACTTTAGATTGTTGTCTTTCTACATAACAGTTTAAATTTCTACCTTTCGTTTGTAAAGACCAATTTAAGTAGCTCGAAACTGTTTAAAAAACTTCTAGATTGAAATCCCTGGGCACCTTTGAGTTGACAATTTTCCTGAAGGTTTTGAAATCTACGATTTTTGAATCTTGTTTTCTATAATCCAATAGAATAAACAGAGATTGTATATCAGGCACATGCTAGTTCATATTAGAAAAAGAATGAGCTTTGTGCTCACCCTACTAAAAATAATATTTTACATTACATAAGCTTTTAAAAGTTCTAACTATTGCATACAGTAAATAGGTTATTTCCATACTCACTCGCTCATCATCTATACTGCTTTATCCTGGGTACAGGTTCGCGGGGGGCCTGGAGCCTATCCCAGGAGACTTAGGGCACAAGGCAGGGTACACCCTGGACAGGGTGCCAATCTATCGCAGTTATTTTCGTACTTATATGTGTTTTTACTAACATTTTTAAGAATAAAAAGCAACACTACCCTCATAAACTTGAAATTATAATATTAATTATTCAGCGTTCCATACCCACTTCTGTCGGATTATTTTAGTTACCTACTGGGCAGTTTTACTGACTTCGTTTAACATGAGCGAGCAACGCCTAAAAGTGAAACGGAACGTTCTTTAATAATTTTTGACAAAAAGAAAGGTATATTACTGACACATTTGTTTTGGATTTTCATTTCTCCCTCCATCTTTCGCCACTGCTCTACAGCCTTGAGAGCAAACCCTAAAGCCATCTCAAACACTGAACGCAAATACCTGCTGCAGGTGGGGGGAAAATAGTTGACATTGCTGAAACCAGCTGCTGAGTGTGTGAAATATGCAGTGGTAAGGTCAAACCTGTTTCACCATTTCTTTCCATGCAAAAAACAATAACAGCATAACAGCGGATTTCTCTTTAATTCCGTCACACGAATGCTCACCTATCAAGGCATGGAAGAGCGAGCTCTGAAATACACTGATAACCCTGTCGATGGAGAGTCGAAGCTGGGCATCTTCAGCCAGGTTGAGTTTTGCCTTGTATTCTTCAAGCAGTTTCAGAGCTCGCTGTGTATCTGAAATGTTCGAATGAAAAAAGCTCAGAAACAGAGGCAGGAAATACAGAAACCATGACATAATTTATGGTCTGGGGCAAAGGTTTTCAAAAGTATTCCATCTATAAGTATCCTATCTATACCATAATGACACTGGACAGAAACTGGAGGTTTTGTTGCATAGTACGGGTTCACAGGTTGGTCAAAACATTTTCTTTAGAGTCTGGTCCATGTAGGCATGATTGGTGCAGATTTTCCTGCATATTAATGGAGCAAATCTACCATTCTAACACACGCCGCTGGACTCAGATCTGATTACTGAGGCACACTGAAGTCATTGTTTTGTTCAAGAGAGCAGTTAGAAATCACTTATGTTGTGTGAGATATACACTACCAGTCAAAAGTTTGGACACACCTTCTAATGTTCCTTCTACATTGTAAAACAATGCTGAAGGTGTCCAATCCAAAATATACAATAATCTCCTTCGAACAGTTTATATTGAGATGTGTCTGTTACTTATGCTCTGTAAAACCTTCATAACAGCTCTAATGTGAGGTGCTGCTTGTAAATTGGTGATTTTTAAGGATGGTAACTCTACATGAACTTCTCCTCTGCAGCAGAGATAAGTTTTGATAAATCTTGCTTTAAGTCTTGGGAAGGTCTTCATGAGAGCCAGTTTCATCCTGGTGTTTGATGGGTTTTGCAAATGCACTTGACATTACTGTTCTTGCCAGATCTATTCCAGAACAGCTGATCTTTGTTTCTTAAAATAACAACTGGTTTGCTTGTTGTTGTTATTTAATTACCTAATGGCATATGTGTTATTTCATAATTTTGAAAGAAAAAATCCAACATTGATCTAGAATGTAGAAAATAAATCCATACCAAACGTTTGACTGTTACTGTACGTGTCCAGCAACAATACCCAGGTAGTCGCCTTGATTTGTATGAAGGGACAAATGTGTGCCAAAACACATTCCTCACACCACTACACCACCATCACCACCTGAACTACTGACACAAGGTAGGTACTGTCCATGCATTCTTGCTGTTGGTGCCTAGATCTGACCTTACCATCTGGTTACTTTTTTTTCCCCAATGTTCAACTGTCTAGCTTGAGAATCCTGTTCTTGGCTGAAAGGAGTGGAACCTGGCATGGTCTTCTGCTGGTGTACCCCATCTGCCTCATTGCTATGATGTGTTGTGTGCTCTGATATGCTATTCTGATCTGAAAAGTGTGGCTTCTTGAGCTACTATAGCCTTCCTGTACACTCAAGCAAGCCTGTGAACTCTTATTAATAAGCTTCCGCCTGCAGAACCACCACTCAATAGATGTTTGTATATTTTTTTACACAAGTATACTTCAAAACTCTAGGGAAAATTATGAATGAGAATCTAAACAGGATCAGCAGTTTCTCACTCACTCATTGGGTATACCGCTTTATTCTGTATACAGGGTCGCAGAGGGCCTGGAGACTATCCCTGGGGACTTTGGGCACGAGGCGGGATACAGGACTCACACAGACAATTTGGGAATGCCAATGAAACTAATCTGGGAGGATAACGGAGTACCTGGAGGAAACCTGGAGGAGGACATGCCAACTCCATGCACACACAAACCTGAGGTGGGAATCAAACCCTCGACCCTTGAGATGTAAGGCAACAGTGTCGCCAGATAATCAGTTTCTAAACGACTCAAAGCAATCCGTCCGGCAGAAGAGTCAAACTCACTTTTTCACAAAAGGAACACATTTTCCCCATTTTGCTCTTAACCTGGATGAACATGTTTTTATGCGCTGCACTTCTGTCACGTGACTGTTTCACTGGTTAATGGCATAAACATGCAGGTGTTCCTAATAAAGTGCCCAGTATGTGTATATACATTGTATCATTCATTTTAGTAACAAGATAAAAGACTCACAGGTACACATACATTGTGACTATTCTTATTGAAGTAGAACTGCAATTATTATTTATTATTCTTATTGAAGTAGAGTTAAATCCAATGTCATTTACAGACAGATAAACTAAAGATGCACAGATATGCATGCAAGTATGATGATGTTCATTATGCCTACAATCTCACCTTTCTTTCTCACCGGCATGATCACATCCAAGGATCAGGTTCTGTTCAAACACTCAGTGTAAAGCTTGCAAAAACTTGCATTTCAACCATTCAAAGAGTAAAGTCCCAGTGATGTCCGAATAGTGAACTGTTCAAAACGCACTAGCAAAAATTAAACTCATTCGTGCCAAACTTCTCTGTACAGTAAGTAAGCCACGGAAAGTTTTTCGCCCCTTTAAATTACTCGTCCCTGACAGATCCGCCTGCGCTCTCTCCATGGAGCGCTACACGGTCCTGTGACAAACTTCTCGGGCTCTGCCCCGCCTCCGCGCTCCTCTCTCCTGCCTCCAGAAAAGCCAAACTTTCCTCCAAAATGGCGGCTATGGAAATAAAGCACGCCCAAATATACCCTTAACTACCTACGTAGGTGCACTCTGTAGGGCGTGTCTTGGTGAGTTCAGTGTCGTAGCGAGCGCACTAAACACCTTACGGGAAGAGTATTTAGGGTTCAGCCCTAATTTATTAGCCATATTAGCTAATGTAAGAAAGGTAAATAAAGATTTCTGGGTTAGTTAGTGAGGCATTCCTAATAAAACACTGAATGGCATTTCACACACACACACACACATAAGAAACATGTACAAGTTATTTATATACAGTATACATATATACAGTACAGACCAAAAGTTTGGACATACCTTCTCATTCAAAGAGGTTGAATTTGTATTATGGCAAGAAAAAAGCAGCTAAGTGAAGAAAAAAACGAGTGGCCATCATTACTTTAAGAAATGAAGGTCAGTCAGTCCGAAAAATTGGGACAACTTTGAAAGTGTCCCCAAGTGCAGTCACAAACCTCAGAAATCGCAGGTTAACAGCAGCTCAGATCAGAGAGCAGGTCAATGCCACACAGAGTTCTAGCAGCAGACACATCTCTAGAACAACTGTTAAGAGGAGACTGTGTGAATCAGGCCTTCATGATAGAATATCTGCTAGGAAACCACTGCTAAGGACAGACAACAAGCAGAAGAGACTTGTTTGGGCTAAAGAACACAATAAAGAACACAATAAAGAAAACTCTTTGAATGAGAAGGTGTGTCCAAACTTTTGGTCTGTACTGTATACTGATGTACTGAATAGCCTATATACTACATGAAGATCGCAGTGTCATTGTGCACAAATATATATAAAACATATTTTAAAATGGATTTTTGAAGTGGACATTCGTTCCGTAGTGCATTTACTGTGTGATGTTAGGCACTGATGTTAGATAAGAAGGTCTGGCTCGCAACTTCCATTTCAGTTCATCCCAAAGGTGCTCAATGGGATTAAGGTCACAGGTGTGTTGGCCAGTCAACATCAAACATATAATCTTTGCTTTGTTCACTGGGACACAGTCATGTTGGAATAAAAACTGTTTCCACAAAGTTGGGAGCATAGTATTGTCCAAATTGACCTGGCATTCTGAAGCATTAAGCATTAAGATAAGGGGCCTGATTGAAACATCTGAAATAAATATTTAACAGTTTTGGCTAAATACTTTTAGGTTCACTTCCCACCAGGGTCAACGGTTTGATTCCCTTGAATAGTGTGTGTGGTGTATGCATGTTGTGGGTTACCTCCTGCTATCAGGTCTGTTTGTGGTATGTGTAGAGTTTGCATGTTTTTCCTGTGCTTGGGCTTCCTGCGGACACTCTTTTGAGACACTCTCTGTGATCCAGCCGGTCACACTCACCGCCTCCAGGCCACCTACAACCCTGTACAGGATAGGGAACGTGTAAAATATTGAATTTACATAATTCTTCAGACCCTTTTTGTTACTTGCTCAAGTGCTCAACAGTGGAAGCCTGGTGGTGCTGGGGCTTGAACCTCTTCTTCCGATCAGTAACCCATAGCCTTTAAGAGTCCTCCTGTGCCTAACTGAATTCACTGGACATAATTAGTAAAGGCACACACCTGTCTATATAACATTTCACAGTGTGTGAGTGTATGTCAAAGTGAAAACAAGGCCATGAGTTCAAGAGAACTATCTGTAGGCCTGCGAGGCAGGATTATGTCCAAGAGAAGAATATAGGAAAAAAATCACAATAGCCTCCATCATTCTCAAATATAAGAGATTTGGAACAACCTACTGTCTACCCAGCCAAATTGAGTAATCTGTACATGGTCGGACAAAAAGCCCAAGGATCACTATAAATAAGATCTTGAGTTCCATTGTGAAGATGGGAGAGCATTACAGAACCATCACTGCAGCACTCCACCAATCAGGTCTCTGCTAAAGTGGCCAGACAGAAGACATTTCTCATTAAAAGGGACATAACAGCCGGCTGGGAGTTTGCCAAAAGGCTCATGCAGGACTTTCAGATCATGAGACTCAAAATCCTCTGATCTGATTACACAAGTGTTTATTCCATTTGTGGATAAAATCTGGCATTGCGCATCACCTCATCAATACCATCCCTACAGTCAGACATGGCAGTGGCCACATTAAGCTGTGGGAATGTTTTTTTATACAGCTGGGACTGGGAGGTCGGGATCTCAGGCTAGGGTGATGTTTTACGATGTTGTTTGAGAACAACTTGCAAAATGTCTGCAACTATCCTAAACTATTAATGGGGATTTAAACAAACCTTTACAGAAGCCATTTAATTTTATTTTAAAAAATAGATTTTTTTCTTTTCTAAAAATTGTATTATTATTCATTATTGGTGGCATGGTGGCTTAGTGGTTAGCACTGTAGCCTTGCACCTCCAGGTCCCAGGTTCAGATCCCGAGTCACGACTGTGTGCATGGTTTTTGCATGTTCTCCCTGTGCTTGCTGAGTTTCCTCCCACAGTCCAAAGACATGCAGATTAGACTAATTGGTGTTTCCAAATTGCCCATAGTGTGTGAATGAACGTGTGAGTGTTGACCAGAGGTTCTAAAACTCCAAAATGTGTCATCACCATTGCCCTCCAATGGTTGCCATTGGCCTCCTGGGTCCCAAGTTGGACTAGAGAGTTTTCTAGATGGATTTTTTGTTTGTTTTTTGGATGGTTTTGTTTTAAGAGACAGGTTCAGGCAGGTCACACATTTTCCTTGGAAGACTCTTTTATTGTAACCTTTTTACAGATTTACAGAATGTGTTTTTTTTTTTATTTGTAAAAGACAGAGAGAGGAGAGAGAATAAAGAAAAGATGTGAGTCTTCCAAGGAAAACGTGTCACCTGCCCTGACCTTACTGTATACTGTATATAGGTATTTAGAGATCTTCAAAGGTCATTTAGATGATTGCAAATTTTACACAAACTTTTACTATCTTAGTATGACATTTGGTATTTATGTTTTTTCACTCTGCAATCAAATCATGAATAATATGTTGTGACAACAGTGTAAATAATTTATATTTACTGGCTATTGAATCAACCTTATCCAAGTAATGAAATTCCTGTGCCATTTTTATTTCATGTAGAATATAATGATGTAGAGAAATATCACCTAAAATAATAAATTTAAGACTTTATTTAATAGTGATTCAGGTTGTAATGACTTGTGGCTGTTAATTAAATTGTTTTTAAGTTTATGGCTTCTTCATTTGCAGCTGTATTGCAGTAAATCATAAGCAAACAGGCATTTTTATACCTGTTACCACACTCTGCAATCTTTCCAAATGTAAAGCTATTTTTATCTGAGGCTAGATAAAATAATAATTAATAATATGTTTCAATTGGCTTGATTTAACTAGGCAAATGTATTGAAGCTACGGGCTGTACTTGTGGATTTTGTCAGTGAGAATATCAAGTGATTTTTTTAGAATGAAATAAAAAACTATATACTGTGTGTATGTTGGTGTAATAAATAATTAGGTTTTCTAAAATAGTTAATGAATGATGAACAATAATTTAATAAAATGTCCCAGCTGGTGTCTCATGACTTGACGTCCAGTAGTTGTATTAGTCTGTTATATGCTGTTGTGAGAGATGAATGCCAGTCACATGATTTCAACACAATGCCCGTTTGGGCGAGATGAAGCCTGACACACACAGAGGACAGTGGTCTCTTTTTTCCCCTAACACCTAAAGAACAAAGCATTTATTCAGTAGGTTAACAAAGAGTACAATGATTCGAGTGATCATAGTGGCAAGCTAGAATGTGGAAAGAAAAATGAACTGCTGGTCTTGTTACAGCATTCATATTTATTTATTTGTTCTATTGAAACAGAATTTCATGCCAACAATCATTTAGTTATGCAAGGCAACCGAGATACTTTTTTTTTTTTTTTTTAAGTCTAAGGGAGCAGTCAGAATTGATGTGTTACTGTACAAACATGTAAGTAAAAGCAGGGGTTCACATTTTAAATGTAAAACTTGTGAATTAGTATTCCTGAAGCAGATCCTGGCTTGGAAAAAAATGGAATCTCTTTTTTTTCTTCTTAAGACAGGTATCATGTCCCCACCACTGGCTGTGTCTCCCACATTTTGTCACAATGCAGGAGAGGAAAAGCTGGAGAGGTTTTTTTTTTTTTTTTTTTTTAAATCAGTGCAATCCCTTTAGGTCACCTGAAGATCACGCTCTGTTGTTGGATACAGTTTATAATTGCACTACAGTGTCACACAGATGAGGATGGGTTTCCTTTTGTGTCTTTTTTTTTATATATATATATTGTCTTAAGGAATGTTTCCTTCCTACTTTTCGTCTGACTTGCTTATAGAGGATAAATGTAAATGTTATATTATTTATGCTGATTTGTTACAATGTGCATTCTTACAAGCACTGCAAAATGAAATGTAAAGGGTTTGAAATGAGCATGATGGCACACTGTTGCCTCATACCACCAGGTTTGGGGTTTGAAACTTGCCTCTGGTCTGGGTGTGTGGAGTTTGCATTTCTCCCTGTGCTTGCTTTGTTTCCTTCACATAACCCAGTTTACACCTATAGTCCAAAGACTTCACACACTCAGGGTAGGTTCCAAATGCCCATAGTGCATGATCGTGTGTGTGTGTGTGTGTGTGTGTGTGTGTATGTGTGTGTGTGTGTGTGTGTGTGTGTGTGCACTGTGATGGGTTGGCACCCCATCCAGGGTGTTCCTTGTTTTGTGCACAGAGTTCCCTGGTATAGGATACAGGCCTCTGAGACCCTATGCAGAATAAGTAGTATAAACAATAAATGCATGAATGAATTAATGAATTTACATGTTTAATGCATGTATGTATGAAGCTTTCTATAATTCATGTTCGTTGCAAATGTTCAGACACGTCAGATGTCAAGAATCTGAAGAATTTGCTGAAGGATTTATTCTGGCTGTGGTACGGGAGTAGTTTAGAGATTTTTCACCCACTATGGGTCTGATGGTAGAAACCAGCTCATTACATCTGTAGCTAAACCACAAAGCCAGCCGTTCAACTATATGAAATATTTCTGACGTATTTGATTTCGTACTATATGTAAGCAGTTATTAAACCTTGTAAAAGTTTAACAGGATACACTTTGTTCATTTGGATGACTATTTAAATGACAGTCAATCCAACAAAGTGTGTCTTATACTTCGGTAGTGTGTTTAAATATACATTTATTCTAAAGAGTCACAGAAGGAAAGTGGGTGCGATTCATTCGTCAAGAATTTCCAAGTCCTAAATAATTATGAATTCTGTAGACAGCACATTCTGTGAAGTTCCTAACTTTTAAATATGCTCTGATGTGCTGACGACAAGAAAAGTGATTATCATTATTTAATATCCGTAAGCAACGAGAAATCTTATGGGAGGATCTTGTATTATGTTCAAGTAGTAATATACTATATGCAGAATGAAGAAGATCCATCAAACTATATGATCATATATTCCATTAATAAATAAGAGAAGGAGATCAAGATAGACAGGGAATATTAATTAGAATGACAGGATGGATAAACCAGAAATCTCTAATTAGCAGGATGGCAATTAATCACAGTTCACAAATTAGGCCAGAGATCTGTTACTGTATTTCTCAGAACCATAGAAAAGCAAATGAGTAACATGTTTCATATCATAATCTCAGTTTAATACAATATTTGGCATTTTGTTTCAAATCGAGTTAAAAATATATATGTTTATGTTTTAAGGTTTTGTGTACTGTACTAAAATACAGTTTATGTCTTGCTCGATTGATGAGCCTTTAGATGGGGCACAAAGACTTTAACAATTAGTAATTATGCAAAGGGCTAATAATCATTGTATATTTTAAGATATGTTTATAGAACCACAGGTAAACCACAGATTGTCTTATTTATCTGAAACTGTTGTATGGAGAGAAAGTAATTAGTCAAAAATAGCAAAAGGTTAACAAGTCCATCACTAAATGTGAGGATTCTTGTTATTTAGATTAAGTAAAGCACCATATGGTCATCACAGTCAAAATCCGATCCAGCGGATGTTGTTGAGATGCAGAACTGATTAACTTGGTCAGTTAGTAATACGGCCATCTGGATTTACCATCATTATCTAGAGGTAAAATTCAGTCCCAGTAATTCTGCTGTAAAGTATGTACATGTTTCTTTAAAAAGGAGTAACACATGAGGAATTTTAATTAGGAGAAAGGTTTTTAAAGATTAGTCTATATCTTTACAGTTAAGACATAGAGTTGATTACAGAAAGGCAAGGAAAAGAGAGTCATTTGTTAATCTTAGTTAATCTAACAAAGAAGGAAATAAATTTAATGAAAGTGCAAAAAAAATCCAAAATCCAAAAAACAGACGATGTGCCTTGAGTGATAAACTGTCATGTGGAAAGTTGGCAAAACAACTTAAATTATGGCTGGTGGTGCTTTCTAGGAGGCTGCTCCAAATATTATATACTGTAGGTATACTGTAAGTGGTATAGAGTGTGTTCATGGCACCCCAGAGGGAAAAGCATGAGCTATTTCATTTGAACTTGTTAGACAATTCAGTGGACTTAAAGCACAAAATCTTATGTTCCCAGGTGAACAGACCCCCAGTTTATGATGATGCACATTAAACATTGATAAACTATGGGGGAGTGGTAGCTCAGCGGCTTCAGGCCCTCGGGTACTGATCAGACGGACCGTTTTTTCTAGCCCCGGTTCCACCAAGCTGCCACTGTTCAGCAAGGCCCTTAACTCTATCATCCTGTGTCATGGCTCATCCTGTGCTTTGACCCCAGTTTCCTAACATGCTGGGATATGTGGAGAAAAGAATTTCACTGTGCTGTAGTGTATATGTGACAAATAATGACCTCTTCTTCGAACTTCATCCGCAAACAAGAAGAGAATCTGTTAGTAGAAACACAATGGTATCAAACAATGAATACACAATAAGCTTTACAACATGGTAGGTAATAATGATTATAGTGATATGGTATCAATTACTTTGTTTTGAAAACAATGTTAGAAAAATATAAATCACTCTTCATTCTGTTTTAATAGACCTTATTAGTTTTATTTGCCATGCTGTCACCATGTCAAAAGTGAAAAAAAAGAGCTGCTGAGTTTATACTGCCACCCAGTGGTAGTGTGTGCATATTACACAAGCTGTGTGGTTGGCAAGCATTCACAAGATTTAGTCAATAGACAATATTCAACAAGTGAAAAATGCCAAGCAATTAAGTATACATATGTACATATTTATACTGTATATATGGTCACTTAAGGTTCTCTGTATGAACCCGATGTATGCTTTTATATTTTTCCTGGCCATGATGTATGTGACATTCCCATGCAGAAGACCCCGTTCAATGTAAAAAATAAAAATATATAGTATTTAGTATGTATATATTTATTCAGGACCTCTATCACTGCATCCATAATTCTCCTCTTTTTCGCTGGTCTCACCACTGTCAGGAAACCCACCAAGCATGGGGAGAACATGCACACAGAGAAGGGAATCGACCTTGGCCTGGAATTGAACCCGGAGCCTGGAGGTGCTAGGCAACAGGGCTAACCACTAAGCCACAATGCCGCTAGATATAGCTTCTTTTGTTTTTTTTAATTGATCAGTGTTATTACACCTTATATTGCTGCATTATAGCAGTAAAGTAATGTTCTGGTACTATTTATATGACAGCAGTGTAATAGGTTGTCACGTCACTCTGATATAGCATTCTTTATTGCCAATAAAAATGCCAGTGACCTGAATTACATTTGGGACTAATGATAATATTTTTCTCTGACACCCTGACAGGAGAATATTTTCATCTGCCTCTACTTATAGGTCAAATCTGAGCAGCTGAAAAACTCAGACAAGTCCACACACATATACTGTACAAGAGGTTAACAGAAGCCCATAATGTTATGATAAATCTTATACTCTGAAATTAGTTTTTATTTATTTTTTATGTAATACATTATGTAACTTCTTGACTTGTCTTTAGCAACAACTTGCCTTGGTATAGAATGAGAGGGTTCTCAATAATTTTTTTTTTTTTAAATAAAAACCCATGCAGACCAGGTCATGAGTCCTTTAATGTTATATTATATTATATTATATTATATTATATTATATTATATATATTATATTATTATTCTACAATAATTAAATAATAATTATGTAAAAAATAAAAAACAGGAGAAAGCAGCATTTCAGGATTCTTACTTTAAAAAAAAGAATTTCCTTTGAAGTTTGCACTTTAAGACATGTTTAAAGACAAGCATATTATAATCTGAAAAGGAGGAAACAAATAATAGTTTTAATAATGTGTGTTTTTCATTTATTTCAGTTTATATAAAAACAAAAATGCCACGTACCAGAGTGCCTGACTACCTTTAGCTGTGGTGTGAATGAACTGCCTGCATATTACAAAAGCTCAATTATTGTTATGGATTATTATCACTATGAAAATATGGATGAATATTAATGTTGTGGCATAGTGGTTAGCATTGTCTACACGCGTCTCCAGTGTTTTAACCTTGGTTTGGGGTTTGAATCTTGTCTCTGGTGTGCATGCATGGAATTTGCATGTTCTCCCCATATTTGATGGGGTTCCTCAAGGTGCTCGGGTTTCCACTTACATAAAGTGTATACTGTACCAATAAACTAGGCTTTGATTATAAAAAACGTGTTAAGTATTTGTTCCTATATGTAATATTTCTGATTGCTGTACTATCTTTCTAACTTGTTAGAAAAAGCATTAACTATTTCCAATCTGGCCACTGTATGTCTTTTACTAGCTACTGTAATGAAAAAGTTTAATTCCACCACCAGAGGGAGACATTTGCCCCAAATCTTTACAAAGTCCTCCCAAAGGAAATGTAAATGTATTTAATCAAGATTTTATGTGATAAACCAAAACAAAGTGGCACATTGTAAAGTGAAAGGAAAATGAAAATATTTCATTTCAATAAGTGTGGCGTTTATTTGTATTCTGTCCCGGGTCAATACTTTGTAAAACCATTGTTCACTGCAATTACAGCGAAACATGGTTCTTATCATTTTCCTTCCAGCTATAGTGGAATGGTTCCGATCAAATCATTCCATTGTAGTTCTGGCTGTATGTTTAGGGTTGTTGTCCTGCTGGAAGGTGAACCTCCGTCTCAGTCTCAAGTCTTTTGCAGACTCTAACAAGATTGCCATGTAATTGGCTCCATCCCTCTTCACATCAACTCTGACCAGCTTCCCTAACCCTGCTCAACAAAAGTATCTTCACACCATGATGCTGCCACCACCATGCACACTCTTAGTTTCCCATCGCACATAAGGTTTTGCATTTAAGCCAAAAAAGTTCAATTTCTTATCTGACCTTCTCCATGTTTGCTGTGTCCTTCACATGGCTTGTCGCAAACTGTAAATGGACTTCTTATGACTTTCTTTGAACAAGGGCTTTCTTCTTGCTATTCTCTCGTAAAGGGCAGATTTGTAGCATATACAACTAAATAGATGTCCTGTGGACAGATTCTCCCACCTGAGCTATGGATCTCTGCAGCTACTCTAGAGTTACCCTGGACCTCTTGGCTGCTTATCTAATTAATGCTCTCCTTCTTGGCCTGTCAGTTTTGGTGGATAGCGATATCTAGGTAGGTTTGCAGTTGTGCCATATGCTTTCCATTTTCGAATGATGATGGATTGAACAGCGCCCCGTGAGATGTTTAAAGCTTGGGATATTTTTTAATAACCTAACCCTGATTTCAAACTTCTGCACAACTTGACCTGACCTGTCTGGTGTGTTCTTTGGGCTTCATGATGCTGTTTGTTCACTAATGTTGTCTAATAAACCTCTGAGGGCGTCACAGAACAGCTGCATTCATACTGAGATTATTTCACACATGTGGATTCTATTTACTAATTAGGTG
The DNA here is from genome assembly GCA_013621035.1 of Clarias magur. Taxonomy (NCBI): domain Eukaryota; kingdom Metazoa; phylum Chordata; class Actinopteri; order Siluriformes; family Clariidae; genus Clarias; species Clarias magur. The sequence continues at coordinate 299,873 of QNUK01000364.1, forward strand.
ACTTCTGAAGACAATTGGTTCCACTGGATGTTAGTTAGGGATTAAAGGGTATCAGGTATTCAGATTTTTATTTGTAAATATTAAAACCATTTATAATTTTCCTTTCACTTTACAATTATGTGCCTCTTTGTTTTGGACTATCATATAAAATCCCAATAAAAATATGTATATGTTTGTTGTTGTAACATGATAAAATGATACCGATATGAAGGTGAACTGAAGGTGTCTTTGTCTTACTGTTGAAAGTCTGTTAGTCATGATTAGTCACTTCATAATACCATCTCAACACTAGACTAGAGACCTTACTGTAAAATCCTTGTATGCAGGGAGATGAAACACTGCATCCCAGCAAGACAGTCTGGCTTAGGCAGTCATTCTGGCTTAAGCTTCAAAGCCCATTTCTGCAATGATAAGATAACGTGTAACGTGTGTCAACTTTAACAAATGCATTTTTGTAATTTGTGCATGTGAAACCGTGCACAAAATTCAAATTCAACAGAATTTTGCAACATGAGCACGAAGTTGGCACCGTTCATTTATATTCATTTGAATCTTTATTGGTATGGCAAGTTTAGACAGTGTTATACCCATACCTAGTGTTACAACACAGCTTTACATAAATATAGATGCAGATTTAATGAGCAAGCCAGAGGCAACAATGACAAGAAACAACTCCCTGTGCTGACAAGAAGAAGAAAACTTGAAAGGAACCAGACACAAAAGGAAGCCTATCCTCCTCTGGGTAACCTTGGGGAGTGGGATTATAAATCAGGCGTAGAGGACTAAATTTAAACAGTACTCAGTGTGTTAAATTGATGCAAAGAGCGCTTGGTAATGACAGAGTATTTACTAAAAAATAAAACAGGTTTTTGAAATGACCATTATGTAATTTGTGATAATTCAGCTACATGAGCATAACTAAGATCAGGCACAAATGTGGTTGATAAAACAAATTTGGACTTTGTTAGTTTTACGGCATACAATGACCCATGCCCACAGGTACAAAACACCAGCCCGTTTCGTCTGATCTCACAGAAGAGCCAATGCAGCACAAATTCCGGAAAAAAGTGAATGTTGGCCAAAATAGTAAGGCACCAAAGCACACAGGGCACAACCACCCACCATGCAAGGCTGCCGGCCTGGCCTTCAAACAACCCAACTGGTCTGGTTCCACAGAAAAACAAATGCAGCACAAATTACAAAAAAAAAAAAAATGCTGCCCACAATAGTAAGACACCAGAGCACCAAGGACACCACAGTCCACCATGCACAGGACCCACCTGGCATAAAGACCAAGGACACCGCAGCACACCTCCAGAGGCCCTGGATGACCAGGGCTGCCGTGGTGGCACAAGAGGAACTCAAAACCTGTTTTTAAACCACCTAAAGTGGTTTAATGTTCCTATGGGGTAAAATTATATGCAATTTTATTGTATACAATACCATCAATGGACTGGAAAAATACTTTCTTAAGTCCACTGTTTGACATGCAATTTGTGTACAGTATATCAGTTTACAAAGATAATGCTTTCTCTCAATCAGGCATTACATGCATTAAGTTCTGTTCAATGTGTTTAAGTGCATTCAATTTGAACCCTCTTTTAAATAAACTTGCCAAATGCACAAGCCTTCATCTGTGTGAAATTAGATTTATTTACATGATAACACAATTCATTGCGTATGGCCAAAAGTTTGTCTTTTGGATTTAGTCTTAGTTTGCTGCTATAATTACTGACCCTCTTTTGAGACGGCTTTCCACTAGATTTCGACGTGTGAGTGGGTGGATTTGTGATCATTCAGCTGTACATGAGCGTCACTGAGGTCAAGCACTGATGTACTGTAGGCTGGAAATTCATCCAGAATGTGTTCAGTAGAGTGAAGCTGTTCAGGTCCCAGTGCAGGACATTTGACTTCATCTCTCAGCATATTGGTGGAAACTTGGACTGAGGTTAATTAGCAGTAATGAAAGATTGAAATATGACACGGATACTTGAAAGGCAATTCAGGATTATTAAAAGCAGTTACTAAGGACACAAAGTAAGATGTTTAAGATGATATAATAGGTTTCAATGTGGGTTTGGGCAAGCAGCTGCTCCTACCCTCTGTCCTGTATTGCGGACTGCCACTAAACCGGACCGGATTCACCTATGCACATATTGTGTATCGTGCATAGAGAAAGACTTTGAGGAGACTAATCACATGTTTATTAACAACTCTGAGACACAGATGAGCTTTTATAGTTATAGTTTTATAGTTACCTGCTTTTATAAATATTAAAGATCTGCACGTTTTTAAGAATACTTCAATAGACATATCAGCCTGAGTCTGTGACCATATGCACAAAAGGCTTTGCGTCTGGAGAGAAATTACCTGTGAAGAGATCACCTCACTAATTTACCCCAAACACCAACAAGCACTGACAGCTTTTCCACAGTTCAGCACACTGTCAACTAGAAGTTGTTTTTCGTCACTGACCAAGCAGAAATACACAACTACACAAAAGAAACTCATAGCAAAAGAGGATTTGACCTGAAAAAAATGCACATAAATTGCCTTAGCATTTTTTCTTTCTTTCTCCTGCCTTTTCAGCTAAACCTCCCCCATAATGGTTTGCATTTAATTTATACTGTTTCAATAGTATTTCAAAAAGTATTAAACCACACTGACAGGTATTACTATTAACACACATTAAACTGTATGTGTCAATAACGTAAAACTGGTTCCTGGGTAATTACAGCTAAACTCGTGTCCTTTGAAGCTTTGCATTTCATGCAGCCAAGTGGCAGTATGAGAAAACACAAATAAGACTCAACCTCCTGTTACAACTGGTCTGTCCATTACTAAGCACGACATAGGCATTTTTCGCTCGAAGAGAATTCCTTTCGGATGAATAATGAGTTCAGAGCAATTGTAAATACACAAACAACATGTAATAACTTCAAACATTAAAACCACATGACATAGACCTTGATGAACATGATGATTATTATTTACCAGGAAATTGGTAACAGGATCATGGGCACCCAAGACTCAACCATGCCCACAGGGACCAAACGCCAACCCAACTGGGCTGATTCCACAGAAAAGCAAATGCAGCACAAATTCCAGAAACAAAGTAAATGATAGTAAGACTCCAGAGCACCCAGGGCACCACAGCCCACCATGCACAGGGCCCACCAGGCAAAAACACCAAGGCTGCCTAACCTGGCCTCCAAACTCCCCATATTCCAATCCGATCGAGCACTCATGGGATAGACTGGGGCCTCACCCTGCAACCCACTGCACCCTCTGCAAGGATCCATTGCCAATATCCTGGTGCCAGACAAGACCCAGCACACCCCAACAGGCCCTGTGAAGCCACACACTGGGTGGGCCAGAACTGCTCTGGTGGAACAAGGAAAACCCAAAACCTATAGGTGGTTTAATGTTAATGGTTTTAATCTTATGGCTGATTAGCATATGTTACTTACAGTATAACCTTGATATCCAGTCTGAGCTTAGAATGGAATTCTATGTGATTTTTATTTTATACAAATGCATCACTGGACTGGAAAAATACTTTTTTAAGTGTAGTGTTTGACACTCAAATTGTATATATCAGTTTACAAAAATAATGCTTTCCCTCTATCAGGCATCTTCCTCTGGAATTAGGTAGATACTGTATCTGAGCAGTGCCCTGAGCTGTGCTTTGCATTGCCTGTTATCATTTACAATGTACACGAAAGGGCACAAATTCATCAAAGTCCTGTCGCGCCATGTGCTGCAGAATGCAAATGAGGAAACGCACAAAGCATTGCTGTTAACCACATTCACATACACATGACGCTGTAATGAACTATAGACGTGGTGAGCACTAAAAACATATTAAAGTTGATATATAATTTAACTAGTGAACACGTAGCACATACAGTAATTGAAGTATTTCATTAATTTAATGTTTTACTCAGTCAAAGCTTAGAAAGACTTAAACTTGTAATATAATCTTGTTAAAATGGAAGCCTCAGATAACTAATACATCGTCAAGATAGTGTCTATATACTGTACTTCTAAATCGCAGCTGAAACAGAGACGTTCATCCACCACCAGGTGGCAAAACTGATGCAGGAGGAGGTGCCACACTGGCATCAATGCCCTCCAGAGGAGAGGGTTGGGTAGGCTGGCTGGTAAAATCTGCAAGCAGACCAGAGCACAGAGTGAGACTGGGATTTATTCTCAGTGCAAAACTGTAAGGATTGATTCTCTAATAACATTTTAGAATAGTGTTATATGTGATTAAAGGCAGGATGCGCATGCCAGGTTTGTGGACAAAAAGAATTGATTCTGCATGAGCAGCAATATAGGAGGCAATCCACTGATCCAGCACATGGCTTCACAGTACCTGCATCTAGGCTCAGAGACTTGGGAAACTACTGGATCTTTAAGCAGGAGGAATTTGATGAAATGTGAGTTACATGTAAATATGATTCCTGTAACTGGACTGTAACATCATGCTTCTCGTAAGGTCCAAATTTTGGTATTTTAAGAACTGGAAGTCAGTGTGTGCTCTGTGATTTGTCTTATTAATAAAATCCCACATGAAATTTCGAATGAAAAAAAAAAAGTATGTTGTATTCTTTGGCAGTTTTGTTTAACGCTGTTACACAGATAGCACTTGCTTCAAGAAATGTAACAGAACATAAAATGAGTCAGAAGTGTATATATGGATAAAGGTTATGTATACTGTAATTTAAGACTTGTATCTAAATTATTACATTAATATGTTTTTTTTATGTTTAATACTTTAGTCTTATGAATGAAACCATCTTTCCCCTTTCATACCTCCTGATCATGTGAATCCAGTAAGTCTATACTAAGTCTCAATCTATTTTTTGGTAGGAACCATTTAAATTCTTCACATAATCATCATGTTCACATAATCACCTTAAGCTGAGTTTAATGGAATGACTTCATTATATTAAAACCACTGCAATAAGCCTTTGCTTATGTCCTTACTGGCCAAGGATACATCAGGCGTGCTCAAGCATTTCTGCATGCCGGTGATGTTCACCACAAGAGTGAGCTCCAGAGACAATCAACATGCTATCACTCCCTTACTATTACTCGTTTCCCATTTTAATTTGATAGATTTTTGTCATCATGCTTTCACATGTTCCAGGCTTAATCATTTTATTATGGTTTCCTGTTGGTATTTGCCTAAGAGAGGTCACATCTTACCTACTGAGAGCAAATTGCAAAATTTATTCAGTCAATATGAGACACTGTTGGTGTCTCTGTCCCACAGAGCTGGCTCAAAACTGAACTGCATGCAAAATGAGTCTGTGCACGTACTTTATGCAAACACATTTCTGCATTCACCGTGTAGTGTCACTGAACTGTCTTTAGAGATCAAAGTGTTTGACATCTACATCTGTATCCAGTTTAACTTTCATCATCATATCCTGGTCAACTTATTCAAACAGCAATGTGTCTCAGGACGGCTTATGAAAAATCACTGGGGTGTATAAAGAGCTATGCATTTAACGTTTACACTTAATAAATAACAAGCCCCTGTTTACATGAAAGAAGGCCTATGCCATGTTTTTGATGCCTGATAAAAAAGAATTTCATTTCTGTTTAGGAAAAAGCTCATTTGCATTATTATTCCTGACTGCCCACATTTAGACAATTAGACCAGGAGCTCTCATTTACATTTACAGCATTTATCAGACACCAGAGAATTATCCATAGCAACGTGTGATGTAGTCTGATTTTTTTTTTTTTTTAGTTTATACAGCCAGGACTCCTTAAAACAAAGTGTTAAACCCCTACTCCTACCATACAGATTTTGGAATCCAATAATATCCAACATAGTCCAAAGTGTTCAGTTCATTGTTTGAATGTACATACAATAATATGTTTAGCACTGCTGTTTCATGCCTCCCGGTTTAGAGGTTCGAATTTCACTTTCAATCTTTGTCCATAGCTTGTTTCCTCCAGGTCCTCTCTCAATTCATGCAGCATAGGCTGCTCCAGGCCTCCTGTGATCCTATACAGAATGAGTGATATGGATAGTGGATGGATAGATGATTGTACATGAGAGAAATGACCACTAGATGGTCTCCACTAGATGAAGTCTAGAGTGCTTTTGTGAATATTAAGTTTAGTGGTAAGTGAAAGACAACAATTACAGTAAATTACACATAATACAATAAGCTATAAGCAGTAACAGTCCTTCCCTTGTCACTCTGGGGGAGCCAGCAAAGATTATCCCTTGGCTACTGTTTTTTAAAGTAAAGGATGCATTCAGAATACTAAATATAGGTTTTTTCTTTTCTTTTCTTTTTTTATGGTTTGCTAGTAATTCACTGCATGTTCCAGTTCTGACTGACTGTGGTGTAGGGGGTGAAGTGTAATGGTAGGATAATATTGTACTGTGCCATAATAGAAAGGTTACTACTACTACTAATAATAATAATATGTAATTGTGTAACTACATTATTTACCTGTATAATTAATGTGACAAGTGCAGCTACTAGCAGATTCAGTACTGTGCCACACCAAAATTAGTGATTTTTTTTTTATGTCATCAATTTATCTGCTTGTTGATCTCAAGATTCCTGTTTACAAGTTGCTCAAACCTTACATCATGTGTATGTCCAACACATTTCACATAATACATCTGCACACTATTTGCCTGCATACTCTAATGACATGTTGCAGAAGAAAGTGAGTTCCTGGTTTCTTCCTTCTGTCATGCATTTTTTTAATACCATTTCAGCTTTGTTAAAACACTAAAATTGGTATTGGTTTATAAGCATGCTTATGTCTGTAACAACTGTTTTTGAGTAATAAAGTTGGCTAGTTCATTTGTCAAAAAATTCATTTGTTGCTCAGAAGTCATAGACATCGGAAAAGTTGTGATACGAAGGCATGCTCGGTCAAGTCTGTACAGTTTTCATCATCCAAGAGGCAAGCACAATTTTAAAAACCTGGGATCAGACAAAAAAGTGCTATGATAATATTGCTTAAAACCGACCTTTTGTTTGATTTTTTTTAAAACTTATTCCATTCTTCATCTGTTAAGCTTACAGATGAAGTAAGTATGTAAGTAATTCATCTGTGATATAGCAATTATATTTCCTCTATTCAATTTTCTCAGTTTAATCTAATAGTGTAAACATGTGAAATAAGATTAATAAAAGAGGTATTTCTAAACTATAAAAATCCTATAAAAATTCTGTAAATCATTCATATTATGAGATCCTTTGAGATGAGTGCATGACAACAATCTGTAAAGCCTGCCAACTCTTGAGTGCTTGATTATGCACTGAAGAAAGTAATCAAGTGTGAAAAACACAGGGGAGGGAGTATATTGTGCGCTATAGCAGCCCCCACGGGCAGAACTGAGAACTACTGCACAAGAGAGAGAGAAAAAAATTATTTAAAAAAAAATCACTCGATATCCTTTGAAAAACAAAATTCTTAACAAGAAATAAAGTGTACATAAATGGAAGAATTCACACAGCCAAATTTATTTAATTCAATATAATTTATACCGGATCTTGAGGTTTTAAGGCATGAATAATTTACATTGACGTACATTTCCCTGTGACATATTTCTGAAATATGTGAAGTGCATATCTGAAAATGATGCTCGGTTATGAGTCTCCACACCTGCAACGTTAAAAGCTCCTGTAAAACGTTAAAAAAAGGAAAAAAAGAAAAAAAAAAGAAAAAACAAAAAAACTAGAGAAAATAAATTAGGAACTCACAAAATAAAATTTCGGTTTATTGTCGCACAACAATTTCACACATACATCAAACAGGCCACAATAGATAGCAATTTAATAGACAAGCAAGAAAAGAAAATTCTTTTCCTCAGCCTTGCCATCTCATACAAACCAACTACGTATGGTACAACTGATGTACATACACAAAGTACTGGAATGCTTTGAATTAAACGGCTTTCGATTTTTTTTCCTTTTTTTTTACAATTTCATTTGAGATAACATGACATGGTCAGACCACAAGTAAAATCTATTTCATAGAGAGGCTTCAACTTCAAAGCACCGTTTGGTAACCAGAGATCACTGTCAAAAATGGCTGACCTCCTAACAATATGTACAAAAATATAAAATGTAAATAAAAATACAAACAAATTCTCCTTTTAAAGTATTTTGTAAGAAGGTAGAGCTTTGAAGTCTTGGTTGTTTCTACAAAATTTGCAGTTAGGTGTGTGTACACAGATGCTGAACTCTACTTGATGATGACCACATTTCTGTCTTCCCCCAGAGGACGAGTTAAGGAGAGGAGGGTTGGGAGGATGTTCAGCAGGACATCCTCATTTTAATTGTCCGTCTTCTGCTTCTTAGGATCAACATCATCCTGAAAACGGGTTCACATAGGATTATAAACGTGTTGCACTTGTATCGGGTTGCACATATTTCCAAAACAAACAAACTCTACTTACTTCATCGTCATCTTCAGCTGCCCGCTTCGCAGTTCCACCCTCTGCCTCGTCTTCCTCTTCTTCTTCCTCACCTGCATCAAAGTGACAGGTTCATATTTATATGTGTGTGTATAGAGAGAGAGAGAGCGAGAGAGAGAGAGAGTGTGTGTGTGTAGCCTATACAATTTCTCACCCTCTCCATCATCATCTTCCTCCTCTTCCTCCCCAACATCATCCTCTTCATCTTCTACTTCATTCTCCTGATCTCCATTTTCCTCATTATCCTGACAAAACAGTGTTATTATTCATTTATTATGTTGTAATTGAGCACAAGCCTGTCTAATGGAGGTGCCTGAATTAATGTGGAAACGTATTCAAAGGAAAAAGAGAGAAGTTGAAGAAAACCTACTGCGTTCCCATTGGCTGGTGCGTCCTTTCCATTTTTTTCCTCCTCCTCAACCAACTTTTTTTCTTTAAGGTCCTGGAGGGTGAAATATGACACAGGTTAATGCTGGTGGGATGCAGTCTTCATGTTCTGGCTTGCTTTTTGGTTTGTTTGTTTCATCAAAGAAAAAAACTCCCGCTAAACTTCGACTCTCGAAGACTATTGGCTGGTCAGCATTTCAATCTCCGCCCACTTGACGCTGCCTCGCTGAAATTCCGTAATCTGATAGGTCGCTCCCGTTAGCGCCAATGAGCTGTAGTCCAAAGAAAAAGGAACTACATTATGGGTTTGGGAGGGGTGTAGGGGGAGTCACGCCCGCGTAAAAACTACAACTCCCGGAATACATTGCGGGGATTATTTTAGCATGGCCAATAGGAAAACGCTGGAAAGAACAACCAGAAAGAGGCTCGGATAGATTAACCAGCGAGCGAGCGAGCGAGAGAGAGAGAGAGAGAGAGAGAGAGAACAATAGCGACATGCATACAAACTATACGATAATTTTCTTTATCATAATTAAACCGAATCTCTTTATGATCAATTGCAATCCCATTATTATATATTAAACATTGTTTATCATTTTCAGGTGTGAATTTTTTTCTCGCTCAACCAAAATAAAAACCAGAACAGGTTTCAACCTTCAGAAACGCTTCATGGCATAGTCTCTACTCTAGATGTAGCAGATCTCTCGTATTAATATATTAAGTTGGTAATCCTTCGGCTTTATGCCGTTTAGTGGTAGTTACGCCTCCTTTACACCATCCCCGTTGCATTACATGTAATGCCAACGCTTTGTAGACTCACACCAACACTATAAACCCTAATGACTCAGATGAATAAATCTTACACAGCCCACATTCTCCCGGTGAATTCTCTCGCGGGGGGAAATCAAACATTCCCCCTATTGAAACAACAACAACAACAAAAAAAAACGAAACAGAAAAGTGATCTACAGATCGGCACTTGATCAGAGCGGTAGATTAGACAGCTCAAGGTAAAGGCGTACGGCAAACAGACTAACAAAGGACAACTAACTGCTCGTGAACGCTACTTTACTTTGCTCTCTCTCTCTCTTTCTTTCTTTCGTTAAACATCAAACAGGTACGAACTTCTTTCAATCAGGAGCATTACAACCGAGAGGACCAGACTTGCACCCTGCCTTTTGCGGTTGCTCCATGTATGAAACGCGTGCAAACTCAACATCGGGAACGAGTGAATAAACAAAAACCAATAAATAAAAAAATAAATAAAACATGCTATGATATGCACATTTTTTCTTTGGAAATTAAACGACATCTCAATCGCTGTGCCTCAACATATGCATGCCAGATTTAACCCGACAGGTTGGCAGTAATAGTCTGCAAGGTTCATAGACTGCATATAAAACATCAGGTCGGTTATGTATCTTTTTCTCACTCTGAAACTTGTGTTTACCATGATATGAACTTCTGATGAAATGCGTCATGCAGGATGCATGCACAAAATCTCCAATGCACGCGCGCAAATCCGAGCCAGATTATTTATGAGAGGTGCGGGCACCAAATTAATTAAACAGACCCTAACTATGGATAACGACTAGATTCTCATTCCTCTCCGGCAAGGACAGGGCATTGTATAGACAAGTAAAAACCCCGATCTGGTCTAATGGCATCATTCATCACCATCATAAGGAAGGAGACATGAAGGATTGAGGGAGAGCTGCGTGGGGAACTTGTCATACGGGAGCGCAGGCGCGGGCAAACACCGATCCGCAAACGAAACATTTGTAACGCTGTGCGACCGGCGGGCGATCAGTCACGAAAACACTCGATCAAACGGAAGTTGATGATATGATATCCAAGATTGAAAGGTACTTTTAAAAAAAAAAAAAAAAAAGGAACCGAAACGTTTGTTTAAATCTAACAAAAGACTCAGATTAGATTAGGACAATGCGATGGTTTTCTTGAAGCAAACGCAACTTTAGAGCGCATCTTATACACGGCTGCTGTATTTCCTCAACATTAACAAGGCTGTACGGAAAGAAAACGTGCGTCCACGTCAATGGAGAAGAAAAAAAAACATATCAAAAGACTGGAACAAAATCCTCATCTCGTTTATGCACCCTGTGCCATCATTTTTAATATTCCCAAGCCCATTAGATGAGTTCAAATAAGAGCGATAATAATTTTCCCTGTTTTTTTTTTTTTAATTAGCCTACCTTGGCGGATGGTTCCGAGTTGATGATTTTAGTGTCAGCCATTTCTGTCCAAACGTGAAAAATGTGTGATCCGGGTCACGGAATAAAAATAATGGGGGAAAAGAAGGGATGTCCAAAAGCCGCTTCGGAAAAAATGAACGTTTAGTTGGTGCCTGTGGCGAAACTCCTCCGCCAGCGGAGCACTTAATATAGACAAGTAGGCGGAGCCTGATGGCAGCGGCGTCTACGAGTGGGCGTGGTCTCGAGCAGCGGTATCAAGACGTGGGGCGGGATCAAGAGGCGGACGGCGCTCGCCGATTGGTTGATATTGCGAGATGTCCCGTAGTCCGTGTGTCTAATTCGCTACCCTGGAACAATGGACAGTTTTTCTACAGTGCTTACAAGCCAACCTTTCTGGGTCACTTATGTGCCTATAGTAACTGTATTGCTGCTCTCCTGTCTGCTCGTGATGGATAGCTCTGAGCTTATATGAGCTTTCTCACCTCAAGAAGAAAGACAGTTAGATCTAAGATCCATTTTTTTCACCAATGAGAGAGAAGGCGGGCGGGGCGGTAAGGAGGTAATGACCTATGGACTAACAAGTCCACCAAATAAATAAATAAATAAACACTCAAAATCGTGAGTGTGTTACAACCTAAATAATTAGGTTTTAGCTACCCCATATAAATGATGCATTTGCTGTGCAGTATTTACTTTGTAAAGTGTAAGCTACAGTATAGGAAAGTACAACTTTAAATTCTATTCAATGGCCCGTGATTGTTTGGTTAACTTAATTTATCCTACACCGTGAGGTGATCGTTACACAATGCACAGATGAGTCCAGAACGCTCAGACATCACATTCTTATCGTACAAATGGCACCATGTAATAATACATAAATATGTCTAATAAACAAGGTCACATATTCAAAGATCAGAGGATAACGTTGCAGTACTTTAGCACGACTGCTTTAGTTAAAACCGCCTCTTTTTTGATTGATATGTGCTGGCTCCGCCCATTACCGAAATCTGCGCGCGCCGCTAACGGTTGGGTAAATATTTAACGTTGGAGGAAAGCGCAGATCTCAGAACAGTAGTCTGTTTTTTTTCCCCATCACCCACATGTGTCTGTGGGCGAGATGAAACTGATCCGAGAGCGGTAAAAAAAAAAATAAAAAAATCAGTTGTAACGTCGAAAACCTTAAAAAACGTTTTTTTTTTTTTTTACGGAAAGAGAGCGAGTACTATAAATAATATGTCCATGAATTCATTTTCAATTTGATATGTCCGTGAGCTAGGGACCATCAATAAGACGGTGTCCATATTTTATAACGCCTCGCTTTCGAATTACTGCTGCAACAACAAAAATGGACGACTAGACGCCTGGTGAACGAAAAAATAACGATTGAAATGACCAATTTCTTGTTTCTATTTTGTAGACATCGTAATATTATTTTATTCTTCCACCATCTTAGGTGTACACAAGTCCTTAGAACACACGCGCAAATAAAAAAGAAAAGGAAGCTAAAATAGTTCCTCACCAAGATGGCCGACTAACGATTCCTTATGGCGTATTGAAGTCTTCTGATTGGACAATATTGAGGAACGAACGCAGGCTTGACGCTTTGCGAAAGATGATTGGATAAAAAAATGTCAATTAAACGACGATACTGCGCTGAAGGTTCATGGAAAATGTGGAGTTTTTTTTTTTTTTTTTGCGGAATGGGTCTGGGTGATCCTTAAAACCCAAAGGGGAGCATCGTTACTTTAACGAAACCCATTAAAAATAAACTTAGTAGCTTTAAATTCTATATTGTCTTCATAGGCTGAAGGCTATTACACTCTCAGGAAAAATGACACGAAGCTTTACCTTACTTTGTTACGAGGGTGATAACTCTCTGTACTTTAACTAGAGAGGTATAAATAGTGTACCTGTAAAATTTCAGTCTTAAACATCTTAAACATTTTATATTATATTACACTATTTTATATTCGTCTCTTTGCATAAATAATAAAATTATAATTTCACCGAATATATATATATATATATATATATATATATATATATATATATATATATAAAATTTTACCCATCATGAATACAATTTCATGAATGAATAATGTCCCCATACAATATCACTGATTATTGCATTTGTGGAAGCTATTTTCATACATACTTGTAAAACCCTTTCCCAACGATATATTAGTGTGATAACAACTGAAGAATAAAGAAGTGAAAAAAAAGCTTGGGGTTATGTGTAAAACCATTGCAGCCAAGCTTGCAAATTTTTACTTTTGGTGCTTTAGTCAGTTTTTTGCAGCAACTTTCACATTTTCCATTCTGATGGGAAAACTTTCACTTTTAGTTTGCATAGATTTTCATATAACTGTTTATAGAGTAAATTGATGTAAAGATTTCCCAGGACTCTTTTTTCCTATTTCACCATGCAGTAGGTTTATTTCTCGGGTTTAGGGTCATGCAGTAGAATAGTAAAGAGTTATTCTTTTTTTTAAAGCAGCTTTAAAAATGCTGTCTACAAATGTATATGGGTGTAAATGTGTATTTATGTTTGGGTTTATGGTTTTTCAGTTGGAATGGATATTAATGAATAATATGGCTTTCAGTATTTCTTTTGAAATTCATATTTAAGTAGACAACTCCCCATTTTTTTCATTTTATTTTACTATTCTTTGTATTTGTACATTTGCCTAGCTCTCCCCCTGGTGGGAATATAGCAGCATTTCTAAAATAACAACTCCAGGAGCAGTTACAAGAATCTACACACTCCACAGGACAGGAAGGTGTATCTCTAGGTTGATTCTGATTGCTTGTGTGAGTGTAAGTTTCTATCACAATGCTGCCACAGAAATCCTGTTGCTCAGATTCAGGATTTGTATTATTATTATTATTTTAAATCAACAACAACAAAAACGCTGAATGAATTAAACTATAATTTCACACTCAAATACAAGTAATTATGTATTTGATCCAAATCAGTGATTTTTTTTGCATGATCAATCAAGGGTGGTGCAGCAGTGCAGGGGTTAGAATTGTTGCCTCACAGCTGCAGGTCTGGGTTTGGCCCTGAGTGTGAGTTACTGTTTGTGTGGCACTGAAATGCCCTACAGTATATAAATGTGGGTTCAAGCTGCATCCCCCCCCCCCTAACTTCCAAGAACATACGGTAATGGATTGGTGAACCTAAATTACCAGGTGTACGTGTATGTGTGTGTTTGTTTGGTGCCCAGTGAGAGACTAGCATCCCATACCAAATTTATTTCTGCCTCACTCCCAGTGTTTCCAGGATTCGCACCAGATCAATGTCTACCGCGACCAGGATAAACTACGCAGCTTGCTGAAGATTAGTGAATGAATGAAAGTTACTCCATCAACAGGTGAAAGTGATATTTTGACAAAAAATACACATTTATATACTGTAGTGAGATCACTCCCACATAGTAAAGTTGACATGCAATAACATGTGCACTATATAGTCAATACATGATTATTCCACAAAAGGTTAGAGAAATGGAAAAGAGCTTAGCGGCCGCCCTCTACTGAAATGTGAAAGAACTCTGCCTGGTTTAAAGTCGACCATGAGAGGGCAGTATCTGGGGTATGATTCCTACTATAAAGACTATTTTGAGTTACAATAATAGCCTGGCTGGAAATCCCCCTGCCCTGCTGCTTGTCTGGTACGTTAGGTCACGTGATTTTAACCAGTCCCAGAGGCAGAGAGTTCTGAAGGCCCTCTTCTCCCCAGCTGCTCCTGCCCCCTACCTCTGAGACACACTTATTACTACTGAACAGGACCAGACGTCTCTTGGGAGGAATGTGGAGCGCCAGCATTTATCAGTAGACAGGCACTGCCCCTTCATGATGTGGGAGATTAACCAGTGTATTTGTGTTCATTTAAATAATCTGCTTAGATTTATTACTATCTTTTTCCCCCCATTTAATTATGGCAAGTAATGAAATTTTCCCATTTAATTATGGGAAGACTCACAGAGGAAAATATTCAGTAAGTATATTTAGTGAATCAAGCGCTCAGCAGTGTCACAAAAGCTGTCTTTAGAATGAATATTGTCAGCCTCAAACATACAGGTTAAACTACAACCTCTGTGATAAACTAAAAGCCAATTAAAATATATTTAAAGAACTTATTATTATGTGGATTTGATCCAATTGAATCATGCATGCACGTTTACATCTGGTCCTGGTTTAGAAACAGAGATCAGTAGAAGGAAAGAAAACTCCATTGTGTAATACTATATATAGATGCAATGTGTAGACAATTTTGTGGGTACATTTATTTTTAGCATCAGAAATCACATAATGCCAATGCTAAATGTCAGCAGCATCCGTGTTTGGATCACCGTTTCCTCTGGATTGAATGTTCTTCATAGTCAACAATCTTCATCTTGGGCTTTGCTCTGGACGATGAAAAAACTTTCCAGGGCTGTTTTTTTCTCCTTCTTCCCCCTCTTGCTTTCTCTCCACTGAAGTAGCAGCATTGCCAAGACTCTGCCCCATTGCCTCTTATCCCTCTCTCATTTTTCATTTTTATTTAAATATAGACTTCATTCTTCTTGCAACTGCTCCCACAGTTTTCCCACAGCTAGGAAAGCAGCAGAAAGGCCGTCCTCTAAACCCTGGACAGGATTTTTCAGGCCGGGTGCACACTGTCTCCTCCCTCCTACCCACAAAAACAAACAAAACCACCTCTCCTGGAATAGACCAGAACATTGTGCATGGCCATTGTAACTGCATTACGGTCATTTCTAATTCAGTCTAGCTTGTCCTCTGGTTTTATGATTTGTAGCATAGGGCTGGAGGAATTATAAAGCTGATAAGCATAATAAGCAGGTTTGCATTTATTTGAGTTTTTTTTTTTTTTACCCAGGCTTTTCGTCCATGCTTTTTCACCTAATTTATTATACAGTTACTCATGCTAAATTTAAAGTGTACGCACCCGTATTTTTGTGATGTTACATGAATTTGTAAGTTGAGTTACTTTACCCTTACCTTATATTCCAAGGTTTGAATTTGCAAGCAGGGTTTTAAATTCAATTGAATAATGAACAGATATTTTAAAAATCTAATTAAAAAAAATTGGTGGCACACTACATTTTAAAATTCAGTTCTTAAAATTCAGATCTAATTATTCAAAACATTTCATTTGGTGAATTAGGGAAAAGGAGCAAAATAGAACAGATTCAATCATATCATAATATTCATGCCATATCAGGCAATGAACAACAAAAGACAACAAACCTGTATTTGTTTTTCATTTAAGTGAATGTGCTTAAAGCAATTTGAAGACCAAAACTCAAGTGTTACTGTTAGCTATTTGAATAAATGAAAGTTAAGTGTTTTGCCTATTTTGCCATTTCCTACCCCCCTCCCCCTCCCTCCCCCAAAAAAACAACAAAAAAAAACCCAGAGGTGCTGTGACTCTCAAAATGAAACTAAAATAGTTGAACTGAGGCCTCAGTGTGATACGCAATTCCTTCCTGTGCAACGTTTTGCATGTTAGAAAAACAACTAACGCGGGTCAAGGCAAGTCATCAGACTTTACTGCATTAAAAAATACTGCACTGTAACAGAGATGCTCTTCTTTCTGGTCTTGCATGAGATATTTTGCATGCAAATGATGTCAAAATCTGAATAATGCACATTATTCTGATGTCCTGTTAATGTAATGTGCATTATTTGGTGCTAACAAGATTAACTCTGTGTGTCATTTTTTCATCTCATACAGGAAAACAAATCAGTAAATAATTGTGAAATATCTTAAGTGTCCAGAGCTCCTCCTAAACAAGCAGTAACCAACCAGATGTCCTTGTTCAAGTGCCTAGATGGTGCTGGTGAGCACTGAGAGCTGTGGGAACAGTACAAAGCTGCAGACCTCACAGTTTCAGCTCTCATTCAGGGGTGACAGGTAAAAGGAATGCTCACAGCAAGTTTTCATCACGCATGTCTGAACTACATCCTTATGATTACACCGAGCCCTGATTTTTTGGGTAAGTCAATTTTAAATGTGTGTCATTGTGCTTAGGTTATGATTTCATTTAGGAGATTTCGAAGTCTTTTAGAATTTCTAAGTCATATTTCCTACACTTACACAGAAAAATGTGTTGTACTGTATTTTTAAGGTCATTATCACATGCAACCTGTTGTCTATGTGAAAAGAATGTGCTGATTTAATGCTTTATAATCTGATATTGCACAATATAAATCATTTGATGCAAATGACTCAGTTCAATTGGATGTACTTTGAATCCAACAACAAAAGGCTCCTTTATTAGTATTATGTGTAGTGAAGCGGTGAGATTTCAATGAGCTACTCTTTCTCTGCCAGGCAACTCTTTCTCTGCCTGTCTTTATAACTCCAAAATATTACAACTGTATTCACAAAATACAATGTCTTACACCCTGCAGAACATGAACTCTCACTAACTCATGTTAAAATCTCTGCTTTTTACAGAAAAGACCCAATCTCAGCAGCTGGGCATATTGAGACATCCTGAGGTAGCTGGCAACTGTCCAAAACACACACACACACACACACACACACTCTAACCTTAACGGTAATATGCTTAGTTTTTGCATAATCAGTTTTTTTGTTTTTATTTATTTATTTATTTTAATGGGGACCAGACAAATGTCAAATGTCTGCACAAGTTTGAGAGAGAAAGAAAGAGAAGATACACATACATAAGTAGCTTATCACTATCCTATAAGTCAGTGTTTTTCTTCTTTTTTTTTTTCCCCCGATTTTTTCCCAATTCCTCCCCGTCACTAGGGGGCTCCCACATTAATGCTACTACTACCACTCAGCCGGGAGGGCCGAAGACCATCACGTGTTTCCTCCGAACCACGTGACGCCAGCCGCATCTTTTCGAACTTCTCGCTCACGCACCGTTGGGGGCGGCGTAACACACTCGGAGGACAGCGCTATCCGCTCCCTCCGAGCTCACAGACGCCCCTGACTGGTTGTGATTAAGGGGCCGTGATTAATGTGGGATTAATTAACGTTAATTAACGTCATTAATGTACCTCTCATCCCTCCACTCTGAAGGAGCTCGGCCAATCAGCTCTCTCTAGACCTCCGGCTGCGGGAGGTTACAGCCCCACCCGGGATTCGAACTAGCGATCTCCGGATGATAGGGCGAGCGCTTTTACCACTGCGGAGGCTCAAGTCAGTGTTTTTCAACCACTCACTGTGCCGCGGTACACTAGTGTGCCGTGGGAAATTATTCAGTTTCACCTAATTGGTCTGAAATATGAAACATCAAAAAGACTGTTTTCACTGAGTTTAATTGATTCCTATTCAAGACACTTTAATAAGAATAACTGTATATTGTTAATTGCACTTTTTATTTGAAAGAAGAAGAAATATGAAAGATCATAAAATACTTTTTTTCTT
This sequence comes from Clarias magur, assembly GCA_013621035.1. NCBI lineage: Eukaryota > Metazoa > Chordata > Actinopteri > Siluriformes > Clariidae > Clarias > Clarias magur. Next base: position 318,348 of record QNUK01000364.1, read on the forward strand.
GGTGTTTATTTGATTCCTGTTCAAGACACTTTGATAAGTAAGGCTATATATTTCATTTTTTACAGTTTCGATTGTTGGTGTGCCTTGTGATTTTTTATTTTTTATTTTTTAATTAAAAATGTACCTTGGCTCAAAAAAGGTTGAAAAACACTGCTATAAGTTATCCATTTTCCCTCTCTATTGATTTGCTCCAGCTCCACACAGTGGAAGGGATTGGTAATGTCATGACACATGAGGTTACCTTACAGTTACAAAAGGTTTGTCACTGCTTGATGAATATTATAAATTTATTTGAAAAGTTTTTTTTTAAAAAGAAATCTTATGCATAAATTACATGCATATGTGATTATAATTAATGTTTTGAGTCCTGACACTTTTACTCCACCCACATGATTGTCTCATACTTCACAATTTCATATTGATATTTATTTATATTTATCAGGTTTAATGTCAAATTGACTTGACACTTAATTTTATTTAAGCTCAGCGTATTTGTAATACACATAGTATTCTATGTAATATAAATATATTCATTTATATATTATGACTACAATAGCATACTTATATACAGTTATACATATACTTATATATGAGTTATACATATTAAGTTATACTGTATGTACTTTACCAGTCTCTTTCATAAAGTATGCAACCAAGCAAGTTTGGTTTTAAAATTTGCCATCAGTTAATTTGATGCCTAACTCTCCGATGTATTAAAATGATATCATAAAAAACATTATATATATATATATATATATTATTGTTGAGAATAAAAGAGCAGTGTAAAACTTCAGTGTAGAGGGGGAAAAGCCGTATACAAGCACAGAATAACTTAAGAATAACACGGAATACACTAAGCTATGAGTATGGTGGTCTAGATGTTCTCATGTAAGTGAGGGTGTGATGAATATTGATGGACTTGACTCAGATATTATCTCATACTGGGTGATTGCGTGTTTAAATAATATTTAACAGGAGTGCTGGCTATAATTTAAATCCAATATTTATAATTATGTGCTCCTTCTAATGTGTTATCATTTCTGAAGTAACAATGAATTCAGAGACAGTGGACGGTGCATATAATCTGGTGCTGATAATGTTTTTAAAGGTATGCTTCCATTTGAGAATGTCCTCATGATTTCATGTTTCATTGACGAATTACTTTTTTTTTCTTTGTCTGATTAGTGTCAAGGAAATGACTTGGAAAAAACACTGAATGTATAAAAAGTAGGACACGTTGTTCGCTAGCAAAATAAATAATCACAAGCATGGGCAATCACAAGTGCTGTGGTTTAATAGGAATAAAACTCTCTGTAGGAAAGTAACCAGCTTTGATATTTTGTTATCTAGTTGTCATGCACAACTCATGTAGGCGTTATGTAATGTTATAAACATTGCCTTTAATTAAAGTGTTAGTAGAGGTTGTTGTTTGGACGAGGCTGAAAAATTCTTTCTTCCTAATCAGTTTCCCAAACTTTACAACAGATTAAAAAAAAGCAATTACAGCAAATGGGAGCGCTTCATCAGTGGCAATCTTAAAAGGAAACCCCAAGAAATTGCATGGTAATTACAGTCATAGTATTACATTTTGCATTGGGCACTGAACATATTCTAGATAGCTGCTTGCGGTAAAGACAGAATCTCTTTCAGGAAGCAGAGATATTACAGTACCCATGTCTAGCAAATGCTATAGTGAGTGAAATATGTTTACATTTGACAGTGGTTTTTAATCACAAGAGAACACAGTGTGCAGTCTAAGCAGAGAGCTGTGAAAACAAGTGGAGTAGAATTTGTACTAAAAAACCCAGACATAAATTCAAGATAGTTGTAAGAACAACAGAAACCACATGCAAATAGAAGTCCTAGTTCTGCTTGCAGTATACTGTATATTAGTTTTGAGTGCACATGATACAATCTTGATGCATAATAATAAACTGAAATACTGATATAATACGAAATGCATTTCCATCTACTGTTTGAATTGTACAATTGTGTATAAGAAGATTTAATTGTTCGTTTTATTGTTTGCAGGACTAATTACGCTATAATGCTTTGGGTAAACTCAGCCCTGTAACTGTAAAAAAAATAAACTGATATTAGAACTGGACAAACATCTAATGTGTTTACTCTCTTTAACGATCCACATTTAAGTCACAATATGCAATCTTTCTTTGCATGAACAGTAGAAGTAACAATGGAATAATATGCACCAAGCTGCATGTTATTATTTGGTTCTGCTTTTAACCTTGCAGTCATGTGATATGTGAACTGACAGTGCGGTGACCTGCTAACCTTGATAATGAGACAAGCGGAAGGCTGATTGCAGCAGATTGCAGATTACCTTGCTGCAATTTCCAAAGAGGGAGCACAAATTTCTGATTTCCAACTGTATTTTTTTTTATTAATTAATTGATAAATCATTTATTGACAGGTTTTATTTGGTGACTAAGGGAGATTTGCTCTGCCTGGCAGAAACAGATAAAGGTTTCATTGCTTTGTAAACCTTTCCACATAACAATCCAAGCACTGGTTGTCAAAGCTCTGGTTACTCCATCTAGTCAAGGGATATATCATTTCAGTCTAAAAAAAAATATTAATGGATACAGTTTTAATATTAAACATGAATTCCACCTCGTCTTGTTCTTCTGCGGTTACAATGATATGACCTGCCTATAAGAGCAATGAAGGTTACATCATGCGATCCCATTTCTACTTCTAATGGTGGTGTAATGAAGCTCTGGGGAGTGCTGATGCAGAGAAATGACGCTAAGTGCTGCCATGGCAACCAGACCTGACGATGGCATCATGGCAGCGTTTGTACGTTTCTCCAAGCATAGGCTGCTGTTGTTAATTAGCCAAAGTGTAGGTCTTGTGTTTTTAACATCAAAGGTCAGTGATGTAGGCAAACCAGACAATTCACTTTATTCCAAGAGTTAAAAAAATCGGAAATCAATATTTTGCAAGCAGGGCCACAAGCTCTCTCTCATCCTGGGTATTGCATTTTATTCAACAAGTGCAATAAGGATTTAGGATGTTACTATAATAGGAACAGTTCCCTATGAACTCTCTGCACACCCAGTGTTCCCACCTGACTCAGCTAGAGCGCTTTGGATAACACACTGGATTAATGCTTATCCCCATCAGAAGCTGCAGCTTGACGGCAAAGCCTCTGAGAGCCTCAGGGCACCTTTCAAACGGGCAACACCACTTTCCCTCAGAGGGTAATGGAGTAGAAGCGGAATACCAAGTCTACATAATCCTCTCTTCCATTGTCCCACTGCCAATAGCTGTGTGACATCTCAACTAGTCCATGCCACACACTCAGTTGCAGAAAGTGATCAGAAAAGCAGGGCAACCATACGTGAGGCTGAAACGTCAACGTTCATTCACTGCATAAATGTGTCACAACAATGAATTGCCATGGTTATATAGTCAAATATATGTCTCAAACCGTTCAGCAGGACAGAATTTTTATGCCACTAAGACCTTCCTCCTCAATAACATTCAATACAAACAGTACCAAACCCAGTGTATATTTATCTAATTGACAGGCAATCGACTGTAAATGTAATTTTAAATAATATATGCAAAATGGACAAACGGTATGACCAGCTATAACTGTTCCTTTACACTGGCTGCCTCATACATTTAATAATAGACGGCAGTAGATATTACATTACAGAAGCTTGAAGTTGTATAACGTTCACGCAGCATTTTGATTTGGAGTGGGTGAAATGGCACATGTTATTCATGCATCAGTCAGTCAGGAGTAAGTGCTCAGTGAAGCAACTGTAAACAAATGACAATGATGATGTAAGGCAGGGCAGTGAACTGTAGGTGGTCTCATCGGGAGCACTTCCCACTGGGCACAGATAAAGGTGCTTTGTTCGCACCACTTCCTCTCCTCTGCTTAATGACTGGAACATTGTTCCTTTGCCATAATGTTGGCTCGTTTAGAACAAAACTGAGTTGCTCTTTGTGGTTGTGACCTAATGGACAAGTGAAAGGCAGAATGAGGAGATAAATGTATTTCTGTTGAATAAAGAAAAATTAAAAGTCACACTTAAAACAGTAACTACAAGTTCATCAAAAATGTAAAAATCTGAAATAAGAGATCGGTTATACTATTTGTAAAGATGCGCCAGGACCAACTACAGGTCTCACTGTTTTAGTAAACTTTCCGTAAAGCAAGCCAAGCTATGTGTCCAGACAAAAGTCTATATGGCCTATATGGTCTATAAGTAAAATTAAATTTCCTTCTGTATCCCTGACTTAATTTACTAATTGTATAAACTAATATATAGGGACACTACTGATCATATATTATCATGTCTGCAGAATGACAATAGTCTATGTGTGTTTGTGTGCGTGTGTAGTTTCATAGAAAGTTTTCAACTTGGAGTCATGCACTGATGCTAATAAAGGGCATCAAGATATTTTTTCACAAAGGTACACAAGCACAGTACCTACCAGTGTTTAAGAACCTTCAGCCATGCCTGAAACACCTGAATCAAAATTACAAGCACACTTCTACGACTGCGATCTCTGTTATGCTGAGAAAAGGCCACACCCAAAAAATATCTTGTCAGCAGTGCTTGAGTAAGATGGTCCTAATAAACTGTCAACCCAGAGTATATAACATAAAGAATAAAACCAGAAGGAAACATCATTTGTTTAATTTATTTTATACAAAAGTAATACCATTTTAAATGTAATTTAAAAAAAAAACAATGTTGTGGAGCAGCCATGAAACAATTCATTTCTTATATTTTAGCAGCTATAGATGGTTGTTCCTCACGGGCATCTTATTTGATCACTCCTGTGACATTTAAAAGCACAATAAAGCAGCTTGTCATGTAACTAAGATGTCACAAAGTCATGTGTTCTGAAAATCTTCCTGTGGCAGAAAACTACAAAGCCTGACATTGGAGATTCTTTCCATAAATGTTTATAAACATCTTGGTCTTCAAAGGTTAAATCAGTCTCACCATTTCAGATATTATACCTATTTAGTTCCTATGAATGAGATGTTATTATAAAAAATATATATATACATTATTATTAATATAAACATATGCTTGTCAGCGCTGTTGAATTAATCAACATCTTCTGACTGATGAGGTTTTTAAATTTTAATATTACTGCTAATGCTATTTCATATGAATAAGATTGGTTTTACTATATTATTAATTTGTTATTATCATTTAAAAAAATGCTGTCTTCTTAGATCATCTGTCACATTGTTGGCTATGTCTCTGGTTCAGAGAACAAAATATACAGTTGCAGTCACGGGTGTTAATCAAGATGCCACGCAGCTGTGCCCCACAACACACACTCGAGTGATGCAGATGCTACTGATTCTTACACAACTCTTTAACTGTCAAACACAAGAAAACAGAAAAGCGTGAAGAGACGTTTTAAAGGCCTTGTACTGTGGTTAGAGATCTCCTGGAAAAGACAATCATCTCAAATACAAAGAACAAATTTGGACAGCATGTCTTAGCTGCAGCTTGTGATGTCTGTAATCCTAAAATGAAAACTTTAGCCTCAAGCTAATGGTAGAGGTAGCTTTTTAATATATATTTAATCTATTTAATATGTGTCATTCACTGCACTGCAAACATTAACAAGCACTCCAGGGGACCCTGAAGACATAAGAGTAATCATTACAAGAAAAGTGGGAATGTATATTTTTTCTCACACTAACACATGAGGAGACTGAATGATACATTGCAATTGTACATCTTTCTGATGTATCATAATGGCACATTTATCTGTACTTGATATCGGCACTGTCTAAACAGTCCATTACCGACCAGCAACATGACATACAGCAGAAAAAGGAACAAAAACTTTCACTTTTAAAATCAATGCCTGTGCAGACATAAACAATTTATAATACAAGTAAATTATAGTTACGACATAGCTCTAACGTGTAGGTTTCACTGCTGTGCTGGGAATCTTCTCAATACTGGCAGTATGGTGAAGAATATCTGATAATGTAGATGACGGATTGTACATAGCAACAGCTCCCACTTTTGCTGTAGTTATAAACCTACAGAGTTACCCATATGGAAGGGGTAACTGATTGCATAATGACTGGAAGTACTTAATAAGTCTATCTTGTTAGTGATTATTCTTTTGTTTGTGGTGATCATGCTTGAGTACTTAAACAGAATGCAATCCAGTCAATGTGGTTCATGGTTCATGATCCACAAATGTAAATACCTGGCGCACACTCTCACTACCTGGCCTGAACCAGGTCAGAAAGAGCAGTTTGCAATTCACAGTGGACAAATTCGCCTGGAATCACTGTGGCACAATGGCTGGAACCCTGTGTCGGCTGGCACAGATACACACCAAGAACTTTAACCTTGACAGGTTTGTGTAAAGAACACAACAAACATTAAGTTGGCATGCTGTGCTGAACCTGTCATCTAGTAACCCTGAGGTTAAAATTATAACACTCATGATTATTTCATTAGACAAATGCTAATATACAGTACCCTCATAACAGGCTTTCTCAACTAGTGTGTAAGGAGTACTTGGCATATGATGCTGGCCTTTAAAGAACATTTCAGCAGTGGTGTTCTTATATAACACATTATAAAGATGTTAACAGATTGAGTTAAATAACAAAGCACCTCTCGTAAAGCTCTCGCTGCAGGATGTTTTGAGGATGCCTATGTGATATTTAGGAATGAGTCTAATCATGCTTGAACCTGTCCTAGACTGTATCTGTAAGCTATAGAGGAACTGAAATATGCTGACATATATAAGGTTAAGAGAATGATACAGTACAGTATATGCTAATGTATAGTAATATAGTTGTCTGGAAATGATGATCCTTTTAAGACAGATTCCCCAGAAATTTCACTGAAATGTCTTAGATTTTATTTAATGACTAGTTAGCCATATACTGTATACGGTATGACTACACTGTATAAAGAACAGGTACTTGATATCAGATGGAAAAAATAGAGGCTCTCAAGACAGATGAGCAGTGGAGTGATACTAAATCTGGTATGATTGGACACGCCATGGATGACAGAGGAGCACTCTGGCACACACAACCCATCTCTACTCACCTCACACAGGACATAAAATGACACCGATAATAGGATCAAAAGCCATTTCTGATTATGACCTTTACTCATGACACAGATGTCTGAGGCTAGATATTGTCTGAGCTACAGACAGGGGTATCTGCTGTGTTTGATGTCTGACAGTGGATGTAATGGTTACCACTGCCAATAATGTAGTGAAGACCACTATGAAGACTATGGAGTACAACAAGACGCAATTACAGTATATAGCTGGCGATTCCCAATGCTCTAACATTCTCTAGTGATAGACACATGATACCTGTCACTAAATGTTGGCAGTAAATCCGCTCAGTGAGAAATAAATACATTGATTGATTACTGAAATAAAATATTACTTATTGAAAAAAGTTGAGGTATAAGTGCATAAGTGCAACATCAAATGACATTGATCTTGACTGACTTCTTATATCCCCCCCCCTTTTTTCTTTGACATTAGCAGTGAATAATTGATTACTTCAGTGACAACAAGATCAGAATGTTTTAGTGAGCTGACATCATTGCCATAATATTACTGAGCCTAGACTTGACAAACTGAGCTAATCCCAGGTCATAGCATTACCTCTAGAGGCATGTACAGTGGATGTTTTGCATGATGGGTGCACATACTGTATATGCTCCAATTTTTATACTCCATTGCAAATTTAAGTGTTTTTTTTCCCCTGATGAGTCTTGCTAACAAGTGGATTTCGTATAGCCAAACAGCTCTTTAGTCCAGTCCTGTGAGTTCTTGTCACATGTTCATGTAGAAATACTCTTACTTTCATTATTAAACATAAAAGAATGCACATGCAGAGGTTCAAAAGCTTAGTTATCATTTATTTGTTGTACAGTTTTGTTTCCTTTTTTTTCATTATTACACTACAGTTTTATATTTAAACTGCAGTAATGTCACACAGGAACTATAGCTTCTGCTGTGCAAGCAAGATTTCTTCGTTCATTCCTTCCAACTTGTAAAGACTTGAACTTCCATTGTAGCATTTACAGTTGTGAGGAAGTTTACTAGACTTTCTGGGTGTGGATGTAAAAGTTATTAATTGTTGCAGGTGCGCATGACTAACTCAAAATGACTAACATTAAAACAATTCATAACATGTTCAATGCATCTTTTGCCTTGATTTTATTGCAACTACAGAATTAAATATAAGAGCTATCTGGAGCAGCTTCCTGCAGCGCACAACCATAGCGTAGCACCCCTCTTTCCTATAGGGGACAATAAAATAAGTAAAAAAAAAAAAAAGTACTATCACTCTCTCTCACACACACACACCAACCTATTTTCAAATAGCTATATTCACTAAACACAAATCTATAGGTAGTGCTGTTAGACAAATCTTTATGAATGTATGAAACGTGAACACTTATGATTGTAACATGTAACAGTTGTGGTGCAGTGCTTTTCTTGTCTTGTGCACACTCAGTGTGTGGCAAGCCCCAAAACAATTCCATTTTAATCACAGGTGCAAAAATAAACAAATAAACAAACAAACAAATAAATAAATAAAATACTAAATGTTTATTGATTTCTGTTGATTTAACTATTATTTTGCTGTAGAAGAGCAAAAATTCTCCTTTATATGAGGTCACTGGTCACGTGGTCAGAAACAAACACTGATGCTCCCGGAAACAATGGAACAAAATATGATTATGCAAAAACAAAAACATAATTTTAAATCATGGGATTATTGGCATGACATGAATCAAATATAGACAATATTGTGTACATTGTCTCCATCTAGTGGTCCTGCGAGGCATATTCTCTACTGCACTATAGATCAATCTGTTTCATGAGAGGTTTTAGTTTTCACAAGGCCTGAATAATCCCACTACCATGTGTTCACAAAAAAGAAAGAACAACTCATTTGTAAATCAAATTCACCAGACTATAGGAATCATATAAAGCATTGTTGGCTTGCACCTCCAATGTCCAGGTTCGATTCCTGCCTCTGCAAGTTTGCATGTTCTCCCTGTGCCTGGTGGGTTTCCTCCCACAGGCCAAAGATACTCAGGTTAGGTTAATTGGTGTTCCCAAATTACCTGTAGTGTGTGAATGTTGCCAAGGTCATAAAACGGGAATAAATAGAATAGTAATCACCATGGACAGTAATAACATTGTCTAAATGGAATATATTGCAATACAAATCTCAGCAAATTAAACATGCCTGTAGTGCCATAGATGCCATACACACATGGCAAACCACTTCCCTAGAGTCCAGGTACAGAAATTACCTATTATAAATTGCAATATTACTGTTTATAAGTAAATTCTTATTATTGACATGGCCGATAAAATAAAATAAGCCACTAAACTTTATCTTTACATTCTTCGAAACAGGATGCCTTTCCTTGTGAGTAGGGGTGTATATCACAAGGAACATATTTTTACCCTTATTATAATATATTCCTTACTTGGTAATGTGAATGCAGAGTGCCTTTGTAAATGATTTATGGTACATTAGTGGACTCTTGGATGGGTTATTCAAGTAAAACTGAAAAATACCTCTGATGTGAATGTGCAAAATATATTACAATGAGCATGACAGGAAAAGGTACATGTTAGTACACCATAAACCTCACTCACTAACCCAGGAGAGCATACACTTACTGTACACCCACTCCCACACTATGGGGCAACTTGGGACCACCAATTAACCTAATCTTTGTCCTTGGACTGCGGGAAGAAACTGGAATACCTGGCGAGAATCGAACCCGGACTCCAGATGTGCAAAATGACATTGCTAACCACTATACCACCATACTACCAGTACCATAAATCTGTTTTATTTATGAATATGTTCTTGATAAAGGTTTGACTACCCTTAACTTGCATGTGATTATAGTCTGTATTTAAATAAAATTATCGAGATAAGCCATCATAAACCACCTAAACAAAATAGCTCCATACAAACTATATAACTGCAACTCTAGAGTTTTACTGTGTATATCTATGCCTAATTAGAATGATACAGTTACTGTTCCAGGAAATCATTCATTATTAGAATTAGAATAGGCATAGTTAACACTGTAACTTTGCACCTCCAGTGTCCAGGTTCGATTCCCACCTTGGGAGTCTGTGCGCATTTGTTTGCATGGTCTCCTCCGTGCTTGGTGGGTTTCCTCCCGCAGTACAAAGACATGCAGGTTAGGCTAATTGGCGTTCCCAAAGCCTGTGATGGTTTGGCCCCTTGTCCAGGCTGTACCCTGACTCATTCCCTAAGTCTCCTGGGATAAGCTCCAGGCCACCCATGACCCTGTATACAGGATAAAGTGGTATCGGCGATGAGTGAGGATCGCCCTAATCTTCTTGAGGTTTTCATGCACATTTATTTTAACCTTGACATTTTTGGGGGGGGGCAGCTTGTTCATCCAACTGTAGTTTATTGCCTCAGATTATTGCCCTAGTAATAACCTCACATACCCCTTTGAAAACTCCCTGAGGTTAAGCATACCTTATGTCAATGCAGGTATTTTGTGTTTAAAAAAAATTATGCAAACGATTCCTAAACGTATAGATTTGGGAATTAGCATCTGCAAATGCACTGGTTATGTGAAGGTGCCAGAAAATAAATAGATAAATAAATAAATACAGTTGGATGAAACCTGAAGTGAGATTAAAGCCATTAGAGCGAGACACCTGCGTGCGCGCGCGACCTGAGAAGTGAAAATTCGAGAAAATGGCGGGAGGCGCGTGAACAAACCTGAAATGACATTGTACAGTTTGTACATTATAACTGTTATTCATCCCTAATAAGTAAATAAACACATGCATTTTAGCTGCTTGAACTATTTTACGGCAGCGTATACGTGCGGTGTGTGTGTGTGCTTTTTACTGTAACAGCGCTTTTTTTTCCCCACCATGACACGGCAGACCAAACCTGATGGCCGTGATCATGCGAAATGGCGGACGCAGAGGAGGGAGCTGTCAGTACGCACGCGCAAGATTGGATTGGCGCGCGTGCGCGGCGTGAAAAGGGAGGCAAAGACAGGGGGGAAACGTGACACTGCGCAGGTGTCGGTAGCCATTAAAGAGGATAAAAAGAAGATATGGATGAAACTCCTCTCATGGATCTGGACTGGTACTGAATTATGCCCTGCGCGCCTGCGCTAGTCCCAGTGACTATGCTGCTCCGTTTTATATTTTTTAAACATCACCTTGAGGTCCTGTTTAAGCTTCTTCAGGACTTAAAATGAAAAGCATTGGATGAGAAGCATTATTATGAATATGAACCCTAATAAAACTCTTCTGCTCATATGCCATGTAGATTCAAAGTCTTGATCTAACTATATGTGGTGTTTTTTTTTTTTGTTTGTTTTTTTTTTGGGGGGGGGGGGCATCCTTATACACAAATTCCCCATTAACACTAAATTCCCAGAGTTCTAAGCTTCACATAGGCAACCCAGCCATGGGAAACTAAGGAATGTGAATAATTTTTTAACAAGTCTATACAAGTAATGTTTTATCAGAGGAGGAGGACTATATTCATGCAAATTCCTTTAAAAAAGAAGTGAGATGTGTTTCTGTGAAGAGAATTATCCTTCATGTCCTCCTTCAGACATCTGACTGAAATACCAGTAAAGTAGGAAAAAATGTGCACACACCACAGACACAGGCACACTGGAAACCCCGCTTTCCCCTGCTGTGGTGTTTGGTTCGCTGAGAAATCTCCCTGGTGTCTTGTACTAGCCAAGACATGCCAAGGAGAAAGTGAAATGATCAACACCAAACCCATCCAATCCTGTTGCATACTTGGATATGATTTTTTCCCTCTTCTTTTTCTACGGATTGTGTCTTGGTCCAATGACAATTTGTCTATAATTTTACCTTTTAGGGAACATTTATGACCCTCATCTGTGGGTGTCATGAACATTACTTTCGTCCATTTTTGGAAAGCTGTTGTAAGGATTTGTAATATATTATGTAACTTAAACAAGCATATTACCCTTATTTGTTTTGTATGATCCTGTATTCCTAGTGTTCCAATTCCTCTTCGGTCCTTAATATGCTATTCCTCAGAGTAAATACTTGTTCTTGAGTTAATTTTACCTCTAGGGCCTTGACTGTTCCCAGCTGTCCCTCCTCCCATCTACTCTATTGGTCCCTTACCATACATGGACTTGGTTGAGGAAAGGAGCGAAGTGCAGAAGGCAGCTTCAGGAAGCAGCAAACTGCCACTCAAACGGCTCTGTGCATGAAAAGGAGGAGGAGGAGGAGGAGGATCCACAAAACGACTCTGCTGTGGCCCAATTACAGTTCCTCATAGACAGAAATAAAAAAAACACAACGCTAAATGTGCTGTAGAAATGTGACACACAAACTCTAGCTGCTATGAAACCAAGATTCATCACTCATTCTTTCCCGACCTGTAAAGACTTGAACATTCATCGTAGCATGCACAGTTGCGAGGGAGTTTCCTGGACTTTCTGGGTGTGGATATAAAAGTTTAACTGTAACACATGCACATGACTGACTCACTTTCAAAGCATTCGTCCCATGTTTGATATGTCCTTGCCATGGAACGCCTTGATCTTAATGCAACAACAGGATTAAATTAGAGATGTCTAAAACAGCCTTTCCCAAGAGCTTTTTCCCTCATCAGCAAAATCCCTCTCTTCACTATAATACAGAACTTGAAATAACTCATACACATTACATACAACATTGTGTAAATTGTTTTTAGGCCTCTAAAAATACTCCAGTCTACCATTTATTTATTTTCAGTTATTGTTATTTCCTGGTCTCACTGAACATGAGATGTTAATACACTTTGGATGGAACATCCTGTACACAGGACAGTCAAGGAGGACACATGAAACTCCACATGAAGCCCAGATGATATCTAAAGATTGGGATTAAACTGGGAACCGTGGAACTTTACGCTGGCTGCACCACTATGCTTCCTTGAACGTATATATGTATATAATATTCTATTTATACATAGATTCTGCTTTACTTCCTCATTAGCATATATTTTTTAACCTATTTATAATATGTCAACTTACATCTTTAATTTTGCTTCACTGAGCAATATTGCCTGAGGTTGGCATACTTTCATGAAGGAATTTAATTTATTATACATAATGAACTAGGGAGATGCAAGTATGAACGTAATTCATAAATATTTCAATAAACATGATATAACTCATAGTTTTAGGAGGGTTTTATTCTTCCATGAGCTGGCCATGAGCATTTAATTATGATCAGAGTATGTGAAATCATTTGTGATATTCTGCTAATTTCCTGAATTGTTATAAAATAATTCCCACACCAGGAAGAAACTAAAACATTTTATTTTTTATGAAACAAACATTTAGAATGAATATTCTGTGCATATTAATAGATTACATTAAGGGTATGAGTATGGGTGATTTTACCAAGTTATATTATTGTGAATTATTGAATTACTGTGAAAATGGTGCAGTGTTGGATACAGAAAATAAATGTATATATAAAATTACCAACCAACCATAACATTAAAATCATATGAGTCCTGTTACTTCTGAGATGTGGATGCCATGGCTCAGATTGTTTTTGCAACACATCCATCCCACAAATGGAGTATCAGATTGCAATCTGAGTCAAAGTTAACACTTGTACACTTTGTCATGTTTCCTAAACCATTTTGCAGTGTGGCAGATTGCATTATCCTGCTGAACGGGTCTACTGCCATTAGGAAATACTGTGGCAGTCAAGAGGTGTACTTGGTCTGTAACAATGTTTAGGTAGATGATATGAGTATACATAGTAGCAGTTTGTGCTACAGTAACTTTTCTGTGATAGCACTTTTAACTTATCACCAAGCAGCTTTCCAGAATCAAAATAAAATTATTGAAATGTGGATGTGAGAAAATGTTTATGAATTAAAATGATTGGATTGGATCACTTTTTAGATGATTATGAAAACATCTGGGTAAAATTGTTCTCCCCTATGGGTGTCCTTCAGATTCCTTCAGTAGGTGACACAAAATCAAAATGACATTAACCAGGTGTGTACAGTGTTCCTGGGATAGGGTCCAGATTCGTCACAAACTCTGACCAGCATAAAGAGGGTACTGAGAAATGAATGAATAAGATTAGCCTTAATACAGTAATCGGAAACTAATATGCTCAAAAGTAAGAAAAAATGCAGCCAGTATACAATTGAGATGATCAGTTTCAGAAATAGAAATGACTCATATATGGAACATAAAAACACATCTGTTTGTCTCCTTTTTGATACTGTGCTGATAATAAAGTAAGATGTCACTTTAGCAGTTTTTTTTTATTTATTTACTCCTTTACTGTATCCAATACATACATTTCTGTCCCTTTGAAATGGAAGAAATGCACATGTGTGGAGGATAAGAGATGTCAAAAAACAACAATGGCAGTACATCTTCTCTCATGCATTATTGTGAAGTTCCTGTGCAGTCTAGTATACAGACTAATGTATCATCAGCTCATTCAAACTGGAATTCAAGGTGTGAAGTAATTTTGACCTCATTTTAAACATGATCAGGTAAAATGCACAAAAGGAATATTTAAAGGACTATATTCACAGACCCAGTTGCAGATATGATGTGTTGACTGTTGATTCTAGTCTAGCAGGTTGCTGACACTATGCAAATGAGAGTCCTGAAAAAGCAGTTAAAACACATTTTCTGGCTCTACCTCAGCAACGGCTCTGACCATGGTGAGGCAGGAAGTCTTAAACAAAATGTTGTGACTATAAATTGGCTATTATTTGCTTTACGACGTGACATTGGCAGCATGGTGTTGAGTGTTGTGAACTTGCCTAATTTGGTGTGAAAACTGTGAACATGGCAATTTACTGTACTGTCTGCTACTCCTCCTCTACTAAAAATATTCATAGGGAAAACATGGGGTTATATCAGTCCTGACGCAGTGGGTCATTGACACAGTTCATGTTTTTGAACACTTGGTGCAATTATAACTCAGATACCAGGTATAGAACTACCCAGATCAGTGAGTATGCTTTCCCCAAATCATACCCCACCTAAAGAGGCAAGAAAATGAATTAAATATAATTTTATATATGTAATTTTTTCTTTAATTGTTGGTCACTAAATATATAGAATTTGAAAAGTATGGAGTTGTTAAACAGCTGATATTTATGAATGGGCCACCAATGCTCTACCATCAATATAGACTGATTCCTGTACTGAATAACTGGTTCTCAAAAAACACATATAGTATTTTGTGTGTGAACACATGAGATTTGGCTCATACAAGCAAATAGTTTTTACATCACCTGCCATCATTAGAGGACAAAAGACCATTATTTTAGGTTCAAGTACATGACTGTGTTTGTGTCCTCCTTTTTTAAACACTGAGAATTAGATCAGGATTATGGCCGATTAAAGCAGCTGGAGACGAGCTAAACACAGCGAGTAGTAATCACACATAATCCTGTAAGGGTGATCTTCCACCAGGCATTAAAGGACTGCCTACTATGGCCAATATATAAATAGAGAAATAGAGTATGTGTTCTGTTTTGTTATTTTAGAAATGGCATTCAAATGGCATTCAGATTCTAAAAGGCTGTAGCTGTCAAATAAATTCCAAAAATGATTGAATGGATGCAATGAATGGCCATGCAACCTACAGTACCTGAAAAGGCTGAAGTGCCTCAAACACAGCACTGAAATAGAGCACATAATGCTTTTGCACCCACCACTGTACTAAGACAAAAAGTGTTCAAGCTTTTCAGGTGAATTGCAGTTCATCATTACAAGGCAGTTTTCCCACAGCCTCATTTTACACATATGGCCAGAAGCAACAGAGCTATCATTATGCTCTCTAACTAAATGAAGGCTGCTATAAGCTGCTAAAAGACAGGGCTGTTTTGTATGAAATAAATTAATAAATAATAGAATAGAATTTATCATCTTTAACATAAAGTTTTAAATATTTGGTACTTTTTTATTTTATTGAAAAATGACCTACACTACACGACCTCTGGAGATAGCAGTTACTGTACTGTATATAACAAAGTCAGTTTCATGGTTAACACTTCCCCATGAACACTCCAAAAGCAAGAGGATTTGACTGCACCTTTACTTTTCCAACCTTAGAAAAACCTAACGAAGAGGATCTTTATAAATATGCAAAACAAAACAGTAAAGGAACACCCTCTTTCAAAACACTTTCTACGCACCTGGACTTGGGCAGGATTTCGTACATTCCTCTCAAGTCAGCATGTACAACTTTGTATTTGTATAATGACTCAGTAGCAAGACATGAGAACAAGCTGGTTTCCGTGCTGCTTTAACCTCACACTGTAGTTTGCTTTTTCTTTTTTAGGGAAAAGACTCTTTCGGTCATTACTGAGAATGAGCAATGTACTCAGCACTTCTATAGTCAGAGCTTAATCATGTCCTCAAACCTAGATAAGCGAGAAGTGATCAACATTATGCAAAGAGAAACATAAAATAGAGGCACAAAATAATATACAGTGCAGTGGATAGAAAGAGGCAGTGAAGGCAGGGAAGAGATGGAGGAAAGGCTTATTAATTTGCACACCGAGAATAGAAATTTATAGTTAGTTGTACAATACAGGGTTCAGTTTCTAGATTTCTGCAATCAACAAAAAAACAACAACAAATAAAAACAAAGAGGATTACTGGGTGCCTAAAAATGATAAAATGTGTATGGATAGTGAGCAAAAAACAGTTGGGCTCACAGGAAGAAAAGCAACAGTGATTAAAGGAATCCTCAAGTTCATTGCATCTCTAGTGCATTCATGATCACCGCAGACAATTTATCATGTTTCTCGGGCAAAAAAAAAAAAAAAAAAAAAAAAAAATATATATATATATATATATATATATATATATATATATATATATATATATTATATAAGGCTTTGAATTGAATACGATTATAATAGAAGCCTACCTGCAAATATTAGGGCAGTAAAAACTTATTTTAAACATTAATATTTATAATATTTCCCTTAATAGTATTAGTAAATTAGGCAAAAAATTTAAGCACTTCATTTTCCAATGTTTTTAGGAATTTGTGACTAGCTAGGTTATTTAGTCAACATAGTTAACTTGTTATAATTCATAAAAGCATTGCTATGATTATATGTTTTTATTTTATTTTATTTGTTTAAAGGCAGTCATATGAGTGTATCTTCTGGGATGGGGCAGAGTTCGATTCCCAGCTCAGCCAGGTTGCCATTGTTGGGCCCTTGAGCAAGGCCCTTAACCCTAAGTGCTCCAGGGGCGCTGTACCATGTCTGACCCTGCGCTCTGACCCCAGTTACACTGGGATATGCGAAGAAGGAATTTCACTGTGCTGTAATGTATATGTGATAAAATAAAGGCTTAACTTAAAAAAGTGACATGGTGAAAATGCTCAATCACTACTGAATTATATCCTAAAATGTTTCATGTCTGACATATCCTGACACTTACTGGTAAAGACATTTTAAATGTTTTAAACTGAATAAAAAAAAAATCTGTATGCTAGCATATTGAACATGATTAAACTTTATACAGAATTAAAAACTCATACACTAATACAGAAGTCAAAGAAAAAAATGGGAATGACTGCGAATTGTTGTTCGTGGTA
This sequence comes from Clarias magur, assembly GCA_013621035.1. Classification (NCBI taxonomy): domain Eukaryota; kingdom Metazoa; phylum Chordata; class Actinopteri; order Siluriformes; family Clariidae; genus Clarias; species Clarias magur. Next base: position 336,027 of record QNUK01000364.1, read on the forward strand.
GTCAAGCATAGAGCTGTTGGGAAAAATGTAAGGTGTATTCCTTTTGCCAAAGACAGTAATCATCTGACAGTAAAATGTAGTATAAGGAGTACTCATAAAAACTTCAGCTACTGGATATTGTTCTCATTTCTCGACTATCCACAGGAATGGGTCTACTGTGATCACTGGAGACAAAGATCATGCTCATGTTATTTTTTGCAAACATCAGTAGTGAGGTATCGATCCGATTCAAAATCATACGTGTTGCTGCGGATTGTGAAGGCCAGTTTGCATGAGCAGGGTGAGAGACTCAGGAACAGATGAACCCTCTGCCCCACTTCAAACCCACCGCCAACTCCTTGTGACTAATCAACATGGATACGCACTTACTGGTGAGCAAGTGCAAGTGCCCTGAAAGATGGACATGGAAGAAAGATTATAACTGGTGATGAACCTCTTGGCATGTCCTTTGCATAAGGAAAAAATCTGATGAGGTTTTGCATTAGAGAGGTGACCACACACAAATATCACCCAATAAGTGTCCCCCCCCACCACCAACACAGAGACACACACACACACACACACACGTCTATGCTATATTGTTCGTTTTTTAAATTTCATTCAAACACATAATTTTCTGTGTTTTTGATGGCAGTGTGTACATATATACAAAAATGAATATGAATAATGTATGAATAATGTATGATAAGCTATGTAAATGACACCACTGTGAATATGTAGCAATTGTTTATTAATCATGTTTATCTACACATATAATGGTGTCTTCCTGATTTGCTTGCAAATATCAGTAATGTGTATTCCTGTCAGATGCCCATTAAGACTTACTTCACTCTCATAAACAGGATTACGTGAAGAATATCCTAACCATAGAGAGAGCTGGATCTGTGTATCTGCGCGTGAGTGACGAGGGTCAGTGCAGTGAGAGAAGGCCACCTCCTACAGACGACTCGATTAATTATTGTTTCAGCATGAGGCTCTGGGGGGAACAAGCACTGCTACACCGAACTGAAACATTCCTACGTGAATGTTTGAACCTGGCAGCCGTATCCGCATTACTGTCTAGCCGTTTGTGCTGCTTATGTCATTTTACACTCAGAGGACAGCTCTGTGGTGTGGAGAATCAGTAAACAGTTTATTATCACAAAGGTCACTGCTGATGTATCTCATACTGTAGTTGAAGATGCATTTGTTCATGACCAATTTATAAAATAGTCTGAGGTTCCAATGCAAGATCTCTTTTAAAAAACACAATAGGATTTTAAGAGCAAGACCGGTCAGGGAGCTTTTTTAAAATTTTTATTTAGGACTGTGATATTGTGGACCTAATGAAGAATACAAAATATGCTTTTATTGGATAATTGTTGCAATGATTACATGATTCAGTTGGCAACCATTTTTAACCCGGACTGACTGACTGATGCAGTCTGTTGGTTCTATTTCGTAATCAACCAGAAGATTTATCCGACGTGGTAAGGATGTTATTGTGTTTTAGAAGAGTGTTTTAAAATGATTGGACTGCACCAAGGAAACTATTAAGATATGAGATTAATGGATTAATAATGTCCAACACATTATTAAAATTTGGAAGGAGCGTTTAGTGCTGAAACGTCAACTTTGCGGGAAAAAAATGTAATTGGAAAAAGCACTTAAATGCTTGGTGAAGTTGCATCATACAAAATTGTCAGTTGAAATTAAAGCTGTGTTTAATAGTTAAAGTAAGCGCATTTCCACATGCAAAATGCAATAAGAATTAATAGGATTGGGACCAAACAGCTACTGTATGTGGCCATAAGAAAACCACTTGATAGAGAGACGTACAATAATGCTAGGGATCATAAAGATTGGACTTTCGAGCATTGCAAAAAGGTCATGTGGTCTGATGAGTCCAGCTTGACCCTATTCTAGAGTGATGGGCATGTCAGAGTAAGAAGGGCATTGCATTCAGCATAGTGCACATTTTACAAGCTTTTTGGAGGCAGTGTTATGATCTGGGGATGCTTTAGTTGACCATGGCTAGGCTCAGCAATGTGGCAATAAAATTAAGTCATCTGATGCCCCGAATGTACTGATGACCTGAATTTGCTTCTTTTTTTTTACTCATGGTAATTCCAGTCATAATCCAGAATCAAATTGTGAAAAAGTAGTTCTGGGAATCTTAACACATGAGTTGGCCGCAATTAGTTTTTGGGATGTCTTTGGCAAATGCCATAATTAAAGATAAAGGTGATGTAACAAAACTTGAGAAAAAAAAAAGTGTTGAAAATAAAGATTAATTTTGTCATAAAATATGACTTGTTATGAAACAGTAACCAAAACTGTTGCAAGAAATACAATACTGTGTGGCTTTAACGCACAAAAACATGAATCTGGTCAGGTACAGGCACTGGACTGAAAATGAGATTCAACACGCGTCAAAAATGCGAGGCGAGAAGCTCTTGTGACAGAGGCAGCTTGGTTGTTGTTCTCTGGCCTGAACCCTTGACCTTCTGATTAGAAATCAGCAATGTTCTCCAACTTCAGATGGACTTGCTTGGCTATGAAAGCACTTTTGTATTTTTCTCTTGTCACTGAATTCCATTGCAGTTGTAATATTGTAAAAGGTTTTTAACAACTGTCACACACGGAAACACATGACTATTTGTTCGCTGGTTTTAATTAAGTAATTCTGACACATTATCTATATTTTACCAGTGCTGTTTTTATACACGTGGGAGCCTTCTGCAGCTTTGCGCCTCAGCGCTGACCACAGCCTGTGTGTTTGCTATGATTGGTCACAGGCTTATTTCCTTGTCCTTGCCACAGGAAAGTAGTGCACAGAAAAACAGGAAGTTCTCCTAGACTCAGATTTCAGAGCACTACTGCCACTGTGTGATGGTAAGATGTGCCCATCTCTGCTCATATCTGCAAACCATTAACCCCTAAGACAAATCAGTAACTTCCCTTTAAATAAACATCACTCAATAATACGGTACTGCGTAAAACAAGCCAATGAGATTTTCTTACATAAGTCAACAGTTATGCCAAATTTTTAGTAGCTAGATTGGTATTATACCACACACACACACACACACACACACACACACACACACATATATATATATATATATACATAAATGTGTGTGTGTGTGTGTGTGTGTGTGGTATAATACCAATCTAGCTACTATATACAGTATAGTACAATTAGTCCATAATTTCCATAACATTTTATTCTGGTTCATGGGTTGTATAACTGTCATATAACATAGTAACATTCATTTATAATTAACAACCGTTATATATTATTCTCTTCATAATATCATTTATTTTTGTTATATACATTTTTCACGCTAAACTAATCTATGACTAATAATAAATAAATTGATGGTCCTAAATTTAATAGAAAAAAAAAAAACATGCTATGTAATTATCAGTGCTTTGTAACAGTCAGTAAATCTTACACCACAGGAATGTTTTCAGGATAGGGGACTTTGTGCTTTCTGTTTTGCTTGGCAACATGACAAGCTGCAGTTTTAAGCTGCCTTATTAGCTTGAAGAGAAAGTCAGAGTATGACAGTTTTTAGCTGCTTGAATGCAAGTCACTACAGGAAGTGACTTGTGGATGTTGCACATGATTAAATGTAACTACAAAGTGTATTCCTTAAAAAAATATATATAGAATAACTGGGTAATTGCTGTGATATAAGTAGAATAAAATACTTTATGATGTGCTGTATTGGAAAACCATTACTTTAAGGATAAAAAGGAAATCCATTTTGCATTGGCCAACATTACACAATCACTTTGTTGAATACTTTCTTAAACTAATTAAAAAAAAAAAAATTTTATTCCTGACCTAGTTTTATATATATATATATATATATATATATATTTTTTTTTTTTTTTTACATTAAATGAGAGTTATTGCTGCATCTCCAGTACAGTCCTGACCTTGAGCCGAACTATTTTCACATGGTTCGGCTCATTAAAGGAATTCCTGGGAGGCCAGCGTTTCAGATGTGAAGGAGGCAGTCCGATGATGGCGCCAGCTTACTGAGAAAACTTTGTACCTTGATGGTATCTAATCACTAATAAAATGCTGTGATGAGTGTATTAGTATAGCAGGGGGCTATATAAAGAAATAAAGGTTGTTTTTACTTTCATAACTGTGTTCTGTTAGTCTTCACAATCAAAATTCCTGGTTTGACCTGAACACTCATCTACAGTATACCACATCACTTCTGCAGTCAGGTGTAGCCAAGATATGAGGTGCATCAGCTATAATATAAGAACACTGTTCAATCTAGTGTTTTTTATATATATATATAAAAATATATTTTATTAAGGAGATGGGGATGAATGTGAATGGAATGAGCTCGAGTGCTTCAACCTGGGACACAATTGTCTGCTCTGGTAATGAGCATGCAAAGTAGGTTAATTAGGTTTACGTTAAAGACTACTCAGCTGACATTTCGGCTCTCACGTGTGCACTAGAGGTTCAACACAATTCAAATATCTATATCTGATTTGTGCTCTTAATATAAATGCCTGTATTTGCAGTCAAATATAAACCAGAAGTGTGCATGGCCTATCACACAAGTCTATATGTCCGCCCTTCCTTCTTTAAATAGACATGTGCATTAGACTGCTTTTTTTTTTCCTTTTTTTTTTTTTTGGTTATTGATTATAACAGCACATTTGTACTTTTGCAACTACATATTTAACATACTTTTTCTGTATGTTCATTTTAAAGAGGGACAAAAACTGTTTTTGTATTTTACTATTTTACAGAGTAGTATAGTAGTTTATTTCTAATCAATGAAACACTGATCAAGCTAGAATCTGGTTAGAAAGAAAAAAAGGAACATGCACTAAATGCAATGCTATAAATACATTGTCCATGATAATGAATTTCATATTCGAAAAATAAGCTCCATGTTTGACTGCTGACCTGCATGCAATCTAAAAAGAAAAAGAAATCCTGGATGCTTGTCCTTTCTAGCTTTCTTTAATCACAAATTTAAAAACGTGTGCCTCTTATTAATACCTGTAAGTTTATCAGTTTAGAACATTATCTGTTTCTTCCGAATAATGTGTTTATGATCGATTTAATGCATACTCAGAGTCTTCTCTCCATAACACTAAAAAAGCATAGGTATCAATGCATCCAGTCTATTCTCCCAAATACATGAAAATTTTTGTTTAACAGCCCTGGCTGAAACATTTTCAGCCTGATGACTGCCACCAGAGCCACTTAAACATTACACATGTACACTGTACAGCATTCAGTGAAGAAGACACAGGGAGAAAAGTGAGAGATGGAAGAGGAGAGGAAGAAGAAGGTGGTGTGACAAGAAGACGGCAGTGAGAGGACAAGGGAGGGAGAAAGAATAGGATGAAAAGGGGCACACGGGGTAGATACACCGGACTCCTTTATCACTGTGTCAGAGAGGGGGAGGGCCAGCACTGTATCCCACACCTCTGCCATGTGAGACCCAACACGCATACACACACACACACCTTTAATGAGCCACAGAAACTATACAGGCACACAGACTGTACACGTGATCTTGACTTGTCAGTGTGATGTGAAACTGGCTCACATTCTCTCTCTCACTCTCGGTCTTTCTCACACACACACCACACACACACACACACACACACACACAATAATGTTCCCTTCTTCGTGTCACCAAGCTACCTTTTGTAAAAACATGAGCAATCATTTAAAAGGACACCTAGTGTGGTGTAGACAGTCATTTACATGTCTATGATGCTTACTCAGTAGGAAAACGAGACTATTATATCCTTTGCATAAAGATGCGCTATGGCCATTGTGTATTAGTTAACCTAGAGCGCCATCTTTAGATCCAACTCACTGTTCACTGCCCTTGAAAAGCTCTTCAGATCTGAGAGAAGCATTAAGTGACTCACGGTCTGCCGCTCAATGAGGCTTACGTGCATTTACACCTCCTCTTTCTCTCATACACAACACAGCCTATATCAGAGCCGTCTGAGAGACTGGAAGTAAATAAAAGAGGTGCAGGAAGGCTTAAAATGGGATTAAAACAGGATTCAAATAAATGAACGCATTAAGACATTGCCAACTGTTTGCAACTTGGATTGAACAGAACTAATAAGTGACAAGTGAAGGCTACATTAATGCCTGAAAGGGGAACGTTGCATTTGCAAATAAGTGTTCAGATGTTCGTCCATAACGGAGCTAAAGGATCCCTACACGATGTAACACAATTGCACGAAAGGGAAATAAGCAAAATATAAGAGCAGTGAAGGGATTCTGAAAAAGGACACTCACATTTTGACATACTGACCTTGTGAGAGGAGCTTTCATTAACAAACCCTAACCTTAAAGGACAAAAAGAGTGTCACCTTAGTGAACCTTGAAAAAAGACATCCCCAAAAGGTCAAAACTGTCAGATATTCCTATAATTACAGGGGCATTTTGTCCCCACCAAGACATAAACACATACATGGATATGCACACACACACCCACAAAAAAAAAAAAAACTGACATTGTAGTACTTCTGCCTGTAGGCTCTGCAGGAATAGCTGCTGAGCCAGGAGGTGTAGTTGCCACAGCAACCGGCGCTCAGCTCTGATATCACGACAAGTCACCATGGCAACCGGCCCAGAGCGGCTGTCACAGCGTGAGGTCAGCAGTGTTGCTATGGAAACACACCAGCTGAAGCACCGTGCTCATCCGAGAAGCGATAAAAAGGACACTGGCACCTTGTGTCAGTAAGTGTGCGTGAAACAATTTGGTGTGATGGATTCAGAATAATAAAAAACCTTAGATAATAATCAGTCCTGACTGGGATACGAGACAGCATCCAGCATCAACAGGAAGTGCCATTCTGTTTTATCCATGCAGGAGGAGGCTGTACTGGATGCAGGACGCCTGCACGGGCTTCTGTTCAACAGACCTTCATGAATAAGCATGTGGCCCCACCCCCTCGCACTCACTGGGGCTTTTCATCAGACATACAGTACATTGTATGGGGGCCAGCAGAGATGAATGCACGCCTTAGAAATAAGAGGCAATAAATACACACGGAAACAAACACACTTCTTTACATGCACGAGCCAGAGGCGTGTGGCTTTGGGTGAAGCCCTGCATTTGCTTCAGTCCATAAATACACAATCCCACCCACTCCTGAATCAGACTGGAGGATGTCTGGACTGAAAGAAGTGGTGTTTGGCTCCACCTAGTGCTCTCTTGTACTATGAGGGTGAGATGAATATAATTTACTTAACACACAGGATTGGGACTAAACAGTTGTGTGGCCTTAAGACTAATGAAATCATGAAACTAATCAGGTTTGGCTTTGCTAGGGAGAATAACTATTAGACTTTGGAGCAATAGAAAAATGATGGTCTGACAAGTCCAGATTTACCCTATTCCAGAGCGATAGCATCTTCAGGGTGAGAAGGGAAGTACATGAAGTGATGAACCCATTATGCACAGTGCCCACTGTACAACCCTCTGGAGGCAGTGTTATGACCTCGGGCTGCTTCAATTGCAATATTATCTTGCAATACAATGAAGACCTGAATGTACTGATCGGGTTCTCACATCCGTTGTGTTGCCACTGGCATATTGAAGGACTCAAATTTGGAAAAACATTTCCTGATCTAAACACCCTGACTGAAAAACTCCAGCAGGGACATAGTAAAACTTCAAAATCATTTCACCTAGATGAAAAAGTCAAAACAATCTGAATATATTAAGACAATATAGATACGTGTTAAGAACTTGAACAAGAGTGCTGACGAGCCCTTAAACAGGCAGTCAGCAACTTTCCTGTCTTCATCCACTTCTCAGAGTTTGCTATAAAAAAAAGTCAGGTTAAAATAGACGAAGCCAAAGCTTCACAAAAAATAAGAACGCTTTCTCGTGCTGGAAATATTTCGCATACGTCAGTATGACAGACAGATGTGGAGACAGACAACTGAGTAGTTTTATCTGTGAACAGAAATGTAAAAATAGACACAGAAACAAGCACAGATGAGAAGATGAGCTGTAATGAGCACTAATCCAGAGCCATCCATGCAGAGCAGGTGATCCTCTGGTGAATTTTTTTTGCAAATGTATGATGCAAGTGCAAGGTTGAGAGGGATCGAAAGTGATGAGGACTTACTGGTGATGCACGATACAATTCATGCATATAGCATAGCACAGCCCACACAGGCTCCATACATTTAAACTCACAACCTCCATTTACAGCCTTAACTGCTGAGCTGCATGAATGAATGAATGAATGATGTAGTGATTTATAGCCTTTGAAAGGCCTATATAAATCCAGAACGACCATAGGTGAAGCAAGTATACACACTGACACTTCACATCTTTTTGATGGGCTGACCATTTCATCTTTGAATAAAGACTTTTTTTTTAAAAAGCACACATTCTAAGTGACGTTTTGGGCACAAACAGGTTTTATTTTGCTGTCCTTTCATGGCTAAGTCGCACAGAAATACAGCAAAGACAGACTTTTTTCATAAAACTGGTAGAAACGTAAAATTGGTAAATCACGGTAACACATTTGAGATGAAAAGAATCAGGAGAGTGAGGTGCGGTCATTTCATTAAGAACTTCATAAAAGTCTGTGTTGCATAGAACTGCAATATACAACTGAATATATAAGTGAACTTCATTAAATAAATCTTGTTTAATATATACTGACAAATGTGTGTAATGAATTTAAAGTCATCGTTGGATTACGCCCTATGGAAGGGTTGTGATCCTGCAACGACATTGATGTCAATGCTCACACACCTCATACAGACAGAATGAAAGCACTCTCTGGGAAGCTCACTTCTTTTTAGTCAGTGACAAGCTGCAAAACAAAACAGAGATATTACGATCACCTTCGGAAGAATATTTTCAAATAAGCACTATCGGAATATAATGGTGCAGGTATTATAACTGAGGTATTATTGGAATATCCATCAGATCATGATATAGAGAACAATCTGGCTTGGGCAGTAGTGTTGCAAAGAGGAAAAGCCAAGCCATTATTTCACCGCATAAGCGCAGAAAAAAGGTTCGAGAGCATGTGTCAGGGAATGAAGCAGCTCCATGCTCAGAGGATAAGTTATAAAACATGTAGTGGTTAAACTCTAGATAATAAATATGCATCTGATGGGTGTAATTTTGAAAGAAATGTTCAGGTAAATATTTGTTCAGATGGGCAAAAGTTTTACATGACCTTGATACAAGTTGATGGCTTCTCTAGGTTTTTGCCAGCTAACGAGACAATAGTCCACAAAGGTCACCTTCCATAAACTAGGCATGAAGCAAACATAACATCTGCATTCATTAACTTATTCACTCATCTTCTATACTGCTTATCCTGTTCAGGGTCACAGGGCCTATCCCAGTAAACCTCAGACACATGGAGGGATAAACCCTGACAATTTGGGAACGTCAAGTAGTCTAATCTGCATGGGGGGACAAAAACTGGGAAAACAAAGCCCACCAATCACGGGGAGACCCGAGGCGGGAATCGCACCCTTGACCGAGGTGATGCGAGGCCACAGCGCTATCCACTATATCTGTATGCACATCTTTTCATGTGTCTGATCTGACCAGCTCGAGCGCTAAACCACAGATGTTTGTGTTCCTCCAAATTAAGCATCTGCAATTAAATTTTTTGATACTTTGGTAAAAGAAAGTATTAAATATGAGTAAAATAAGAGGAAGTAGACAAAATACATACTTATTAAATGACTCATCCTGGAGGTTCAGGACTAGACTGTCTGCGTTCAGATATACTTTGTTCTGGGAAGTGGCAATCTGAAATACAAGAGAGAAAGCTTTTAGACAAGAGCATTAAAACATGCACGAATTTAAACTACTAACTGTCATCATCAGCTAGTATTAGTTAACGTTATCTCAAATAAACAGTATATGGACAGGAAGGAATAACCCAAAAATGTTTACTTGCAAACAGTAAAATCTCCGCAGCTCTAGAACGAGTAAGAGTGTAAATAAAGCATTATGGATTGACATACGGTTTTAGCGATGTTCTGTGCTGCTCGGATCCTCCTAAGTTTTAGATATCCGGGATTCTTTGTGACTGCCTCTCCCAACTGTAAAAACAAACATAAATAGAATCGTTATATCCCCGCATACATATTCCTCTACTAAACACACCCTAGGTTAGATTATATAATATTAAGATCATTATTAAAACTTTAGAGAAATCTTTCCCACCATTTTGGCCGCTTGGGCCTCTCCTTCAGCTTGAATAATCTTCTGCTTCTGATCCTGCTTAGCTTTTTCCACAAAGAACTGAGCTCTCTGGGCCTCCTGCTGGGCTAGAAGATAACAAGACCATCTTAACCATCCGCCATGCAAAGCTTCATACTGGAGATCCTCCCTAAAAGCTGCTGTTATGCACCTCTGCGTGTTACAGTACGTACCGACTTGCTTGGCCTCCACAGCTGCCGTGTACTCTCTGCTGAAGCTCAGCTCAGTGATGGCTACGTCATCGAGAATGATGTTAAAGTCCTTAGCGCGCTCAAACAACTCCCGACGGATCAGCAATGAAACCTGAGCGCAGAGAGATCAGCGTGTGCATGTCAGAGTCGGGAACCTTGACATGAAATTAATCGCTGACGTAAACAAAAAACCGAGAGTGAAAGCTTTCTGGGGAAGATCTCATGTGTATTGTTTTTCACTTACCATTGCTGGGTCCTACACGCTTGTGTGACCACATTTACTAAAATTTTCAGTTTCACCCCATTCTCTGTACTGATGCCATTATATATTCTATGAATAAATTCCCTTTCTAAACAGCTATAAATAAACACTACAGCAGCGAGTTCGCATTAGGGCGACATGTTTGTGTGATATTATCTTTAAGCTCCAAAAACATCTGAGAAGGGGTGTCGTGAAGTTCTTGTGAAGTGTCTAATGCAAAGCTCTCATATGGAAATTTGTTAACCAAACATCTAAGCATATGTAAACTAAAGCATCTATGATCTGTTTACTGGAATAGATCAAGTCAAATATGATCCAGAACATCATATGGCAGTTTAGGCATATGGCACCTGCTGGAACTTAGCAGTACGAGTGTACATACTGTATATAATATTGTATTACCTGAGCTCGCTGCGTTATGAGCTGTGAGGCATTGAATTTGGCTACGACGCTCTTTAGGACTTCATTAACTATGGATGGAAGGACACGCTCGTCATAGTCCTGCCCCAGATGCTGGTACATGAAAGGAAGGTTGGAGGCCACGGGCCGTGACAACACACGCAGCGCAATGTTCACCATCTGAAGGTCTGATCACAAATGCATAAAAACAATCAGAGTGAAAAACAAACCAGGAACGAGAAAATTAATTATCTAAACTCTTCCTAAAATTTCCATAGCATTTTAATAATATCTATTGTCAGTTTTCAGTAACTTCAATGGCCTTGTATATTTCCTTGTATTTGTACAGAATATAAACAACAATTTGTAATCAATCATGATCAATCCTTGGTAATTCCTTATAATATGTGATAATGAGATATTTTGGGGGTAGATCAGAATAAGGCTAATAAAGGACATCTTTAGAATGTCATCTACCTTTACTTCCGGTCAAAGAGGAAATCTTGCGTGGTTTTGCTCTGATATCGTATATAATGGGGTACTGAAACCAAGGTATCCTAGGGGAAGGGAGAAAACAATGAGACTTAAGGAATGATGAGGATTAGTACATCAAGTAAAAAGTGAAAGAAAGTAAAGTGAAAGAAAGTGTCATTTGTACAACTGCTACCTGAAGTGTAGCCCCTCAGACTGGACAGTATCCATCTGCATTCCACCAATTCTGTTGAAGATGATCGCTCGCTGACCGCCCTCCACTTCAGGACAAACATACAGTACACGAGTGTTAATGACTATATATACTCAAATGTTTTCACTTATATGTGCACCTCTCTGCAGATGCAATGCAACAGGCAGACTAATCCGTCATGTTTAAAAACAGGAGATTAGAAATTAACCCATGACAAAAAAAAAAAAAGAAAAAAGAAAAGGGTGTACTCCTATAACAAAGTGTTATGAGACATTTTGCTTTGTCCCCTTTCCACACACTGTAGTGCTCCATTTCTATACTGAGATTAAGCCAGCAATTCTTTCTGAAAACATAATTAATTTAATAAAATCTCAAGGGTGGTGCTTTTTTACATTCTAATTGGTAATAGGGCCAAAAGGGTAAAAAGAACCTCTGTGGACTCAACTTAATTTCTACAAAATTATATATTCTGTAGCGTAACGTAGTTGACATCTTCTTAGAGGGGGTAGAGTGTCCAGACTGAGCCACATCTTTAGGTATCTGGTTGAAATATGATTTAAAACGTCTGGATTTGAAAAACAAAATCTAATAACATTTTATTAATTGCAATCTGAGCAAGTTTTTAGTTACAGTGAAGGGAAATTGAAATGCAACATACAAATACATGCTATACATCTGTTATAGATCACACCCATACATTAGATCATGTATGGGTGTGATGGTCAAGTGTTCATTAAACTTTTGGCCTTTTAGTGTACAAATAATAAAAGAGTATACAGTCATGGGCAGGACCTGTATATGTGGCCTCTTTGATTCCATAAGCAAGTGCACCAGCGCCGATTAGTAACTTCAATCCAAGCCCTGCACCCCGAGGGCCAGAGGACATGCGACCAGCAAAATCCCTCAAATGCTGAAAAATCTATTGCATAAGAAAATTTAACAATGGTTAATAGGGATGAGAATAATCAGAGATCACACTATACGATATTATCACATTGTTGACCTAGTTGCTGATTTGATTTGTACTGAGATTCTGTCGGGATCTTCATTGTTTTATTTTTTCATTCATTTTCAATACCGTTTTATCCTATGTGCATGGTTGCGGGGGGCCGGGAGCCTATCCCAGGAGAGGTGGGGCATAGGGCAGGGTGCCAATCCATTACAGGGTACACACACACACACACACACACTATGGGCAATTAAGCTAATTTGCAGGTCTTTGGACTGTGGGAGGAAATCGAAGTACACAGAGGAAACCCACCAAGCATGGGGACGACATGCAAACACCACACACTCAAACCTGAGTCGCATGTCCACATTCTGAAATAAGGAGGGATCTGTCAGTATAATTGAAAAAAAAATTTCTTCCAGATTTTGTTCCAGTTGTGGCATGGTTATGAAGTGGTCAACACTGCTGCCTTGCACCTTGAGAGTCCGGGTTTGATTCCTGCCTCGGGACGGTGTGGAGTGCCAAAGACATACAAATTAGTTGATCACAAAATTGCCCATTGTGTGTGTGTGTGTGTGTGTGTGTGTGTCGTGCCCTGCAGTGGATTGACACCGCGTCCAAGGTGTACCCAAAATCTCCCGGGATCAGCACCAGGCCGTCTGCGACCCTGTATACAGGACAAAGCGGTATAGACGATGAATGTATGAATGGATTTTGTTCCAGTTCTAAACAACCTAATTTGCTCTTGTGTGAATAGCACCACCTGTAGGAGCATAGAGGAACTGCAACATTTATTTCTACTCAAATAAAAAAGGGCTGTTAAAGAACCGAAAGAGGTGATCAGGGGAATGGTAAAATGTACAGTAGTGTTCTCCATGACAAGGGTTAGGAATCTGTGGAATAAACTGAACTGTTTCCTCTATATTTATACAGTATGAGTGTGTGTGTATGTGTGATCAGTTAGACATTTGGAGATAATTTAGGGCTGCATGAGCTTGTCTAGTGTTTCAAACAGGAGGACGCATATAAGGAAGGACTGTAATAAATTATTACGAATATTCAACTGAGATTATAAACACCTACATACACTAATTTTAGCAAGCAGTGTTTCTCTGCACTGTAGTCCTGTATGCTAGCCTAATGCACCAGTGCTATAGTGTAACTTAGTAGCTAATACTAAGCTTTTTTAACGTAGAATTATCGTAACGTTATTTTAAAAAAACTCAGCTTATACGAACATATCCGTAAAATCATAAATTTTCGGTAAAACATAATTTTAAAGTGTAAAGTTACTCACGTTGGGATCTTTATTCGCCATGCTTTCCCACTGTAGTTTCTCCCAAGGTCGGCACAGACAACTTCCGCATGCACGGAGGATTCTGGGATATGTAGTTTACTGCTTTGACGTTCACACAGTTACGTCACATTCAAGGTCCTGAGAGGCCAGAAACTCAGTTCTGTCGACATTAAGTGTTTGTAACTTTGTAACACGCTGAATCCAGCTTAACAAGGCCTTGTTCCGGAGATGATTAACTGAAGTAGGTTTTTAATGAGGTGCTCATGTAAATTCTAGTCTTCAGGACCTGATCTGTCTATCACTGTGATCCATAAGGGTCGTTATTGCATGGTTTCTTACCATTGTATTGGCACTATGGCCTCACACCTGAAGGGTTGAGAGTTCGATTCTCACCTAGGATTAATCTACCTGTGCTTGGTGGGATTCTTCCAGGCACTCCAGACATGCAGATTAATGTGTATGTGAGTGAGTATGTGTGTGTGCATGCTTGTTTTCCTTGAGTACCCTGGGATAGGATCCAGGCCTCCCATGACCCTGAACAGGACAAGTAGCATAGAGAAAGAGTGTTTCCGTTGCAAGGCTGGATGTTAAAGAGGTACAGTTTGATCATGAGCGCTGTCTGTGTAGCATTTCATATGTTGTTGTGTTCTCCTCTGGATTTCTCATTTTCCTCCAACCTCCCAGAAACATGTACATAAACAGTCTAGCTATGCTATGCGCCCCTAGACCCAAATGTGAGAATGTGTGTGTAGTCTCCTAAGATCAATAGATAAGGAGGTTTATCCTTGCCTCACACTCAGTGTTCGGCCCAGGATCTGCTACATTATGTATTTACTCAAGATGAATGTTGTTGCATGGGGGAATTTTAGTGCCTGTGTACAATATTGTTCTTGAATAAACCATTATAATGAGTTAAGACATACTGTAATGCCATATCCCCCTTAGACATTCCAATCAACGATCAGATCCACAAAGTGAGACATTGATAAATATACAACAACATTTCATTGCTTTTAATAAAGATGATGATCAAATAGACATAAACATTGAGACGATCTGTAATGAATAGCTGTTCTGAGCATCCTGGGCTAGAAAGATTTATTATAATAAATCCGGTAGGCCAGGTTACACGGAGTAGTTTGTTTTACACAGATTTATTCCCCCCAGATGGAAGAGCTAATACAGCTGGTACTGATAGTCATATAGGAATATATCTATTTAAAAAGAACAACAGCGGAGTCAAATGAAAAAGGCATCACTTAATGATAAAGTTTAAACCCATAATTACATAATGTATTTAAAACACTGCCTATCTTACAAGTTAAAAAAAAAAAAAAAAAAGATATTAGCAACCACACAAACTGGCAGCAAATATTTAAAAACAGAATGCAAGAAAGCAGTATACAGTGCAGGATGAAATAAAAATTTCAAAAGGATAAGAGAGGGAGGGGGAATGTACAAATAAAACAATTTACAATGTCAGGTTGAGATGAGCATCAGTGCCCTTGTTTCAAAGTCTTTATCGGTCATTAAACTGGTGTGATTGTTTAACCTGAAATTTAGTTTGCTCGACTTGTTCCCTTTAGTGCCGTTGTCATGGTGCCACGGAAATACTCATTAAGCAGAGTCTCGTCTGGCCAAAAAAAAAAAAAAAAACCTTAGAGCGATGTGTGCATCCTTTGAAATGACAGAATTCACAAAAAGGAGAGGCTCCATATTTCAGACATAGAAAAGTCGTACTCGAGAGGTACTGACGTGAAGCTCGTCGTCATAAAATTTTGTCTCTATGACAACATTTCCACTGCAAAAAGAGGGGGAAAAAAGTTAATATTTTGAAACATCAACAAAGACCATCGAAACAAGCATCTGAAATACCCTGCCTGGCCAAAGGGTTGCATACTCAAAGCTTTAATTGACTGCCTTTAGCTTTGATTACGGTGCACAGTGTGGTGGTGAAGTCATGTGTGAAAATGATTCCTCATGCTCCCAGAACCATACTTTCACAATGTGAATCCTGGAATATGCCTGTGCCATCAGGGGAAAAAAAGCTCCATTGGTGTGATAACCTGGTGATTCAGTACATTCAGGTCATTAGCTGACTTAATAACATTGTCTAGACCTGAGCAACTGAAGCAACCCCAGATCATAACACTGCCTCCAGAGGCTTGTACAATGAGCACTATGCATGATGGATGCATCGCTTCACGAGCTTCTCTTCTTATTCTGATGCACTGGTCAATCTGGACTCAGACCACATGACCTTTTTCCATTGCTTCAAGTTCAATTTTTATGAAACCCAACAAATGCAAATGTTTTTTTTCCTGATGAGTTAACAATGAGAAAACACTAACAATGTTTTGTCATGGCTACACAGCTGTTTATTTCCAATCCTGTAAGCTTTCATTACATTGTATGAGTATGGAAATGCTTTTACTTTCGCCATTAATCATAGCTGTGATTTCTACCATCAATTTCTTACCATGCGTCTTTACTAAGCATTTAAGTGATCTCCATCCATTATTTTTTCCTGATTCAGCACAGGCCTTACAGGTTTTAATAATGTGTTGGACAGCTCTTAAAGCAATTCCAGTCATTTCAAATCTCCTTAATTTTCTTTGGTGCTTGATGCAAGCCAGCAATTTGACCCTTCTTAAGTGGTGACTTTTTAGGCCAGGCGTTATACAATCATATTTTAAATAATCCTACTAGAGATATCTTATTACACTATGAAGTTCTATGAAAATAGGTGAACGAGGCTTACGTTAACACATTAGCAGGCATCATCTGTGACTCAGGTGCTGCTTCTATCAAGGACTGCCACGTGTTTGTAGAATTTGGGATCACAAAGCCAAATTCGAAAAACCACTCTAGGAAAAGCGGGATAAATATTAAAAGGTAAGACAAAGAAAAATATGCCGATGTAAATAATAAATGAAATAATAAATGTTATCATAAGCAATCAACTTAAATCTTGATGTATCCTTGATTTGTTCACGCTGAATAATAGTAGTATCATATTAAAAGACTTTATCACATTAAAACGGGGTAGCAGAGAACAGGTTTCACATAAAATAGTAAACTAGAACTTGTATGGTTTTATAATTGCTGTTCTTGTCTAAGGTGAAACTCATGAAGATAAAAACAATAAGATGCCAACCTTCTAGACACTGGCCTTTGAAGAGAACTTTCTGCTCCAGGCGAAACTTTTCCAGCTTTTCTGATGAGGAGAAATTAAGCTCTCTGGAGACAGCTTTACATTTGAGGATCTTTTTGGGAACCCGAGCTAGAAGAGACGAGAGAGACAGTACAAAATGGATGCTTAGCCTGTAAATTAAAATGGGGTAAAAATAGGGGCTCCCACTGGGAATGGCAACCCAGTTTTAAATGTTTTTTCTTTTTCCTTCTAAACTTAAACCAAAGTAAAACCAAAAAGACAATGGAGTGTCAAAGCTTAATAAAGCAATAATAATAATAATAATAATAATAATAATAAAAAAAAATCATCGCACACTAAAATTTAAATTATACACAATATTATAATGTTAAAACTGCAGCATGAATAAATCAATTTACTAATAAAGTATGTGACTTCTCAGGTTCAGTGTTACAGCCTAAAAGGTTTCATACCTTCATGTTCTACACCAGGAACAGAGAGATCTTCAGTCCCCTGCCAGAGAACTTTCCCCGTCTCTGCGTCCCTCAGGTTCATCCAGTTTCTGCAGACAAGTTAAGGCTAAAGAACTCAAAATGTGTTGTTTGTTGAAGACCATGTTATATCATTAATTACCATTACACAATGTGACATCATGTTAAATTGATGAGATTTTTTTACCTTGAATTTACTCACTCCCTAAAATGACCCCAAACAGGAGCAGGCAAATGACTTTTAGATCATTAGATCAATGGCATGTCACAATCTACCGTGCTTCATGTCAGGGACATCTGACCCCCATATCTTCAGACCACCCACTGCCATCTCCACGCGACACACAGGCGCAGTGGGCCGAGTGTGTCAATGCCAGGCCACAACACAAACCACCGCCCTGGAAACCAACTACCAAAGCCCCTTCAGCTAACAAATAGGACAGCGTTTATAAATCCGTTCCATATGACTTTATATGGAACATATTTCAGTGATCTTTAGGTTTGTTAGGTGAGCACGTTGACATTCATGTACAGTAATGGTGACTCAGCATTTGTTTTCTAAAGAACATCACTTTGTAAAAAAAAAAAAAACTCTTTATATTCAGGATCATCACATTTAAATTGAAATACTTGATGACTTCCTTAACACATGCTTAAAACCTTGTGCAAAATTATAGCACACTATTAATAGATTGTGGGAACATCCCAAAATTCTAACACCTTTGTGTGTAAAAATGGCATGAGCATGCTAAAATGCAGAACTGACTAAAAGGACGGCTCTGCTGCTAGCAGGCCAGGCCATAGTGTTGGAGATTAGTGCTCGTGGTGACAGGTGTCTGTGGGATCACACCTGCTGAGATACAGCAGTGATGCACAGTGAGAGTCGCAGGGGAGGGAGCCTTTTACTTGCAAACAATGACACAGTCAAGGTAATTAGTCCCTGGGTGACACTGTTTTCATGGAAGTCGCATACATTTTTAAAAAGAAGTGACCTACTGGTTTAAATCATTGGCATTTCGGATTTAACAGTTATGCAGGTGAATGAGGTATCGGCAGAAAATATAAAGGAGTCAAGACCTTGTCTGGTTAGTTACAGATACATGCCATATCCTTTCAGATGTTTGGTCCTAAATTGGGTCTAAATAAATAAATAAATCATTCTGTTTTTATAGGCAAACCCACAGTCATCTCCTGCGTTTCATCTCCTCTCAAATTATTTCTTAATTAAAAGATAGATATCTTATTATTTACTAATATTACTAATGCTGAAATTTTTTAATGAATGAGAAAAAGAAAAATCACAGGAAGTTCTTTATACTTCTACTCTCACGCTACTTGGAACTTCTCTAAGGAGTAGCTATTTTACATACTGCATTTACTCCAGGGGCTCATGGTCGGAGAAACACAGCTGCACAACACTTCAGACACACAATAGAGCAAACAAACACATCCTCGTAACTTTATGAACCTTCATAAATGAGGCCTGAGTGGTTAATAGAATAACATGGCCAAAACGTCTAGGTTCAATAATAACATACGTTACCAAATGTTCATGTTATGCAATGAACAGATGATCCGAAAAAAAACAAAAAAAAAAAACAGGAAATATCCCGGCAAATGTTTTAGTATTTCATAAATCACTCCAAGGATGAAAGTTAACTCGAATCAGAACTTGCTTCCTTCCAAATAAGTGAAACAAGTATCTATATATTAACCTGAAATAAAATTTAGGATAAGAAATGATTAAACAGCACAACAGAATGTTAAGCGGCACACACAATCCAGCAAGGAACATAAGGCAACAAATCCCTGTCCTTGCAACGAAGGATTTAAGAATTACCAGACTGAGGAAGGTCACACGCACGAGACATGAATCAGAACATTGGGAAAACTATTAGATAAAAACAAATGGTGTATTGAACATGTCAAAGCTTCAGGACTAACATACAGTATATTAGTTTCTCAAATCAGTAATAGGACCAAATTGGGTTTATGCTCCTTGTGTTATGTAAATCCAGAAACAGTGATATTACCTGGATCATGTGTTATCCAGAAACTTCTTCAACTACAACAACTAATTAATTATTATATAATTAATTAATTACCAATATTACAAATGTAAAAACTTTAAACATTTTGAGTAACCAGATAAATACTGTGTTTATATGTTGTATCTTTAATATGTAAACTAGAAATGTGTATATAGTGCATCTTAAAAAAAATTTTTTTTTAAGAATTTTAAGAATAAATGTTTAGAGTAAAGGTGCATAAAGTTAGTTAGTAAGTAAGGTTAAAGCTAAACATCAGTGGCAAAGAGATTTAAAAACAACAAATATTTTTTTGTATAAAATATAAGTAATAATAGATAGTATAATAGACAGATAATAGATTGTAAGTCACCATCTACATGCATACATATAACAATCACATGTATGAAGTTATTTCACACAGTGTAGCTAGAGTTAGGGCGAATCCTGAAGTGCTTTTAGCCTACTAGAAGAAGAAGACTGCTTGGTTTAGCTGGTTAGCTAAGACTACACATTTAGATTAAAAAGAATTCAAAGTGCAAATGAAACAAAATCACAAAACCGCAGGAACAAGAGGCAGGGATGCAGGATGCGTTATGACCCATCATTAGAGTTAGCTAGCTTCACAACACACATTAACTCATTAATTCCACACGTTATTTAGATGACTAGTCTTGCAAACTAAATAAGCAGGTATCCTGGTTTATAGACAGATTTCTAATTTACCCCATGTTTTAAAAAGTTTAGCTGTCTAAGATAGACAAAGCCATTCATTTAAGCTAACTGGTACCGCTAACAGATAAAGGCTACATCCCAAACGGGATCACATCACTGTTAGTGATCTAGTTCACTACATGACCTCTAGAATGCCGTTATTTCACACCCTATGTACTGCCCTTAAAAAGCAGACAAGACAGCCGTTTGGGATTCAGCCCAAGCCTGGACCGCAAGTTTAAAGGATACAGTTTAAAGCCCTTCAGAATCTCCTTTGCTCGGTCTTCAGCCGAAGACATGTTTTCCAAAAAAAAAAAAAAAACAGTCCGCTTTGTTCAATAAAAAAAAACTAAATCCTTTCTTTAAAATAATATAAAATAATTTACTAAATTGAATATAGCACTTTTTAATCTAGAGCGCTGCGTTAATCTGAACAGAGATCGACTTGAACGTTCTTCTCAACCTACTGTAAATAGAGCCTCCGTCTGAGATTGACAGCTGAATCACCCAAACATAGGAATGCCTGTGTAAGGAATTGTCCATTGATCGTCAAGAGGCGGGATTAGGGGGCGGGTTTTGGTTGGCAAGGGACGCGTCACCGATGGCAACTGAAAGGTCGTTCGGATGAAAACTACGGCAAGTCGTATGGGACAACAACAAACGTTACTCTCTCGCTAAAAAGAGTTGGCACCCCAGGCTGCTCAAGCCCATTCCCACAGACATCATTTTTATTTATTTATTTATTTATTTATTTATTTAAATTCCAACACATAAGAACACCTGAACCAGATTATATAGGGCTTAAAAGTTTGGAGTGTGAAGACACATATTTCAGTAAACTTACACTATGTGGACAACGATATTTGGCCAAACCTGATAATTATTGAATTTAATAAGTTTCAATCAGGCCCACACAGAGCCCTGACCTCAACCCCATCGAGCAACTTTTGGGATGAACTGGAACGGAGATTGCGAGCCAGGCCTTCTCGTTCAACATCAGTGCCTGACCTGATAAATGCTCTACAGAATGAATGGGTACGAATTCCCACAGAATTACTCTAGAATCTTGTGGACAGACTTCCAAGAAGAGTGGACACAATAAGAAATGCAGAAAATAAATAATGGACAATAGTCCAATAAGGATTCATTGCTGCTGTAGGTGAATGCTCTTAAATAGTTTTACAGTAAAAATGATATTAGAGTATTTTTTACTGTATGACTACAGTGGTGTTAGTCATTGGGTATTGTGGGCTACAGTGTTCTACTCTAGACATTAATTTCTTACAGCCTTATCTTGACATGTAATTACACACTATGTCCACAAAAGGGTGCTACATTACAAGGGAGGAAAGACAGGTTTTTATAAACGAGCCCTTATATCTTCATTATCGTGTGGTACAAGTTGATATAAGATCATATTTGTGTCACAATTTCCATATTTTTGCTTCAGTACACCATCACAATGCATTAAGAAATAAATAAATGAAGATGTGATCTTAGCTTTATTTCTCTGCTGAGTTTCCACCATTGAGATCTATTACCAGACCTTTACTGCAGCAGCCTTCAGTTTCTGCTTGTTTGTGGGTTTTTCTGCCTTCAGTCATTGAAGAGCATTCCATTACTTTGCCTTTAATTGCTTTTGTCGTATGTTTTTGGTCATTATGCATCTATACTGTGAAGACTAGCTAATTTGTTTTATCTAAATGTAAGCATAAGGTGTAGCTCTACACATTTGAGATATTATCAGCAGTTACATCATTAATAAACGAGGGTGATACAGGGACATTAACAGTCATACTTGCCACATGCTTTACATATGTTTGACAGATGATGTTTGCTTTGTAACAGAGCCATTTTTGTTACAAGTTCAGCTTTTGTCAGAACTGGGCAGGGTCTGCCATTTGTGTTCTTGAGTGTTACCAGTACTCTGCATCTTGAGTTAATCCCCGTGTATTTACATTGTATTTTCATGAATTTGCCTCTTAATTGTTGACTTTGACAATGATGTGCCATCCTCCTCCGGAGTGCTCTTGATCTGGCTAGACTTTTTGAACGGGTTTCTCTTCACCAAGAAATAAATTCTGTGATTGTCCACTTTAGCTTTTTTCTGTGACCTTCAAGACCTTTTGTTGTTGCTGAGTTCTCCAGTCAATTCCTTCTTTATAAGAATGTACCATATTGCTGACACTCTTAAAGTTTCTCCTAGCTTTCAGATAGGTCTGTTTTGATTTGCTGGCATCCTTTACTTTTATCAATTCCTCTTTGGAAAGTATATTAGGAATTCCCACAAACAGCTACCAAATGCAAATTCATCACTGGGAATTAATTTTAGATTCCCTCAAGCAGTCCTCACATAATAGCTATCATGCTGATAGTCAGTCAACTGTCCAATTTTTATTATTTTCTTTTTTTGGTCTGTGAAAATTGAGACCCTTTATTTAAAAAAATGGTTTTAATAACATTTGTTTTCATTAATGTTTTTAGTAAACTCCTTGAACTAAAGCTAAAAGTCTGTTGTTCAGTCACGTCTTGTTTGCTTCATTTCATATGCACTGTGGTGTTTTACAAAAATGTAGTCACTGTCCAAATACCTGACTATATATTGGGTAACTAATCAAGAAAGCATAAAACTGGTGTGCACAGACACAGGAAGTGATTACAAGACATCAGTAATAATAATAATAATAATAATAATAATAAAAAGCATATAACGTTGAAAAAAGTAGCGACGCTGCCCCCTTGTGGTAGAGGTGGGGATTGTCAATGATGGGTGGAACAACAGTATCTTGAACACTGAGGGATAAGTATTGTAAATCGGAGGTCTATAATGAGAAAAGATGAGGGAAAAAATGAGACATTTAGTCAGGTGAGGAGTGGCTATGATGAAGAATCATTTCCACACAAGAACTGGCCAAAGTCTTTGGCATGTGATGGAGAAGAATTTACAGAGTGGTTTATCTTCCCTACCATTGATAGAAGATCTCAGCCAAAAATGAATGCAACTCTGGACAGAAGTCTTTGTGCCTATGTGTTAAGGCAATAGCTGCAAAATACTTGCATTTACTGGTTTAAGTTTTTAATTAGTTCAAATTGGACACATTCAAGTGACTAGTTAATTAAACATAATGAAATCGTAAGGATACTCATATTACAATGGTTAAAAAATAATAATTCCCACAGTAAGTCACTCCTCACCTGACTATATGTCTCATTTTTTCCTCATCTTTTCTCATTATAGGCCTCCAATTTACAATTTTTATTCTTATTCCCTCAGTTTATCGTTGTATGTGTGTGCGTGTGGGCATGCGGAAGAAATGAGTCAGTTTCAATGAATCTAATAATCTGATCCTTCTAAAAGCCATGGGATACGCCTTCTGTCATTGTTGAAGAAATGAGAATGAAAGGCTTGTAAGTATTTACTTACGTATATCTAAATGGCATTTTTTTTTCCCCAGACAGTCTAATATTATTTAACCTTATGTGTAATGCAAAATTTGTTCCAGTGCTATTTAGCTTCTTGCTCCATACTCCATCCATATTGCATCGACTTGGTATTTAAGTACGTCCAGATATTATGCAGCCTCTTTGGTGGCCACTGATCTAGGTTATAGGTTAAGGATAAGATAAGAAAGTTCAAGTTAAGCTGCCAAGCTGCCACTGCTTCATGGAGACTTGAGCAATGGTTGACCCTGTGCTCTGACCCCAACGTCCTAACATGACTGAATTGTTTCCATCCATTTCCAGTTAGGAAGCTCTGTAGTCCAACTAGGGACCGTATATTTATTACCATTTGTGATAGGACTTCCACTCAACTGTATTGATTATTTTTATTATAAAATAGATGCACCATTAAATAGATTTCTACTAAATTCATGCTCAATGAACAATCCAAAAATATGTAAAAATCTCTTATTCGAGGGGTTGAAAGTGTCACAAACAAACAGAGACGGACCAGAAGACTACCATAGGGGAAGTGGTGAAGGGTTTGAGTTGGGATATATGGAATACCGGGTGGATCCGGAGCGCCGCAGGCAGCTGGAGCCGGTAGGTGACAGGGTTAATCCGGAAGGTGATGCGGTATGGACCGATGAATCTGGGGGAGAGCTTCCGTGATTCTGTTCGTAGATGTAGGTTCTTGGTAGATAGCCATACTTTGTCACCTATCTGGAACAGTTGTCCCGGGGGGTGTCGACGGCGATGTTGGAGAGTGTAGCGGGTGTTGGAGCGTCGGATGGCGTTGTTTGCTTGGTTCCAGAGCCGTCGACACCGGCGGACCAACTGTTGGGCCGACGGTACTTCAACCTCCGGATCTTGATGGTCGAACATCGGAGGCTGGAAACCGTAGCATGCCTCAAATGGGCTTAGATTGGTGGCGGAGGAGACGTGGAGGTTATGTGATAATTCTGCCCAAATGAGGTAGCGGGCCCAGGAGCACTGGCGATCAGCGACAAAGCACCTCAGGTAGCGCTCCAGTTGTTGGTTGGTCCGTTCCGTCTGACCGTTAGTCTGTGGGTGGTATCCAGAAGACAGACTACAGGTGGAATTGATCAGACGGCAGAAGGCCTTCTAGAACCGTGAGGTGAACTGGGGCCCCCTGTCCGAGACGATGTCCCTTGGGAACCCATGCAGGCGGACTACGTGTTCTAATATCAGTTCGGCTGTGTTTTTGGCTGACGGGAGTCCGGTGAGGGCCACCAGGTGGACAGCTTTGGAGAACCGGTCGACGATCGTGAGGATGGTGTTCTTTCCTTCGGAAACCGGCAGGCCCGTGATGAAGTCGACAGCAATGTGCGTCCAGGGCCGACGGGGAACTGGGAGTGGTTGAAGTTCTCCAGGAGATGGTTGATTGCTATCTTTGGCCCGGGCGCACACTGGGCACGCGTGGACGAACTCATCAATGTCCCTCCTCATGTTGGGCCACCAGAAGGCGCGTTGGATGAATTGTAGAGTGCGACGCCTTCCG
This sequence comes from Clarias magur, assembly GCA_013621035.1. Taxonomy (NCBI): domain Eukaryota; kingdom Metazoa; phylum Chordata; class Actinopteri; order Siluriformes; family Clariidae; genus Clarias; species Clarias magur. The sequence goes on from QNUK01000364.1 coordinate 361,409, forward strand.
GGGTGACCTGAGAGGAGGGAGGAGTGCCCCCACTGAAGAACCTCTGGCTTGACGATGTTGGGCACATAGAGTCGTCCAGGCGGCACACCTGCCGGTTCGGTCTCCGCAGCCTGTGCCTGGCGAACCCTCGTCTCTATGTCCCAACGGAGCGGTGTGATGATCTTGGTAGGTGGTAAGACAGGCGCGGGGTCTGCCCGGGGGACGTCTTCCTCAGCTTTGGTGTTCTTGGACCCCGGGCGGTATGACAGGTGGAAGTTGTAGTCTTCAAAAAATAGAGCCCATCGCGCCTGTCTGGGGTTCAGCTGTTTCAGTGAACGGATGGTGATGAGGTTCTGGTGATCAGTCCAGACGATGAATGGCTCTCTGGTGCCCTGGAGCCAGTGTCGCCATTCCTCCAAGGCCCACTTTATGGCCAGCAGCTCGCGGTCCCCTACTCCGTATTGCTGCTGAGTGGGGTCAAATTTCTTGGAGAAGAAACTGCAGGGATGCAGTTTTTGGTCTGGACCTCGTTGGGAGAGAACGGCCCCGGCGCCCACATCCGACGCGTCCACCTCCACAACGAATGATTTGTTAGCATCTGGATGAAGGAGGATAGGAGCCGTGGTGAAGCGGCAGCAGAGTTCACGGAATGCGGCGATGGCAGAAGAGGTGAGGTGGAAGGGGTGAGATGATGGGCGCGTCAGAGCAGTTAGCGGAGCTGCAACTGTACTGTAGTCCCGGATAAAGCGACGATAGAAGTTCGCAAACCCGAGGAAACGCTAGAGTTGTTTGAGAGTACTGGGTAGGGGCCAGTGACTCACAACTTCCAGCTTCTGCGGGTCTATGGCCACACCCTGGGGCGAGATGACAAAACCCAGGAACGTGGTGGAGCGCTCGTGGAAAGCGCACTTCTCCAACTTACAGTACAGCTGGTGGGCGAGCAATCTCTTTAGAACCGCTCTGACGTGTTGTACATGTTCACTGACAGTCCGGGAGTATATGAGGATGTCGTCTAGGTAGACGAACACCCATCGACCTAACATGTCTCTTAGAACGTCATTAATGAATTGCTGGAAGACAGCAGGAGCATTGCAGAGTCCAAATGGTATTACGAGACTTTCATAATGGCCGGTGGGAGTGATGAAGGCCGTCTTCCACTCATCGCCCTCCCTGATGTGCACCAAGTTGTAGGCGCTCCGGAGGTCCAACTTAGTAAAAATGGTGGCACCAGAGAGGGCGTCCAGGGCAGAGTTGGTAAGAGGCAATGGATGTCGGTTCTTGATGGTGATGTTGTTGAGCCCCCGATAATCGACACATGGGCGTAAGCTGCCATCGCGTTTCTTCACGAAGAAGAACCCTGTGGCGGCAGGTGAGGAGGAAGGCCGGATAGTACCTTGGCGCAGTCCACTGGAAACATATTCCTCCATCGCCTGCGTCTCGGTGGCCGATAATGAGTAGAGGTGGCCGCGGGGTGGCATGGAACCTGGCTGAAGGTCGATGGCAAGGTTGTAGGGGCGATGAGGAGGTAGGTGGGTTACCCGTCTTTTACAGAACACCTCAGCCAGGTCCCGGTAGGCACTCGGGATGTTGTCTGTGTCGACCTCGGGGGCCTCGGACTCCCTAGAACACGTCCCAGCCCGGGCCCGTAGGCAGAGTTCAGAACAAGTCGGCCCCCATTGTAAGATCCGACTTTGTGTCCAAGATATGACCGGGGCGTGGTGAAGTAACCAGGGGTGTCCAAGAATAAGAGAAGGCGAAGAGATTGGGGTGAGGTAGAAGTGAAGCTGTTCCTGATGTTGGCCGATTTTCATGGTGATAGGTTGGGTTTGGAAGGTGATGGGGCTGGAGGAGAGGGGCCGTCCATCGACAGATGTAATATTTACGGGCTGGGATAACGCCTCGATCTTTACCCCCAGTTTCTTGGCATAAGAAGAGTCAATGAAGTTGACTCCAGCCGCACCGGAGTCGATGAATGCGGTACTTCCGACCCGTTTGTGTCCAAACTGGAGGTGTACTCTTACCGTGAGACGGGAATCATTGGTCAGGGTGGTGGAGAGGGAGATGGAACCCGGTGAGTCACTCTCACTCCTCACCGGGGCTGCGCATTTCCCGGGCGCAGAGGACAGATGGCTCGGTGGTGCGCTGCTGACCCGCAATATGCGCAGAGACCCTCTCTAAATCGGCGTTCCCGTTCTGCAGCGGTTAAGGAGGCGCGCCCTAATTGCATGGGTTCCCCGGCTCCGGTGTCAACCACGGCGGGAGGTGAGAGCTGACGGGTCCGGTAGGTGCAATAGAAAACGAGGAGCGAGCTTCCGGAACAGGCGTGTGAGAGAAGAAGGAGGGGGTTCGGGGCGTGAAATGAGGCAGTGATGGCGTGATGGCCGGCAGGGTGCGAGGGGCTGGCTTGGGTCGGGCGAGCAGACGCTGGTCGATCCGGAGGGCGAGTTGGATTAAGCCCTCCAATGTAGCTGGAAGTTCTCGTCCGGCGAGCTCGTCCTTGATGCGCGCAGCCAGTCTCTCGTAGTAGGCCGTCCGGAGGGCGGAGTCTCCCCAGTCGGTCTGGACGGTGAGCGTTCGGAAATCCGCCGTGTAGCGGCTCACGGATGAGCCTCCCTGCCGCAGATGATATAATTTGGAGTCAGTCTCCACCTCAGTAGCAGGATGTTCAAAGGTGAGTTTTAGCTGGCGGGTGAACTCTGTGTAGGAATAGGCTACATCTAAATCAGATCGCAGGACCGCCGTGGCCCACTCCGCTGCCTGCCCGGATAGCAACGAGACGAGAAGAGCAACACGCAGTCGGTCTGTGGAGTATCTGATGGAATTAAACTCAAACACAAGATCCAACGCGGTTAAAAAAACACTGCATTTCCCATCCGTGCCATCCATCAGAAGACATCAGAAGAAGGGGGGGAGGGTGGCGGCGTAGCAGCCGCTGCAATGGGCGTGGCAACAGCCGGCTGAGCAGCCGCTCCGCGGAGCGTCGCATTCTCTTGCCGTAGCTCCGCCACCTCACGGCGCAGTGCCGCGATGTTTTGGATGCCTTGGCGGAGAACCGCGACTTCACTACAGAGCTGATTGATCAGCTTAGCATGTTGATCCACCACATTGCAGAGGTGAGCGTAATCCGCTGGGTTTACTGCTGATGGCTCAGTCATTCTGTCACAAACAAACGGAGACGGACCAGAAGACTAGCAGTTAGCCCTGTAGCGTGGATGGTAAACCCAAACGCGGAAGTTGCGCGAACAGGCAGGATAACCACGCTGTTTATTTTTAGAACTCTCTCGGCACGAGAGCAAGAGTTTACACAAATAAACCCGCGTTCAAATAACAAACACTCAATCGAAAGCGAAACCCAAGAAAGTGAGTACTCACGATTAGACGGACAGGGCGTCGGCGATAGCATGGGCAAACTCAATGACTGAGCAATGTGTGGAGCCATCTTGTCTCCTTTTATGCTTCCTGAATAACGACCGTACTACTTCCAGGTCCTAGTGCCGGTCGTGTTAGGAGTGCGCATGACAGAAAGTAGGACAACCGCGTAACAAATGTCATTGTGCCAGTTGTATTAAACAATGCAGAGGAGACAGTACACAGAAATACAGCCAGTCCTGATATGTACTTCATAAAATCATGTTATATTCAACACTGTGCTGCGATTATTGTGCATTATTGTACACCTTGTGCTTAATCAGTGATTTATGTCTATCCTATTGTATATTAAGACAATTCTCATTTGTTCAATTTCTGTGGGGAAAAAAAAAATCACAAAAAATCACAAAAGCCGAGAACTAACAATTTCAATTAAAAAAAGGTGAAAGGAGAAATTGAAAATGCATTGAGGAGTTCTTTTATTACCTAACCTATGTTTAGTCTTTCTTTATTAGAAAAACTATTATACATGAATTACATGAGTTATCTACACAACTATTTTTTTCAGGTTTAGTTTGGTAGGTAAGTAGGTGGGTTGGTTGGGTAGATAGGTAGGTACTTTATTGATCCCAAAGAAAATTTCACATAGCCAGCACAGTAGAGACAGTAACACAAAGACAAGTTGTAGATGTCATTACACCTTTACATATAGTTAGTATACACAAGTTTATGTGAGACCTGTCCAGACCATACCAGTGCAATGCTAAGAACAACAAAAAAAAACACAAGATATATAAGAAGCATATAAAAAAGCCTAAAAATCACAAGTTATAACAAGAGGAACTAATAAGAGAAATGAAGTTAATTACAGTGTAACACTGATGTGCAATTTATGCAAAACAAATAGCAACCACTGGCTTATAGGAAGATATAGAGCAAATTTATGTTTTAGTTTACTTTGTCAACTAGAGAACAAAATGTGTGTCTTTCATCATTTATTAGACATATTACAGTTTAGCATACTGTCTTTCACCGTGTCCACATTAGCCAGACAGGACATTAGAAAACACATATTGCATTATACAACAAACAAATGTAACATGATTTCATGTCTCTGGAGTTTCTGTCATAGTGTTATAAACATAATGAAGTTTTATTAAATTAAGCAAAATACTGTGTTGCCATCTTTAATTCAGCAGTTTGGGGGCAGAAGTTTTCTGTAAAGTCAAATTCATGAATAGCAAGAACGCCATTGTTTGGCCCTTGAGCAATTCTACAAATGTGACCAGTAGAGTGATAATTTCTTTGGAATTACAATATACTGTATTTATACCGAAAATAAAGCATAAAAGAATCAGGAAACAAAAGTTTGCTTTAGGCTACAATTTTAGAGAATGCAATAAATGCGTGAGCTTTAACAAAGTTTTGCATCTATGGAAGGCATTTCGTCTTGAGTACAGAGATATTACAAGGTTTAAAAATTTCCTTATCACTTCCTCATGTATATCCATTTGGTTGTTCGGGGGGGGGTTACTTTCTCATCAGCTATGCTTTCTGCACTCATGTTACTCTGTGGCCTCTATTATCATTTATATGTGCATTTTAGCCTGCCTAGTCTATACCAAATCTGCAAAAGTTTTCAACCTCTGCACACAATTTCAGGTATCTATTTGTGTCATTTTTACAGAGACATAATTACCAAAATATTCCTTTATCGCTGAAATCTCTCTGTACCTAGAGAAATTGAATCCTCTAATGTTATTCGGGAAATGGAGCTGCACAGGTAATGTACTGTGTGTGTGTATGTGTGTGTGTGTGTGTGTGTGTGTGTGTGTTTGAGTGAGTGAGAGAGAGTGAGAGAGAGGAGGAAAATTGCATGTCGTAGCCAAACAAGACGGGGAGCAAGAAATTGGGAAATGAAGTAAAGCTCATTAAGACAGGGTGTTGCAGCTGGAAGATAAGCAGACTGTGACGGCTCTATTAAACAGCTCGTTACCTGGAGTTATCGAGCAGCAATGACAAGGAACACTAACTACAGCTATAGCCTAAAAAGAGAGAATGTATGACTGTGGTGGAGGTGAATAGCCTGCAAAAGATCTTGACTTGAAAAAAGGAAAATCAGCGAAACTATTAAAATAGAAGTACATTTGTTTGCATCAGATATATTTTCCTTGCTTCTCAATTTATACATTTAAAAATATATATAATTTCTAAAATGATCCTTAGGCCGTCATGACTTAGTTTTTTTGTTTCCTAGCTTCTAAAACAGCTGGTATGACTCCAGTGTTCTTGATGGTTTGGCTGGGATTTGAAAGGGAAAAAACATCTGGGCACTGTGGAAACATAGCCTCACTAGAACATTGATTTATATAACTGAAAAAATGTTAATGTATAAAAATATTTAAATTAATGGCAGAATTTCTGGTCAAGTAAAATATGTGTCAGCTGTGATCTTGTATTTACTGTATGTTGACTATTTGTGAATTAAGCGAGGCACTCCTAATGCCTGTTATTTATTTATTTATTTATTTATTTAACCCATAATATAGACTTTTCTATTGGGATTTATGATTTTAGCAACAATAATAATAATAATAATCATTATTTTCAAAAATAATTTTTGTGCTCTAGTTTAATGTCTTACGTATTTTTGATGCCGTGACATTGCACCCTAATATAGTAGATAAAATTGTATAATGTTAGTAGTACGAAGGCCAGTGGAAAGAAGTAGTTATTGGATGGTACACGTTGGAGACGTTTAGAATTTTTTTCTACTGCTCTGGTTCAGGTGGTCGATATAAGGGAGACAGAGATTATATGACAGGTAAACTGTGTTATATGAGGATTAAAAGTAAGTACGTTAAAACATGAGTGATAACTGGTGTTGGTATAATTTGCTAAAGATCAGTTCTGATTTAATGTTAATCTTCTTTCACAGTGCCAATGCATTTTAATGTTAAGTTGTAAGAGTAAGTGAATAGTAATAAGATAATATTAATAATAAAATAATATTCGCTATTCATGGTACATTCTGATTAGAAGTTGAGAATCCTAGAATCATCTCTGGAATTAATAAAATACTCTCTCTATCTATTCATCTCTATCTAAAATTCCCCATAATGATATTCTTTTTGGAAATAACACTTTTCTCTGACCATATCTTATGACAATAGCATATGAAGAACATAGTAATTAAAAAAAAAAAATCATAAAGTCACCTTGAGAATTTTTTTTCTCTCTGCTTTTATTAAACTCTGCAAATCTTCAATACATTATTAAAAGGATCTGTTGTTTCTGTGGCCAGCTTCTTTTACAACATGTACTGTACAAAGAATCACGAGTTTAATATCAGTTGTAGTTAGAAGGAAGACTCCTCAATGCTCTGAGATTTTAGATACATATTTAGTGACTCCTGGAAAACAAATCCAAATAAAATAAATGATAAAAACCTAATAAGATCAATGAATAAATTCTGAATGATGTAAATATTTTGATTACATGTTTCTACTTTTGTGCAGGATTATGGATAATAAGTATCACGGCCCTTTAAAACTAAAGACTAACAAAAGAAATGTACAGTACAAGACTAAAACAGCTCATAGTGAATATGCACAGTGTGTTCACAGTATTAACAGTGTACATTTTCAGTAGCATGGAGAACGTAGAATGAACGTTGTTGAATGTTATTCAAGCTCAACTGCATCTGTCAGTTTTCCTCTTGAACGTGAACTATATCATCATCTGGTAATCAGCTGTTGCTTAATAGAAAAGAACGCTTCTCTCCACGACACAGACATTTGATTTTTTTTCCAAGGATCCTTTTCTGCTTGAGTGATTTTTATAATTATTTTCTTTTTTTTAATCAGCTCCTAAAATTCCATTATGGTGGCTATAATCCCACAAATCTCATTTCCCTTCTCCCTCTCATTGCTCTGTGTAAACTCTCTGTGACATTTTTGATCAAGTGGGTGTCTCATTTAACTTTTCACATGACTTTCCAGACAATAAAAAGGAGCAATTAGATTGTAATGGCAAACCTACTAAACATCTTACATGCACATGATTTATTACTGTATGTTTTTTCTAGCAATTATACTACAGGGTGGGCCATTTATATGGATACACCTTAATAAAATGGGAATGGTTGGTGATATTAACGTCCTGTTTGTGGCACATTAGTATATGTGAGGGGGCAAACTTTTCAAGATGTGTGGTGACCATGGTGGCCATTTGGAAGTCGGCCATCTTGGATCCAACTTTTGTTTTTTCAATAGGAAGAGGGTCATGTGACACATCAAACTTATTGGGAATTTCACAAGAAAAACAATGGTGTGCTTGTTTTTAATGTAACTTTATTCTTTCATGAGTTATTTACAAGTTTCTGACCACTTATAAAATGTGTTCAATGTGCAGCCCATTGTGATGGATTGTCAATGCAACCCTCTTCTCCCACTCTTCACACACTGATAGAAACACCGCAGGAGAAATGCCAGCACAGGCTTCCAGTATCCGTAGTTTCAGGTGCTGCACATCTCGTATCTTCACACCATAGACAATTGCCTTCAGATGACCCGAAAGATAAAAGTCTAAGGGGGTCAGATCGGGAGACCATACAGCCTCCTTTTACATCCAGCTGCAGCCAAACATTGTTGTGTAGTCTGGCGACAGGAACACCAGCAGCAGTAATAGCAAAGTTAATTCTATGATTCTCAAATGACATCATTAAAGTACTCTGTCATATCTTGGCATTGTCAGGTTTGGCCTTCCAGACCTGAGGCGATTAGCAGTGGAAGCAGTTGTTCATAATCTCCTTCATAGCCTGGCAATGGTATTCCTGGCAACTCCAAACCATCTGGCAACATCTGTATGTGCAGCATTGTCTAAATGGGGTATGAGAGTGTAAAGACAAAATGCACAGTCAGAATGGTTTCCTTACCTTTAACAGAAATGTCTGCTGGACAAATTCACATGGAAAATGGTGTCCCTTAATGCGATGCGAGTTAGGTTGTTACAAAACAGGTTGCAAACATTTTTTTTTATTAAACATAAAAATCCATACAAAATAAGCACAAATTTCTGTATGATCTTTTATAGTGCAATGTTATTATGAATCCTTGTTCTTTCAGTTATTGTACTCGCAAACCTGAAGATCATTCAGCTGTTTTGTTGTTCAGTAATGGTGAAAATAGCAATAATGGTTTTGAAAGCAAAACTAAACTAAAAATACCTGTAAAAGGAGAGTAAAGGAGGTAGGTAATGGAGGCTCTTATCTTTCAGATGTTCCTGAGTTCAATAGTCAGACGAACAGGACATCCTCCTCCCTGTGAAGCTTAGCTAAGATTCTGAATTAGACCAACATCTACATACTGTACACATTAGGCCTTTATGTTATCTGCATTATTCAAATAATCCTCATTTTTCCTTTAACTTGCACATATCATTGTCAAGAGATGTTGCATCATATACGGTTGCATTATCGTTCTTTCAGATTAAATCCTCCTTTCCTGTTCCCACCAACTTTAAGGAACACATGAGATTCCTTATTCGCTCTCTCCATTTTCTAAAATACTTTTAACAGTTTACTCAACCTTTCCAAATTCCCATCAGCTCCGGCATATAGGGTATTTTCTCATCTTGTACAATAAATTGCATCATCTTCCAAAGCTGATGGATAAAGTCAGCAACATTACAATCCATTCCCTTCAAGTAAAGTTTTTATGTCCATCTACAAACAATAGGATATAGGATAAGTCTGGCATGCTGGTTTACCAGTATGATGATATACTGTATTTTCACTGTACATAGTGATGTGGAAAGGATGATTAACATATGTAATTCAATATATCCGTCTTGTTCACAATTCCAAATTTATTGACATTGACACGTAAGCAAAGCATGTTCTGTGATGCACTGAAGATGCCTCATGGAGTCCAATCCATTTACTGTCTGCTGTGTTTTGGGAATGTTTTATGTCTGACCACCTGCTGTTCCTGTCTTTGCTCCTGGCAGGACATAACAGAGACAGATGTACAGTGCCAGTGTGAATTACAGCCAAGGCTTTGGACATCTTCATCAGCACTCTGTATTTGTGTGTGATCCAACATCTACATCTAGGCATTTGGCCTTATCCAGAGCGACTTACATTTTTATCTCATTATACATCTGAGCAGGTAGGGTTAAGGGCCTTGCTCAAGCTACCCCTGACCCTCATGCAATATAATAATGGCCTTGTATGGTTTTATCCTGAACAGCGCTGTAGTGATTTATCAGAAGTATGTTTCCGAACATTGCTCAGCTAGTTGAAGGGGACTGAGCATGACTTCTGAATCCTGTGCACAAGAGAAACTAAAATAAATGGGAGTGTTTTAGATGAGCATTAAGTATGTTGTCTTTAAAAGGTCAAAAAAGTGAAGATGGAGTTGTGTGTGCCAGGAGTGCACAGTCCTCTATATCCAGTTCTAAGTAGGAGACCGTTAAAGGTCACAGTGTAAAGATGTCAACCATTTTTCTCTTGAAATTAAGAGAAAATGATCTGATTAGATACTGGACACTGTTAAAAACTTACTATACAAAAATGCATAAGATACGTCTGAGACCAGTTTGCTTTGAACTCATATGAATCTGAGAAATCTGAATATCCAGTCCACACCATTTCACAATTTTTTCCAAGCTGTTAAGACATCCTACAATATATTTTATTTAAAAAGTCTATCTTCTATGCATTGCTTGTTATTTATGTAACTGCTGTTATTGATGTATGTAAGGATATTTTTGATAAATCTTTATTCATGTTGTAATGGAATCTAATTTTTGGAGAAATGTTTAAATAAAACAGATGACAAATACATTTGAACTATACTGTGAGTCTGGAAACTGCGTCAGGACGTCTAACAGGATTTCTTACAGAAATTGGATTATTTTAGCCATTTTAATACCCAGACGAATGAAGTCAGGATGCAAGTAAGCTCCTTTTGATTGGTTAGGTTTTATGTAAATCTGTGTGAAGTAGGATTGAGGTTTAACATGAAATATGGTAAAATATACAGTGATTAGGAGTGCTCACAGTTTAGCTACAGTGGTTGCTGAAAAGCTAAAACGAAATTCATATGAGTGTTTTTACAGCCTATGCAGATCCACTGCGAGGAACATGGCGTTTGGGGGAAATGCATTAAGCATACATGGCAAAGTATCTCTATGCTGGATTTACTTTCTGCCATCACTAGTGTTATAAAATAAAAATAAAAAAGGCTAGTTGAGTTTTCCTGGAAGACATCATGTATAATGGATGTGCTTTAGGCAAGAGCATACACAATCCACATTATCAAAAAATAAATAAATAAAATACAACAAAAAATCCCCATGAAACTAATTCATGACCACGTGGAACATTTTTATGGCTAAAATACTGGGAGTCAACTAAGACGCTCGGTTTCATTTCTCATTTTCAGGACCACAGCTTTACGAGCTGTTTACAAAATTATGACACACTATATTTATCTTTGCATTGCTAATGAAGTTGTCTTGTTTAAGGGTGCAAAACACCTGAAGTAAGTGCTATTTACTATAATGATTATTAATGCAAGGTGTGCTTTACTTCAATAAGAGTGTAACATTATCCTTGGATAGTTCAGCGTGGCCAAGATTATAATTTTATTGCTAGTATGTGTACTGTAATAAATGTGTATGTTTTTTTGTTTTGTTTATTAGCTTCAATGTATTTGCATTTGTTAGAAACATTTTAATTGTATAAGTAATTGCATCATGTCCATTTATACTCATTTTTAATAAATGTCTAACATCATCGTCGTTATTTATGACATATTCATACGTACAATGTTCATATGATTTAGAGATTTATTAACTTTTCTGCTTTTGTTGTGAGTAGATCACATAAAATAGTACATATCATTTATGTAAAAATAAAGATTGAACAGTGCTCTGAACCCAGTAGGAATTAAAACTACTGAAACACCCTACAACATGCTCGGAATATCGTATTTGTTCCTGCTTAACTCCTACAGACGGAAAATGCTGTAATTCCATTACTTATGGTCTAATTGCAAGTGATGCGTAAAATTAGTCTTGGCTTGGTTTAAAAGGGAGCCTGTTCCATGTGGCTCAGATATTAAGGTAAGCCATGGCCTGTTATAAAAACTGGATTATAAGCAGTAGCAAGGCATACTTTGCAGATTCACATAACTTGTGTACAGTTAAATAGCATGCAGTTTTACCTCGGTCATTTACAAAACAGTTTTTCATGGTACTTAAACATTTTACTCAGGTAAGGAATATTTTCTCTTAAAATTCCATTCGTGGCTACAATTCTGCTAAGCCTGAGGCAGTATGATCTTTACATTTCTTTTCCACCCCCTAAAAAAAACAACAACATTGTTATTACAATAAACACTATTTTACATAGCAAAGCCTGATGCTTTAAAACTACTTCTAATCGATATACAATGTGACTTAGTTGAAGGTTAGGACCATAACAGTTTGTCATGGGATTCAACACTAGACCTTGGTCTCTGTAATGCCAAGCCGCAGCCATCAAAACTTTAGCTTATCTACAGACAGTCATCAAGTTGCACCATTGATCAAACTTGCACAAAAGGACTGCATTAAAACTGAAGTTGTGGTGATTCAGTGGTTAAGGATTTGAGTTAAAAAAAAAACAAGAGGTTGTGTGATCGAATCCTAGCACAACAAAGTAACCGTTTGTGTCCTTAACCACAGCCCTTTTGTTTTGCCTCAGTTGTATACTTACATATAGTATACTGGTATTCAGTATGTATACTTCTTTGGTTATGTGTCCCTTTAAAAGCAAGATCCAATGTCCTGGATTTGTGTGTAAATTGCCAGTAAATTACTGTAAAATGTACAATAATACAGTAATTCGGTATCTAAATAGAAAGGAAGGATTTACTGCAGTCATCAATGAGGCTTAAAGAGTGCACTCATGGTTTTCACAGCCATAAAAAAAGACGGCAAAGCATCTTTCTTTACTTTCATGATTTTTAGAAATGTTTTTGTCTTTATCCTGAGACATGTCTGATATAGTAAAATGCCCCAGTAAAATAGCTTAAATAATTTGTTTGCAAGATCGTTTTTTGTCCTTATTCTTTTTCTTAGCATGTTACAAAAAATGTCCGTACAACAGAGTAGTGGTCTTTAGTCACAGTTTCCGATAAATAGCTAAACCTATCCTATGGAAGTATGGATACATTTTTTTTTTTTTTTTGCTGCTTAGAATTGATTTATAGTCTACCAAAGCGAAATGTAACATTTTTATGTTTTATACTTGAACTTGAAATCTTTTTTCCTGTTTGCTGATTTTTTTTTCTTTCTTCACTTAGACTAGTCTAACACCGCAAAGAATGTTGGAAGCAAATTGCCCATGACTTGGCCCTTTCAATATGTGCCCTCTGAAGCAATTGGTTTTCTGCACTCCATTTTGGAACATTTCTACAAACAGTCCTGAGACTCCATTGTTTCATTTGGACTGTGCTTTCCTTGGGCAAAGTGCCTGGCACCGCCACCTCTTGTGTGTTCTGTCTAGAGTTAGAAAAAAAAGAGAAGAAAATGTAATTATTTACAGCTTTTAGCTTGGCTGTATAAAGTTCCACCACAGAGGAACACATTGTCTAATGTGTTATAGTATAATATATAAGTATAAGTATAATGTGATGTTTGCACTTTAGATTTGATTTCGGAAGTCTCTGCTTAATGGTAGTGGCCAATGATGTTTTAATATTTGGTTGTTATTTTAAGCATATAGTTTCCATGGGACTTTAGTGGTAGAATGTGTTGTATTACTAATGTTAGTGTTTCCTCATATAGCACACACAGAAACAGGCCTTTGAGGATGTGTTTAATGTGTCCATGGAGACAACATGCAACAGGTGCAAACCCAGCTGCTTCATATGAACTAAGAGACGGACCCCTTTGAACATCCCTCACTGTTATAGCACAAATATAACAGGAAGCCAATTCCACTGACCATACTTCAAAGAGACAATGATGAAGGCGCTATTGAACACCTAAGCATAACTGACACACACAGGTCATGCCCCTGAAATAGATATGCACCGCCGCAGAAATGTAGAGTGCAGTCTAATGGGATTATAAATAATAGGATGCAATTGAATACCACTCCGTTATTCAGAATGAACCGATAATGTCTTCTAAACAGATACAAATACAGATATGAATAGGAGGCGCACCATTCAGAAAGGTTCACGTGACGTCTGGTTGAGGCCAGAGGTGCACATTCACGTGATGCAACAAAAAAAGTTCACAAGTGGTCAGATATGAAGCTTGTGGAGGAAACATATATATGACGGATATGACGTTCATGCATGAGAGAAAGGTCACACATGAAGCTCGCATGACAAAGCAAGACTGCGTTCATTAACGTGGGTGGGTGTAAAAAGTTTGTCCTATTAAAACTGCATGTTTTTCATTTTAGTTTGAAGATAATATGCATATCAGAAAACATCCTATGTTATGAAACCATTAAATTGATATTAATTAACGTTAAGATGTGCAAAATGTAAACAAGAAGTGTGTTGGATTAAAAATTTAATTATTTTTTAAAAATTGTTAAATAATTAGGTTGCCAGATCATTTCTTACAAGTAAAGATACAGTAGGGTATTCTTTTCTTTTTTTCGGTGTAAAAACATAATAAATATCATCTGTTCGTATTAGGCAACATTTAATTTCACCATGCCATTATTTATTTAACAAAAATGAAGCCCAAAATAAAAACATGCGGGCTATGCTGCTTCCACAGTATTGTAAGTTAGTTGCAGGTGCAGATGCTGCTAATCATCAGTCTTTGATTAATTGATCATCAGCGGGTGTGCAGACCTCTATAAAAGCAGGTGTTTTGGCGGTTTGCCACATTCAGGTGTGTGTTAACACAATGCCAAGAGAGAATAACATACTGTACACAGTGGTCTAATGGAAGCAATTGTTGCTGCAAATCAATTGCTGGAAAGGATTAAAAGAAATTTGGAGTTTAACATTCTGCAGTGAGAACGATTATTCACAACTGAAAACCTTTCAAGACAGTTAAAAAATAAATGAATAAACAACCAGAGCTACACCTCAGACCCTACGGGCCTCACTGAGCATGTTAAATGTTAAAATACACGATAGCACAATTAGAATGAACAAGTACAGTTTGTTTGGAAGCGTTGCCAGGAAAAACCTCTTTTGCCTAAAAAGTACATGGAAACACAACTGATCTTTGTAAAACTACATCTGAATAAATCACAAGACTTTTGTCCTAAAGGCAGATAAAATCATAGACCAAATACTAAGTTCATTGTATTACATTCAATGTTTTTCTTTAAGCTTTATTTTTTTTAAATAAATTATGGCATACTGCAAAAAGTAGGTTGTATTTGCTTAATCCTGAGACCTACTTTGATAGATTTATATTATGTTTTTACAAAAAAAATGAACAAAAGTAAAAGGGGGGGGGGGGCACTAACTTTTAGTTCATAGAACATTCTTTTAGTGCTTACTATGTTTACTATGTTTAATCATGCAACAGGTTATCAGTGCATCTATGTCATGTATATATAATTTAGTATAAATACTGACTCCAGTACATTACATCATCACTTCATGTTGAAAAGTATAGCGCACGTCATGGTATTTATGTCACAGTAAGCAAGACATAAGTGCCCTTAAAGAGAGCGATGTGATCTGATCAAACAGAGTAAAAACTTGTTTCGATCGTATTGGACCTGGTGAACACATGAGGACATGCACATGAGAGGAAATTAGTGTTAACATGATAGACAAGCACATGACAAGAATGTGGCGGCTAGAAAATAGTTTGAACTTGATCGATGCACATTTTAACCACATTCCCGCTGGGTTCTTCAATATTTTTAGGATGCTGTGTGAATTTAATGATCTTCGTTGCAGAACTTCATGGTCTTCTCAAGCCAGTTTAATATCCACTGACAAATGAAAATTAAAGGACAGGATTTTTTAAAACAATTTACCAAAAATATGCATATGAATTGCAAAATTGCATGCAATATGAAACTGTATGTGAAATGCGTAAAGAAGATGCATTGATCGAGACATCTGTAAACATCCCAGGAATCTTTCTTTCCAAGCACCCTGAGATATGACCCCTCATAAGGGTTAGACAATAGTTTATACTGAGCTGCTCTCATGCAAGATTAAAAAGGTGTTTCATTCAGTCCACTGTACACAGGCCAAGCTCAAATGAGGTTTGTACTTTGGATGTTGATTAATTTATGCAAAAGCCAACATTTGGCAAATGTTCCACTGGAACTCAGGGCACCACACACTCAGCTTATTATTCATGAAAAGAGATAACATTGTTTGATCAGAGAAAACATTTTGAAATCAAGCACCATTTTCTTACACAATACACATGGAATGATTTTGAAGAGCCGATTTTGACTGACCATAACACCCTGTACATAATCTAATTTAAAAAAATTACATGATAGATGTGCTCTCGTTAAAAACAGGATAAAAGAAAAAGTAATTGTAATAGTCACCCTGCACATTTATTATACCTTTAAGTTTTGTGTGCCTGATAGAATTATGGAATAACAATAATAAGTGATTTTTGCAGGAGCATCAGTGTGCAAGGGTGCAAATGTGCCTGCAGGGCAAAACATACAAATGCACTGACCAGGCATAACATTACATTGTAAGTTATGTTATGCCCAATACTGTGTAGGTACCCTTTGTGCCACCATGGGTGTTTAATCGGATTGGGATTTGCGGAGTTTGGAGGCTGGGTCGGTGACTTTGGGCT
Organism: Clarias magur; assembly: GCA_013621035.1. Classification (NCBI taxonomy): domain Eukaryota; kingdom Metazoa; phylum Chordata; class Actinopteri; order Siluriformes; family Clariidae; genus Clarias; species Clarias magur. The sequence goes on from QNUK01000364.1 coordinate 377,570, forward strand.
TATTTGCCTGCTGGGCCCATGCATGGTGGGCTCTGGTGCCTTGGATGTTCTGAGGCCTTTCTTACATGGCCAGCATTGACTTTGTTCAGCATTCGGTTTTCTGCGGGATCGGATTGGATGGGCTGGCTTTTGGTCCCTGCAGACATGGATGAGTTGGGTTGACTAGTGATATGAAGACATACGTATAGGCTGGAGATGAGACAAGACTGTAGAACCATACAGTACAGCCCATCAGTAACATCCTTATCAGGTGAAACTCCTTTAGAAAAAGCATTTGGATAAAGAACTGAAATCAGATAAACCTACAGTTAAAGTAAAAATTACTCTAACCTACCGAACCGGAAGACATACTGTACCATATGTTTCAAAACCAGATCAGTCCACCAAGCCTCCCCATGTGGCTTCTATTGGATGTCCAACTTTAGAACAGCAAGTCCATCAGAAATGATAAAAAAGATATTATGATTGATGAGTAAATGTTTAGGTATTTGGGTGCTAAATTGTCTTTATATCTCTGACAGAAATTTAAGCATACATCGGAGACCTTAGTATGTGCAACCATCTAATGAAAAAAAATCTGACAAAATAACAAACTGTTATTGAGGAAACACTTTAAGTGTTCTGTATTTTGTCTCATTCAGTAGTAGCCTTTTTTTTTTTTTTCTCCTCAAGCCTTGGCTTCAAGCATGGCTTAGTTTCTTAGCCTGAGAGAAAGGCAGAAAATTAGACCATCATCATGCAGTCTAGTCTGGTGAGTCAGTCCTGAACAAGCATGTGCGTGTGTGTCTATGTTTGTCCCCTGCGATGGATTGGCATCCTGTTCAATGTGTACCCCTTGTGCCCTAAGTCTCCTGGGATAGGCTCCAAGCCCCCCGCAACCCGCAACCCTACATGGATATAGAGGGAGTATTCATAGATATTAACCTTTAGCACATTATATTCAATGTCACAAGAAAGTGTAACAGTTTATATATATATATATTTTTTTTTTGCAAAGTAACTTTCCTGCCAACCTTTTGACTGTGAAATGTATGAGCGGCATTCAAGTCAAACCGGGACTTTTGATTGTGAGAGTAAATACTACATAACTATTTAATCCCCTGCTACACTAAGGCACTTATCTCAGCGTTTCACTAGTGCTTGGAGACCATTGAGGTAGAATGTTTTCTCAGAATGTCAGAGCCAGGATTGAGGCTGCTCACTTCATGTCTGAAACACTGGCCTGCCAGGAACTCCATTAATGTCCCGAACATGGAAAAATCGTTTGAAGTGAGATCCGGAATGTATGGACCATGAACAAAACTGTTTCCTCTGGTTTGAATTATTTTTGCAGACTTGTTTGTTGTTAAGGGTGTTATATAAATAAAAAATTAATCAAATTGATGAGAGTGCAGAACACCTATTGATTGAGCACCTGGTAATTAATTTATTAGCACTACCATGTGAGGAAAATGCACTCCTCATTGTGAAGTGCCTGGCACTTCAGCTGAAGCATGTTGCTTTTTCTGGGAATTGCCATCAAGGTGATCCCTAATTTGTGAACTAATTAGACCTCTGCAAGAGGATGAATCATGGGCTTCTTTCTGTTTAGTGCTGGTTTTTATTTGTTGCAGTTAAACACACCTAGACAGGATACAAGTAGTAGAATTAGAGACAAACATGTACAGTATATAGAAATCTTAGCTAATGCAAACATTATGTGCATATAAGAATATTTACTTAAAAATATAGATTTTTTTTTGTTCATTCATGTCTTCTAATGGTGCTCAGTGTCGACACATTTTTATGTTTTAATGACGATATGTTGACATATTCACGAATTAGGAAATTCGCATAGTTAACACTATCAGATAGCTTAATGAGTTAAAATTAATTTAAAGACCATTTAAACCGAGGCAATGAACTGTCTTTCATTTATTGTAAACAAGTCATTTATTAAATATTTATTGTAAAACAAAATTAAATTAATGTTTCCTTCAGCATTATAAACAATATTGTTTTAGGCTTACTAATTATACACGATTCTTTATTGTACTTGGTCTGGCTTTTAGATAAAGTCCTTCTATCCGCCATCTGGTGGATATTCAGTGAAGCACAACACATTTATTTAAATTCTTAAATGGCGCTTGTGGGATTCAGCGGCATTGTGCAAGACGAATTGCAGCCTTTCGGGGGGAAAAGCATGCGTTCTTAATGGCCACATCTGTATACATCTATACATCAGATATTTCATTTCCATTGTATATTGCCCTAGCTCTAATATGATTCAGACATTCTGAATTTCACTTATTTACTACAAGCCTGGTACAAAGATGGTTTAAAACTAGCACAAGTATGGAAGTGTAAACCATTAGGGAAATATTCACACTTTATCCACTGGATTTATTATTGTTTTGTATTATTGTTGAGAATGTGTGTGGAACAGTTTTCTTGTCAGAGTGAAAATATCCTCTTTTCCTCTTTCTTCACCAATAAACTCAATTTGTCAACCAGAGTGAGCATCTGCTAGGCAGTAAGTTTGTAGTATTCACTGTCATCAAGTCATTTGACAAGACTCTTAACCTCCACAGAAGAAATCTAATGACTCAGAGAGTGAGGGGATTATAAGAATCAAGCCATAACAAAAGCAACACCCACGTTACCTGTCCCTCATTCTACTTTGCAGTTAATTATTTCTATATTACTTTTTAATTCCTAGCTGGTTTTATACGGATAAGAACACTATGCTTCCGGCATTTGTATAAAATCTTTCAGAATATGAATTCCTTAATATGCCATGGCTTTAATTTCGCATGTTCTGTACAGTTTAAAACAGTGTTTGATATATTTGTTTTTCTAAATGTTATAACTTCAATTTAGTTATAGACCCTTTACTGTAGGTATCTATCATGATATTTATGCAAAACGTCATACTGTACATGCAGAGTGCTTTGTATGGAATACAGTTGGACAAAAAAGTAACAACAACAAAAAAAATTGGTGGCCAAAAGTATTAAGACATAAGCTAAATTAAATGTTTTAAGAACTTTCTTTCTTTAAAAAAAAAAAAATAATAATGACAATGAATATAATAATAATTATTGGTTATTCTTAATTGGTAAAGAGATTGCTATACTGTACACCAGTCAATATTTAGTATGAAGTTAGTATGAGAACCAAAGACCTGTTGGATTTGGCTAGGCATAGAGCCAGAAAGATGTCTGCAGTACTCTGTTGTCTGTACTCAGTGCCTGATTGATTGCTTCCTGAAGTTGATGTACAGAAATTTGCCACACAAGGTCATAATTCAATTGAGAATTCTCTAGTTTTAGCCCTTTTTGTGCAGAAGTGGACATCTTGCTTTCAGAAAGTAAAATTTCCTGTCACATATTTGCTCCATCCATTAACTAAACCAACTGATTCTGATAAGCACAACTCCTCAGCCATATACAGTGGGTTTAAACTAGTTAGTGACATCACTTGGTTTGTACGCGGGGTGAACTAATACTAATGTTATGTGAACTATTATTAAAGCAACAGTGGTTTTAAGCCATCATTTTCTTTTGGCTTTTAGAGTCTATAAACTTTTTATTTAAAAAAAAATTTCACTAGAAGCCACAGCAAAAACACCTGAATTTTATCATTCCAAGCTTAAAATAGAGTTCTTTATAGCAGCATATTGTCTCATGAAATGACCTTCGTTATTAATCTTTGTTTATTCTTTGATAGGACTTTCTTGTGAAAATCAAAGCGCTATTATGCTTAACCTTCGTGGAATGATAAAAGTTCATTGCCAGTGTTTGATCGTTATATTTAGATAGTGAACGAGAAAAGACTTCAAAGTATAATTCCACTTTAAAAGATCACTAAACCCTGAGCCTGTCCTTTCTGTGCCTTGCACCCTTAATATTACTAAAAGAAGGAAAGAAGATTTTATTTAAATCCAAAGATTTGAACTTCACTTGAGTGGCAATAAAAAAAATGAATTATTCAGTTTGGTTCTATAAAAGATAGTAATCAATTACTATGGCTTTTTACACAGGCCCATAACAAGCACACTGCAAGGATGGCTCTTATGATCATTTTTGATATGACCATCATGGCACAGAAATGGGTGGCATGGTGGTGCAGCGGGTAGTGTTGCCTTCTCGCAGCTCCATGGACCCAGGCTCAATCCTGAGCTTCAGCTGCTATTTTCAAAGAGGTCACACATTCTCAATGTATTCATTTGAGCTTCCTTCCCCTGCCAAAAAACATGCTAGTACAGTATGTGGATTGGTTATTCTAAATATTCCCAAGGTGTAAATGAGTGTGTGTGTGTGTCTGCTTCCCTGTGATGGATGGGTGTCCAAGCCAGCGTGTGATCCCTGGGATAAGCTCCATACCACAATCCTAATCGGACGCATAACAATGTAAAAACAAAGCGTCATTCTTAAGCGGCAGAGTGTATCTGTCTTTTTAGAAAATTTAGAAATGTGCACTTGTGTAACTGCTCTGAGCACTTGAGATTTAAACGTGAATTAAATCAACAGGTGATGTCAAACCTATTTCTTCAATTAAAATAAGGTGTCATCATGCAGTTGTGAGCATTTAAAATGAATAAGACTGACTAAAGTATATAATGATCAGCTTATCTTCTTAAGGCAGATACTCAAAAGGAAAGAATGCATCTGCAGTTGAAAAAAAAACGTTGTTATTATTCTTTGTTATTATTTATTCTCATAGTTTTTATGATTAGTAACAATCTGCGCTAGCTTTATGGCATTTATGAGCATCATTAAAAAAGAACAGGGCCAGATTTAGAACATTAACTTATGTTCATTAACAGATGGCGTGTATATACTGTGTGTATTATTATATATATATATATATATATATATATATATATATACACACACACACACACTACCACTCAAAAGTTTGGGATCACAAATTTCTTTCTTCTTGTTTAGTGATTTATTTTCTACATTTTTAAACCATGAAATGTTATAAAATATGTTATAAAACATATGGAATTAGGTAATTATGTAATAACAACAACAACAGTTTTTATTTTAAGACACTGAGGTCTTGCAAGTACAGTATTGTCAAGTCCATGTATAAAACCCTTCAAGCACCATAATAAAACTGGCTCTCATGAAGACCAACTCAGGAAAGCAAGGCCAAAACTTACCTCTGCTGCAGAGGAGAAGATAATTTAGAGTCAACAGCCTCAAAAATCACCAATTAACAGCACACTGGATTTGTGTCATTATGAAGATTTACATATTATCCTTCGGATTAAGTATAGGAAATATAACCACAATTCCACAGTCTGAAGTTATCTCGGATCACTACCTTGTCTCGATTAAAGCGTGTCATAGTAATAATGTACGCACAGCACCGCGCTTCCACCTTAAACGTACATTTACATCAAATACCACACAGAGCTTTATCAATAATCTTCCAGAATTATCAACTTTGATTGGATCGCCATCTGACTTCACAGAACTCGAACAGGCAAATGAATATCTAGAGTCAGCACTTCGTTATAGCTTAGATAATGTTGCTCCAGTTAAAAGGAAAATGATTAGAGATAAGAAACTCGCTCCATCGTATAATGACCACACACGTGCTTTAAAACAAACCGCTCAAAAATTCAAACGTAAATGGCGCCAAACTAAATTGTTGTCATTCAAAATAGCTTGGAAGGACAGCATCCTGAACTATAAAAAAGCTCTCAGTGATGCTAGATCAACGTATCTCTCCACTCTTATAGAAAATAACAAAAATAATCAGAGATGTTTATTTAATACCGTAGTTAAATTAACTAAAAACAAGACCACTGCAGAAGTCTCCACAACATCATGCAGTAGTGAGGATTTCATGAACTTTTTCAATAACAAAATCATAAATATTAGGCAAAAAATTCAGGCTTTGAAACCAGACAATTTAAATAATTCAGATGATAAACTAACCACATCACATCAGAACTTAGAACACTTTACTCCCCTTGAAGTGAGGGAACTAATTTCACTCATCTCTTCTTCAAAATCGTCAACCTGTATATTAGATCCTATACCGACACATTCTCTCAAAATAAAATCGTTATTAAACCATTAATCAAGAAACCTGACCTTGACCCCTGTCTGCTTTCTAATTACAGGCCAATATCAAACCTTCCCTTTATCTCCAAGATTTTGGAAAAGGTAGTATCACAGCAGCTATGTTCACATCTACACAGAAATAGCATAAATGAACTGTATCAGTCAGGATTTAGGCCTCATCACAGCACAGAGACAGCACCTATTAAAGTAGTAAACGACCTCCTATGGGCCTCTGATCAGGGTTGCATCACTATACTTGTGTTACTGGACCTCAGTGCAGCTTTTGACACCATTGATCATAGTATTCTCCTTCACAGATTAGAAAAGGCAGTAGGAATTAAGGGAACTGCCCTCTTGTGGCTCAGATCCTATTTGACTGATCGTTATTAGTTTGTAGATTTAGATGGTGACCATTCCTCATGTTCTCAAGTGGAGTTTGGTGTTCCACAGGGTTCAGTTTTAGGCCCACTGCTTTTTTCCCTTTACATGATTCCTCTGGGCAACATAATTCGTAAACATGTTATTAGTTTTCATTGTTATGCTGATGACACACAATTATATGTCTCAGCAAAACCAGATGAGAAAAACCAGTTTGCTAAAATTGAGCAGTGTGTGCAGGACATAAGAGATTGGATGTTAATTAATTTTCTTCTGCTTAATCCTGATAAGACAGAAGTTCTGGTCATAGGACCACAAGTAGCTAGAAATAAGCTTTCTGATCACACTGTAACTTTAGATGGCCTTTCTGTTCCATCAAGTGCAACAGTAAAAGACCTTGGTGTGATTATAGATTCCAGCCTTTCGTTTGAAGTACATGTAGATAATATTACCAGGATAGCTTTCTTTCACCTTAGAAATATTGCCAAGATAAGAAACATATTGTCACTAAATGATGCAGAAAAACTAGTTCATGCCTTTATCACCTCTAGGTTGGACTATTGTAACGCCTTACTGTCTGGCTGTTCAACTAGGTGTATAAACAAGCTTCAGTTGGTGCAGAATGCAGCAGCGAGAGTCCTCACTAAAAAAAGAAGATACGAGCACATCACCCCTTATCTTATCTACACTGCATTGGCTCCCTGTGAAATTTCGCATCGATTTTAAGATACTACTTTTGACATTTAAAGCACTAAATGGTCTCGCGCCACAGTATTTGAGTGAACTGTTAGTGTCTTACGATCCACCACGCCTACTTCGATCAAAGGATGCAGGCTGCCTGTCAGTACCACGTATTATTAAAACCACAGCAGGGGGCAGATCTTTTTCTTACAAAGCCCCAAAGTTATGGAATAGTCTTCCTATTAATGTTCGGGACTCAAATACAGTCTCAGTGTTTAAGTCTAGGCTAAAAACTTATTTATTTAGCTAAGCATTTTTGTAAATAGATTAACCTAAGGTAAAGGAGCAGATCTGGGGGACTCATGGACATAGAGTATTCTGGTGAACTGGTATGTTTAGATGCTGCCCTCCCCACTCTCCTTGTTCACTCAGGTTTGTTGATGGTGAGGTGATTGGTTGCTTTACATCTCAGGGAGCCCTCATGTTTGTGTTTCCTTCTGGCTCTCCCTTTTAGTTATGCTGTTATAGTTAGTCCTGCCGAAGTCCCTGCTTGCACTTTGCACTAATATACATTCACCTTATACATGTTGACTGTGACCATACCTAACTGCCATCTCTCCTTATTTTCTGTTCTCTCCTTTTCTGCTCTCTCCTCTCTCTCTCTCTCCCTCTCTCCTTTCCCTCTCTCTGTCTCTCTGTCGAGCTATACATGTTCGCTCCTGAGTTGCCAGTGATCCAGACCCCTCTGCCCTCTGGAGCCATCTAACCCATCCTGGAGTACTGCTTCTGGTTGGAGATCTCGTCGCATGGATGCCACGTGTGGTCTGCCTGGATTCGTATGGTGGCTGGGGATGGTTTCCATTAAGACTGTCCTATCATCGATTGATGCTCTGGGGACCTGTGACTTCAGTTGTTCGATAGCTCAGGACTGAAATCTCCTACAGTCTACCTGAGCCTCCAGGAACAAACTGGACTCCTTTTAATTTTAATTTTAACACATCTCCTGTTACACTGAACTTCCAGTACACATTATTATGCTGATCAATCCCTGCTATCCGTTATCACCCAGATGAGGATAGGGAGTCTGGTTCCTTTCAAGGTTTCTTCCTATTACCATCTCAGGGAGTTTTTCCTTGCCACCGTCGCCCTCGGCTTGCTCATCAGGGACAATCTTATCATTTTGATTCATACACATTGCATAAAAACTTACTTCTTTTTATTGTGTAAAGCTGCTTTGCGACAATGTCAATTGTTAAAAGCACTATATAAATAAAATTGACTTGACTTGACATAGCATAGGTAGCAGACACATCTCAATATCAACTAATTATTGCATATTTTGGAGGCCTTTAGTATTGTTTTTTTACAATGTAGAAAGAAAAAAGAAATCAGAAAAGACATTTAAATTAAGTCTGTCCAAAATGTTAACTGTATGTATAATATGCATCAAATTCAATTCAAATTAAAATTTTATTTGTCACATAGTACACAGTCATACACAGTACGATATGCAATGAGATGCTTATACAACCGCCCGTGAAATAAATAAATAAATACATACATAATTTTACAAGAAAAAAGGAAATAAATAGTGAAATAAAATAAAAATAATAGTAAGTTTGAGACCTTAAAAACAATTTACAAGAAATAAGGAAATAAATAGTGAAATAGAATGAAAATAGAATGAAAATAAGAGTAACTTTAGCTATAAAACAAGATACAAGATACAATTAAAAAAATATATATATATAGGAAATCTAAAAATATAAAATATAACGGCTTATAAAAACTTATCTGTCTATACAAATATTGCAGTAATTTTAATGAAAATGAGAATAAAGGGAAATGTGAAAATGTCCTGGAAGTATGCAAAAGTGCATATATGTGCAAATGTGAAATTACCACAAGTGCCCATTCTATGAGGTGTGCAAAATGCAGAGATGTTTTAGTCCAGTGTATTGATCTGGTTGAGAGATCGTATCGCCTGGGCGACGAAGCTCCTCCGAAGTCTCTCTGTATTGGCCTTGAGGGAGTGGAAGCGCTTTCCAGACCGCAACCATAGGTGAAGTGATAAAGGGTTTAAGCTGAGAGGTGTGGAATACCGGGTGGGTTTGGAGCGCCGCAGGCAGCTGGAGCCAGTAGGTGACAGGGTTGATCCGGAGGGTGACACGGTAAGGGCCGATGAACCTGGGTGAAAGTTTACGGGATTCTGTGTGAAGATGCAGATTCTTTGTTGATAGCCAGACCTTGTCACCTACATTGTACAACCGTCCCGGAGGGTGTCGACGGCGATGTTGAGTGGTGTAGCGAGTGTTGGCACGATGGATGGCTGCTCTTGCTTGGTCCCACAGCCGCCGACACCTACGGACCAACCGTTGGGCCGACGGCACATCAACCTCCGGTTCTTGGTGGTTGAACATCGAAGGTTGGAAACCGTGGCATACCTCAAATGGACTCAACTCAGTGGCGGACGAAACATGGAGATTGTGGGAGAGTTCAGCCCAGATGAGGTAGCGGGCCCAGGAGTGCTGACGATCGGCGGCAAAGCATCTCAGATAGCGTTCCAGTTGTTGGTTGGCCCGTTCCATCTGACCATTAGTCTGAGGGTTGTATCCTGATGAGAGACTACAGGTGGAGTTGATCAGACAGCAGAAGGCAAGGGCCACCAAGTGCACGGCTTTGGAGAATCGGTCGACGATGGTCATGATGGTATCCTTCTCTTCGGAGACCGGCAGGCCCGTAATGAAGTCAACGGCAATGTGTGTCCAGGGCCGACGGGGAACCGGGAGTGGTTGAAGTTCCCCTGGTGTTGGCCCACCGGGCACTGTCCAGACGGCACTCCTGCCGGTTCCATCTCTGCAGCCTGTGCCTGGCGAACCCTTGTCTCCAATCCTCCAAAGAGGTGCAATTATCTTGGATGGTGGGAGAACAGGCGCGTGGTCCGCCTGGGGAACGTCCTCTTCCTATTGTCGAGAGAGGGCGTCGGCTTTGGTGTTCTTGGACCCTGGGCAATACAACAGATGTCAGAGCGGTTAAAGGTGCTGCAACTGTACTGTAGCCCTGGATAAAGCGACGGTAGAAGTCCGCAAACCTGAGAAACTGTTGAAGTTGCTTGAGGGCCTTGGTAGGGGCCAATGACACACAACTTCCAGTTTCTGCGGGTCCATGGCCACACCCTGGGGCGAGATGACGAAACCCAGGAACGTGGTGGAGCGCTTGTGAAATGCGCACTTCTCCAACTTACAATACAGTTGATGGGCGAGCAATCTCTTGAGGACTGCCCTGACGTGTTGGACATGTTCATCAACGGTACGGGAGTATATGAGGATGTCGTGTAAGTAGACAAAAACCTACCAGTTAATAAACTGCTGAAAGGCGGCGGGGGCGTTACAGAGTCCGAAAGGTATTACCAGGCTTTCATAGTGTTCTGTTGGGGTGATGAAAGCCGTCTTCCACTCATCGCCCTCTCTGATGCGCACCAAGTTGTAGGCGCTCCATAGGTCCAACTTTGTGAAAATGGTGGCGTCAGAGAGGGCGTCCAGGGCAGAGTTGGTAAGAGGCAATGGGTGACAATTTTTGATGGTGATATTGTTGAGCCCCCGATAGTTGACACATGGGCGTAGGTCGTTACCTTTTTTCTTAATAAAGAAGAACCCCGCGGCGGCAGGTGAGGAGGAGGGCCGGATGGTGCCATTGCGGAGGGCGTCGGTGACATACTTCTCCATGACCTGCATCTCGGTGGTAGAGAGCAAGTAGAGGTGGCCGCGGGGAGGAACATAACCTGGCTGAAGGTCAATCGCCAGGTCGTAGGGGCGATGAGGAGGAAGGTGAGTGGCCCGTCTCTTGCAGAACACTTCAGCCAGGTCTCGGTAGGCGACGGGGATGGCGTTGATGTCAACTTCGGGCCCGTAGGCAAAGTTCGGTGCAGGTCGGGCCCCATTGAAGGATCCGGTTTTGTGTCCATGAGATGAGCGTGTCGTGTTGCAGTAGCCAAGGGTGCCCGAGGATGGGGGGGGGAGATGAAATGGGGTGAGGTGAAACCGGATCTGCTCTTGGTGCTGGTCGATGATTAACGTGATTGGTTGGGTCTGGGTGATGATAGGGCTGGATGAAAGGGGCCGACCATCGACAGATGTAATCCGAACGGGCTGGGATAACGCCTCGTGTTCCACTCCCAGTTCTTTGGCATAAGAAGAGTCAATGAAGTTGCCAGCAGCAATGGAGTCGATGGACGCCGTACTTCTGACACGTTTGTGGCCAAACTGGAGGTGTACTTGCACCGTGAGACGGGAAATGTTGGTAGTGGTGGCAGAGAGGTGGAGGGAACCCAGCAAGTCGCCCTCCTTACTCACCGGGCCTGAGTGTCTTTCCGGGCAAAAAGGGCAGATAGCTCTGTGATGTAACGCTGACCCACAATATGCACAGAGCCCTCCTCTGAAACGTCATTCTCTCTCTGCAGCGAGCAAGGAGGCGCGTCCTAATTGCATGGGTTCCCCAGCTCCGGTGTCAACCACGGCGGGAGGTGGAGATCCGACAGGTCCGGTGGTGGTGGCAGTGGAAAAGGGGTGTACTTCAGGGACTGGATTGTAGGCGAGGAATGTGGAGGGTCGTGGCGTGGTCGGAGATGGTTATGAAGTGGCAGGCGGCAGGGTCCGGGGAGCTGGCCTCGGACGAGAGAGCAGTCATTGGTCTATTCGGAGGGCGAGTTGGATCAGCCCCTCCAAAATAGTGGGAAGCTCTCGTCCGGCGAGTGCGTCCTTTATACGGGAAGCCAGTCCCTCGTAGTAGGCCGTCCGGAGGGCTGTGTCTCCCCAGGTGGTTTGGATGGCGAGGATCCTGAAGTCTGCCGTGTAGCGGCTCACAGACAATTCTCCCTGCCGCAGATGGTATAACTTTGAGTCGGTCTCCACCTCGGCAGCAGGATGTTCAAAAGTGAGTTTTAGTTGACGGGTGAACTCATTATATGAATGTGCTGTGTCCGAATCGGAGCGAAGAACCGCCGTGGCCCACTCAGCTGCCTGCCCTAACAGCAACGAGATGAGAAGGGCAATGCGCAACCGGTCTGTGGAGTATCTGGTGGAATTAAACTCAAACACAAGATCCAGTGTGGTTAAAAAACATTACACTTCCCTTCCCATTTGTAAAGCTAAATACACATCGGAGGGGGGAGGGAGTGGCGGCGCAGCCGCCACCGCGACGGGCGATGGCCTAGCCGGCCGAGAAGCCACCTCACGGAGCGGCGCGCTCTCCTGCCGCAGCTCCGCGGCGCAAGGCTGCAATGTCTTGGATGCTAGCACGGAGAGTTGCGACCTCACCGCGCAGCTGCTCAATCAGCCTAGCATGTCCGGTCACCACATCGCAGAGGTGAGCGTAATCCACTGGGTTTACTGCAGACTCAGTCATTCTGTCACAGGACAACCGGAGGCGAATCAGAAGACTAGCAGTTTGCCCGTGTAGCGTGGAGGATAAACCCAAACGCGGAAGCAGCGCGAGCAGGCAGGATAACCACGCGATTTATTCTTAGAACTCTCTCACACAGAGAGCGAGAATTTACACAATTAAACCCACGTTCTAACAACACACACTCAATCAGGAAAATGGCACAAAATGGTGAGTACTCACGAAATTGGAGAGATAGCGTCGGAGACGGCATTGGAAAACTCAATGACTGAGTGATGTGTGGCGCCATCTTGTTTCCTTTTATACTTCCTGAATTGCGACCGTACTACTTCCGGGTCCTAGTGCCGGTTGCGTTGAGTGCGCATGACACAGGTCAGTGAGCTCAGTTCGGAAGATGTGCTCAGCTGATCGCACCACCCTCTGTAGGGCTTGTCTGTCCTGCATGGTGCTGTTCCCGAACCAAGTTGTGATGTTTCCCGTCAGGATGCTCTCTATGTTGCAGGAGTGCCCCTTAGAGGGCAGTCTAAAGTCTCTATGTGATATGCTGTATTTAGGGATCTATTGTTGCATTATACATTACAAAGCCTCACTTATTTTATGTAACAATGGACATATTTATTTATTTAGTTATTTTTTAATTTTTTAAAACTTCTCAGTTGTTCTTGAGTGTTTGCAGTTGCTGCTGCTCGGCGTATCAATATAAACCAGGCCAGGCAGGGACAAATTAGCAATAACCCTCTGCTGGAAAATGAGTATATTTCTATCCCCAGAAGTGTTACTTTCTCAGACCTGTCAGAGGGAATGAGAAAGCCATTAACAGAGCACACTGGAACAAAAGTATATGTATTACAAAATGATTCAAATACTAAACATCTATTTGTATAGATGTTTAAAGCTCCCACTTTATTCCACTCATGTTGTGTAGGAACATTGATGAGTCAGAGCAATTTTGTTGGAATTTCTGTAAAAAAAAATGGTCCAACTGCTCAAACAGGCCCAATGCTGAGACCACTGTAAAGCATCTTTTAGCACTTTTTTAGTATTAGCCTAGACATGACAAGCTGAACTCTGTTCCTCTGTTTGTAGTTCAGTTCAATTTAATGATTTTCTTGCTTGAACTTACTCACTAAACCTGGCAATGAACAAACGCATTGAAGCAAGCATGCAGTAAAATTGAGTTGGACAAGCACCGTAAGCTCTCCAGAGGCAGCTTGTCTTGATTTTGCAATGCTTACTTTATTTCCACAAGCCAGCAAGGTTTGTTTTTAAATTCTGCCCCTTTAGGACAGCACAAATCTATCTTCGGTAACCACTCAAATGCAGGAACAGACTCTAATTAGCAAAGAGGATCAAAATTCAATCAGCACAATCCCTCCATGTCACAATGAACACTCTCCCTTTGATTCCCCATCAGAATTCAGACTCGAAGGTTGAGAGAGGTCATGCAGAGAGGCAGGATAATGAATGGCAAAGTGTCACCAGGGATAAAGCTAAACAATATTAGCATTTAAAGCCTGAATGTCTATTTTTATCAGCCCTCTAATTTATAGACTGTGCAATAAAGAGATCAACAAATGCCAGTTATCCTTGTGAAGCTGAGTCACTGAAGGGATTGATGTTATATATTCATCTTTTAAACTCATGAGACAAAGGATATAAAGACAGATTGTAGTTGCTTACTGTTTAGTCTATTTGTAGAGGTTAAATGGGCTAACTGTTAGGCAGTGCTGTATAACTGTTTGGTAATGAAAAGGTACTGGAGAAATGCAACTGTCAAATCAGTGAAGAAACCTGAAGTTCGTCAAACTATATGACATGTCTGCCTTATCAGCAAGAACGCACGCCATAAATAATGCTTTGGTATGTTTAGAATGTTCTGGGCTAAAAACGTGCCTTGCAATCATATAAGTGCATCTAAGGATACGAAGGATAGTGCTAAACCGTCAACTTCACAGAAGAAAAAAAAATCATGAATGACTGTGATCTGAGCCCAGCTCAAATGCTTGGTGAAGTTATATATATATAGCAGAAAGAAATAATAATAGAAGTCAGGACTACTTTTACTAATGAAAGTAAGAACATTTCCACATGCACAAAGTGATGAGAACTCCCAGGACTGGAACTAAACAGCTGTGTGGCCATAAGAAAACCACTTGTTAGTAACAATTGTATTTCAGAATGATGGAAAATGGTCATGGGTCTGATGTGTCCAGTTTGACCCTATTCCGGCATGATTGTTACAAAGATCATTGTCACAAAGCAGCTTTACACAATCAGAAAATGATGGAAATTTGTATGAAATGTAAAAAATGTGTATAAAACACAATGATTTATACTCGGCAGCAGCGTCTTCGTGGTAAAGTGGAACCATCCCCAATCACCACATACATCCAAAGCAGACAACACAGGGCATTCAAGCATGACAGAAGCGGGGCACCAGGACGACTCAGACCGGTCCAGAAGGCAGAGGGGTCTGCATCACTGGCAGCTCAGGAGCGACATGCGTTGCTTGACAGAGAGAGACAAGGAGGGAGCGAAAGAGGGAGAAAGAGAGGGAGAGTGAAGAGAAGAGAGAGAAGAGGAGATACAGTAGGTCACATTCACGTACTGTAAATATGGTCACAGTCACGTACTGTATAAGGTGCAATAAATGTATATTTAGTTCAGAGAGAGACAGGCAGGGACTCCTGCAGGACTAACTATGACAGTATACCTAAAAGGTAAAGCCAGGAGGAAACAAGGACATGAGGGCTCATCAGGCATAGTAGTGTCCACTGTACAAGCCTCTGGAGGTTGATGATTTGGGGTTGCTTCAGTCGGTCTGGCAATAAAAAGAAGTCAGCTGACTACCTGAATGTACTGAATGACCAGGTCAATGTATTTGTCTTACTTGATGGCACCAGGACCATGCCAGGAGTGTTTCTGGGAGCAAGAGGAATCATTTTTACATATAATATTATATATATACATATTTTTACATAATTGACATCTGGAGTGTGCACTATTACTGTATCAAAGCTAATGGTAGTCAACTGAAATCTTAGAATGTAAGACTTTTTTTGGCCAAACATTATATATAGTATATAATCCTATTCATGATCATTCATATTAGTCAATCCATCCTTAAATATAAATACAGTACATGTATATTAATTTGTGGATAATATTCAGATAAAATGCCCTTTTTTTCAGGTAAAGCAATTTTCCCTTCAAGTAAGTCCAAATGCGCAAAGGCATATGGTTTAATTGGAAAATTAGTCTGTTTGAATTTCAGGCTTCTTATACCACACTCATCTCACACACATGCATAAACACAAGACAAACTTTTTTATCACAGTGCACACTTTATTAAAACTTCCATTCTGTGCCGACTAATTTAAACTTATCCCATAAGTTTTCACATAATTCACATAATAACATAATGTAAGCTGCATTTATTGCATTTATTACAAACAAAAAATAGTTAGGTGACAAAATGTCATAATGATGGATATTAAATAAAAGACAACAGGGTTATCGTTTTTTTCTGCAACAGGGTATCCTGAAGTACAGTGGAACATTGGATTACGAGCATAATTCATTCCGGAAGCGGCTCGTATTCCAAAACACTTGTAAATTTTCCCATAAGAAATAATGAAAACTTAAATTATTCGCTCCACAGCCCAAAAAAAGTCTGTGAAGGGGCACGGTGTGAAATTACACGCGCACACACACATAATGACAGAGAACGAGCAAATGAATCTTTAACCTCTATAATGAGACTTGCTTTTGCTTTATACACACACACACACACATATTATAATAAACAGTACACAGTACACTGTACACACACATACAAACAAAAAATAAAATGTGTTTTACGCACACGCACGTGGTCACAGTGTTATAGTAAACAGTACACACATGCACGGATATTGATTATACCAGTAAGAGACGAGCATTAAGACCCAGCAGGGGAGACGATTACCCACAATTCCGTAGCGCAAGAGAGAGAAAAACCATTGGCTCAGTTGTGATCAGAGGACGCTCAGCATCAAAACAAGAGGCCATGCGTGATACATGATACTCGGTACTCGTAAACCAAGGCTTGCTCGTTTTTTCAAGTCAAAATTTTACTAAAAACCTTTGTTTGTCTCGCAGAACACTCGCAAAACGCGTTACTTGCAATCCGAAGTTCCACTGTTTCTCTTATACCACAACACTTTTATATATGTATTCCGGAATAAGGAGTCTTACTTTTTAACCATTAATAGCTGCATTTAAACCAAATTAATCTTCATGTACAGTATAACAGCTTTAAAAAGGCATTTTCACATCATTCACTTTTCTCTCTCGTGAAATTAATTAAAGCACAAACTTACTGATTGTTAAAAAATGCTAAAACTGGTAAGTCATTCTGTAAAATGGTAAATAAATGTACAGTAACATACTTAGAGAAGAATTCACCAAACCACAATTAGACTTTAGCTTCCTGTAAGGAATAAAAAAAATCATATTTATTAACCATTTATAAATTTTTCTTTTCTTATAAATAACACATCTATATATTACCAAACCTAAATGATGTCATGACTAAGGATCTGATTCACATGTTGAAAAATGTGTTATTACTGCAGAAACAGAAATACCTTAGTACAGTAACATTTATATAAAGCTGACAGAGTTGCTGTTTTATAAACCTAATTAACCAACTGATCAATCTGATTAAAGAATTCAGGAGTATGGTATAAAATAATATAAATGATTTCAGAATACACTTTTCAAAAACATGGAATTCTGTGAGTGGAAAAAATCTTTAAAATCATTCAGTCAATTATAAAAATTTCCTCATGGACCTTGTTTTTTACTGAGTTACTGGAAAATTATTCATCTTTGTCATTTGTTACTAATTTGGTCTAAACTTGTGTTCTGTTGTGTTTCTAATCAGTCTCATTTTTTAAGGATTATATCAGATGTGGTGACAGATGGCAGGAAAAAACACTTGAGCTCAAGAAGGATATTAATATCTTGCATAATGCTTCAGAAAACAAAACTTTGGCTCAATCTTTCTTTTCTTTTTTCCTGTAACTTTTCCACTTCTTTATATTTGTTTAAAATATAAAAACAATATCCACATCCAAAATGCACATTTTCCTAAACGTAGAGATTTAAGTCAAATGATAAGAGCCTGGATGTTAACTAATTATCTAAATCGTCTACCTAAATCCTTCTTGGCTCCTGCAGCTCCGAATTAGCCATCCCTCTGTAATAACTCTGGAGGATCTTGCTGAAAATTCTCCACAATTAATCTCTGATTGGCAACACACCAAGACATTTCCATTATAATTATATAAAGTAGTCAGGTGCTTTGTCTTGTTTTATCGCATGTGATTTGTAATTGATATGTATAACACTGGCTCTGTAATCACTGCTTCTCAGGTCCTTTACCCTTCAGCGCTGGGCTTCTCTTCAACATGTGCAGTAATAAACCAAGTTATGTTGATAATTATTTATCATGAAGATTAGGACTGGTGTGCGCAGCATTCTCAGCGCCCTGTTAAAAGTGTCTAATCCTAGCACATGAACCATGCATTGACACTCTTGTTACATGGTTTGCATATTGATGGATCTAACCAAACCCTACTCATCTGATCAAGACTAACAATATTACAATATTTTTTCCTCAAGATAATAGCTATGCATGGTTTTGTTGTGGTTAGCACTGTGGCCTCGTACCTCCAGCGTCGGGGGTATAAGGAGTCCTTTGTGTCTGTGTGTGTACAGTTTGCATGTTTTCCCCATGGTTGGTCCTCCCACAGTCCAAAGACATGCAGATTAGGCTAACTGGTATTGTCAAATTGCCAGTAGGGTGTAAGTGAATGTGTGCTTGTGTCCTTTGATGGACTGGCACCCTGTGCAGGACATATACTATTTGGTGCCATGAGTCCCCTTGGATAGGCTCCAGGTTTACCATGACAGGATAAGCAGTATGGAGAATTGAAGTGAGAGTGAAAGATAATGACTATCTCTCCATGTAAGACTGTAGATGTCTTTCCTCCATATTACTGACATCGTCCTATACATGAAGTAATTACAGATGTCTTTCATTACGAGACTCTAGCCATCTCTCCTTATAAAACTCCAGATATCTCCTCATAAGACAACAGATGTCGCCGCCCATAAGACTGTAGTTATCTCTGCACATAAAACTATGGATGTCCCTTCCCAAATAAGTAGGATTTTCTTAAGGTAGCGTGTACAGTAGTAGCATTAGCCTAAAGATGTCTTTCTTCACAGAACTATAGATACATCTTCCCATAGAACTAGGAATAGAACCTTTAATAAGAATATGTGATAAGTTTTGTTAAAGTGCTCGCCCTATCATCCGGAGATCGCTAGTTCAATTCCCGGGTGATGCTGTAACCTCTTGTAGCCGGAGGTCTAGAGAGAGCTGATTGGCCGAGCTCTCTCAGAGGGAATGGATGAGAGGTACTTAGTGCTCCCACATTAATCACGGCTCTCCAGCCAATCCGTGAGCTCACGCAAGCGGAAGGGGCGGATAGCTCTGTCCTCCGAGTGTTACGCCGCCCCCAACGGTGCGTGAACGAGCAGATCGAAAAGATGCGGTTGGCTGGCGTCATGTGGTTTGGAAGAAACATGTGATAGTCTTCGGCCCTCCCGGCTGAGAGGTAGTAGTAGTCTTAATGAGGGAGCCCACTAGTGACTGGGAGGAATTGAACACGACTAAATTAGGGAGAAAATCAGGGGGAAAAAAAGAAAAAAGAATATGTGATAAGTTCATCATTTGCTTTTCATATTGAGTGTTAACCAGTATATGCACATGACTTTGCCTCATTACACAATCATGACTCAGATCACCAAATGTGTAACAAGATTTTAACGTGCTGATCATAATGCCCTTATCGTTTCTATAATAATCTCCTTTAACACCAAAGTATTGCATATGTTTTGCATATTTTGAAATCAGAAAATCAACTCATATGATGAACTAATTTCCTATAAATTGTGTGGATGTAGAGGGTGGGAAAAGGGACATACCTAAATAGCACTCACCATTCATGACTCTTGAGTATGCAGTACATTGGCATATCATGAACAATTTAATTACCAAATATCACAACACTGAATCAAATTGCCTTGATTTTACCTGTTTGTTTTTTTGTTTTTGTAGCACCTTTTGTCAGGGTAAATGATGGTGGTAAAAACCATGGTGTGTCGAAACCTTTGGCCATGCGTGTATTGATGAGAGCTTCCTAATGAGCTCCAACCTTGGTTGAAATACAATAACAGAATTGATGAGGGTGTGGAATGAAGTGAATGTTTGGGTTAGCGATATTATAATTGATAGCCCTTGACACTCACTTTCATTTCAGTTCTCATTAGCTTTCTCACGTGGACTAATTTGCAGCAATGCATGAGACCATGTTTTCTTTTTTGTTTTTTAAATTTATGACCAAAATTGCTTAGAACAGAATGCAAGAAAATTATATCGCCTGCTGTAAATCTCCCATAAAGCTACCCTTGATTTTGTGTGCATATGTCCTTTTTATTTTACTGGCACAATAAATTGGTGCAAGGGATATTAAAAAAGTGCTCTGTGAGATGATTTATACTTATATACAGTATACTGTATAGTCTAGTCAAAAATGTGACCTTCATGGGTTACACAAGCAATAGTTAAAAATATTCTTTTAAATCATATGTTCGTCATAGTGCATTTCAAAGTACAAAATAATATGTAGGAAAAAATATTATGTATAGAAAAGTGACAAATTTAAAAAACAGAAACGCCTATATACACTGCCCAGACAAAAAAAGTCACATGCTTTAATATTCTCTTTACCACCTTTTACTTTACGGCATTTATCAGTTGTGGCGTACTCTCAATAGGTTTATGCAATGCCACAACATTTATTTCCATCCAGAGTCACATTAATATCGCTCCAAGATCTTCTATTGATGATGGGACAACTACGTAAAGCCTTCTCCAGTGCTTCGCAAAGAGTCTCAATGGGGTTGGTGTCTGGACAATCTGTGGTGGCCAATCCATGTGTGAAAATTATGTGTCATGCTTCCTGAACCACTCTTTCACAATTTGAGCCTGATGGATCCTGGCATTGTCATTTTGGAATATGCCCGTGCTATCAGGGAAGAAATAAAAATACATTGATGGAAATACGAATATATTCAGGTAAGCTGACCTTATTTTGGGGCACATAATGTTGCTGAACCTAGACCTGACCAACAAAAGCAACACCAGATCATAACGCTGCCCATACAGGCTTGTAAAGCAGTCACTAGGTACGACGGGTCCTTCGTCACTTCATCCTCCTCTCCTCTTAAACTCCTGTGTCCATCATTCGGGCACAGGACAAATCTAGACATATTAGACCACATGACGTTTTTCCAATGCTGCACTGTCAATTCTTGGTGCACTTTAGCAAATTGAAGCCTGTTTTTTCCAAATCGTTTCACTGATAAGTGGTTTTCTTGAGGCTACACAGACGTTTAGTTCCAATCCCCTGAATTCTCTTTGCATTGTGTGTGTGGACATGCTCTTAGTTTCACTATAAACAGTTCTAATGTTGGGGTCTTTTTTAATGATTTGATATCAGGATATCATAAAGCATTTAAGTGATCTCTGATTCAAAATATATATATATTTTTAATTATCACATTCCTTCCTCGAAGATGATGGTTCTTCCCTATCCTTTCAAATTTTAATAACACATTGGACAGTTCTTAACCCAATTTTAGTAGTTTCTGCAAGTAGTTTTTTTCTTAGCTTGATGCAGGCCAATAATGAGACCCTTCTAAAACAGAGTAACGCACTGTTCACATTATATGTTTTTAAACATTGTTGTTTATGGTTTGTTTGTGGTTTGTAGTTGTTTTACAGTTATTTACCGGGTTGCCCTGTAAAGGCCAGCTGAACTATTTTAATCACTGCAGTATTTATCCAATGGAAGGCTTGTATCTTGTCACGAACTAACCGGAGATGAACCAGAAGGCTAGCAGTTAGCCCTGTAGCGTGGATGGTAAACCCAAACGCGGAAGTAGCGCGAGCAGGCAGGATAACCACGCTGGTTATTATTACCATGGGTGAAGTAGTGAAGGGTTTGAGTTGGGATGTATGGAATACCGCATGGATCCGGAGCGCCGCAGGCAGCTGGAGCCGGTAGGTGACAGGGTTAATCCGGAGGTTGATGCGGTATGGTCCGATGAATCTTGGTGACAACTTTCGTGATTCTGTCTGCAGGTGTAGGTTTTTTGTTGATAACCATACCTTGTCACCTACTTGTTACATTCATCCCGGTGGGTGTCGACGGCGATGTTGCAGAGTGTAGCGGCTGTTAGCCTGTTGAATGGCGTCGTTTGCTTGTCTCCAGAGCCGTCAACACCGGCGAACCAACTGTTGGGCCGACGGTACTTCCACCTCCGGTTCTTGATGATCAAACTTTGGAGGATGGAAGCCGTAGTATACTTCGAATGGGCTTATGTTGGTGGCAGAGGAGGTGTGGAGGTTGTGGGACAGCTCAGCCCAAATGAGGTAGCGGGCCCAGGAGCACTGGCGATCAGCAATAAAGCATCTCAGGTAGCACTCCAGTTGTTGGTTGGTTTGCTCCGTCTGACCATTAGTCTGTGGGTGGTAACGGGAGGACAGAGTGCAGGTGGAATTGATCAGACGGCAGAAGGCCTTCCAGAACCGGGACGTGAACTGGGGACCCCTGTCCGAGACGATGTCCTTTGGGAACCCATGCAGGCGGACTACGTGCTCTAATATCAGCTCAGCTGTCCTTTTAGCTGATGGGAGACCGGAGAGGGCCACCAGGTGAACAGCTTTGGAGAACCGGTCGACGATGGTGAGGATGGTGTCTTTTCCTTTGGAAACCGGCAGGCCCGTGATGAAGTCAACGGCAATGTGTGTCCAGGGCCGGCGGGGAACCGGGAGTGGTTGGAGTTCCCCTGGTGATGGTCGGTTGCTGTCCTTGGACCTGGCACACACCGGGCACGTCTGGACGAACTCGTCAACGTCCAGAAGGCACGTTGAATAAAAAGTAGTGTGCCGGATGGTACCAGCCAAGCAGCCAAGGGTGTCCGAGGATAATGGGTGGTGATGAAATGGTGGTGGTGTAAAACTGAATCTGTTCCTGATGCTGGTTGATGATGGGAGTGATGGGCTGGGTTTGAAAGGTGATGGGGCTCGAGGAAAGGGGCCGACCGTCGACTGATGTAATCGTTACGGGCTGGGATAACACCTTGATTTTTACCCCCAGTTTTTTGGCGTATGAAGAGTCAATGAAGTTACCTACGCTGGTTATTATTAAAACTCTCCTGAAGCGAGAGCAAGAGTTTACACAAATAAACCCGCGTTCTAAATACTTCTCTAATAGGAGACTTAGGGTTAGGGTTAGACAGACCTTGGACAGACTTATATACTGTGACCTTTTTCATTGACTTTGCTTTTTTAATATGTTGTTACATCTACCACAAGTTTATATTAATTCACAACATTTCAAACGATTCATCAAACGGTTCTACTCATTGTGTTTATATATGTATGCTAAGGCGTGAGATAATACTATAAGGAAGCACAGCTAATTAGAGCTCTGTCAGAGTGTGAGTGAGGAGGTGAGTGTTTCTGAGTGACGACCTCCACAGTGATTGGATCCCTGGTGACACGCTGCGAGAGGTGCATCATGTAGCTTAGGCCCTAATGGGGGAGATGTGCAGTACACATGAATTCCTTCTGTTTCCAAGAGACTTCCTTCTCCTTTTCAATAGCTATCTAGACTCTTTCCTTTCATCCTATTAGAGGTAAGATCCTTATCTCATTTATCTTCTACTAGACGTTCGCCGTTTGAAACTGAACAATGGTGTTGATACCCACCTCCACAGTTTCAATGCTTTAGGTAACTGTAAGCTGAACTCTTTGACATTGACAACATGAGATCACAGAGTACTAGTGTGGATTTCACAACAGTCAGGGTGCTATCTTTATGCCAGAGAAGGATGTGAGTAGGCTACATACTGTACAATGAATGCTCTGCTCTGGCTTACAAATTATTCAGAAGAAAACGCCCATCTAGATGCCAGAATGTAATTATAAGGTTTTTAGAGTCTTTAATGGACCCATAGTGGAAACTAATATTCCTGAGAAAAGATGCACATAGTAATGTAATTACTTTAATAATTTAAAGCATCACTGGTGAATATAAACTTTAGTCACAGAGGCAGACAGCATTCATTACTCTTATAAACTCGTCTCATCCTGATTTTATTGTGCTTCATAAATTTTAAGTAAGAATAAATGTCCCCATGCTTTTCATGCTTATTTGGGACATCAATACCATCTCAATTTCCAAACCAGGCTCAGTAATCAGGCTTATGTTACCACTGGCATCTAAACAGACACTGATGCTTGAGACACTAGAAGACTTGGTTCAAATGCAACCAATATATTAGTGCTATTAGTGAAAAAACATATAAAATACATTCCATATTTTCTGTGGGATTGAGGTCTCAGCTCTGACAAGGCCATTCCAAGATTTTGATCTTTCTGAGAGGATTGACAGTCATCAGTTTCTGAGCCTTGACAGAAAACCAGAGCTGAAGCAAAATCGCAGTAGCAACATTGAAATGTTCCCAGCAATGGACTCAGCTGTCACCCCCTCATCCAGGCCTACCAAGGACTTACAGACAGCATCATCACATGTGGCATTACGTTCTGGTTTGGAAACACCAGGCAGAGCGGAAGGCTCTCCAAAAAGTCATAAAGGTTACAGAGAAGATCACTGGATCCGACCTCCCATCCATGGGCAAATTTATACACACAAAGTACAAGGAACAAAGTACAAAAAATCCTCAGGGACAGCTCAGCTCATGCACAAATGCACAACACACAACCTCAGACACTGCAGACCGGACAATGTAATCACACACAAAAATGTTTCTAAAACAGCTTCTTCCCAGCCACAATCAGACTGTTGGCAAAAGAAGCAAGAAAAATAGCAAAAATAGCATGTCTGTCTCACCCGTATATGTTTTGATCTCTGTACAAGTATCTATTTTTAAACAGTTTGTTATAATACTGAAATAATCAGCGTACATGTATCTGGTAAAGAAACCTGAGTTACTATCCGCAAAGTGTAATACATAAACTGTGATATTAAGTGTGCAATTAAACCTCAAGAAAATGTTTTGTTCCATATCTGGGGATCATGTGTAAAATATACCATATTATAGTACTAGATAATGTTTAGTATAGTCTGACAGCTTCCTTCTATTATTTATTTCCTGTATCATCTTTCTTGTTATATTTTTTTTGACCGCTGACTCAAAGAGCTTCTGCACAAAAATGTTCTCATACTAGATAGATCGATCGATCGATCGATCGATAGATAGATAATTTTTTTCCTCATCTGACCCTAAAACTTTTGCCTTTTCTGAGATTGTCATATGGAACGACTGACAAGCACCTGATTCCTGCAGCTCCTTTATTGTTGGAAGCATTCTTGATAAACTTTCTTCTCCTCCTTCTGTCATCATCATTCTCCCATTTTCTCCACACTCTCCATATACATATAGTATTCATACTTCCCCATAGTACATTCAATTCCTTTGATGTTATTTTATATCGTTCTCCTGTACCTTTCAACTCTAAGTTAATTGAGGGCAATGGCCATTCAAGTGTGCAACCACAACGCCTCACTTTTATTTAAGGCAACTATATGCTATTTACAGATAGAATTCAATTCAACATACAGTACTATAAATCTCATTATAAAACTGTATGTACACTATGAGTGATGTAGTGGTTGCTTTTAGTTCATTTTCCTATTCGTTTCATTCTTGACTTGTACTAGTCATCAGGCCATGTCACTTTTCATTTACCATTTAACTAAACCCATATTATTACCACCATGAATTACACTGGCTAATCACAAAACACTTCTTAAGGCACTAAAAATATAAATTTGCAACAGTACAGTATGTGCTAGGATTAAGTTCATGATCCTCTTTTGTTTTCTACAACTAGTCTGTGCAAACATAATTTGCTGAGGTCAAAAGTGATGACAGGCACACTTCCCATCGTTCCTGGCTCTAAATGATTTGTTTATCATGCTGTGGTGTCACTTTTCCCATCCTTCCGTGGAAACGCTCCACTCCAAGCTGAAGGTTTTACTGTCATACACTGGGGATCTGCCAATAGCATATCTAATAGCCAGACAACAGCACACACAAACACAAGCGACACTCAGCGTCTGTGCTGTGTGTTCTATACCAGGACATACTACATAATGATTGGATTGTGTTGACAGAACATATTAATACCTCTGAGACACAATGTGACCTGGACTCATACTTTCTGAGGCTGGAAGCAGCCTTGTCTGAATTGATCTGTGCCAGGTGTATGCAGTAATACCTGAATGATATTACATGTGTCTCTGAGGGCTTCACTACAGCAGCATACAGTAATTATTATACATCAGTACATTCATGAGAACGTAAACCCATATAATGTGCCCCCCGAAATAGACTTTATACAATTTTAATTCAGGTCATTAATCAGACTCAAAGCAGTTGGAGACTTCATACATTTATGATGGATCTTTATAATGAACCAAATGTTCTATTCTTAAGATCATTTATAAATATTTGAGGCACTTAATCAGTGCATTCTTGAAGGTGCATATTTCAGGGGGATTACAGGATTAATCTAATGTTATAAGGCAAATTCCACTGTTAATGAACGCATACCTTTTTCATTCCATCTACTATTGACTTGCTGTGACACATCCTTCATTTTCAGGTTTACAATTAATAACAAATGGCAGAGTTCCAAACTCCTATATAAACTCCAACTCCTATATTATTCTCTTTTTTTTTTTGTTTTACATAAAACAAATAAAGAACTCTTAAGACCATTTACATTTAGATAAAATATGATTTCTAGTATCCAAGATGTTACATTTCTTTATATCTATATCTTGGATACTAGAAATCATATATATATATATATATATATATATATATATATATATATATATATATATATATATATATATATATATATATATACATATACATATACATACATACATACACAGTATAGGCCATGTGGAAGGTCTTGGCTCAGTTCCCAACCTGTTCCCAAGCCCCAGCCACTGGATGCAGTGCCACTCCCAGATAAGCCCAGATATAATGGGGAGATGGACTACCAACAACAACAAAGACAACCCAAGTTAGCACAAAATGCAGTTTTACATGATGATTTTATTTATTAAGGGAAAAAATAAACCTGCCTGGTGTCACGGTTACTGCTTGCCGGACGAAAGAGAGACATGATAGCAGAGGTGGAAGTGATCAAAGGATTTTAATGATAACAAAAACAGGGAACAAACAGAACAGAACATGAACTTAAACCAGGATAAACTAAACATGGAGCTACACCGAACTAGACATTACAATAGACAGAGACCGACAGGCTAGGAGATAGACAAAGGCCAGGACAACACAGAGCCAGGAGAACATGGAGCCAGGAAGAACACAGAGAACTAGGAGAACACAGAGAACTAGGAGAACACAGAGAACTAGGAGAACACTGAGAACTAGGAGAACACTGAGAACTAGGAGAACACTGAGAACTAGGAGAACACTGAGAACTAGGAGAACACTGAGAACAAGGAGAACACTGAGAACAAGGAGAACACTGAGAACAAGGAGAACACAAAGCTAGGAAAAACATAGAGCTATAAAGGACATACCAGACAAACAGTAACCCTAGACGAACAGATGCAAGACAAGGACAACACAGAACTCAGGAACATTTATAATCACACTAATTAGCAAACTCAGTTCAGGTGAGCGCCACATCACCTGACTGAGGTGCATTCTGGGGATGAGTCCACAAAGAAAACAGAAAAAACAAAGGAACTCTGGGCGCTTTGTCGCCCTCTAGGGGTAATCCCTGACATTACCCCCCCCCAAAAGGCGCACCACCGGGGCGCCAAAGGAGGACCCGGACACCCTCCCCAAGGTCCCAGTACCGTCTTCCCTACAGCGAGGCTGCAAGGGATCTCCCCTTGGAGTGGAAAGGAGATTATGCAAAGTTTGGTGCCGAGGTCGGACGGCCGAGCGGTCACGGAATCCTTGAAGAGGGGCGATGGAGTCAAGAGCACGGCGTCCTGGAACCCGTGCGGAGGCAGGAGCACGGCGTCCTGGAACAGTCTGCAGGCAGAACCGCGGCGTCCTGGAACCCACGTCACCCGGAGAGCAGAACGCAGGCATCCTGATTTCCCGTCTCTTGAGCGAACCTGGCGTCCTAGACTTTTCCCGTCTCTTGAGCAAAGGTACAGCGTCCTGGAACGTCTTGAGGGAGGCAGGAACACCGCAGCGTCCTGGAACCAGTGCGTCTGCGGAGAGCGAAACCTGGCGTCGAACCGATGCGGAGGCAGAGCCTACAGCGTCCACCAGGCTGTCTGCCCGGAGAGCAGGGCTGCAGCGTCCTGACACGTCGCAGGAGGAAGAAGCGACTCGTGTCGTCCTCGGCCCGGCCTTATAACCTGACGGCCCGGCCCAGAGGAAGAAGCGTGCAAGTAGTCCCTGTGGCGCCCTTATGGCAATAGCCCGGAGAAAAGAGGCGGCTCGTCGTCCTCGGCGGCGCATGACGGCGGCGGCGGAGGAAGCTCGCTATCCACCTCGATACAGGACGGCAGCAGCGGAGGCAGCTCGCTGTCCATCTCGGGGAACTCTGGAGGGTCTGGGCCTCCACTGAGGCTGGCTGGAGGGTCTGGGCCTCCACTGAGGCTGGCTGGAGGGTCAGGGCCTCCACTGAGGCTGGCTGGAGGGGCAGGGCCTCCACTGAGGCTGGCTGGAGGGTCAGGGCCTCCACTGAGGCTGGCTGGAGGGTCAGGGCCTCCACTGAGGCTGGCTGGAGGGTCAGGGCCTCCACTGAGGCTGGCTGGAGGTTCAGGGCCTCCACTGAGGCTGGCTGGAGACTGGGTCTGGCCTTGACGTCAGCTGCCTCTTGGTTGGCCTCGGCCAGCTGTTCCTGCACCACTGCCCCCAGCTCCAGCAGGGTTTGCATTTGCCCCCGATCTCCCGTCGAGCGACAAATGTTTAACTACTGGATGAGCAACCCGGCTAGTTGGTGGAGCCCCAGCCTCCGCTGTTGAAGCTCTACGTGATCTGCCCTTTGAACGCCAGCAGACACATGTTCGCCCTCTCCAGCTTCTTGCTGAGGTGCTCCACCGGCAGTCGCTCTGGCGCGCCCCCAGTTGTTCCGCCGGAGGGCAAGCCGACTCCCCTCGAATGTCGCTTGCCCTGGTGTCACTGTCATAGCCCCCGCCCAAAAATTTCCCAAGGGAGGCTCCTCTGCTATATTACTTTTTAGGTCTTGCATTCTGTCACGGTTACTGCTTGCCGGACGAAAGAGAGACATGATAGCAGAGGTGGAAGTGATCAAAGGATTTTAATGATAACAAAAACAGGGAACAAACAGAACAGAACATGAACTTAAACCAGGATAAACTAAACATGGAGCTACACCGAACTAGACATTACAATAGACAGAGACCGACAGGCTAGGAGATAGACAAAGGCCAGGACAACACAGAGCCAGGAGAACATGGAGCCAGGAAGAACACAGAGAACTAGGAGAACACAGAGAACTAGGAGAACACAGAGAACAAGGAGAACACAGAGAACAAGGAGAACACAGAGAACAAGGAGAACACAGAGAACAAGGAGAACACAGAGAACAAGGAGAACACAGAGAACAAGGAGAACACAAAGCAAGGAAAAACATAGAGCTATAAAGGACATACCAGACAAACAGTAACCCTAGACGAACAGATGCAAGACAAGGACAACACAGAACTCAGGAACATTTATAATCACACTAATTAGCAAACTCAGTTCAGGTGAGCGCCACATCACCTGACTGAGGTGCATTCTGGGGATTAGAGTCCACAAAGAAAACAGAAAAAACAAAGGAACTCTGGGCGCTTTGTCGCCCTCTAGGGGTAATCCCTGACACCTGGCCCTATGTGACTCTTTGCAGCAACAACTGCAATTAAGCGTTTGCGAAAACTGGAAATGAGTCCTTCACATGTGGAGGAATTTTGGCCTCAGTCTTAAAATTTTTTTAACTCAGCCCCATTGTAGTGTTTGATTGGCCATTTGATTGGCCACTCCAAAACCTTAATTTTTTATTTTGTTTGAGCCATTCAGAGGTGGACAAGCTGGTATGTTTCAGATCATTGTCCTGTCAGATCACTTACCAACCCAAGTGCGGTAACAAACTGATGGCCGGACATGATTTTCTGGTATAGGGCAGAATTCATTATGGCAAGTCATCCAGGTCCTGAAGCTGCAAAGCAGACCCAGAGCATCACACTACCACCACCATGTTTGATGTATGATGTTATTCCTTTCAAATGCTGTTTTAGTTTTACGCCAGCTTTAAAGAGATGCACAACTTCCAAAAAAGTACGCTTGAATTGATGCCATTTTTGCCCAGGCTTTTTCTTATTGCTGAATCATGAGCACTTACCTTAACTGAGCAAGTGATGCCTGCAGTACTTTAGATGTTGTTCTGGGTTCTTTTATGAGCTCCTGGATGAGTCATTGGTTGTGCTCGTGGAGTAATTTTGGTCGGCCAGCCACTCCTGGGAAGGTTCACCACTGTTTGTGGATAATGGCTCTCACTGTGTTTGCTGGAGTCCCAATGCCTTAGAAATAGCTTGGTAACAAATTCCAGACTGATACATATGAATTACTTTGTTTCTCATGTGTTCTTGAATTTATTTAGAAAGTGTTATTATTATTATTATTATTATTATTATTATTATTTAGATCTTTTAGGGTGCTATATACTGTAAATGATTTGAGTTTATTGATTCGTTTATTGATTTAGGTTTCTTGAGTCAAATAGTCTGGCAGTAATCAGGCCTGGATGTGGCACGATTAATTTTACTTTCCAAAAATAACAGTTCATTTGTGATTTAGCAAAAAGGGGCATTTACTTTTTTACTTAGGGCCAGGTATGTTTGGACAGCTTTTTTCCCTTAACAAGTGAACTAATATTTTAAAACTGCATTTCATATCTTTGTTTAATATTTATATAATAATTTTATTGCATATAAAATACGATTGATGATTTCAATAATTTGAGAGTAACAAATATGGAAAAATATATAATATATGTATATGTAGTGCCATGAAAAAGTATTTGCCCCACTTAAATTTTTTATTTTATTTCACTTTTGCATATTTGTCATACATTATGCTGCCTTTCATGTGTCATTTTGTCTAGATTTCTTTTTCTCAGACCACAGCACAGCTTATTTCAAAGCCTAATTTTTAAGGCCAAATACATAATGTACAACAATCCTATTTGTTCCTATTAGGAGTTTCCCACAGTGTAATGAAACACAGAAAATATTACTGTGGGAATATCTAGATCAGATATAAGGGATCATTAGGAACTGATTTAATTTGTCTTGCATACATCCTTTACAGTTTAAATTCTAAGCCCTGTTTCATTAGTGTTTTCAACACGGCTCATCATCTTTCTCTCACTGAAGCGCCTATCACCTACGTCACATAAGTGGCCGACTTGCAGCTAGAAAAGGAACAGTTTTTTTTTTTTAGCTGGAAAGCATTTTTTTCCCCTAGCCCCAAGCACCTATTCACTAGAAGTAATTTCCTTGTCTATTTGCACTGTCAATTCTCATCAAAATATGTGTGGTTATTATATGTGTAATGTGTAATTTATTATTATAATATATGCTTCCTAACTAGTGGAATAAAGTGAAGATACATCAGCTCTCATACATAGACGAAATATCTGGCTTGTTTAAAGATGTTGAGTTTTGGAATTATTAAGTATTGTAATGTCTCTGCTTACATTTATACTATATTATATTATATTGTTTATTTTATAGTATTTTCAAAGATTTTTTGTCATTAGGTTACATTGATTTTTCAGTCTTCTGTGGGTTAAACTAACAAACTTAGCTTGATGTTGCTAAAGTAATGAAACTGCATTTACAACAACAGTGGGGATTTCCACAGGGAGGAAACTGAAATTGTATGTAATAAAACACATAGCCTTTATGTAGCAAGGGAATGACTGACATGTTAACACACTCTCACCGCAGTAATAGAAATGCTTAGACTTGTTTAATACTGTATATTACAGCTCTCATGTGGCTGTAACAGCCCGAACCCATCTCAAAAATAACTGTGCCTTTACAATGGTTATGAAACAGCCTCCCATTGGACATCAGATGTGCTCCCTCTGTCTTTGTCTGTACCAAATACATACCGTAGATCTCTAAATTAGCATTTTAAACATTGTGACTGGGATAGGAATATTCCTTCTCTTAATATTTCTCTTCCTTCTTAATATTTTTATATAAAAAATATTTTATATTGTATGAAATTTTAGAATATTTTTGGTAATTTTTTGTGGTTTTAAATGGGCTTCACGCATAGAAGTACATATTTTACTCTCTTACTGTTACCACAAGATCTTACGTAGAGGAAACTGACAGATCTGTTATCTAATATAAGGTAAAGTAAAAGCTGATCAGCCATAACATTAAAATGCAAAACATTAAAACCAGTATTGGGTAGGTTTCACTTGTGCCACCGGGGTGGCTCTGGCCCCTCGGGCCATGACTCCGCAGGGCATCTGGGTGTGTGCTGTGGTGCCTGGCACGAGGATGTTGGCAGTGAATCCTTTCATGCTGGGGGTTGGGTGGGTGGGGAGCTCTATGAACCAGACTTGTTTGTCTGCTGGAACCTCCTGGGTGTCCAATCGGATTATGGTGTGATTTGAAGACTGTGTCAACAGTCTTGGGCTCTT
This sequence comes from Clarias magur, assembly GCA_013621035.1. NCBI lineage: Eukaryota > Metazoa > Chordata > Actinopteri > Siluriformes > Clariidae > Clarias > Clarias magur. The sequence goes on from QNUK01000364.1 coordinate 409,970, forward strand.
TGCCCCCTGGGCACCATGTGTGGGTTGTGGTGCTATGGGTGATCTGGTACCTTTCTATCATGGCCAGCACTGACTTTTTTTGTGGATTTGTAATGCATTGTCATTTCTGTAGGATCGAAACTGGACAGGCTGGTTTTTGGTTCCTGCAGGAATTGGTGAGCCCTAGGTTCCCATGATCCTGTCACCAGTTTACAGGTACAGTACAGTATATTATTGGGAATCAGTGTTAATGTGCTATTGTTATATGGTGGTAATGGTATGGCTGATCAGCGTTTAGTTTTAATCATGATCTTCCTCCCAACCTCCCACTCCACCAAACCCCTCCATTCATTCATTCTCTGACTCTTTATAATGAGGAGATTTAAATAAACCGTTTATAAACAAAGTACAAACATTTGCTTTTCATATTTTTACCCTGTTTTTCTTTAATTGGTAATTTACAAAAAGAAATGTACGTACCACTGTGTAGGATGAATCAGAAGCAACTCTCACCATTAGAGAGTTCAGCTGAACGAGTGGTAAATTGAAAGAACCAGTAAAGTGAGTCGTGAGGAGGTTGCCAGATTAAATTAAACCCCCATTATGAAGATTCAGTCAAAAAGTTTAGCACCACAGTCATGCAAGGGTTTTCTTTATTTTTTACTATCTTCTACATATGATAACATATGGGATTATGTAGTAAGTAAAAAAGTAAGCAAATCAAAAAGTGTAAAAAGCTGTTGTCAAGGAAATGGCTTAATTTTTTTTTCATATTTCAAACAAAATATTTTGTTTTGTTTCAATATTTTAACATATAATTCCATTTGTGTTATTTGATAGTTTTCATGTCTTCAGGATTATTCTACAATACATAAAAATATATGTACATACACCTTAATAGTTCAACGTTTAGATACACGTTATACTTTCCTTTTTTTTCTAGATCGTAAAACAATCCTGAAGGCGTCTAAAATATGCAGTTATTTCCCTAGAACTGTTGATGTCTGCTACTTATGCTCTGTAAATCCCACATAACGGCTGTAATCTAATGCGCTGTTTGTTAATTGGTGAGTTTTGCGGCTGGTATTTTTGGTTTTACTTTCCTGGAAAGGTCAGTTTCATCATGGTGCTTGATGGGTTTTGCACTTGACAATACTGTCTGTGCAAGAAATATCCTAGAATATTCCAGACCATCATGTCTTAAAACTGAAAAACTGACCTAAGACCTAACTGTTGGTGGTGGTGCTCATGTTATTTAATACCTAATGCCATACGTATGTGCTATTTCATAGTTTTGAAAGAAAGAAAAAAATCCAGTATTGTTCTACAATGTAGAAAATAAATCTAAACTTCTGTCCAAATTTTTGACTGGTTGTCCAAATTTTGACTAGTACTGTATGTATAAAGATTCAGGTCTATCAACTGATATACCCTTATTGGCTAGAAAAGGTTGTAATCATCAAGTTTTAATCATCATCATCATAGAAGCATGATAGTGTGGGTGGTGTTGGATTTGATCCAGAGGTTTCATTTTGAGCTCAGGATATTCTCAGTGTGGAGTAGCACCTACTGTATGCTTGCTTGAGGAGTTGGACTGCTAACTCTTGATTTCCCTTAGGTATGAATAAGTGTGTGTGTGTGTGTGTGTGTGTGTGTGAGAGAGAGAGAGAGAGAGAGAGATGGACTACCTCCTGATCCTGGGTGCATTTTCACCTCGTGTTAAGTCGATAGAATCCAGATGCACTACAACATCGGAAACCTCCATTAAAAGTATATATTTCAGGTTGCTTTTATCTGGCAACCAGGTGTCGGGATGATAAAGGTCCAGCCCGTAGTGAGGGATGCATGTGAAGATTTTTGCATAGGAGTGTCGGAGCTCCGCCTAAACGCGGATGGGTAGGGCAAGTGTTGGGAAGGAGGATGAGAAGGGAGCAGTTGAATAAAGCTCGCAAGCGTTGACAGCAACTGCTAGAGGAGAGGAGAGAGACAGCGGGCGAGGAGAGACAGGAACAATGCTCCTTCAGGCAGACACACACGCATCGGGACGGCTGAGCGGAGCTCCACGGCGAGTTGGATAAGAGACTGAAGAGCGGGACTGAAGCTCGCTTTGATCTCTGCGAAGAAACATCAGAAGAACGTTTCATCCTGACGTTCTCCTTTTCATGTGTATTATAAGCACTTCTTTAGAGGTGTTCTGTTCCATTAGTTTGTGAACACTTGGCTTATTTCCCAGGCGACACATGCTGTCTTTGGGGTTGAACTGACTCGCACTGATAGTCGGGAAAACCTCGCATTGATAACTCTCAGCTCAATATGTACCAGGGGCACCTGCAGGTAAGCGGCTGATCTTTAGCACTGTTAGACTCCACAACAACAACAACAAACAAACAAACAAAAAAATCCAACACTTGGAAGCTGCTGAGTGGGTTGATAATTATTCTGCATGATCAGCGTGTTTTCTTGCATCAACTGTAGAGAGATAAAAGTTGCTCCAATAAGTCTTGTACTATGCAACGTCTCAGAAATAAATGTTCCCAAGTGCTACTGTTCTTTATGGCTGGGCTGGAACATGAAGAACACATCTATCCTTTGCACTTGTTTTACCTGGGAAGGTGCATGTAATGTTGACTAGATAATATATTAATATAATATATATATATATATATTAATTGGTGCAGACGTGTGGTAGATCACAGTGACACCCTGTTGCATTCTACCTCCCGGGTTCAAGGCTCAAATCTCACCTCCAGTGTGTGTGCGTGGCCTTGCACGGACTTGATGGATTTCTGCCACTTTCTCCAGTTTCCATACACAGTGTGGGTTGATTGGTGCTCACAATTTGCCTGTGGTGTGTGAGTGGGTGTGTGCTTGTGCCCTGCGTTGGGTTGGCACCCCATCCAGGGTCTCCCCAGGAACGGGATAGGTTCCAGGCCCCTTTACACTGTGAGTGTAATGGAAACATCAGTGGTCCTTATTGTCCTTTTAAAAAGTATAGATTAGAAAGATTAAAGGTACAAATAATCCACCCTTGATGGTACCACCCCAATAACAAAAAGTAGACTACCTTATTTCTGAGACTGTGAAATTGACAAGAAGTGATATAACTAAGTTGATTCGGTGGTGTTCGAGTAGCAAACTCACAAAACCAGATTTGGACAACACAAGAAAATGTAATAAAAGTGATTTAATAAGTTCTGCTGTTTTATCATGTTAAATTCAAAACTTTAATTTGTATCTGTGTCCGTCTGAATGCCAATGGTTACCAAAAGTCAAATGAGCTAGCATCATTTGGTAATTTTCCAGCTCTAAGCAAATGATTCGAATCCTCAGGAAATGGCCAGGTTTAGTCTGTGTTAGTGTATGTTAGAGCACATCATACTGGACTCCAGCAGGACTGAGCTCGGCTTGTGAGGGTCTATGAACACAGTTCTGTCTGGCCCATTTTCCTACAAGCTAATCAGTGATTAGTCCCTTTCTTAAGTGCAATCTGTATAATTGACTTACTCGCCTTTTATTTTACGAGATGGGCAGCAAAATCAGGCTAAACAATTTAAATCAAATAAATTCAATTCAATTCAGTTCAATCTTGTTTGTATAGCATTTTAACAATGGCCACTGGTCACAAAGCAGCTTTACACAATTAAAAACGATGAAAATATAGATCAATTATAGTTATCAGTTTGTCCCTGATGAGCAAGCCGGGGTGACGGTGGTGAGGAAAAAACTGTCTGAGATGACAATAGAAAGAAACCTTGAGATGAGCCAGACTCGATAGGGAACCCATGGGTGATCTAAAATAATGAGACTTTAAATCAGTCCCTGGTATACAGTATGTGTTTGCTATAAGAGTGGAAGTCCCGTATAACGGGAAATTTGTTCAAGTCCACTATTGTTCACACAGACCTTCGCGCACTGACATAAATAGCATAATCAGCAACTCTTCCTTACACTTACAGTACACAATAAAAATGCCACTCTTTTTACTCTTAAGGTAATGAATTAACACCTATGTCTAATTGGGCACAAATTAATACTGTGATTTTAACACTGTATGCAGTTATTTCAGCTTTTGTGCTGAAGTTGTTTTAGAAGTTAATTTCTAGAACAGCATACAGATGAATCATTTTGTAGGCATGTTGTGAAGACTTGCCTGCTCCAAATATTTGAAAGCAGTCTTTGAGGGTTTTAGACTCTATTGTAGCTTAGCGCTACAATAGCTTAGCGTTTGATATTATAATATTAAGGGTTGTTTATATTAGATGCTTTTGCATCTAAGCAAGTGTTTATTATGAAAAATGGTGTAATGACTGTGCCCACAAATTCTTCAGTGCTGAATTATCACCCATGGGGTTGAACGAACGCCTACAGTGTTGAATTACCTGCACAGTGTTTATTTGTGTCCAGCTGGAGACGCAATGTTTATTGTTCCCCGGTCTGTGTTTAACCTGTGTTATTCGGATATTTTGGTATCTACAGTAATATGTGCTTTTTTTTTTTTGTTCTCCTGCTTTTCAAAAAAGCATGGTGCACGCCAGATCGTGCTCCATGCTAGAGGTTAAAAATAAAGATTAGGCGTACATAGGGCTGTTGACAGAGTTTAAACCACATAAAAAAACAGAAAACTGAATAACCTGTGTTATTCTATTAGTCACAAACAGGTTACCATGAGATCTGTAGATCAACCAAAATTATAGAACAAATAAATCGATTATGTATTTGTCAGAATTGCTAAAATTACATCAGCCCTTAATTCTTTCTACTCTTTAAGTTTGCATCTCACTCCTGTTTGTTTACACGCTTACTCTGGGCGCTAGTGGCTCAGTGGTAGCTTTCTCACCTACCATGTGGAAGGCCCAGGTTTGATTCCCAGTCCATGCACAAACCATAGCTACTGGATGCAGTGCCGATCCCAAGCCCATTTAATATGGGATCATGAAGTGTGTCATGAAGTGCATCCGGCGTAAAACCTGTTCCAAGTTGTGTGAGTCGGATGGTCTGTTGTGGCGACTCCTAGACGGAAGCAGCCGAAAGACTAACAATAACTCTTTCCTGGCTACAGCCCACATGCCGTTGGACTTCTTTCGAGTCCGAAAGAAGGTTAAGAGATTATAAGATAATAAAGATCTTTAATAAGATTATTAAGCTATGACTCTTTGAACAGATGCACTTCAAGTTAATATGGGACTTTTGATTGTGCAGAATAACAGAACACGGTTATGAGAGTAAAAACTAGCTTTCTTTCTCAATATAATCCCCTGCTACACGAATCATGCATATGTTATGATCAATGGATTCCAAAATTAATAAATAGAAAATTGTGCAATCCTCACAAGGAGTGAAGGCTATGGGCTGAGGAGAAGGAGTTGTAGTTATTGCATTCTTGCAGCCTCATTGGAAAATCCTAGAAACTGATTTCCGCTTACTACAATCGCTGTGCCAGATACACAGTCCACAGTAATAAACATCCACTTCACCTAACACACCAGTAGGCATTGGAAATCAATATTACCCACTGGCTCCCTCACCACTGAGTTTCGCTTGTCATGTTAGAAGTTCTCTTTGAAACTACAACATAATAAGATTAATTAATGCTATTTTAGTGACACATCCCAGACATGTATCTGTTTATGCTTAATAAAATACAAGACAACACAACAGCCCTGTCAATTATAATCTTTTACTGGAACAAGGTCCATCACATCACTAGAAATCTAATCTGGTTTTATGAGACAGCGAATGAGTCTGGTCTCTACAGTATGTGCTTCTTTTTTGTGGTCCACATACAAGCATACCAGATGTATTGAATGAAAGAGCTACAAAACCAATCACTTCAGAAGCAATGGCAATTACTTCGATCATTATAGCTCGTGGGAGTGATATAGTGGACGGGGTTTAACCGATTATGATTTCTGGTGCCTTGAGTCCTCTAAGAAAATTCAGTGCAGTTATCATGAGTGATCTGAACACTGTTATCTGCAGCAGTGATCTTTCCATCTCACTCCTGGCAACGCTGCTATGCTCTATGCTTTCTGAAACACCTTGTGAAACTCACTGAGTTCTCCTGCATTGTTGAATGTGCATGATCTTTATGAACTTGATATCAGTTCATCTGTTTGAAATGCCTGACATGCTCTCTGAAGCCATCGTCATTAAGTGGCAAGCTGATTTGTTCGGGGAAGCCTGGAAAAACCCTTTACATGGGGAAATTTTGACATTTTTTTTGCATAGCTCAGAAATCTACAGGCTTTTTCCATAACTGACGTAGGTTTCTCTTTTGCATGTATCTCAACCATGTGTAATGTTGTAACCTTTTAAAGATGAAAAACAATTGCATTGAAAGATTATTGACATATTTGTCCAATGAAACTCTTTACTATAGTACGGACTTTACTATAGTACAGGTAAGGACTATAATTTACTATAGTGTTAACTTAAAACATGGTAAACACCAGAAGAATTGATACCCAGGTAGGCACTATAACACTTCAGTGGGTACGTGGCAGTTCTGTGGTGTCTATCACAATACTTTGATGATCACCATGGTACTTTTTGGTTATCAAAATCCAGCAGGTGTTTAATATGGGTTTGTATGTACAGTATATAATATATCATATCATGTTAGTACATACCATATTAGTACATACTGTATTACTGGTATGGTATAGTACAGACAGCACCATTGTATTGTAAGTCATTTTAAGAATTTCAACATACACTGTTGTATTTAATTAATGTTACATACATACTGTATAATGGTATGTAACTAAAATATACATAACACAATGGTACCATAATATATAAATATTATCGTTATTATACAGGAACATGTATGACATATTTTTGACAGAATCCTGGTACATGGTCCATAGTGCCATACTACAGTGCCTGTTAGAACCACATACTATACTAAATGTACCATTGTACCCAGGGCCGTAGTGGTAGAACAGGTGATGGGTAAATTCTGAATTATGTGAACATACCAGTAAAAAAAACATTAGAAATATTGATTTTAGAAATAGCTAAAATACATTTTAAACAAAGACATGCGATTATTAAACATAGATGAGGTTCATGAAGTTCATTAGTAACTATTAAGAGTATGAAGCAATGCAAGGTAATATGGAAGAGTTTTAACATCAGCCACCATTCAAAGAATTGAACAATCCATCATAATTCCAAAGAGACGAAAAGTTGAATATTATAAAAACTATGAATCACATCATTACCAGGTTAGAAATATGAATAATATAAAATATAATTATAATACTATTAACCACACAGTTGTTATGTTGTTGTTTTTTTACTTTGTGTTTGAGGTCTTTTGCCGGCGTTAGCAGGAGGAGGCTTGCCATTTCCGTGCTTAAAACTCGATCATATTTCCATGTTGTCAAACGATGTAATTGGATACAGTAGACAGTAGAGGTACCATCGATGCTGATTAAACAGAGCTATATACACTGTGGTTTGATATAGAAAACCAATATGAAATATAGTTGCAAGCAACGATGACGGGCCCAAGCACCCTGTGCCATCACCACCCCGGGCGCACCGCACAACCTGTGTTATTCGAGTTTGTTAAGACCTCAAAAAAGCCATCATCACTCGGTTGCACCGCACAACCTGCACACGTCACACACTGTCGTGAAAGAGGAGTGTGTGTGTGTGTGTGTGTGTGTGTGTGCGCATGTGTGTGTTAACATTTGTGATGTTTATGTGTGTACAATAGGCCACAGATGCTGGAAAATAAGCCTCACACTATGATGTTCCTGAATGTGATGTCACTGTAGGCATCACTGAATATAATGTCACTCAATATAATGCCACACAGAAAGTTATTAATAATTTTTCGGTGTAAGTTTAAGACATTATCATGGCTGACCCGTTTGAGATCAAAAATCCCTCCGCAATTTTGCATCCTCAATGTCTTTAGATCTCTTTGGCCCAGTTTGGTAGCGATTGTATAATTTCCCTAGGAGGAGTATATCAAAATCCATCGGGTGCGTTTTTGCAAATGACCCAAAATAACCGGCCTCCTGTTGAGTTTAGCCCAGGACATGCAGCGCGAAAGTTGTTCGGCTCAATGAGCTCTAAATGTGTCCAGAGTTTCGTGTGCCTACGTTAAAGTGTGTATGAGCTATCCAGCAAAATCTCGTGTGGAGGCCCCTGGGGGCCCCGGGCCACGTGACTCTCAGGCATCCTGATGGCAGCAGATTCCAACCTGTCTGCCAAGTTTCATGAGTTTTTGAGCATGTTAAGACCAAAAGGATGGAAAAAAAATAATCCTTAGGAAAACAAGAGGGTCCTGCGCACCTTATAGTACTTGGGCCCTAATATGCTGAGCAGTTGAGAAGCTAGTCTAGGAACAACTATAGCAAATTTTAAAGCTGCATTAACACTAATTAGAGCGGGGGGGGGGGGGGGTTGTGGGGGGGGGGTCGCACTATTTAAAAAATGTAGGAAATGCGTAAACGTTGATTATGTGCGTTTAGCCTCCACTTCAGCCCTGGTTGTACCAAGGTTTATACCATGTTAGGACCATGTACCATAGTGTGGTACTACAGGATATCAGCAAATACAAGCCATGATGCTGTCAATTACCATGGTATTATATACCAAGATACAGATACCTACAGACGGGTTGCCAGGTGGACGCCGAGTTGTATTTGAGCACTTGTGTCCAGGCTCGAACCAGGGTCAGCCGTCCAACACTTTAACCACCAAGCCACCTTGCCCCATACCATGGTACCAAGACAATGGTAACATTTCTTATGGTAATATTACTCCTAAAGCATAGCCTAGGCAAGATTAAACAAACATCTCCACATTGTTTTGGTGTAATATATTTATGGTTCAGACAAAATCATTTCTTTTCTTTTTTTTCTAACCACATCTCAGCCACAACAGCATGGAATTTCTCTCTCCAGCAGACATTTTTATTTTCTGTGAGCCTGTATTTAGTATTCCTTTTCAGCAATTTTCAAATAAAAAACAACAGGAGTAATCATCCATTCCTGAGTTTGAGCCGTGACACCACTGGTATTATTCCTGTTACTGTATGTTTCTACTATAGTGTGGATTTTCTGCCAGTATTCCTGCTTAGTGATTTTTTTTTCCTATAAAAGTATCATGCATGCATTTCCATAGCCATATATTGATCTCATATAACTAAACATTGAGCCAATCTGAGGTTAAAGATTAATAATATCAAAAGATTATCTCCTGCTGTGCAATATCAAGTTGCATTCCATTACTGAAACTGTAAGCAAGAGTCAAGCAAAAGTTTTTTTTAAAAATGTATTTCTGCGCTGGATGTCTGTAAAACATGAAGTGCTGGAGATGCAGGAATCTTGAGCCTGTTCAGTCTTCTTGTGCCTTGATGAGGGAGTGTTTTGGTGCTCTAGTGCACTTTCTCTCTGATAACCCAGCAGGGGCTCTGTCTTGTTGCCTTTAACTGCACTTCACTATGAAAGTGATGGAGCGTGTGGCACATGTTGGGGAGAAGCATAGCAGCCCATCTGGAGCTCTCACACAATGAAACCTCGAGAGATACCTTATAACACACTTGAGAAATGTCACGCCGTTTTAGGTGCGGGAGTGAATGTGACTTGTGTACGTGAATGGCTTTGCAGGATACAGTGTTGGACCCCACAATTACGAGGGCTATTGATTTGTGATAAGATGGGCCTCGTGACCTTTTTGAGTTCCCTCTAGAGAGAAAGGGGCTTAATATTTTTTTTTCCTTCTGGATATGAATGCTGAGAATAAATAAGATTATGAATTAATGATTAAGAGTATGAATGAGAGACGTCATGTGATTCTAGGTTTACAGTTCCTAACAGTGCAGGCTTTAGCTATGTAATGATCATTATCTTTTTTTTTTGCCTAGTACAATGCTGACTGATTTCTCTCCGTCCAAAGCTTCCTTTCGCTCGTACGTCGCATTAGCCTCCGAGCTAGACATGCATTTCTTGAGTGTTTAGATAGCACTGCTGACGCGTAGTAAAATGCTGCACTGCTTTCTAAAGTTTCAATAACCGAGCCTGCGGAGAATTCCTCAATAAAGAGAGCTAGATGACAGCTTTTCAAAGACTAAAATCAGCAGACCATCTGTCTCACTCAAGGTGTGCTGTCTGCTAGCGAGTATAATTACAGCGCTGACTCAAGGAGACCATTAGTGCACTCATCTCGGTGTGTTCCCCTCTCACTGGAAGCTTTTGAAATGCTGACTCACCATTATGAAAACTGCTCTTCTGTAGGGGAAACGTTTATTTTTTAATATCCTGCAAAAGCTGATTAGGTCAAGTATGTCACTTCTCTTGTGGCCACTTACCTGTGAAGATGAAATGCAAGGATAGCTCAGGAGAGATTCCGCAGGAGAAAAGGAACAAGCAGGTGTAAAACAAGGCTGAGCATTTAAAGCCTCTGAAGAGAGGAAAAGAAAAAAACACAACAAGCTTGTGCTATGGAATTTCGATCTTGCTCAATTTCTTGACAAAGAGACATGGTGCCTTAGTTACAGTATGAGTGTTGGAGATGTCCTGTAATATAATAAATATGGAATAAATATGGAAACTTTGAATGTTTAGGGGAAAAACAAACTGGCCAGTGGTTTTCATTTCAGTACGCACTTGACATAAATATGATTATCAGGTAGCGTGGCTGCCTCAAAGAGTCTGCAATTTTCAGTTTCTTTTCACCGGTAAATAAGTGTGTTTGTGTGCATGGTGTCCTGCGATGAATTGGTGCCCATTAAAGGTGTATCCCTTCCCCATGCTGAGTGTTCTAAGGACAGACTTTGGATCAGCGCTTGAGTTTTCTTATCAGCTACAGTATATACAGGTTGAAAGAAATGTTGTACAATCTAATATGAAATTGAGCCGCCTTTAGCTTTGATTACAGTGTGCATTTGCTATGGCATGGTTGTGACAGCTTTTTTTTAGCTGGATTTCCATCAAGAATTGCATTAACCTTTGGCCAAGATCAACTTCAAACCAAATATAAAACTTCATTTTATTGCCACCTAACATCGATGAGCCCAGACGTGACCAGCTGAAGCAACCCCAGATCATAACTCTGGGCACTGTTCATGATGGCTGCATCACTTTAGGTGCTGCCCTTCTAAAGGGAAATACAAAATAAGTTTCTCAGGACTGTCCACCACCTCCGTGGTTTATTCTCCCCAGCTTTTCACTGCATAGTACTTGTCAAAACTACATTCACCCCTGTTAATTACATAGATCACTGTCCGTAGCTAATCTTTGGTTGCCAGCTACGGTTAGTTAGTTCTGCCAGTCGCAAAAGGAATTGCGTTGGTGAGGGAAAATTGCCATAGTCTGTTGATAATAAATTATGTTTCTATAACTGTTGTATAAAATGATTAGTACATTTATGGTTACGCTGTTGTACTGAATATCAGCACGGGTGTGGCATCTTCAGCATTCAGTCTGTTGTATTCAGTACAATAGCACCCTCCGCGATATTGCTTAACTAGCATGATTGTCGGGGTGGCATGTCATGGCCTTTCCATGATCGTGGCGTTTTGATTTATTTATTTTGATACCATAAAACTCCCATGATTTAAAAGAAAAAAAAAACTATATATATATATATATATATATATATATATATATATTATTTATTTATTTTATTTTTTTTTCTTTATAAAAGAAACACAATTGAATCTCACCTAAGTCTTCTGACATATCGAAGCGAAATCTTTAAGCAAGATTAATCTTGGTTACTGATTTCAGAAGAATGAGTTTATGTTTAAGGCTCTTGTCTCTGTTGGCAAATATTTCCAGGTATGTACATGATTTATGTATATTCACATATCGAGTATATGAAATAAACCTCACATGGTGAGATTAAAGGATCAGGATATAAGACAGTAAAGGTCTCTCTTTGTGGCATGTTGCCCTAAAAAGGGACTGCTATTCTATGGCGAATAATTCTGGCAGGTATAAGTATTCATGGCTAGTCGGCTGGCCAATCCTTCTGTGGCATAGTGACAATTATTTATTGTTTAAAAAGTTTTAAATAAAAAGCATATTGTTAACAAAAATCATTGTTATCCATACTAGCCTATTCTGTTTAACCACATATCACTATGGCAACTAATTAAAAGTGACAGTAGTTGTATTTTATATTTGGCTAAGGATAACCATGTAGGCAGTAGGTCCTACGTTTTGTTAGATACACAGGATGTTATAACAGAACCACAGAACTGTGCTCCCCCAAGGCTGTACTCATAATTGGGCTAAAATGGGCTTGTTGAGTCTTGCTTTCATTTCCACCAGCTTCAGTAGTGCTCTACAAAGTGCTACATCTTTATCCAAGAACTCTCCCAGATCAAAGTGTAATGCCCTGTAACAGCACAGGAATTCATTGAGCCTTTCACACTCATCTGGAACGTGTTCAGGCACTGGATGTTGAGGGACAGACTGACGTTTGGCTTGGTGTTCATTTATTCAAAGTTAAGTGTCTTAATTTACATTATGGCAGTTCTATATTGAGCTACAGAACATTAGGTCAGAGGTCTCCATTCACGCATATTGGATAGTTTTAGCATGAAGAATTTGATTGGATTCCATTTCTGGATGTTTTAAAGCTCTCGTATTTAAACCTTAAATGCACTTTCAATAAATGTTATAGGTACTGTAGAATACCACTATTCATCAAAACCCAGATGTTTCACTCCTTTTTCAAATGTGCTTTTACATTCTCTGTAGTTTTAAAATGCATTTTCTACCCAATAAGAACGCTGGAACACAGGAAACAGGTGCAAAAAAAAATAAAACACTTAATTTATGATCCTTACCATGTTTGTGCATGTCAGATTTCCAGATTTTCCCCACAACCCAGCATTCTTTATCTGTTGTACAGCAAATTCCCCGATGTTGAATTACTACGCAGAGTGCTGATTTAACACTCTACAGTATTTATATAGGTCCAGTTCAAATCTATCAAATTTAGAAAATATTAAATCAACATTGGAAATTTGAGCATGTACAGTAGGAAACAGGTGGGCAAGAAGATTTAGTTCCATATCAGTTGCCTTTTAAATTTTGTATCAGTAAACAGTTTGAAATTGAGGATATCATTGCAATATAATATTCATATCCACACACAGTAGATCTGCTGCTACTAAAAACCTTTATTCAACCCCACCCAGTGAATGTTTAGATTAGTTACCACTATGCTAATATAATACTCAGATAAAATTGCCTTTAAAAAAGTTTCACACCAGTTCTCTGGTACGTCCCGTTTGTTTCTCAAAAGTACTAGGCCGAGGATTTTCCTACTGCAATACAAGCTACGGTTATTAACATTCAGTCTCACAGTGTGCCAAACCTAACTTCAAATTGGAAACCTATTAGAAAATAGCAGCACTCACAGCTTCAGGATTTGCAGTTGAGTCACAGACCGTTTGAATTGTTCCATTTTTGAGCTTCAGTATTAACGCAAATCCAACTTTACTGAGAAAGCAGTACAATGTGAAATGAATAACACAAACACGTGAACTTTTCATCTTTAATAACGATAGACTTAAAAAAAAGTCACACACATAAGAACGATGGCAACCTTTACCTTTAATGCTTAACCATTATCAAATAGTTTCTGGCTATAAGTAAAACAATCGAGAGGTTAATGTGCACTTCATGTTATCACTTTTGATTAATGCCAATGATCCGAACAGATGAAACATACCGGCTTAGTATGGTGATGTAAGGAGAACTAATTAACCACTGTGCTTTTATAACACGTCAATATTTAATAAAGTGTTATTACTTCATTAATCAGGCCAGAGAGAGTAAATAAAATGAATGAACCTATGAAACATCTGTAAAACAGATGGGCTAGAAGATTTAGCGCCCTATCAGTTGCGTTTTAAAGTTTTCATTACAATATAACATTCACATCCACACACAGTAGATCACTGTAGCTGCTACTAAAAACCCCACCCAGTTTTTAGAGTAGTAGTTTCACACCAATTCTCTGGTCCGTCCCGTTTTCTAAGATTTTCCTACAGTTATTAACATTCAGTCTCAAAATTTACCAAACTTAATTTGCCAAATTTTGAAAACCTATTAGATAATAGCAGCACTCACAGGTTCAGGTTAAAGTCGAGTCGAATTGTTCCATTCTTGAGCTTCAGTTTCACCCCAAAGCCAGCTTTGAATCATCTCTCAATGAAAAAGCAGCCTGATGTGAAATGAGAGTCGTCTTAAAACGACTACGGCGCTTTAAAAAATCACTTCAGCACAGTTTTTTTTTTTCAAATTCTGCAACTAATCCCAGCAAAAATATTCCGTCTAGGTTTTCTAGATGTTTGCTTACTGTACATTGAGCAAGTAGCTTATTAGCAGCTTATTTTAAGGTAGACTTTCAAATCTGGCATATAACTGTTCGTAACATCGCTTTTATTTAACATTTTGATTTCACTTATGGTGCAGGTTAAAGTTCAGGCAGATATCTAAATACTGCAAAAGTTTTATTAAATTCTGTTCGGCCAGTTTTTTACGTGATGCTGTGACAAAATCTGGCTGGACAGACATACATACTTACAGACAGAAATTTTTCTGAGATTGCCGATTCTGAAATGTACATATGAAACGTAAAGATCATTGAAAGAGCGAGTTCTGACCAATGTTCAGACAAAACTGTAATGTTTCTTTTATTTATATAATTTTTTTATTTTACATATTCATGTCATCTATTTATTTTTTATTAACAGGTCATCCAACACATTAGGTTTTCCATAAACGAAACTCATTAGCTACGTAATAAATGTGTGGAGAGGAGGCACGAGACCATACAAAGCCAACAAACATGCATGCAAAAGGAATGCGCTCCAAATGGTTCGAAACTTTTTCAGGCCAACCAAGATAAAGGCAATATAGACGCATCATAGATGTAATTACCTAATTTCCTCATATTTATATTTGTCATTTTCCCTCACTCTGTTGAAGCGAGGCTTTTTTCCTTTTTTTTTCCCTTTTTTTTTTACTGCTCCACAGAGATCAGAGAGAAAACACAAACAAAGGCTGTTCTGATTTTGCAAATTAATTTTTACTGGCTTATTTGAGAACACAAACAAATAATTGGTCTCGAAGCTTTGTTATGTAATGTTAGAAAGGAAAAAAGAGGCCATGATGAGGAGCCTGCGAATATTGATACCAGTGAACCAGATAATTACTGTAAGATGATATGAGTATAATTGCATGAAATGAGCCTGCGGTCGTTGAGCATCAGCAGGGTGTCATCAATGCAGGCAATTCCTTTTCAAGATATTTCAAACACTCTTCTCTTTCCCCTGACAGTTCGTATTTAGTTTACGGTTGGGATTGCTTGTAGCAACATCTGCTTCATTGAGACAGATGACAGTGGTAACTTCACTTGCGTTCATACTTGTCATTCTCAGACATGCACGCTTTTTAATGTCGAAGAGCTGTTTTGGGCTTTTACTTTCAGAGGTGTGAATTGCTGATCACCTGCTCCCTTTTGCAGCCTCTCTGGGGACGTACGATGCCTGCTGACCTTCTATCTGAGTTAAGTAGATTGGGGAATGGGGAATATTGTGTGTCCATAAATGTGTACTCGTCTGCTTGTTTTCACAGGCATTGCGAATATTAAAGTACAGTAAGCAACCAAAACACTATTGCGAATGATCTTAATGAAGGGAATCATTCAGAGCGTGCATCTTATCTGTTCTCTATTTAGGCATGCATATTTATCGCTACCTTGATGATCCCATATGATCAGGTCATATGCAGATCAGCCCTTTTCCAGGGGCCACTTCTACCAGGACCATTAAGACTAAAATGGCATCAGTCAAAAGACATGAACCAATAGTTCATAGAGTATTAAGTATGAAGATATGCTAGCTTTAATACAAGACGTAAACACGTGAATACATTGAAATAGAAGGATTAGGCTATAATGATTGAATAGCACATCGTGAAAGGAAGAAATTATTTAGTGTTATCATGTGACAGTAATGCACCTAGGATTGAAGTGGTCCCGTGAAACGTACAGTATATTCAGTTAGATACATAGCGAAAGAAAAAAGAAAAAAAAAAGTAATTCCTCTGGGCTGTTTCAGCAAGGCTTCCCATTCATCTTATCTGACCTCCCTTCACAGAGGCAATGACGGAAACACAATGACTCACAGCCGGTAGCAATTCCACCGCCGCAGCACTAACCATCCTGAACGTTCAGCATGAAGGCAGACAGAAAACAAATGGAGGTGCTATTGAGGCCACGGAAGATGCTCCGTTTTCCGACGTGGTAGACGACAGTGAGCACATCTATTTTTGGTCTGACAAAGTGAGCCATGTCTTACTGGCCTCTAATGCAGGCTACTTCCTGAATCACACGCATCCACTCTGAAAGCATAGCGAGTGCCGAGGCACTCAGTCAGCTGTACTGATATCAGTCATGGGGAGTCATTCAAATTACCAATGAACCGAAGCCTGAACACCTGCAAGTGCATGTTTTTGGGCATGTGTATGTGTACTGTATATGTGTTTGTGAGAGAGCGATAAAACTTGTCGAACTTGTAAAAAAAAAATGCAGATGGGTATTGTTGAATGATGCATATGAGTATTGCGCAAGATGGTTTACAGTACAGCAGCAGGGATGGAACTTGTTTCTTGAACCTCACCGTCTGGGTGTGTCAGCTTGTAGTTGGAGATGCTCTAAAATGTAGCCATCCCTGTGGAATTCCACCTGCTGAAGCAGCCTGTTTGTCTGGCAAGACCCACTTATTCTGCAAACATGCACTCTCAGCAGATTAACCCAGACACCTCTATAAATCTCGACCTGAGAGTCGTAGCACACTATTTTTTCACAATCTGAGAGCGAGGTTATATATATATACTATAGATAGACTGGATATTGTGTGCACTGAATCAGTCTCACATGTTTAAAGCAGTTACCTTCTGGAATAAGAAATCCTTCTTTTGTTAGTCATTCTGACTGTAAAATGATTTTACAGACTCAATTCTTTTATTTAATATTCAGTGGCCTCTTTTTTTTCTTCTTCTTCTTCTGCAGCACAAATACACTCTACATGACGCCTCAGTCATTCACTCATAGAGGCTATTTTGAGTATCCAGTTCACCTACCTGCAAGTTTTGGCGAGGTCAGAGGAAAATAGATGAAATCCTCACGAATATGAGGAGAATAAGCAAAAAAAAAAAAAAGGCAGTTACGTAATCTGTGGACCGAACACTAGGTACTGAAGTTTTGAGACCCTAACACTACCTGCTGTGCCATGGTGCCAAAAATGTAACGCAAACATACTGTATTACCGCTAGAAGTTAAAAAATATCGCTAGAACTTAAAAATACGCACTTTTTTCTTAATATGCCTAAAGATGATGTACAGCCGTGGCCAAAGGTTCTGAGAATTTTCACAATGTCTGCTGCTTCAGTGTTTTTAGATCATTTTTGCTAGATGTTCCTACTGTATGGTGTACTGAAGTATAATCACAAAGATTTCATAAGTGTCAAAGGCTTTTATTGACAATTACATTAAGTTTTTGTAAAGATTCAGTATTTGCAGCATTGACCCTATTTTTTCAAGACCTCTGCAATTCACCCCGGCATGCTGTCAATCAACGTCTGGGCCACATCCTGACTAATGGCTGCCCATTGTTGCATAATCAATGCTTGGAGTTTCTGGGTTTTTGTTTGCCCACCTGCTTCTTGAGGATTGACCACAGTGTCACAAAGGTGTGGGGAGTTTCCTGGCCATGAACTCAAAATTTTGAATGCTATGTTCCCTGAGCCACTTAGTTATCACTTCGCTGCCCTATGGCAAGGTGCCCTATCATGCTGGAAAAAGCATTGTTGGTTGTTTTTCGTACCATCCTTTATTCATGGCTGTGTTAGCCAAAATCGTGAGCCCCACACAGGATGGTTTACTGTTGGAATGACACAGGACTGTTTGTAGGGAGTGTGCTCAATCGCAACTTTTGGCCATGGCTGTATACTGATAGAAATGTGAATGACTGTAGAAACAATACAGAAGCTCTCCACATAAAGAAGAGTCATCAACAGGAAATAATACTTTCGAGAACAGGGCTCTATTTGCCGACAAGCAGAGGCAGCGTAGAGGAAAAGTGGGCGCTTGCAGGCAGAAATGCACATTATTATTTCTCGAGTGGAAAAAAAAAAGAGCTGAGAGAAAAGGTCAGGATAAACATAGTTTGCTGCTAAATGAAAAGAACTGAATGTTACCATTTACAGAAAAGGCCATGATGCTGACACATGAGCTGTATTTGTACTTAATGAATATACAACGATATCTAAATTGTAATGACGGAATTAACGGCAAAACTACCAGTCCAGTATACCTTAATATACAAGACACTTTCCTAATGTACAGTAAAAAAAAAAAAAAAAAAAAAAGACTTTTTTGTTGTAATTATTTTGTCTTGTGAATTCAAGCTAGCCGTCGTGACATCTCGTCGGGAAACTAGCACGTCAATTACATCCTACCCAGAGGCTGCGTTGTCTTGTTTCATAACCAGAGCAGCTGATGGGAAAAGGTCAGTCATGAACGTGGCCCTGTCAAGGATTCGTGCTGTTCGACACGGTCGGCAGCACTCAGAGCAAAACAACACCATTCCACTGTATCATTTATTCATTCTGCAGAAAATCCCTGTAGTCACACCAACACTGAATTACCTAACCATTTTTAGATGACTCTCACATTTTTCATTTAATAAAAAAAAAGAGAAAAAAAAAGACACACAACAAAGCTAAAAAGCTGAAAGTTTAATTGCCTCATTAATTTTAATGGAGAGTTCTGTTTTTCACCAACTATATTACGCTTTTACATTGATTTGCAAAATTTAGTTGCTGTTTATTTTTATGCATTTGCGAGATACAGTAATAAACTCACGGCATTCTTTCAATTATACACCCTACCAGTCAATATTCTGGACCTCTACTCATTCAAGTATTTTTTATTTTTATTTTTGTGACGACGGAGATGAAGAATTTTTATGAAAATACACTGCCTGACCAAAAAAAAAAAAAAAGTTGCTATTTGGATTTAAATAAGTAAATATTTTAAAGCCTTGGCTTGTATAATTATTGCAGTGATCTATACTGTACGTACACATTTTTAACTAATTATGAAGCTTCTCATTTCTTAAACAACTATGTCAGAAGATAGTCAGTCCTATGATTGTAAAAAATATGTTACTGTGTTTTCAGAACGGTCAAATTATTGGCCTGCATCAAGCAAAGACAACAACTAAGGAAATTACTGGAATTGGAAATAGAACAGTCCAATGCTTCCTGAACAGAAAACAACAAACAACCCTACAGTTGGACATGTGACTTTCTCACCCAAATCCAAATGACCAGGTTTCTCTAATCAGCTATTCCTTATTCAGATTTCACATCAATTGAATACACGAAAGGACGTAAAAGTGAAACTAATAACACTACTTCACATGAAAGGAATCATGTTCAATCAGTGGCTCAGAGTAGTTCAGAATACATTTACATTATCTACACTACACTATGTGGACTGGTGGCTTTGTTTTGGGGGTGATCACTGATGGTGTGATTGCCGGAGTCTTTGTGCAATCAGTGCCACAGTGTTTTTCTAATCTTGAACAGAGCACTCTCAGTCCTAAACAGCCACCAAGACACATTTTTACCAAAAAAAGCTTTGCATGATGAAGTCTTCATATAAAGTGATTAGCTTTTACAGTCTGACTATAGAAGTGCTCCCTTCATGCCAAAAAAAAAAAAAATTCCAAATCACAGCTCAGGCCAGTGCTACAGTATACTTAACCTCTATGAAAGTATATTCCCCTCTTCCCTGTCTCTCGAAGACTGATTGCTATCAAGCACTCCGTCTCTTTTTCACTTCCTTAGAACAATGCGCTCTGATGAAAAGAACACATCAAGCTGCGCACATCTGTCATTTAGGGCGTGATGGAGTGGATGGGCTGACACTGATGTGAGCAAACTAAAAATAAAGTGAAGAGCAGAGTGTGGGGAAATGTCCGAGTCAGTTTCATCACTGGGAACAGGCACAGTTCCTAAGATTAGAAAGTTGCTTCGTAACGCCATACGTTTGAGTCGATATGTGGAAGGAGGCCAATGTGCTTTCTAAATCCGTACATGCAGTACACATACTGTAGAGGGGATGACACGCTACACGCTGGAAAGCCCAGTGTATGAACTAGTATCATATTACCTGCAGTAGATGTTGCTGCTACTCGGTTCTCTAGGGAATTGTAATCAAAACTGTTGTGCTTACATGCTAAACCAGACCTTTTCACAGTTTTTTTCCGGCTTATAAAGGGCAAACATTAACGCTGCTATTTTTATCCGAGCTAGGAATGGATATGTACAGTACATAATAGTGTTTGAGCGCTGACGGTTTGCGGTAAAGATAACATTGTGAGGATGGTGAAATATTTGAGTGAGACAGAAAGCTTGCATGTCAGGTGAGATTTTAATGGATCACTGTAATTGTGCTGTGCATATGAATTAACCTAAGAAATGAATCATGGCCATAAATAGGTATTCCATCACCTTCTGATTAAAGATTTCAGCCGGGCCATTTCAATGTGCCCTGACATGTGGTTCATGAAAACGGAGGTGATAAAGCCCACTGCAGTATCTGGCCTCGTACAGCTGCCCATATGAAAGAGCTCGGCTTTTCTAATCTGCTCTCCAGATGCCAGGCTTAGAGCCGCTATATCAAGACATCAGTGTCCTCACTTAAACCAACATCAAGACCCAGGATCCTTGCTGGACAGAATCTCACTGCTTGTCAGGTAAAATATGTCAATCAGTGATTCATTTAATGTAAAGCTCAAAGGGCACTCACACACACACACATATCAGGTAGGATTACAATGTGTTTGAACTAACACGAGCCAGTGTCATTAAATGACCCGATATGGCCAGTCACAATGCAAACCCTGTAGCCGTTGTCATGTTAGATCTCTAATTTCATCTCTTCCTGTCTCTTCCGTAAAGTGCACCCTCTGATGTTGCTTACTGTATCTCGAAAACATTTGAAGATGACACACTGATTGTGAACTCAATCTTCTCAGGTCAAACCCATTATGAGGGTCTTTTTATTTCTGCATACTGAGGTATCAAGTCATTTTTTCATGATAGAAAATGTAAAAAAAAAAATTAATGATAGAAAACTATTCCAGTTCAATTAATAAAACGAAGATTCAACAGCACTGTGCTGTAGATGTTAGAAAGAACATCCCACCCCAAGCATTAATGGCAGTCAATCATTACATAGTAATATTCTAATCCCATGGTTCTGATTAGTGGGGGTGTCTGACTTTTTTCAAAATCATTTATTATAATGGTAGAACAAAATGTGCTTTAGACAGGGGAGACAATGGAATCCATCACGAAAAACTCAATCCAAAAAGAGAGATGACCCATCACAACGTAATCTGCTGCATCTTTGAGATATCGAGCCAGCAGAAAGACTTGGAACAGAAAATTCTCTTCTCTAGGTCTCTGATTCTCCTGATGAATGACAAATGATTTTCAATAACTGATAGCTACTGTAGGTGTGTGTACAGTAATTTACACCACTGCTTATACCATCTATATAAATAACAATAGTAATAAAAAAGGTTTTGTCTGTACATTGGTCAGAACTCGCTGCTTTACTTATAGCATTATACTGTACATTTCATTGTATATTGTATATCAATATTATATCATTTATTCATTTCATACATTGGAGGACTAGAAACCAGTCTCAGAAAATGTTCTGTCTGTCTGTCTGACAAATTTTAATGAGACTTTTGCGGTACTTAGATATCTGCCTGAAGTTTAACCTGCACCATAAGTAAAAATTTTAATGTTGGGCAAAAATCGATAAGTGCACATTTTATGTTATGTACCAGATTTAATAGTCTACCTTAAAATAAGCTACTAATGTAAACAAACACCTGCACCAATATACATTAATTAAAATAAGGTAAACTCAATATTCTTACTGAGCGTTTTTATTATATGCAACACTGAAATGGTATAAGTGAACTCTAATGCGCTAAAGTTTTTTAGTTTAAGGGGTTCATCATTGTTGTTGCAGACATTTACCTGAAATAATAATAATATCACTGATTTCATTAAAGCTGATCAGCTTATTTTTAGCTTTAACCTTCTTTTCCTGTCAATGATGGGTACTTCCGCTAGTTATCATTAAAGCGTACTGAGTAAATGTATAAATGTATTCATGATACCATGCATACAGGTCCCAAATTATATATTATTGTCTTTTATATAGTTATCAAAACTTTGTGTTGTAATATACAATAGGTAGGAAAATGCTTAATCATTCAATTAAAAAAAAGTAAATCCAATATTAATTTTTAATAGGTTTTTCTCCATCTGACTAATTTCACAGAAATAAAAAATAATACTGTATGACAATGCCATTTAACATCAGTTTAATCTCTCCTCAAACAAAACCTAAATTTGAAATGAACACAACAACAGTATTCCTATTACTTATTGCTTACTTCTTCTTGTGGTTGAACATTGTCTTTGGTCATGTCACTGCTCATTTCAATTTTCTTCCGGCCAGTTTTTTATTATTCCCGGGAAGATACTGCACTTCATCATCTGCACATACTGTACAGCAATCAGATGTACTGTAACATTAAAACCACTTGAGCTAGATAATGCAGCCTGCCACACTGCAGATGTTTTCAGGATGGTTTGAGGAACATAAAGAGTTTAAAGTGTTGACTTGGCCTCTGTGGGAAGTGCTGGACAAACAAGTCTGATCTCTTAAAGGATCTCCTCCAGAGGTCTTGTGCTGGCCATGTCTTGATGGGTCAAAGCAGTTTTGGTGGCACACGTGGGACCTTCGCAAAACCGGGCATGGGGAGGTTAATTGATAGCTGACTGGTGTACTGTATAATGCCTCACTTTTAATATTGTAGTTTTTTTCTTGTAGACTTATAAACATGCTTCACTGCACCGATTACAAAAGACGGAAATTACAGAGAGAGTAGATATGTATCAAAATGCCAGCAAATTCCAAACAGCATCTGTGTACCAAATACAGTATGTGTAAATGGTGTGATGAACTGTGTGATGTGTATTTCAGCCTCACGCAATGTGTTTTTGGGATGAAACATTACTGAAATAGATTATTTAATTAATTCCACACGTTTATGGTTCAGATGAAATTACAACTCCCCTGATCACATTTCAACAATTTTCGATTCATTTACAAAAAAATCTGCTACTTAATCCAATGCCACAAGAACGTATTGTTTTCATTCATGCACTCACAATTCGCAGGGGGCTAGCCCAGGGAATCCCAGGCACATTGCGGGGTACACCCTGAATGCTGTGCCGACCCATCACAAGGCAGGTCAACCTTAGGATTGTGTGATGGAACTGGAGTACCAGAAGGAAACCCATCAAACACGGCGGGAACATGTAAACTCCACACATACTGGAAAAAAGATGATATTCGACCTCAACCCTACTATAGAATTGATACTATAATTGATACTTATTCAATTTTGGAGGGCCTGTGTAAACTGTAGCCTCAGTTTTCTGTTATTAGCTGATATGAGTGGCACCGGGTGTGGTCTTCTGCTGCTGTAACCCATCTGCTTCAAGGTTCGAAGTGCTGTGCATTCAGAGATGTCCTTCGGCATACTTTGGTTGTAACAAGATGTTATTTGAGTTACTGTTGCCCTACTATCAGTTTGAGTCAGTCTGGCCACTCTCTTCTGACCTCTGGCATCAACAAGACATGTACTGTTGCCCAGAGAACTGTCGCTCACGGGATATTTTCTCTTAATCAGGTCATTCTCTGTAAACCCTAGGGATGGTTTTGCGTGGAAATCCCAGCAGGTCAGAAAGTTTAAGAAATACTTAAATCAGCCGGTCTGACACCAACGACTATGTCACGTTCGAAGTGGCTTAAATCACCATTATCCCCATTCTGATAGCCGGTCCGAACTTCAGTGTCTACATGCGTAAATGCATTGAGGTCCTGCCTTGATTGGCTGATTAGGTATTTAGACATTAACGAGCACTTGAACAGGTGTGCCTAATAATGTGGCCAGGGAGAATATATAGTTGTCCTCTTGAATTACCTTGAATCATTGCGAGGCCTGCAATAAAGTAACATATGCGCCACATTTTGTTTAATTCATTTAGAGACACAGCATGCAAATCAGTCTTTCAAAAGGCATTAGCTGCGTAATTACACACAACTATGAGATGTGTCATATCAGCATATGGCTGCATTACCCTGTGATTTGTGATTCATCACGTTTCACCGATGGGGAGATTTTCTCTTCTTTTAGAAACCCTCTGTATAGAATATTCGCTTGGTAATTGAGTAGCACGCGCTGGCATTCTCAGTTTGAGATGATACTACTTAGGCGGATAAATCTTACTATGTTGTTGGAACTCATAAGCTCGGTCCTAAATTTGATCTCTGTTATGAAACAGTGCCATCAGCCCACTTTCCCTGGAAACACAGAAGATTGTCCCTTATCTCCTAAAGCTGCTTCAGGCTTATAAAAAGTAGGAATAATGAAAAGTAAGCTTGAGTCAGTCACAGTTAACTAAAATAAGGTTACGTCAGGTGCCGGATTATTATGAAAACCGTTTTAGATAAAGTGGAATTATAAATGTTATGCCATCCTTAGGAGCGGCTCATAGCTCTGAAAAATAGGAGCAAAGGTTTACAAAGGCTTCTATTCAAATTTTTTTTTTTTAGGGCCGATCTGCCTGGCTTGCAATGCAAATCATTCAGGCGATGGTTTTCCAGACAGAGATTAGTTCTGTTCATAAAGCAAAAGAATGGTTTAAGAGGGACATTTCAATTCAATCACATTTCATTCATCAAAGTCATTAAACACCCCCAACCTCATCTGGAAGATGACCAATCAGGACAATCCGTCCTTGTAACCCTGTGAGATGGACTTTCTTCATTTCCATTTGAGCTATTTGGCTATGTTTCTTTAAGCACTCTGGATCTAGGTCACCAATAGTGGGCAATGTCCTAGGAAGTGCCTTTGCTCAGGTAATCAGGGTAAATCTAGTGCAGAAAGGCTGTATCTGCTTACAATTCAGAATATTGAACTAGGCATAAAAGTCAATTTTAATGTAACAGTATCTTAGGGCTTTTTTGTGCTAATAAGCATCAATGAAGTGCTGAGCACTGTGTGTGTGCGTGTGTGTGTGTATTAGTATATTATTGATTCTCTTTATTCTGTGCTCTCATTTTCACCTGAATCCGGCACATTCACATGCAATTTCTATTTTTTTTTATACAAAAAAATAAAAAAATTATATGTGGAATTATAGAAAATAATGACCATAGTACACTTAATGGGGAAAAACCTTGGTTCAATGGTTAAAGCATTACACTACTGATCGGAACGTCCCAGGTTCACACACCCCACCACCATTAAGTTGCTACTGTAGGGCCCGTGAGAAAGGCCTTTAACCCTCAACTGGTCAGACGTATAATGAAATCAAAATGTAAGCTGCCCTGGATAAGGGTGTATGTCAAATCCTGTAATGTACAGTACATTTAAATTAAAATAATTAGAATTTTAAATAGTGCGGCGTGGTGGCTTAGTGGTTAGTACTGTCGCCTTGCATCTCCAGGGTCCCGGTTTGATTTCTCCCCAGGTTCGACTCCTGCCTCTGTGTGCAGGTGGGTTTCTTCCGGGTACTCTGGTTTCCTAAATGGTGTTCCCAAATTGCCTGTAGTGTGTGAATGAGTGTGTGAGTGTGTTTATACTGTAATAGGCTCCAGGTCCCTCGACCCTGGATTCAGGATAAAGCGATATAGACGATGAGTGAATGATTAAGTGAGAGTAATTTTATATATGGCCATTGTCAAAGGCTCGTTGAGTTTACTTCATTTAAATGTTTACATGTTCCATATGTATTAAGTTGTGTATATAAACAATCTTTTTTTCATGCAGCCAACATGATATGATCGTGTATTTTCAAAGGCCTGGAATAACCCCGAACTCCACACACCCAATCAAGCTTAGGCTCAAACTCAGGACCCTGAAGCACTGAGGCAGTCACATGACCCAGTGCTCTACTATGCCAAAAATGATCGAATCAAATTCTTCCTGTGAGCGCAGCAGCATCTTTGCTAAGTTATGCAGACTTGTGTTAATGCTACATTAATGACTCAATCTCATTCTACATGATCCGCGCTAATAGATTAGATATCTTCTATATATTAAATGTAGTATAAGCAATTAAATCTCATTATAATGAAGTAAATATTTTTATGTAGATTTTATGTAATCTTTTCTCTTATTTAATCTTACTGACCACATATTTCCATTTTTATTGTGGGGTATTTTATATAAACAATTGTTTATATGGACAGACCTGTTCGATGGAATAATTGTTAGAATAATATACAGTATATAGTTTATAGAATACAGATATATTGGATATAAAAATTGCTTTGTTACTATGCAAGGCCAAGTTCATTTTTTTTTACTAAAGCATCACTGTGTCTGAGGTGCGTGTGTGTGTGTTTTAAAGTCTCTGAACCCTTTTAATCCTGTGATTATTCTCTGCCTTGCAGCAATACTGCGCTAAATGGACAAAGAAGCATGCGCTTAAGTTTGTGTAAAGTGTTTTACACTGTTTTATGACTGTATCAGTTACTGTACAACTTCTTGTACATCTCACAAAACGTGGGTGTAGGATTAGCTTTAGTTCACCTTCGGGAAGAAATGCATATATAGCAAAGATTTTCATTTGGATCATTAGCGATAAGTTCATTCGGATCACGGTGTCAAGGAGCACATGGTCAATACAGTATCACACAGTTGTGTGTTGTTTATATCTAAAAAAAGATGGAAATGTAACCATTTTATAAACAGATATTTACAGAAAAAGAAGTAAAGAGCAAAAGCTAAAACTAATCTCATAAAGTCTCTAAAACAGATTAACATCAGGTTTGGTTTAAGGTACTGAAATATACAGTATATATTTCAATCAAGCTTGCAAAAATATATGGATGATGAAAAAGATTTTAATAACTATGTGGGGTTACAGACAAAGCAATATAATCATTGCAATTTACTTAAAGAAAAATCTATATGTATCAATATGTACCAAATTGACACTGAAGAACTTGCTGCCTTAAATTGAACTTTTTCAAATACTGACTGTTATAATTAAATTCCTGTCTGGATATAATGTACAAATTAGATGCAGACATTTGTCATTATGGGGATTTTAAATATGCGTGCTTTCAGGCATTTGTCTTTATGAATGCTCTTTTAAAAATGTTTTTATACCTTTTTGTTTATCTTTACCTTATTTTAAGTGCACAATGCAATCAAATAAAAAACACAGGGACAAAGCAAAGATTCCAGCTCCATCACTATCCTTAGGGATCTGTTCAGGGCACTAGGACAAGCCTGTATAATATACAGTAGGGTAAAATATTCAATGCAAATGATTTTTTATTTTTGTTTTCTTGAGCTACTTGATATAAATTTATTTTTTTTTTAACTGTTTTACTTATTCATACTGTTGAGGTATTTCCCTACTACGATCTTTATCCATTGTGTCGAATTTCGAAATTGTAATTGTTTATAAAGCACTAGAACAACAAAGTTTGGGAATATAGGTGGACGTGACCAAATATAAGTAAATCTAACTGATGAGCATTTACTCGAAGGGAAAATTGGAAAAAGTTGGCATTATTATGGTAGTTGACCATGGGTTCAGGGAAATGCCTTTAGTTTCTAGGGGATATGACATCCTGATACAGTAAAATCATATTATGTAGGGTGGTTAACAAAGATGTTAATGAGCACTACTGGAAGTCTTTGCTGATTCAGTCATGTGCAGTAGGTTTTCATTAATCCATTACTACAAATCTGCTTTTGATTCTCAATTCTAATTGGCTATGAGCTGTTGATTCATTTTCTAGAATGTCAGCTTTAGCAGTAGTCCCAACACGTTTATTTTAATAAAGGAATGCATTGTAGTTTCTGTAGTAGCAACTCCGATGCGAAGGGGTTTACATGGTTCAAGATCCACATGATCTAATTCTAAAAATAAATTAAATGCATGCTATTTTACAAAAAAAAAAAAAAAAAAAATCAAGTCAAGTTGGCTTTTGACATCATTTCAACCATATACAGTTTGTACACAGTGAAACAAAACAACGTTCCTCCAGGACCAAGGTGCTACATACAACATGAATAAACAAAAACTAACTAGCTAATTAAGAAACCTAATTAGTGGACTAGCTGAGACCAGAGAGATTGACATTTTTTAATTAACAGAAAAAAGAGACAAAGTGCATGTGCAAATAAGCAACTAGTGACAACATAACACTTTTCTATCTTCTTTTCTGTTTCTCCTCCCACTACCTCAACTCACTACCTCAAATATTGAAATGTGTCTTGTTCCAATAATCAGTGAAAAATATTTGCAAAAAAAAAAAAATTATAATAATGTAGTTATGGTATATACGTATGGGTTTTTATGGCATTTTTCAGTATCTACTGTATGCAACATCCATTGGTACCACTGGTGTTGGCCTTAATATCCTAATGAGAGAGAGAAAAAAAAGGATGTAAGACGATGAGTGTTTATAGTAAATGACAAATATGCAACTAACTCCACATTAACTACAACAATAAACCATCAAAAAGCATGATGCACCATTTGGTAATTAGATTTTTAAATGCATGAAAATGGCATTACTGTAGTATTAGACAGTTTGAGACCAACGAAACATCTGAAAAATAGTCCCCTTAAGGGTGGCATAACAATACTACCCGAATGTGACACACATCATACTACCCTCAATTATTTTGCTTTAAAAACACACCTTGCTATCTTTTATTCAACACCTACTGTATTCAGCGATCACAGTTTAACCACGCATGTAGATTCCAGAGTATAGACCTGACAACTCGTCCTGGGAGATTAGAAACATCCTCAAACCCCAATGTCATGGGAGGCTTCAGTGCTCAGATAGTTGGCTGTCCTATATGCTAAAACAACTTCTATAAAGTTACTATGAGGTCTACTTTCCTGCAAAAACACTTCTGACCTTTCTTCTAAAGAGAAGCAATCAAATGTGCATTCATCATAGAGGCAGAGGTATCCATAAATGAACACTTTAGGAAGTCTATAATCTTGATGTAGTGCTGATTTCCAGTAGAGTTTAGTTCCAAAATAATCTAACGCAGCTGATTCAGCTAATTAAGGTCATCTGGAGACACTAATTAGCTGATTCAGATGTGTTAGATTAGGTTTGGAAGTAAACTATGCATAAAAGCTCAGCAGGAAGACAATTCCTACTTACACAGCTTTTGCATAGGTGTGATGTTCTAAATCATCTCTGTAAATCGTATCATTCCAACGTGAGGTAAACACACAGCTCAGTGGGGATTATGGTTCAGGTGGTACAGCTTTGAAAAGATTATATATATATATATATATATATATATATATATATATATATATATACACACACACACACACACACATACACTGTGATGTTCATCACAACTCCAAAGCTTCAAGTTAATGCTGTATTCATGCCCACCTACTTAAACAAAATTCTAAAACTTTTCAGTTTAAAACAGATTACCGCAGCACATTTATGATATTATGCTTTTTCACTGGATCGTTTCTGAATGTTTTTTTTGGACCTTTGTGCCCTCCCACTATCCGGTCTGTATGGAGTTACAGATACAGTATACATAAGTCATCTGTGGAAATTCAAAATAGCAAGCTTGCAGATCGTCAGGCACATATGTCATAGTAATTTGCAGGCAGGATATGACACCTTCAAGCCGTCCCCTAACAGATATTCAAAAAATAAGACTGTGCCCCCTGCGGCACGATTTATTTGTGCTCAAGACAGCTGCTCAGCAGCTTGCCCTCTACCATTAATGCCGCAGCATGCCTCTTGTTGCATTTGCAATGAAAGCAGAGAACAGCTAGCTGAAAGGGGAGTGGGGTCAGCGCAGTCTTGATGGTTACCGAGTTAACAATGTGGTACGCAGACCCCTGATGATCCTTGTGTTGTAAATTATAGCATATCTACAGAGCAGCAATGATGTGTAGCAGTTCAAACCTGAGGTTCCTAAAAACAATGTGAAGTCATCATCATTCTTAAGTGGACAAGAGAGTGCACAGGTTGATGCTCTCTTTACAACGCTTTTTGCGAAACCTGTATACTGACCAGGTATAAAATTATAATAATAATAATAATAGGTAGTAAAGTTACAATAGGCAACCTTATGCTCAGTATTGTGTCGTTTCTTCTTCCGCAACTAAGGTAGCTCTGGCACCACAGGGCATGACTTTACCATGACCTCTGGCACACCGCTGTGGTTTCCGGCATCAGAATGTTAGCGGTGGATCCTTTGGGTGCTGTGGGTTGCACACTGTAAAAAATAAAATCTTGACTTAACTCAAAATTTCAAGGCAACTTGCTGCACAGCTTTTTTGAGTTAACTCCACTTTTAACCCAACTTGTTCACTTAACTCAAAAAAGCTG
This sequence comes from Clarias magur, assembly GCA_013621035.1. Taxonomy (NCBI): domain Eukaryota; kingdom Metazoa; phylum Chordata; class Actinopteri; order Siluriformes; family Clariidae; genus Clarias; species Clarias magur. The sequence goes on from QNUK01000364.1 coordinate 440,513, forward strand.
TGCAGCAAGTTGCCTTGACATTTTGAGTTAAATCAACTTGTTGTTGACTTAACAAAAGAATATAAGTTGGGAGACCTTACTCAGTAAATTTAGTTAAGTTAAAAGTGATTTGATAGTTTTTAATAAATGTGAACTTGTCACATGTATTGGGTTCAAAATATGTGTTTAAATTTACTGAAGCAGGTTTTTTGTAACACAATATAATGAAAAAAGCTGTAATTGAATGCTTGAAAGTTTCTTCCAAATTTTATTTTAAACCAAAAGGAACACACTACAACCACATTCCATGACTTTCAAATAAAAGTACACAAAAAGAAACATGGCAAAATGCCTTTTACAGTCTAAACTTCACAAAACAAGGAAAAGAGTACAAAATAATAATAATTTGAAGTCTGAAAACAGCTCACAAAAGCAAAGTCATAGGAGAAGTTAAGTCTTAAGGGATTGTACCCTTGCAGAGCAGTGAGTGCCCAATTCCATGAACACCTTCTCAATCACCTCAAAAGTGTACTTCCGATTTTTTGGTACTGAAATCCAAGGCAAACAGGTCAAAGGCCAAACTGTTCTGGAGCATCTTGCAAGGCAATCCCTTCCTCCAACACAAGAGTAAAGTTTATGACACTGGTCAAAGTCGTAGGGGAGTCATCATCTCCAATCACAATAGGAACTCCCACTTTCATCCCTCTGGTCTGTCCGCCATCAGGAGTACTGTCTTAATGTAATAAAGAGTACAAAAAATAAATCACTTTTGACATCCTTCTTTTCTATGTTATTATATTTCTTTTTGTTCCATGAAAGTTTTGGATCCTACTAGATTAAAGTAGACAAAATGTACAGAAAGAAACACCTCATAAATCCTTAAAATCAGTTGAGATGATCAGATAAAGTAATATAAGAGCCGGAGTTCAAATGAATAAGAATTTAAGTATCTTAATAATGTCAACACAAATATTAACAGCCGTATTTTTGTCAAAATGCCTGCAGAGAATCAATGCAACATACTCACCAGGCATGTTCTGAGTAGTGCAGATGAATAATGTGAAATATAGCAGCTTTTTTCCATTCGAATGTATTTAAATTGTTTTATTTATTGCTGTGATGTAAAGCTGTGTTTTCTGCATCATTACTCCAGTCTTCAGTGTCACATGAGCCACAGAAATCACTATTTCTTTAATTCATTCATAATGATCATTATCCCTCCCCCCCCCCCAAGACTAAATGACAGTATTATACATTCTTATAGGCCAACATTCTTATTATTATTAAAATTGGCAAAAAAGCTATAACTCTCTATACAAAAATATCAAGAAATTTTCCCATAATCAGATCCTCATATTAGAGGGATTTCTGAAAACCATGTGACAATAAAGACTTGAGTAATGATGCAGAACATTCAGCTTAATGTCACAGCAATAAATTACAGTTTTAAGTACAGTACATTCCAGTAGACAACAGAAATTTTGAAGTCTAACATTTTCACCTTATTCCAGTTTTACTATATCAAATAAATGTAGTATTTTATATTGATCAAATAAATGTAGGATTGATTAACTTAAAACTCTTTTAAAAACAAAAAATAATACAGATCTAAAACTTTTGAACGTTAGTGCAGAGCTAATCTGACCAATTATATTGACCAAAATATTCAATAGTCTTTTTTTATTTTTTTCCTTATATTTAATGAAATGGGGTATGAATAATATGAATAATCTTACATAAAAAAGTAAACTAGTAAGGTATAACAAGAATTATTTTTGGCCCTAACTATACCTATACTTCGTTCTTAAAATAATTAAAAAATACTGCATTGTAAATTTTTACTTGAAATGGCAAAGTTTGAGGTCTTGTGATGAAGTCTGAAAATGTGTTTATCCAGGGGGATATTGAGAGAATGTGTTCTGAAACGTTAAATGCAAAGATTACAAATACTGTGGTGCAAATACTGCATATTTTAAATACCAAGTGTAGAAGAGTTACTATGAATGTAACCAGACTTTCTAGACTTGTCTTATTATTCTCCAGTCTCTTTGGCTGTGGGTAATAAACAGCTACAGTCAAGTTTGCGACAAGTTATTTTATTAAGACAAACGGCAAGACAAACTGGTCTTCTCATGTGCTTCTCTCACACCGTGTCACACTCTCACCTGTCCCATGGGAAACCCCAGGCAGGTAACTTGTTAGTTCCTCTTAACATAAGCAACATAACCAATAAATCAAATATCACACATGCGGGGATATAGAGAAAAAAAATATGTGCTGTAAATAATAATTAAATAATATTCAATTCTAAATTTAATATTTCTAATACAATTTAAAATACTTCATAATATGCAACACCCGTAATAAATAACATAAATGTAGTAAACTCAAAATAATACAAAATATATTGGTTGTAGGAACTCAGGTTACAGGATGACTTGCATCTTTCTCACGTTAAATAAACAATTGCACCAAGCTCTATGTACTTCACAAAGAACGCCATATAATAACGCTCATTTATGTAAAGACCATTTCTACAAAGGACTTCGATATAAATACCACTTACCAAAGTTTAAAAGAAGTTGTCCGTTGTGAGGTGGAGAAACGGGTTGCTAATCCAGATGATGTTCAAAATACCCGCTGCACCCAACACATCATGCGCCAACTTTCGACCCAACTTCTGTGCGTGTTAACTTGCATTAGAAACTCTGTTCCGTAATTAAACCTTAGTTGATCACACGGATGCTTGCTCGGATTGGGATCTGAGAAAAGTGGAAATGAGCCTTGGGTGTCCATTACCATGTCACCAGTTTACTGGTATATAATTGATAATCAGTGTTACTGTGATCATTTAATGTTATGTATATTGATGATGCATGTTGTGGCTCACTAGGTCTGAGTAGAAGACGTAGGTAAAGACCTACAGTATTAGAGAGGTCAAACGTCTAGCAGTATGAGTCCCAACGTCATTTGTGAAATCTTTTCTCTTTGTATTTTGTCCACTATTTATTTTACACATTTTGTACAGGACAATAGCATAACCTGGGGATGAATGTCACATAGGGGCAGGGGTAGCTTGGTGGTTAAGATGTTGGGCTGCTGATCAGGAGGTCCCCTGGTTCGAGCTACAGTGCGACACCACCAGGCTGCCACTGTTGGACTATTGACTATTGAAGTGCTCAGATACAATTGGGCATCGAGCTGGCAACCTGACCCCGTAAGTACAGTACTGTAACCGCCACTGGAATTCCAGATATATCTTCAGGGTGGAAAGTATGCGTCACCCGATGACACGTAGATGGAACCTTTCATCCTTCTTTCACAAGGTTACGTATCCTCTTCTATGTGTATTGCTAACTTCCCAGCTTCTCCTGAGCTCACCAGTTTTTTTTTATTTATTTATTTTTTATATATATTATTCTAAGTGCTTGCTAATTTTCCTGCACTCAAGATGTTTGCTTTTGAGTATAAGTTTGTCTTGCTGCATCTTTTAAGTCACTTGATATGCCATATCTGTACATCGTTTCTCTCAAAAACATAAAAATGCTTGCACAATAACAGTAAATCCTGCAGTACATTTTTTTTTTTTTTTACATTTTAAATATTGATAGCAGAATGTTTTATAAGCACCGAACATTCTTTAATTAAGTACCTTATGTTCATAAAACTCCATAACACAACAGTAAGGTGAGGCTAGGGTCAGCTTGTTTCAGCTGAAAAACTGAAGCAATTCAAATGAAACATATGTTATCACAGACTTTGCAAATGCAAATCGTTTCATACCAGAATAGCCATTGAAATAAATGTGCGCCTGGTTTTAATTCCTACCCTAAGCTACAGTAGAATGAAGACAAAGACTGTTTTGTAAAGCAAAGTTACTGTATATTCCAGTTAATTAAGTATCCAACCAGCAGGAAAATAACCCTGACATGATATTATAACTTCTGACAACGGCTGAGCCAATGTAACTATAAAGACTATAAAGGCTGCAGGATGAGCGAGCACTGCCAGTAGCATATCGCCACACATGCAGCACATCAAAACAGTATTTCATAACAAGCAAATGAACTTTGACCTTAAGGGCCCCATGAGCATTGTGCAGCAGTATGATACACTGGAACTCTGAAACATTCATCAATTCTTAATGAATAGATTCTTTTTTCTTGTGGTGATATTTATAATCCAGAGCGTGAAACCTTCACAAAGTGTGTCCTACAAAGTGTGCCCAGCCTATGTTTAGGGAACATAGAACAGAAAAGGTCACATGTAGTGTAGAGTGTTCTGTGGTGTGAATGCGAAACACACTCTACCTTGCTCGTACTGTATGTTACGAACAATCTCTAAAACACTATAGAATCAATATCAGACCATTTTAACCTTGTTCATGCTCTAGATTGTGTTTGTTACTGTAGCTGTGTGTAAATGTGAGAATTGAGGGTTGCTTTGTCTTATCAGGGGATTCTGAGTAATTTGAGCCGCAGATGAAAAAGGCAGTCAAAGCCTTGTGAGTCACTGCCGCTTCCTTATGAGCAAACTCGAAGATTATACAGTACTCTGGGATGTGCGGACAATTCCTTTACTCTCCCTATGAAAAGACTAAGCTCATGGTCAGTGCTTCCGAGATGTAATTTGTTACCTGAGAGGACCCACTGTGTGTGTAAGTACTTCTCCGTTTTCCAGTGGCGTATCATTACACAGAAACAATAGAAGTTCATAGAAGGAAGTGACGCAGAGTCAGTTAGCTTCCAGCAGTTCGTCAGATAGAATCAAGATATTGAATAATTGGTGCTCTTAGGATGTGAAAAACGGTCAGTCCGTGTAAAGACGTTTGAGGCAGCAGAAGGGATGAGGCTAAAGGGCCTTACTGGCAAAGCATAACGGGATCAAAAATAACGGAGCGTGCAGGTTGTATAGAAGCTCCAAATGTGCTTTTCAAAGAGCTCTGAGCCAGTCTTTCAGAAAAGAATGATACCAACATCCACTGAGATATTATATGCTCATTAGATAGTCGGCAAAAATCAAGAAATAATAATGGCACGGTAAATGCTGCAATCAATTTTTATCACAAACGCAGCAATCTTCAGAGAAAGCGAGGTAAACGCATCCAACAAGCTCATGGCTAATCTGTATTATTAATGGATTTTAAAAGTTGAGAGTCTGGCCAGTGCTGCATTGAACTATATTCATGCTGAGACATGAACCAATTACTTCATATAAATGGATGGGCCCTACACCACAACTTGTTTATCTTCTTTGGTTGTAAAGAAGTTTGTGTTGCTCTAATTATATCTCCATGAAATTATTACAATATGTGCAACTCACTATTTTTGCTTTTCTTGGTATGCTACATATGATATTATATACAGTAATGTATATAAATATATAGTATATATAATTTTATTTTATTTACTATTATTATTATTATTAAAACAGAATTTACAGTATAGGCACCATCTTTAATAATTTGCACTTTATGTAGCACACATGTTTAATGTGTATGTATGTAGGTGTTACCTCACACATCCATAATTCCTGCTTTGACCCTTGTCTGACCCTGTGTACAGTATATGCATGACTGGTAGTCAATCCAGGGTGTGTGTATGTCTTGTGCTCAGGGTTTATAGCTCTAGCTATGGATCTACTGAGGATGAATGAACAAAAGCTCATGTATCAGAATGTAATAGAAGGCTTTGTAAAACATGGTTTTGGTGTAAAGGTCTAACGCCTTCTAATACATGGACCTAATATCAGACGAAACAGAGTGAGAGACGAAACCACACCGCATCATAATGAAACACCATGTCGTTAATCGTTAGCAAGTGGAGAACAATGACATTACAGGGAACAAGACATCCCTTCCCAACTGTAAACAGTAGGACAGGACTAAAACTCAACAATGACAACAGTAAACGGGCTGTAGAGATTTTGAGCAAGGGCTGGTTATGCCCTTTATGTGGCAAACTCTTGTATTATAACAGGTACTATAACAGGTAGGGTGGCTGTCCCAATGCCCTTTCTCTTGAAAATAAAATCAACAACATTGATTCCCAGGCCCACATTGATTATGCCATAACATACCCATACCGTGTGGCAAAATGTGTCAGTGTGTGTGTGTGTGTGTGATGAAACCAAGAATAAAAATTGTTTATGACCAACAGTGCTTATTATCATACCCATGGTGAAGTATAGTGGTGAGAGCATCATAATTGCTTATCTCCAACTGTGCCTGGGGGTATAGTCACAACAGAGGGTATCATAGCTATACAAGATTTTGTTTTGTTTTGTTTTTGTAAACAAAACCTGCAGCTTTCTGTATGACAGCGGGGATTTCACCTCCCAGCATCATAACAACCTGAAGTGCAAATCCAAGTCAAAAAAGAAATACAAGGAATGGCCTTAGGAGAGGAAGGTCAAACAGTTTGAGAGCTAATTTCCAGGCAAAGTGTGCGTGAACACAATATGATTTAAAAAGTGTGTACATTTGTGTAACCAGGTTTTCTTTAAAAGGTTTAAATTGTATTTTTACTTAGATTTTTTTGGTTGCAAGTACGTCACAAGGGGTTTTTGGAGAGCGTGTACCCCTTAAAGCTCAGCGCATTTTAGGTATTGTTTGTTTTGCTGTTTTTTTCATAAACATAGACTGTATAGGGCTCAGGATTGTGCAGTATAAAGAGCAGCAATATGAGGCAATATGATGAATGAATTTTAGTTCATTTTAACCAACTAGCCAAATGCGGAGCAAAACAAAAAATGGGTCACAAAGGCAAAGAAACAGCACAGATAGACATGCTTTCGTGTTCTTATTGTTTTTTAGTTGTTTCTATCATTCAAAAAATAAAATAAAATAATAATAATACGCTCGTTTTGAGAGTTCGACGTTATTGCGATTCCATTTCCATATTCCTGTAGTGGTTCCATTTTTAATTCAATTCAATTTTATTTGTATAGTGCTTTTAACAGTGGTCATTGTCGCAAAATGTTAGAAATATGAGAGAATGTGTATGAATAAAAATAATTACATTGTCACTGATGAGCAAGCCGAGGGAGCTGGTGGCAAGAAAAACTCCCTGAGATGGCAGTAGGAAGAAACCTTGAGAGGAAAGAGACTCATAAGCACCTTTTTTCCCCCCGTCATTGACCTGGTGGAAGGTGTTTTTCACTTTATCATTCTGTGTCCTCCACTAAAGAAAAATAGTTGTCTTTCAAATACAAAAAAAAGGACATTTTTAAATTTTAATAAGTATGCAACTTGAGGTGCTTCAACCAAGCAGAATACAAAATACAGGGCACCAACTATGCAAATAGATTCATCTATCACACACAGTGTAATCTTCTCGAACTGAAAACCACTTTAGGAATGATAATCTTGTGTACAAATTATACACTTGAAGTTAAGGTAGAAAACTGTTTCTGTAACTGGAAGATTATTACTTTTCTCCAGCTTAAGTCTCGCTATGCAGTATTACTATAGTGAGGCTGGTTTAATATTAAACATACACCACATGTTTGAACCATCCGATGGTATTACGATTTATAGAGAGACAGTGAAAAGTTACCTTATTATTACACAAAAGAACAGACTGCAGAAAGCACGTTCAGCATTCTTTAGCCTGATATTAAATTTTGAATTTTTTCGTCACACATCACCGACTTTAATCAGCAGTATACTTGCGGTGTCATTATGTGTACATGTAACAAGTTTCTCTCTCTTTTTTTTTTTTTTGAGGCAAATGTTAGCTCCCTATTTTGCACGTGACACCATTTGCCATTTGCACAATTTTATTTTGGAGGGGGAAAAACAAGACCGTATACAGAATTTCTCATATTGCAAATGCATAAAGCATTTTCACATCAGAGTTTAAAAGTGTTTTAACAACCAGATTAAAAACATAACTGTATATGTTGTTTTTAATGTTCAAACTTATCTTGCTAAATATACTTTGATGTAAAGACCTTATTAAAACATAAACTTATGATTATGATTATTATTATTAGACTTCTTTATCTCCTTTATCTCAAACCTTTACATACAGAACAAGTGTGAAAATATTCACTGTAGCAATTGAGACATCACTGCTGAAGAGGAAAGCAAGCAAGGACAATGTGGAGTTAGTACACTGTAAATGCAATCTTTCTGCCACGTTTGGCATTGTTCCTCTGTGGCAGGTTAAACACGGGTGCTAAACTTTGAATGTGTTGGAGATCTCTTTTAGTGCTTTCAGCTATATATAGCTTTGTAAATCATCAAAGCAGTAGGGGACATGCACCAAAACCATGCAGAAAAGATTATTGTTTAAGCAATTATCAGATTATTTGTTTTAGCTTGAAAAAAAAATCACCCCGGAATATATGCATGCAAGTGGGAAACCATTTCTTTTCATCTTCCTGGTCATTAAGCAAGTTAAGTGTAGGTTTGCATGCACCTGAACTTATCACTCTTTTGATGTACAAGTCGTATCGTTAAATTAATTAGAGATGAGAGATGAACTGTGTAGTTATTACAGTAGATAGATCAGTCTGCTACTCATAGCACATGGGGGGAGTGATTTTTTGTGAACAATGTTTGTTGTTATCCAGAGTAATGTACAGTTCTGTCTAATGCCGTCTGTTCGTATTGGACATGACTGTTGCTGTTTATGCCAGGTTGGCGACAGCTGGTTTGTGAAGAGTGAGGAGGCAATATTAGTTAATAACAGTTTTAATGTCAAAGTGCAATTATTATTGTATTAACTTCATCTTGTATACATATTCTTTTTACCATTAATGCATTTTATATACTGTACATATACTGCAAATATACTAGTTTAAGCAATTAGAACAATTACTACTGTTATACTGGTATACTACTACCATTTGATACTTAGTAATCAGAGCATTTAGCTTAAATATATACAGTATATATATATATATATATATATATATATATATATATATATATATATATATACAGTACTGTACAAAACTCTTGAGTTACCCCTCATTTATTTATATTTTGCTTCCAAAGCTGGACGTACTTGTATTTTTAATGTAGTCTAGTTTGGCTCTCATTTTTGGCAAGTCTTTGGCATTACTTTTCAGTCCCATCCCTGTACTTAACCAGTTCCAGAGGAATGTTCACAACGTGATCTATGAATCTTTCAAGAATGTTTTTTTTTTAACTAACCGAATGCATGAACTAGTGAGAAACAGGTGCAGATGATGACAGATGATCATTCCTGTGATTAGTATACTGGTGATGCAGAATGCTGAGTGGTTGGAACAGATGAGAGGGGAAATGAGGTTGCTGCGGAGGTTGTTACATAAATAAACAACCAATTGTATTTTTAGGTGCAGAGCGTGGGGTGATAAGTGCTTTTAGGTAGGCAGACAGTGGTTTGTTTTTGGCTTCAGGATCAAGCATCAGGATTTTAAATCTGAAAGCCATTAAAAGACAGTAATGGAGGCTGAAAGCTTGGGAGTCTAAAGTTGTGCAGCTGTGCTCAGGATCATTTAACAAAGGTCAAATGACCGCAGACGTGCGGGAAGTGAATCGCAGTAGTCTGGTCTTGAAATGACAAGAGACTGAACATGCACCTGAGTGACCTCTGTAAATTGAAGTGGCCAGGTCCTAATAATGCTGTAAAGTAGAAACAGCATAGTGATGTATGGCAAGGAGAAAAGATGGTTGTCTATGGTTACACCAAGGTTTCACAAAGTAACAGAGATTTGAGCTGCCCAGGGAGATCAGATGAACTTCACATAGGGACGTATCACCAGGGGTGTATAACAATGTTTCAGCTGATTAGCTCCTGTCCATAAGATGTCAGGCAAACATTTTAAGATCTACATGTAAGCATGGGAGGAAAGGAAATAATAATTTGTGTGTCATCAGCTTAGCTAAGATAGATGAAGAACAGAAGAGGACCCAGCACATAGCCCTGTTGGACACCACTGGACAGCTGGTATAGACCAGATCTATATTCCCTCTGTCAACTATTAAAGCATCACACACATCACCTCACATCACAGCTACTGGTTATATGAGTTTAAGGGGCAGATTCAGTTGCCTAAATACCAGTGTGTTAAGCCTGAATGAGCTGTGCTTGTGTCAGGTTTTCAGTGAACGGTATATTTAATTATTACTTTATTTTGAAACTCTTTCATGGGATTTTTGTAATTAATTAGTGTCTAAATCTCTCTTCATATAGACAAATTTGTTGTTTAATATGCAAACGAATATGTGATCCATGATGTCAATCAGTTATTAATTCATACAGGTTAGTGTTGCACTGTGGCCAATAGAGTGCAGTAGGTGAAATTTATCCAATCTTCAATTGTAGGCAGTAAGTTTGGGTGGGGAAAAAATCGTATCTTCCTCATCCTTAAACATAATTGAAACATTTTTAATCCTAAACATTCTGTTACAGAATCCTCATTTGTAAAATTCTAAAAATAGGGTTTTGATGAAATTTTCTTGAGGCCCTGCCCACACACAAACTCCCCCTGACCATATAACGACAACCGGACTGGATACAGTATTAAACTTGCTATCACAGTGGAGCTTATTGAACCAGGAATCTGAAAAAATGCATAATTCACATAACCCATATATATGACCCATCACATCAAATCGGGCATTAAGATTCATTTTGATCCTGATTTGATGTGATGGGTCATATATACCCAATCAATGAATAAACAGATTAATCAATGAGATCATCTAACTTGCATTAAAAGATATTGCCACATTGGGTAAAAGAGAATGTGTTACAGTGCTTGAGTATGGCACAGCCAATCAGAGTTTACAACCGAACGTATCTGTTTTATAAATAGATCCTTATTTTTGCTTCCCTGAAGTTTGCAGTATCCCTATTTTCAGAATTTCCAGCAGTCATTGTGTGTACCCGGCTGAGTACAGCAATTTTGACAGTTGGTAATATTAGTCTCGGAGCATGCATTGTGCATGTTCAGGTCAGAAAAACAGCTCAGCAGCTTTTGATAGGAGAGTGCAGCCTATTAAATTGAGTGCAGACCATATTTACTATATTAATACGTATATGTTAAAATGACTGAGGTGACATTTTCTTGGACCCTTTTCAATTTTACTGTGTATCTCTAGGCATATTTAAAGGATAACATGGAAGGGAAGAACCTTTGTGTGACAATTACTTTGAACTGTCTACAGCACAGTATTTGTGACATTGCACAGCACAATTCATGTACATACGCCCTCAGAGGAAGCCTTAAAAAAGTGGATTACATGAGAGCAATCTTACTCTGTGGAGCTCTTCAGAAACACAGAAAGGTTTGGAGCGGTTGAGGATGGACGACGCGTTCTTGGATGAACTACTGCATAGCATTGTGCAAGGACGTGGCCTAACATCTGTCTCTGTAGGCTTCATTAAGAGTTCCCTTTTTTGTTCACCGGAAGCCATAGCTCACTTCTCCTCATTGTCTCGGTGCAGTGCTGTGCTACACATATACACACACACACACACACATACTCACGCACACACCTAATGGTTTGGTGTCGTGAACCCAGATAATTTATGGTGTGTGCAGCATCAAAGTCATTTAACATGATTTCTCTTTAAGGTGGAGCATCAGAGTGGCTTACGGAAACCACTGTGTCTGAAGCAGCTCTGAAGATTCAGCTATAAGCCATTATCCATTCTGCAGTTACATAATCCTGTCACTACATCCTGACCAAACACTGACCAAGCAGCTGGCATTGCTTACAGGTGACAAATGAAAGGAAAAACAAATGTTAAGTGCCTTAGTAAGATGTACAGCCTTCACAAGCAGCCAATGATTTTAATACGTCTCAGGAGGAACAGCATTCTTCCAAAAGATATTCTCTCATCCAACTTCAGTCCGAATATCCCGTGAGTACGTTTCTAGAATATGATTAGCATAATTTTCGTACTTATCGAATATTCATTGCAACATCTAGGCATGTAGAAGAAGACAGCATCCTGGAAGAGACCAACACAGTAAAAAAAAATTTTTTTAAACAGTAAATCTTTCCTGAGATAGATCTGATCAATCAGAAAAAAATTTGTATTGATTTTGAGTGACAGTTCCTAAATAAATAATCTACAGTAGCATGGAACAACCTAAAGTCAGGAGCTACAGTGCTTTGTAAAAGTATTCACCCCCTTGGCATTTTTAATGTATTGTTACATTATAACCTGTAAATTGAATTTATTTTTTTTTTTTTCAGAATTTTATGTGATGAATCTGCACAAAATAGTCAAAGTCCATGAAGTGAAATGAGAAAATAATATATAAATAAGAATAAAAATAATTTTAAAAATCTGAAAATCAGCATGTGCATATGTACAGTATCCATCTCCTTTGCTCTGAAGCCCCTCAAAAGTTCTAGTGAAGGGGAAGTCAAGTTTGGTCCTAGAGAGCAGCAAACCTGTAGAGTTCAGCTCCAACCCCAATCAAACACACCTGAACAAGCTGATCAAGGTCTTCGGGATTACTAAGGCTACAGGCAGTTTTTTTTTTCAGGGTTGGCGCTGAAATCTGCAAGACTGCGGCTCTCTAGGACCAAACTTGCCTACCTCTGTTCTAGTGCAACCGATTACCTTCAGAAGTCACATAATTGAAGTTGATATAAATAAAGTTCACCTGTGTCACATGATCTGTCAGTATAAACACACCTTTTCTGAAAGGCCCCAGAGGCTGCAAAACTCCTAGGCAAGAAGTATAACACCATGAAGGCCAAGGATCTCCCCAAGCAAGTCAGGGACAAAGTTGTTCCAATATTCAAATGTTTGATGATCCCCTGGAGCACTATCAAATCTATCATCTTCAAATGGAAAGAACATGGTACCACAACAAACCTACCAAGAGAGGGCCGCCCACCAAGACTCACAGACTGGGCAAAGAGTGCATTAATCAGAGAGGCAGCACAGGGACCAATGGTAACCCTGAAGTAGCTGCAGAGTTCCGCAGCAGAGACTGGTGTATCTACAGTATGCATGGGGCTTTACTGAAGAGTGGCCAGAAAAAGGCCATTACTTAATGTTAAAAATAAGAAGGCACATTTTGAGTTTGCCAAAGACATGTGGGCGTCTCCCCAAATGTATTGAGGAAGGTGCTCTGGTCAGATGGGACTAAAATTAACTTTTCGGCCACCAAGGAAAACGCTCTGTCTGGAAACCTAACACATCCCATCACCCCAAGAACACCATCCCCACAGTAAAACATGGTGGTGGCAGCATCATGCTGTGGGGATGTTTTTCAGGAGAAAGATGGATGGTGCTACATACAGGGATACAAGCGAAAACCATCCATCATGAAAGATCTGGAGCAGTTTTGCATTGCGGAATTTGCAAAAATTCCAATTTGAATTTGATGTTTGCTTTATAATAATGAAAGCAAACGTTTTAGGCATTTTCTGTAATTGAGGTAATGCAAAACTTCAAACAATCCATTTTATTTCCAGGTTGTGAGGTAACAAAACATGAAAAATGCCAAGTGGGTGAATAGTTTTGCAAGGCACTGTATGTACAAGCACCTGATTTATTCGTTTTTTTTGTCCACATACAGAATGGACAGCTATTGAAATACAGGGTGGGCCATTTTATAAGTGGTCAGAAACTTGTAAATAACTCATGAAAGAATAAAGTTACATTAAAACCAAGCACACCATTGTTTTTCCTGTGAACTTTCCAATATGTTTGATGTGTCACATGACCCTCTTCCTATTGAAAAAACAAAAGTTGGACCCAAGATGGCCGACTTCCAGATGGCCACCATGGTCACCACCCATCTTGAAAAGTTTGCCCCCTCACATATACTAATGTGCCACAAACAGGACGTTAATATCACCAACCATTCCCATTTTATTACGGTGTGTCCATATAAATGGCCCACCCTGTATTTGGAGAAATTCCCTAAATTTGGAAGAAGAAAAAAAAAGGGACATAAAAATCTTTCTCTAGAATTGATTGCTTTTCCTTTAAGTTCAAAAGCTACATCAATTAAAAGTTCAGCTGATCTGGAATAGAAATCTGGAAGAAAAATATTGTCAAGTGCACCCATGAAGCACCATGATGAAACTTATGAAGACCTTCCCAGAAAAGCAAGACCATCTTACCTATGCAGCAGACGAGAAGTTAATTTAGAGTTACCAACCTCAGAAATCACTAATTACAGAGCATAAGTAGCAGATACATCTCAATATCAACTGTTTAAAGGAGATTATTGCATATTTTGGATAACAATGAGGAAAGAGTATGGGATTAGAAGGTGTTTCCAGACTTTTGACTGGTAGTATATGTCTTGGCCACTCTCGGTAAAATAAAACCCTACCTTACTTTGTTAGAAAATTGCAAATTATAAATTGTTGTACAATAAAATTTTTAGTTTTGTCCTTTTTATATAATTGTAAGTTTTTACCTAATATGATCATATAAAAAAATGAGTTATGCAAAGATTCAAATCAGCATCTAACAGTAGACTAACACGCTATAAAAATATTGAGTGATTCATGAGGAATTCTTGAATAGTCATATTTCCTTCTAATCACATTAATCTCTGCACATTTGTCTCAGTTAAGATTTTTTTTTAATCCACCCACTTTGACACCACAGAAGCGCACAACAGCTCCTATTCATAATTTTGGAGAAGCAAGTCAACTCACTTTATTTGTATATCCCTTTTAACAATAAACATTGTCATAAGGCAGCAGGTCAAAGGGAGGAAAATGAATTATTCATATATAAATTGCTCGCAAAATTGCATGCAGTACCCTGGTACAAAAGAAATGAATCATGGACTATTCATGAGCATTTAAGAATGGAATAAAACATGATGGCACATGCTGTTATAGGAAAAACATCAACAGTGAGAAGATACAGAGATGCGTTGCCATTATCATACAGCAGGGATAAATTTTTAATGGCACAAAGTTTCATTCTCCATATAACAAACCAATCTGGCTATTTCAATTAGTAATTTATTGAAGAATGAGATGGCATATGCTTTATGACGAGACCTTCCTTCATTTACCCTCTTTATTAAGACAAAAAAAAAAAAAGCATGCTTGCTATGTTACTGAGACACCGTAAAGCATATTTTCCAATGAAGCTGAAGATCAACAAATTCAACAAATTGCTCCATACTGTTTTCTGCTGTCCTCTTGTTGTACAATAATATCATATCACATCATGTTGATAAAGCAAACGTTGTCGGTACTACATTTACAGCATTCAGCAGATGCCCTTATCTATAGTGACTTATACAGTATCTGCCCTACACATGTAGATTTTTCCTGATTCTTACTGAGAATGCCTAAATGTAAATGTAAATGAAAAAATCTAGAGAAACACACTGACTTGATGTGAGATTATGAATACATTCAATAGAAAGGAAAACAGGCCATTTGAGTTTAAATTTTAAGATTTAAAAAAATTTTAAGAATTTTAAGAAATTGTAAGATTGATCTGTGTGCTTAGCACTGTGGCTTCGCTCCTCCAGGGTCAAGGTTTTGATTCCCATCTTGCGTCTGCGTACAGTACGTGGAGTTTGCACGTACTACCCGTGTCTGGTGGGTTTACTCCGGGTACACTGGTTTCTTATTTGGTTAATTAAAATCCAACTTTTAACAAGTCATTGTGACTATACGCAGATGTGTAGGTTAAAAAAATGAAACAAAATACAAATCAATAAAAAACAATTTCAGAATCAAAAAAAAAAAAGTAGGTGTGTTGTACAGAAAAGTAATAACGCAAAATATGAGAAAAGGTTCAGTGTTCAATTATGTTTCTATATATCTGTACTGAGTTCAAGCAGATGTATTAATCATTTGCATTAATAAAAAGCAGAGATATGCCATGCACTCAAACAAACACAACACTTTCAATGTCTTTGTTTCCATTGTCTTTGTTTTTCTTGGTTTCCCTTTAGTTTAGTTTCTTTAAGTTAAAATGTTCTTCACGGTGAGTGACTTGGTTTTTCAGTGTGCATATAATTTGTTTTCTAGAATAAAGGTCGGGTTTTGGATCAATTTGATACTCTTACATAACCAGCCTTTGAATCAGCCAGACGCCTATTCCAGGGGTGATGGCGAAGTTCAGAAATGACCGACTTTCTACAGTAGAACTCTCAAACTATTAATGTAAAGCCTGCGGATGTGATAAGAACATTTCTGTGGATGTTTACGTTGCTGCTCCGGCCCCTGCTTCAGCAGACAGAGTGATGTGTGTGAGGAAAGTGTGTGTGTGATGGGCAACGTTAGAGAATAATCACCGTAGGAAGACTAATATATTGGAATAACTGAACATTTCTGTCCTGACAAAAGTCGTTGTTGATTTCACTGTTGTAGGGGAAAGACTCTAGGGCTGCAGATAAGGCCGTTGCCATGGTCCTGAAGGAGATACCCAATAAGGCGTCCCCAGAAGGCAAACCTCTCCTCACGGTGACCAACAAGGTGGGCAGATCTATCGCAGCAACCCTGAGGGTCAAAGACCTTGCCCATTTGGATGGGCTTTAACCAATGGCAAGGCTTTGACCATCCCATTTGTATTTGTAAGCTCTACCTTAAAGCCTTTAAACTCATAGTATCTGTCTCCCATCAAAAACACTGAATTCCCACATGCTGTTTTTATTTCATTCTGAGCTGCTCTATGGGGTTTAAAGCGGAGCTCTTTAGTATACTTACAGTAAATGTACGTTATCCTTAGCTGCTGAAAGGGGACTAAGTGGATGGGTTTAAGTAGACATTAGTTAACCTAGTTAACCTAATTCAACTAAGCACAACTTTGTCACAAGGTGACAGCTCTGTTTCATAATATAAGCGGTGCAATGCAATAAAAGGAGAAATAATTCACAGAGTAGTACTCCACTGCTTGCCATAATGGGTTTTTTTTACACCTCATAAGCAGCTAACCTTGGCCTCTGTTTCATTCTATAGTTGTGTGTGTGTAAACGCATGAAATTCTTTTCCAACTTTCGTAGATGTATACGCAGTCTCTCTTGTGTATGTGTGTTACCGTGAGTTCTTTGCTTCTCTGTGCCTGGTCTGGGTCTGGCCAATGCCACTCTTGGCTCGTTTGTGTGTTTCCTGTGTGTTTCAGTCATTTGCTTTGTGAAATGCTTTTTAATGCTTCTTACTGTATGTGTGTGCAGTGCTCTTGTAGCTGTGAAGTCAATTTGTGTATCAGTACGATTTAATTGAGTGGAGTGCACTATTGATGATTTTTCTGGTATTTTAGTGAGTGCACATTATGTATTTTATAATGTGTGTATGAATGGTAATTGAATGTTTAACATGTGTAACAACATATTGCCTTTTCCACATGTAGTCAATGAAAGAGATTCAGTTATTCCTGAGAAATACAGAGGCTTTGTAAGTGCTTTAGGTTTAATCCTGGTTGCATATAGGCTTACATCAAGTCTATATTCTCTGAAAACACTAAATGAAACATGGTCAAGCAACGCTGGATTTTTGACTTTGTTAAAAAGTCAGTAGACATGTTGACCTTCAAAAAATCAATACCGAACAGACAAGGTTTATTGGTCATGAATGTTAGATCTGAAGGTGTCGTTTTTGCGAATTCCTTTTCCCAAACAAATTCAATTAGATCTGGGAAACAGGAGCAATAGTTCAATTTTGTTTTAAAGATAGTAGTTTCAGGTAGTTAACAGGTAGTTTCATTTTTTACTATTGAAATAGAAAGCTTTTTTTTTTTTTTTTTGGAAAATCTGCTTTGCTAAATCACAATTGTCGTGCATTACAGAAAGTATATTCCTGCTGTTATCTAAGACAGTGTTATAATTGTCTCCTTAACCCCCTCTCCTGCCCTGCTGGCCCCGTCTCTGTCCCTCAAGACTCCTGCCAGCTTCGCTGCTCCTGGTTTCCCCTGACAACAATATCTTGGAGATGGCAGTAGGAACGACACTCAAGTGACACAATTAGCTGAGCTTTTCCATTACATAATTCTGGATTTGCCCTCCAGCATGTGTAAACAAAGGAAAAGAACACTTTGCAGGGAATGAGGCAAAAAGGCACAAAATGCCCTCATAGCCCTCATGAAAATGCCTCCTTAGGAGAATGAGTCATGACAAGTTCTTATAATTATTATGAGTGTTGCAGCTAAAATTATTCATACTTTTTTGTTGGGAAACATAGGTAATTAAGTGGCCTTTTACTTCCAGCAAGATTTTGCAGTAGGTGGAGAATGTAAGCAGTATCATTATGCACATACATTATAAGACCCAATGGCAGTTAGAACTGTGAAAGGACACGGCAAGGCACAACATCACGAGAATGCTCCTGGTGTAATCCCAGAAGAGTAAAATTATTCAGGACTAATTAGCCCATCCTGATTAAATACTTAAGAGTATGACCTTGATGTCCCCCCCATCATGCTGCACTTGAGTTTGTGAATCTTTTTAGTGCTAGCTCATATCATATCAGGGTGTCTTGTGGCATTTGACGTACTGTACAACTGCCTAATCATATACATTCAAGATAAACATAACAGATGTTGTTCATCTTTAGTCATGCCTTTTTTTACGCAATAGAATGTTTTTCGAACACAGCCTAATGTGGTAAGAGATACAGACCACCATGGAATGTGTGAGCATCATTTAGGAGCATCTGAAAGCCTTAACGCATTGTCTAGATTATTTTAACCAACAGGCAGTAACAAGCAGTCCATTTTACAGATTTCTTTTTGCTGTCGCTACACTGGGGTACGGCAGGATATCACTGTAGTATTTGTGTAGACAATTTGGGACAGACAATAACTTTAGCGCTTGTATAAACATACATTAAAAACGTATTGAGCTCGTGAGACTTAACTCCTTAGAATACACTTGGTCAAAATGATTATTTTTGAAGTAGTCTGGAGAATGATATTTTTTGATTTATCATGGTTTAAGTACTGTAAACATCTCTGATGAGTATCTTTAAGTTCCTGCGCCGCTCCACCAGGGTACGTTTAACTAACTGCTGATCCAATGATACAGTAAACCGTAAGCAAATTACAGTATTTCCCCCAAATTTCAGTAAGACTTGAAGTTACTTTTTGTTTAATTACTAGGATGGACCTTGTCGCGTTTATGATTGCAGTAATTGTTGCTCATCTTTTTATATTCATATTTAGTGCAGACTAATACAGAGAGAGAGAGAGAGAGAGAGAGAGAAAGTCTAATTAGAAAGCATACAGTAGTTTCTCTCCTAAAATTCTTCTGAACGGATTCAGGATACAGGAGTGTTCACAACTAGCAGTGATTTATCTATGAAACCTCCATCCTGCTTCTGCTACAACTATGCTAACACACAGCGTGGTACATAAAATACCCCCACATAAATCTATCCCGGTAAATGATTTTGCTCGTTGAAGAGGTCATCATTTTATTTTCACAGCATGGTGATATACTGTATATAATTTGCTTACAACGGATCCATAAACCCTAAGAGACATATGAAACATCTCTGTAGCTTTCTCTCCTAAGTGTTTTAACTGTGAGCAAAAACCTTCCAGAAATACCAGAGGCATGGTACTAAAATGTGCCATCAACAGGATATTACTGGTAACCAATGTTAACCAATGGTAACCAAGTTGTACTAGCAGCATGTAGTTTGAGATGTGAGTGAATGAAACGAAATTTTCTATAAAATAACACGTAATAAATTACAGGAATTTATTACGTGTTATATTAGAGATCATTTCGTTTCATTCATTTGCAGGGATTTATTATCACATTAAAGTGTGACAGAGTTAGCAAATTCCCTGTTTAAAAATGTCATGGACATATTTGCTGGTTGAATGCCCGTCCCATGTCTGGGTTTGCCAGCCAAGCTGTTTTTCTCTCATTCTCGCTGGGACTGTAACAACAAACAGGTTTGAATATCTGTCTGATGCAGCTTTAATGATGTTTCATGTTGAGGAAATATTTACAGTTCAGTTTAATTAATCTTGTTACTCATCATGTAACATGACCACCTGTGGTGCGCAGCATTGGTAAATTGATGCACTGAATAAAATCCTAATGCAAAATGTCTACATCAGAATCAAACTTTATTTCCTGGGATACAGTGCAGGCTACAAACATGCCAACCACAAATATAAATATTTAAGGCCTCTCCACCTACTCACTCATTGCAAAGTACTGCATACACTCTGTGTTGGCTAAAACAGTCATTAACAAGCATTATAATTGGTGATTTTCTCTCGTTTTGATGCTTTTACTAGTTTTCTCATCTTGCTCTTGCCCATCCCGGTTCATGTCCTTTATTGACAGCATATGTTTTTGTTTTGTTTGCTAAATTTCTGTACACCTGCACTTGCATCTGTACCTGCCTTCAGGACAGAATACTTCACCAGCTCATGAATGCAGATTGCCTCCAAGCATTAGCAGCACAGGGCCACATCATCTGACAGCAACATTATCAAAGTGCTGCTGAATTCACACTCAACATCAACAACAGCAGTTGGCAGCTGCTGGAAAGAGCCAGTGGGCTTAACACTGACTTGCTGACTAACCTCTCATGCTGTGATGACCATGTACCTTTTAACACACTTATTGACATGTCCATCCACCTAGATACCCTGCTAAAGAATAGAAGTGTATTATAAAGAATGCCACCAGTTTCCAAGGGCTAGACCGCAGAACTTTGGGAACTCCACCAGATTAAAGTGAAGAGAGCCAGAGGCGGCATCCAGAGAAATGAATTCAGATTGCGGACTCAGAGAATTTCTCCTATGTTAAAGCACAGATCGACTAAGATGAAGCTGAAAACTTGGTAATACTGTGGTCTAGACTACCATAGAATGCCCAGAAACCCAAGTCTATGTGGATACTTCCCAGGAATCATACAAATTTTGTAAGGTGTTTAGCAAAGCCAAGGGGGTAGGGTTCCTGCCATGCACATTTTACTCCTCAACACAATCCATTGAGGAATACACCACACATTGGCCTCACCAATCTCCAGTGGGATTTTTTTTTTTTTTTTTTTTTTTAAAGAAAAAAAGAGAGTGGCTTATAGCCATGCATTGACAGTCACGGTTTGAATCAAGTCACATTTGAGTGTCATTCTCCCCTGCCCCTGGTTCTTACATCTCTTGAATAGTCAAAGGAGGCATCAGAAAATAATTTTGTGTTTTCTCCTTTCTGAGACAAACTCATCATGTGAGTTCATACCTCTCAAGACCCAGAACACCCGAGCACTCACAGAAACCTTTAACTGATACAAGGTAAATACTGGTGGCCAAACATATTTCAGAATATTCACACAATTGCTTCATCCATGCCCAAAAGACCATGGCACTGTAAAACCTAGCTTTAGATTTCATCACTTATCTTCCCACATTAAAGTGCAACACAGTCATCATGGTGATTATCAACTGACTTTTCAGGTCCCTGCGCTTAATATTTCGTCAGGACATTCCATCAATCTTTGAGACAACAAAATTGATCTTTGATCATGTTTTTGGGTAGTTTGCATCCCGGAAGATATAGCGAGTGACCGGGAGCTCAATTCACATATGGTATCTCTGTAAGCTTCACATCTGGGCAGCATTCACTAGCTAATGGGCACATCACGATGAGGTGCTTTGTGCACTGCTTCTGTTCCAATAACAAGTAGGATTTGGTACAGTTCCTTCACTGAATGTGCAGAATTCCCTGAGGCTTTCACAAACCAAGCTTACTCAATTCCAGTGCATCCTGGAGTACCTGCTACCTTGGTTTCTTTGGAATGGCAACACAACAGACACATTGGCAATAGATAGCTGGTCCAAGGGGAGTAAACAACTGTGAATGCAAGCTCACCAACATCAAGAGAAAACCACATACACACGTGGACAAAATTGTTGGTACCCTTTGGTCAATGAAAGAAAAACTCACAATGGTCACAGAAGTCACTTTAATCTGACAAAGTAATAATAAATAAGAATTCTATGAATGTTAACCAGTGAAAGTCAGACATTGCTTTTCAACCATGCTTCAATGGAATTATTTTTTTTAAAAATGAACTCATGGAACAGGCCTGGACAAAAATGATGGTACCCCTAACTTAATAGTTTGTTGCACAACCTTTTGAGGCAATCACTGCAATCAAACAATTCCTGTAACTGTCAATGAGACTTCTGCACCGCTCTGCAGGTATTTTGGCCCACTCCTCATGAGCAAGCTGCTCCAGTTGTTTCCGGTTTGAAGGGTGTCTTTTCCAGACAGCATGTTTCAGCTTCTTCCAAAGATGCTCAATAGGATTGAGGTCAGGGCTCATAGAAGGCCACTTTAGAATAGTCCAATGCTTTCCTCTTAGGCATTCTTGGGTGTTTTTAGCTGTGTGTTTTGGGTCATTGTACTGTTGCAAGACACATGACCTGCAACTGAGACCCAGCTTTCTGACACTGGCCAGCACATTTCTCTCTAGAATCCCTTGATAGTCTTGAGATTTCATTGTACCCTGCACAGATTCAAGACACCCTGTGCCAGATGCAGCAAAGCAGCCCCAGAACATAACAGAGCCTCCTCCATGTTTCACAGTAGGGACAGTGTTCTTTTCTTCATATGCTTCATTTTTCCGTCTGTGGACATAGAGCTGATGTGCCTTGGCAAAAAGTTCCATTTTTGTCTCATCTGTCCATAGGACATTCTCCCAGAAGCTTTGTGGCTTGTCAACATGTAGTTTGGCATATTCCAGTCTGGCTTTTTTATGATTTGTTTTCAACAATGGTGTCCTCCTTGGTCGTCTCCCATGTAGTCCACTTTGGCTCAAACAACGACGGATGGTGCGATCTGACACTGATGTTCCTTGAGCATGAAGTTCACCTTGGATCGCTTTAGAAGTCTTTCTGGGCTCTTTTGTTACCATTCGGATTATCCGTCTCTTTGATTTGTCATGAATTTTCCTCGTGCGGCCACGTCCAGGGAGGTTGGCTACAGTCCCATGGATCTTAAATTTCTGAATAATAACCTTTAACATGCTTGTCTATAATTTTCTTTCGAATCTCATGAGACGATGCTTTCCTTCGCTTCCTTTGGTCCATGTTGAGTGTGGTACATACCATGTCACCAAACAACACAGTGACGACCTGGAGCCCTATATATAGGCCCACTGACTGATTACAAGATTGTAGACACCTGTGATGCTAATTAGTGGACACACCTTGAATTAACATGTCCCTCTGGTCACATTATTTTCAGTATTTTCTAGGGGTACCATCATTTTTGTCCAGGCCTGTTCCATAAGTTTTTTTTATTTTTTTTATAATTCTGTTGAAGCATTAGTGGAAAAGCAATGTCTGACTTTCATTGGTTAACATTCATTGATTTTTTTTTTTATTATTACTTTTGTCAAATTAAAGTTATTTATGTGACCATTGTGAGTTTTTCTTTCATTGACCGAAGGGTACCAACAATTTTGTCCACGTGTATAAATACCAAGAAATTTGAGGACAAATGTTGAGGATATTACTAGAGTTTGGATTTGGATTTCCAGTAGAGACCTGTGCATCAATGGTTGCAAAAAACTGTCGGCCCTTTTAAAGTATTGCAATATACCTGCAATGTCACCTACAGGCTCGAACTGCTATGCCACAATTATCTAGACCCCTCTGACCACATCTCATGCCTTAAGCCAGGCCAGCAATATCTACGAGCAGAGTCAGCATCAAACTTCAATTCCCAGAGTACAGCCTGGCCTAGAAACATGGCCACTGAAGACTATAACCCACAACAGTTTATCTCTCACATTGACTTAGTCTCTGATAAAAAAAGAACCTAGACTCACATAGCCAGTGTATTTAAGGACACTCATTCATTCATTATTAATCCTCTTTATAATTGATTTGTTTCTTCGGCTTTTGATCATGTTTTTGGTGGTATTGACTTGCTTGCTCATGTCCTACCTTAGATTGTTTTTGATCGCCTGACCCTTGTCTGTACCCTTATCCAGATCCTGATTGGCCTTGTTTGTCATGTTTCATAAAACCTGTCCTTGTGACCGTACCTGCTTTCCTGACAGAAATGTACATAAGATGTTGTTTGAGCAATAATAAAACCTTTGGGAGTTTGGATTAAGACATAAATAATATTAGTTAAAAGGCTTACTATTTATATATTAGCGACACAGTGGTTTAGTGGTTAGCACTGTCGCCTCCAGTGTTTGGGGTTAATTCCCATCTCGGGGATTGTGTGTTTGGAGTGTGTAAGTTCTCCCCGTGCTTTATGGGGTAGCTCGAGTTTCCTCCCACAGTCCAAACAAAGACATGCAGATTAGGCTAACTGGCGTTCCCAAATTGCCCATAGTGTGTGAATGCATGTGTGAATGTTGACCAGTGGTCCTACCATGGTTGTAAAATGGGAATAAATACAATGGTAATCACCATTGGACTCCACGGTCCCTAGTTGGACAACAAAGGTGATCTAATATTGGTATCAGTGGACAATAAGGTTTCATTCTTTCATAGTCCCAAATGTTAGATAGAAAAAACTACTAGCTCATATATAGAAGGTTCCCCAATGGAATAAGTTTTTATAGGCTTAGATTTTTCATGCTCACATTTGTTTCCGGAACACACTAGGACACATGTCTTCCTGTTTCTGTTAAAACTGAGCTACACAGCATGTGAAGTTGATCTAACGCTGCATATGAGTTAATGCCTAACCATCTGGTAGACACTGGATGTCCAAGACATATTTCTGTCTTCAGTGTAACAGCATAGCACAAACATAGTCGATTGATGCATCTATGAATAAAGCTCTTGTTTTAAATGAGAAGCTGCAGATGCATACAGTGGAAATATAACCACAAAAAGCACAAAAGTCCAACATGTCAAAAAGGCTCCTTAAACACTTTGTGAAGGAGGAAAAGTGTGAAAAAAACGTTTCAGTGGTTATGAACTGGACGGTCCTCACCACAATCCGAATTATGTGGGCTTTCTCTAATATGGCTAACATTTCATCAAATGATTTAACATTTATATTGTCACCACTGACTACCCTTTTGTAAAAAGGTAGCAAACGTTTACGCTGCAGCTGAAGGATTTGCTTTTAATTGAAAACATATCATCAGCAGATACATAGAAAAATAGAAAGGGAAGAGAGAAAGATTTAGAAAAAAAATTAAATCAGTGCTTTATAGATTTATCTATCTTCCCGATGCAGGGCCATTTACAGTAGAAGATGCCTGCAGTGCACTCACAAATTCTTTTCACTGGGTTAATCTAACATGACTAAGCGAGCTCGGTAAGAGCTGGATGATGATTGATGTGTTTTTTTTTGTTTTGTTTTTTTCAGTTCTTTGATACTGGACTCCCTGAAGGCCAGACAACCTTTCAAAATCGTACTTACTTGTAAGACGAAAGCTGTGACGAAAAGCTGGGGGACGTCATCTTAATTAAATAAACTTTACACATGTGCACTGAAATGCCAAATCTATCACACAGTTATTGTTATAGTGTGTTATTTCATTTTCACCCTGTCAGCTGAATAATTAGATATGACTGTTCCAACTTGGTCTTCAAGGAACCAGTAAAAGCCTACAGTACATTACGTAGAAAAAGGATTGAGTCATGTCGCGCTGGGGAATTGGAGGAATTATCTGTAAAGAAACCAGAGTTCGAATGGGACTAACAAATCAGAATGTGTTTGCACTGTTTCCAAATGTTCAGCAAATCTTGTAGATATTAGTGAAATATTACACTTGTTTTTTTTTTCCAGCTGGTGAGTGAACAACAAGAGAGCCGTCCATTGCTAAGTCCCTCCATCGATGACTTCTTGTGCGAGACCAAGTGTGATGGAGCTGCCCGCCCTGTGACCTCTAACACAGCAGGTAATCGAAAAGCTGACCTCTCTCCAAAGATGTCTAGCACCAACCATCACTCTAAATGTGTATGAGCACCAACTAGAATAAGCACCCTCCACTCCTAGTGGAGACACCATACAGAAGGACATTCGGCTCCAAGTTGATTATTTATTGATTGTTTATTATTTAGCCAATTTTCTAAATTGTTATTCGTAAAATATATACACAATTCAGTAAATGTTCTCCATATTTCTAAATATTTATTATGTATTTTAGCAATTTAACTGCAACTACTGTACCTCAGCCCGATGTTGCGTAGCATTGCATTGCATGTACTGTAAAATAGTGCTGTTCTGTAAATCAGTTCAACATTTTAATCTAGTAAATCACAGTCACTGACAATTTTCAAATACTCAGATTATGCAGTTTTATTACTGTATGTCTCAAACATTAACAAATGTTAAATTAAAATCTCTCAAATTGGACTGGCACTGCATGCAATGGCTAGGTCGTATAGGGTGTATATACAGTACCTCCCACCAATGGCAGGGCTCAAACCCTGATCCTCAGATCCAAAAATCAACAACCTGGAGCCTTAGCCACCTGAGGCACCACTTCCATATCTTACGTTTAATGTATTCTTGTAAAAAAATAGTTCCCTTTGAAGGTACTGTAGCTCAAGCACACAGTTTTGGGTTTATCCACACTTCCATTTAGAAGCTTTTTATAATGGAGCCTTCCATTCAGCACACCTGGTGATGCTTCCTTAGTCATCTTCTTATAAAAGTGCCATTAGCGGACAGAGCCAGGTAGCCGCAATGTCATTATGGGATGCCATTAGGGTCATACGATTGATTTGCGTTAAAGAAATAGTAACGGCAGAAAAATCCTAGATTAATCACTATTGTTTTTACTAATGTAACACAGCACTTTAATTCAAATATTGTCTATACTGGTGCTGCAATATAGCTTTTAAATCCTTAATATTATATTTTAATATTTTTCCTTTTTTTTTTTTTTTACTTGTAGAAAAGCAAACTATCGTTTATGTAAATTACGTTTTATTGTCACGCAGTCATTTCCCCCCACATTATACTGTATATTGCTGAGTGCGACCAATTATGTTTGAATTAGAATTTACAATGGAACATTGCAAATATTTCATAATTCCTCTGAGACAGATGTTTACTACGTTATACCAGTGAACACTCAGCGTGCTACCAAAACATCGAACACTACAAATGCGAGTGCCCTTACTTTCAGACAGACTCATTATTTCAAGTACACAAAAAGGCTAAAGATCTGCATTCGTGCATTAGCTTTCATCTACCACAAGACACTTAAGACGTGTACACCCACTGAGGAGACCCTTTGCTGTTAGTCACAAATTGTGTATATATTTGGAAATGCCTCTATTAGGGTTCTAAATGCCTCCACTTTTCATTCGCAAGATCCTTCTGTTTGCAATAAAACAGCAGTCTGTTACTCGGAGATAAAAACTGGGTGGTGCTCACTTCAAACAAATGATTTTGTGGTGGCACTTAGTTCTCTCTAAAAAGCACCAAATGCTTATTTAGATAGAACTGTCAGAAGCAGTCGATTGATCTTTGTGTGATTGATTCTCTAATTATAAAACAGCTTTTCATTCTTCATTCTAAGGCAAAATTGCACTATGTTTACTTAAAGTCGATTTTTTTTTTACAGTTATTTCAGTAACCTCAAGGTGATACTGATGCATTATATGAAAGTGTGATTTACCCTCTTGAGGAAAGCTTCCCCCAGAATGAAAGCAGGATTTCTAAGCAGCTAAACATCTGGTCACATCTGCTTAATTAAGTAAAGCCTCAGACATGGCCATTTTATTTCTCCTTGGGTATCAATTAATATTCTCAATCTCTAGTGTCTTCTGAATGTTATTACAAAAACAGCTGTCATGGTAATATCATGTCATTTAAAATATGCGCCACAAAGGAAGGTTTTTTATTTTTTTTATTACTTGGGTGGGTGGAGCTGGCTAAGGGACAAGATCACCAAACAGAAAACATCAATTTTGTTTTCTGCTTTGATTCTACAATACCTTTGGGAAATACATCTGTGTGCCTTGTACTTCAAGACTGTTCTCACTTTGTCTTTTTTTTCCCAGCAAAGCCATATTAATGTAGAAGTAGAGGAGGCAGAAAACACTGGCTTTATAGTTCAGCAGTTATACCAGAGTGCAGCTATACCGTGCTCAAGTTCTCTTTTGTGAGGAATGAACTAGCAGTGATATTAGAATGAAAGGTGAAGCTTTGCAATATGATCTGAGTTTAGCAGTGTACACAGAACAAGGAGGATTAACCTACTGGCATTGTTATCAGCAGGTTGTCCAACAGAATTATGGGTAATGTAAGAAACCATCATGCAAAATCAAAATAGACCAACATGCCATCGATGACTATTAAAGTTAACGCAGAGTTTTACAATTACAAAATAAATCTTAGATGCCACTAAAAAAAAACATCATGTGGATTATAAAGATTAGTATGTTGTAGAAGTTCTTAAGCGTGAGTTTTCCTTTAAGTAAGACCTCTGCTTTATTAGATGGCCTGCCAGATTCATCAGAAGGTTCATACTGTATAGTTGTAGCTAGAAGTATATTTGCTTGAGTCAGTCATTTAGGGGGGCTATATTGGCTGTGCCACTGATTTTTGCTGAGATTGATGAGAATGGGTGTGAGTAAAGATCTGTAGTCATTTCCAGCTTTGTATTATTATCCCCATAGGCAGTCCTCTGCTGACTATAAGGTAATAATTGTCTGCAGTAGAGAACATTGGTCCAGGCCTATTCAGCCTATGATGAACCAGTTTAAAAAGTAAAATTAGAAACTTATATATTTGGGTGTGTTAAAAGCAATTTGGAACGACTCTGCATTGGGTAATATCAGCTCTATGTAACCCTGGTATAAAGACGGTGGGAAGATTTGTTCAAACACTCATATAATTTTGACCAGTACGGGAGAGTCTGTAAATCACAACCTCCCTATTACATTAATATACTAGAATGTCACATCCTTTTCTCTTTGAAAATCCATAGCATATGTCCACTCTTGTTGGAATTAGGAATATTTTAAAGCACAATCGGGAAGTGCTTTAAAACTATTAACTTAAGTATTCACTTAAATTAAATGTCCAAGTAACTTATTTTGCTGAGATGACATACATAATACAAGGCGACAAGTAATTGTAATTAAGAAATTAAGGCATTTATTTAAGTAATTAAGACAAGTAATTAAGACATTTTTTTTCCAAAATAAAGAAAGGGAAAAAAGAAAGAAAGAAAGAAAGAAAGAAGGGAAAAATATTTTTTTATTGTGAGATTGGTTATACTTATCCTCATTATCTATTTTAATACAAACAGTGTTACATCTGCTCTTTTAAGATGTAAGCATTAACTGCATTAGACTTGTATCTGCATTGTTTTATGCGGTACATTGCTGCTACATGATTGGCTGATTGGATAACTGCATGAATGTACAGGTGTTCCTAATGAAATGGTTGGTGAGTGTATGTCTACACTAACTATTAGCATGGCTTTGACTGTGGCCTGCGGTACAGTACTAAAGTCTGTTAAACCATCTTAAGGGGTGTCTCAGACTTGAACCATGGATCACTGAGGCATACATGTCATGATCAGCCATAACATCCTCCATAACACCATCGCCAGGTGAACAACACTGATCAGCAACTATACACCAGCATACTGGTGACAGGATCCGCCCAAGGCGCATCCATACCCACGGGGGACCAAAGCCCAGCCGGTCTGGTCTGATCCCACAGGAAAGCCAGTGCAGCACAAATCGCAGAAAAAAAGCTAATGCTGTCCTACAGAAAGGCACCAGATCACCCAGGGCCCAGAAGGACATGAGCCCAAGGCCGCCAACTTGGCCACCAAACTTTTTGATCCCAATCAGATCAAGCATCCATGGGATGGCCAGGACAAACTAATCTGATCCATGGAAATGTCCCCATAGCACTCAAAGGGTCCACAACCAATGTTCTGCTGCCACACACCTTTGCACACCTCCACAGGCCATGTGGATTGACACCCCAAGAGGCCAGAGTCGAAGTGGTACAAGGAGAACCAAACCCTCATTGTTGTCGTCGTCTGTACCGCTTTATTCTGGGTTTAGGGTCATTGGGGGTGTGGAGCCTTTCCCAGGAGACTTAGGAAATGAGCTGGGGTACAGTCTGGACTAGTGTTTGGTTCCCTGCCAATCCACCGCAGAGAACCAAACCCTAGGTATTATTATTGCTATTGGTTTTAATGTTATGGCTGATCGGCATATCAACTATAGTATTGCATGAAAAAATTAAGTCTGGAATTTAAAGCATCATTAATTATTTCAAAAGAAATCAAAAACACAGTTTTTTTTCCCTACCCTGATCAACATCTAATGATCAAAATACAGATCGACTATTGCACTGTTGTTCTGCTACAGGCAATGAAATAAAGATAATGTCATTCTGAGCCCTCTGGCTGTCACATTCACATGTTTTGTTTTTGCAATTATACTGGCCCTCATGTACTGTAGGTGCACCCTGAGGCACTGCAGCTAACAGGGAATGTCATAATTTTTGTTCGTTCATTTCAACAGTCACATGGTACAAACACTTAGCTTCTTACTGCTGCAGTAATGTGCAGACGATCCAAAAATCCTCTGTCGGGCTATGTTGGCGAAACATTTATACTATGAGTCCATGCATGCTATTAGTATGTGTATGCTTATTAACAGACAGAACACATGCTTTTGATATAGATAAGCTGTTGTTGTGATTGTGGTTGTGTTGGGCTTGCATCATCCAGAACATAATATAAAAAAAAACAGTGAGTTGTTCCTAAGATTAGACATTTTAATTAGTTTTTGTTCTCCAGTGCAGCAGCAGTTCCTTTTCCATCATATTACAGTGCTGCTAATTTTGGGAGGGAAACTGTGGTATGCTATTTGGGGTGATGAATAAAATGAGGTCATACTAAACTCTTGGAAGATATATATATATATATATATATATATATATATATATATATATATATATATATATATATATATAATATACAGTATATACACATATTCACGTCTCCTGTTCCCAGTGCTGTCCTCTTCTCTGGACCTGCTGGACCTGAGTGAGCCTGGTGAGAGGAGAAACAGTAAAGACAGGAAGAGTCCCATGTCCAGCAAGAGCACGCCTCATAGAAAGAAAGCAGATGAAACCGAGCTGATACAAGTGGATGTTGAACAGAACAAACCGTGCTCTCGTACACCTGTGAAGGATTCTCTGGATTCAGGTATCTAGGCCGAGGGAAAATTAAATGTGAGTGTATGAAAGGAACCTTTAAATAAATCACTTGCTAGATCTTTATCTGAAATGTATCTGGTTGAATTTTGGCAGCAGGTGTTCCTTCGCCGCTGGAGAAGTGGGAGGAACTCAACCCTCATCCGGAGAGAACCGGTAGCAGGAAATGGAAGCTCGACAAAAGGCGGTCATCTAAAAATTCTGGGGATTTTGCTTGGTAAAGCTCTTCTCTATACCATATGTTCTGAAAAGCAGTAGGTGAAATGTTTCTATAGGGACTTGTCAAACTAAAGCAAGCATCACCATAAGCTGTGTCTTATTGCTTCTGTCCCTTATGATACACCCAAAGGTCTACTGACAGCAAAACGCAACCTGATGCAGCCACCAAGAACTCATTAGAAATAAATTACAAGGCTGAGGCAGAGACATCCCCTTCCACTCAAGTAAGCGCTTTTTATTTTCTACATGGTGAAAACATCACCTCTGCACCATCATTTACTAAAACCGAAGCTCCAGTATTTCTCTACATGCTCTCATTCAGTTTAGATCAATGGGTAGCAAAGCCAAGATCCATAATAAAATAATTGGAAAAGACGAGACACATTTTGAGCTAATAGCACCAAATTAGGTGCTGTGGGGCTTGTAAAGATTTTTGCCTCCCAAAAAAAGGTATAAACAACCTCTGCAAGGAAATATCCAAACGAGGAGTGTTCAAGTCAAACCTGGACTTTCATCTCATGAGCAGAATAATGAAGGCGTAAAACCGATTGGCATTTCCAGAAGCATTCAAGGCCCGGTATGCTGATGAGACTCTTAGCTGCAGTAAAACATTTGATTTGGTGCAAATGTTGTAAATGTTCACTGCAGTCATTCCCGTGAGTGTTCCATGAGTAGAACGCATGATCCTCGAAAATCAGCATACAATTTGTTGCTAGCTTGCAGAAGAGATGCAACCCTGCCTTTGCAGAAGGTGAGTGCACGTTGAGTGCTTTGTGCCTTTGACCAGCAGAGGAGATTGGCAGTCTGCAGTGAGGTTTTGACACGGAAGGCAAGGATATACAATCATGTCTCCGGCGTACTAAGGAAACTTTCTATCTTGATGGTATCCAGGCACTAGCGAAACTCTGAGATAAGTGCATTACTGTATCAGGGATAATATAAGAAAGAGAAAAGTTTTTTACTCTCATGACTACACTACCTGGCTAAAAAAGTCACACGGTCTAATATTTCATTAGATCTCTTTTGGCTTTGTTTACGGCACACATATTGTAAGCGTACAGTATGCGATGTCACAAAATAAAATATTTTCACATTCATTTCTCTCATGATCTTGTATTAATGATGGTAGATTCGGACTCTCTGCATAAACTCTTTTTCAGCACATCCTAACGATTCTAAATGCGGTTTAGGTTTGAACTTTGTGGTGGCCAATCCGTGTATTAAAATGATGGCTCAGGATGCCTGAACCATCAGACATCTCAATTTGAATTTGCTGGATCCTGGCACGGTCATCCTGGAATATGCCAGTGCTATCAGGGAGGGGAAAAAAAATCCATTGATGGAAAAACCTGGTCATTTAGTATATTCAGGTAGTCAGCTGACCTCATTTAACAATGATGAGATTAGACCAGACCAAATAAAGCAACTGCAGTTTATTCTGGAACAGCGTAAATCAGACCACATGTCCTTCTCCCCTTGCTGCACAGTCCATTCTTTATGCTCCTTTGCAGAATGAGCCTTTTTTACTTTTAGCCTCACTCATAAAGTAAGTGCTTTTCTTAAGGCTCCACAGCTGTATAGTCGTAATTCCTGGAGTTGTCTTCGCATTGTGCTTATGAAAATTACTATCAAACAGTCGTGAAAATTCCAAACCAGTCGATGGTTCATCACTATCCTTCCAGGTTTTAATAATGTGTTGGACAGTTCTCAACCAAATTTTTGTAGCTCCTGCAGTTCAAAAAATGGATCATACTGAATAAAACATCAGACGATCACTACTGAGTGACATCTTTTCCACAACCACAGGATATATCTTCTGACATGGTTGTTTAAGAAATGAGAAATCACTCACTGCATGATTTGAGATCAAATTGCTTGTTGCAGCTGAAACATATCAATCACTGCAGTAAATTTCTAGTGGAAGGCTGTTATCTGTTTGCTTAATTAAATCCAGGTGGTGACTTTTTTTTTTAAGTCCCGGGTTTGAATTGAACATGCCTCGTATACTTAACTACAGACTGTCAGGAATACCGTACTGTGAAAACATCTTAGGCACTGCTGTTGAGCAAAAAAAATAAAAAATCTACATTAAATTTATGAAACAAAGTCAATAACTGGAGTGACTAAGCTTTGCTTAAAACATACTGTAGTCTCAGGTACGATTTGTGTAGTTTTACAAGGAAATGAGCTGCTTAGATTTACAGAACATCCTTCAGAACCAGCCACAACCCTTCTGAGGACGTTGTCACACATGCTTCTTTTTTCATGCATCCCAGAAAACCCAGAAGCTTTTTCTTTTTCTTTTTGCCTGAAAAGTGGTCTTTTACAGATACAACATTCACTGGAAATCAAAAGTTTGAATTAAAAAAACACAGGGTGCTTAAGACGTTCGTACAGTACTTCATTCCAATTTCATGCCAAACCTCATGACAATTTAACGTTTTTATTTATTCTGTTAAACCATGCAAATTTATGTGCTGGTTAATTATCTGCTAATGTGTAGAATTCTGTCATTACAGCTCAACAAGCAGTATGTTAGTGGAAGACATGTAAGACTCTCTATGCTATTTTTTGTATGACATGCTGACCGGTATTTGCATTTGCACCGTGCTATGCCAAAAGCCGCCACATTTCTTTTTTTGTTTGTTTTGTTTTTTATTAAGTAAAAAAGGACATGTCATGTCAGCATCACCTGAAAAAAAGGCCTGATTAATTTAAATAACACTTTGCATTCAGGTTTTTTTTTTCTCTCTCTTTTTTTTTTTTCGGGTGTTGTTTCAGGCTACAAATGTTACATGTTTGTGTCTTCGTCGGAGCATGCAGGTCTGCTGGGCTGCTTTTCTTGTTGCTACAGCATCTGTTGTTGAATTGATAGCCCATTAATTATTCAGGAACATCTTCCTGTGTTTACTACAGTATAAGGTGTCCACTACAGCAAGTGAACTACAGGTCACATTTTAATGAAGCTCTAGGAAGCATGAGATTGCAAAGGCAGGGATAAATTAATGTAAGGAACACAATGAGTTGAAAATTTAGGACAGGCAATTTTTATTATAGCATAATATACCATAATAAACCACTGCCTTTTAACAAGCATTTATACAGCTGACGTAGGCCAATAATATATTACAGAATCAGAAACTTCATTTGTTAGATACAAACATGATACATTAGAATTCGCGTAAGAATTAAACTAAATAGTATGATGCTATTCAAAACACAACTTGATGCAATTGCAGTATGCATTTGTCAGAAATTAATTAGGGTAAATGCGATTTACTAAGGCTGTATCTCATTCCTGCACATGGGATGGCCTATTAATTGCATTGTGCTTGAGGCACACGGATAAAAGGCATCTAGTGAAAAGGTGGAAATGTTCATCCATTAAGTCGTTAAAATATTTTTGTCAAAAAAAAAAAAAAACAGGTTTTCAATCATCAAAATATTCTAAAGAAGTACAGTTTAAATGAAAAGAAAAACAGAATTTGGGAAGTGATAACATGAACAGTTATTACTACAAGACTGAAACTGAAAAGCTGTAACAGTAGCTTAAAATAGAATAAGAGCAGAGTATAATGTGTAAATTAATCTGCAATTTTCCTGGTTTTCTTTTTTTTCATAAGAGCTGAATAGCTTTACTCTTACAGCACATTAAGAGCAGGGTTGCCAGGTTTGCTTTTTATAAGCGGTCCAATACCAGCCAACAACCAGCATGAAACAAAAGTTTCTATTAAAACAAGAAGTCCCAGTCAAAAGTTTGGACACACCTTTAAATTCAGTGTTTTTTGTTTAGTGATTTTATTTTCTACATTCCAGAAGAATCCTGGCACTTTCAGAACTATGAAATAACACATATTATGTATTATTCTTTATGTACAGTATGAATAACACATGTTTTTGTTATTAAAAGGTCACCTGTTCTAAAACAGTTATTACAAGAACAGTATTATAAAACCCATCAAGCATCATGATGAAACTGGCTCTCATAAAGCGCATCCCAGGAAAGCAAGACCAAAACGTACCTCTGCTGCAGAGGAGAAGTTCAGTTACTGTAGCAACTCAATACCAACTGTTCAAAGGAGATTATTGCAGATTTTGGATTCCTTCAGCATTGTTTTACAGTGTAGAAAGAAATAAAATTCAAGAAAGGCCATATACTGTAATTAGAAGGTGTGTCCAAACTTTTGACTGTTAGTGTAGATTGCTATAACAATTCTTAAACATCATTACTGAAATACTTTGGAATATTTCTCATATTAGCCTAAAAAAGGAGTATGTACTGTAAATAGGAAATAATTTATTGTATGGCACAAAATCAATCATACTGTCAAGTATTTGTTTGCCTCTGTGAATTTATGATATTAAATTATACAGTTTAAAGTTTGGTTGTTGGTTATTATATGTTCAGGATTACTAGTTGTGAGCACATTAAACAGCAAAATGTCTATGGTAAAGATACACTGAGACCAGCACTGGGAAACCATCTCTTATTCCATCTGCTGATTTTTAAATCGTGAAAAGTTTTCTTCTTCAATTCATCAGTAAATATTTGACAAGAAATTACTGGCTTTGACTGAAGTGCATTTTTTCGAACCCTACGAAGGAGTCACTCGACAGGGCGGAGCCTGCAGAGGGAGTAGGACATAGTTATTATGACTTCAGAGCGTAACACACCCCTCATCCCCTTTTTGCGCTTTTGAGCAATCCATCTCCTCATACATAAGTATGAGGTGAGAGTCATGCTTTGAATATTGTCACAATGCATATAAAGTGCTCATTTAGGCGCATGGTACAACAGTACATAACGGACAATTTCTTGCTCAAAAGGCGACCCGGAAAACTAAGTACCAAAATGTTTGCATATCTGCTCTTCGTTATTCCAGTCATATAAAAATATGAAATATGAATGTGCTATACAGTAGAAAATGACACATTATCTAAGGGAGCCTGCCACAAGGGCCCGTTTTGCACAATACTTGCTCACATCAGTGTAAGTCTTGCTTGATTGGGTTCTTAACAATGAGGGGCCACAAAAATGGAAAGGGCAATGTTTAGGGTAATTGTTGCTCGGACTCAAAGTTTGATGGAGCACATTAGTCATCAAGACGCAGGCTAGGGTTACAGCACACTAAAGCAGGACTGATTGTCTGCTCAGAAACCTCCATTATAAATTCCTGAAATCTATTTAATACTTTAACCCTGGCAATTGATGAATGTCCAGTGAGGCAGCTCCAAAACACCCCCTCCTGTGCTCTTTGTTCAGTGAAACTTAGTTATACAGAAGATTGAATTCAGGTAGCAAAGGTCTGCTTTTTGATAAGAAGGGCTTCCATCTAATATTGAAAGGGATCCACACTGAAAAAAATGTTATCTTAGTATGTAAAATATTTGAATATAGGCTAATTTAATTAATATTTCTGAGGCGATTGGGCTTATTTCTAGATATTTTTGCTCAGTCTGAGCTTGAATGTGTCTTTATTCTCTTAGCAGTTGCTTTCGGCCACGTACAGTATTGGTGCGCACCTACAGTAGGTGTTGTGTCTTTAAATCTTTCAGTGAACTTAATTGTCATTAAGATGAAATCTGGGCATTTTTAATTATTATTGTTTGAAGCGAGACAGTACAAAATAATCTCTCAAATCATTTTGACAGTACAAAATCATCTCTCCAACACGGCTGAACTTAGCAATTTGACAAGCAAGATTGGTCACTTTTATGTTACTTCAGAACTAGCTTCTTTGGCACACACATTTTCTGTATTGTACTGTATGTATAATATAAAAATATACATAAAATCAGCACCAATACTGTGTTTTGGCCGTTTGTATTTTCCAAGCAGGTGTGTCCAGCCATAAGC
The DNA here is from genome assembly GCA_013621035.1 of Clarias magur. Lineage (NCBI taxonomy): Eukaryota > Metazoa > Chordata > Actinopteri > Siluriformes > Clariidae > Clarias > Clarias magur. The sequence goes on from QNUK01000364.1 coordinate 477,657, forward strand.
AAAATTAAGTGCAAAAAAAAAAAAAAGTTCAGGTTTGAAATATATAAAGTATACCTATCACCCGTAACATTTAAAACCATTAGCATTAAGACAACCTAGGTTTTGGGTTTCCCTTTTGCCAACAGAGCACTTCTGGCCCTTGGGTCGTGGCCATCGCAGGACCTCTGGGGGTGTGCTGTGCTGTATGTCACCAGGTTGTTGGCAGCACATCCTTTATGGGCTCTAAGTTGAGGGATGGGCCCTCTTTGGATCAGACTTGTTTGTACAGTGCATCCAAGGGTGCTTGATTGGACTGGCATCTGGAGAATTTGGAGGCTGGGAGAGCAGTGCTGAGCTCTTTGCCTGCTGGGCCCTGTACTCACCTGGATGAAATGCACTGGGTGTTCTGATACCTTTCTATCGTGGCCAGCAATTACTTTTTTTTTATGATTTGTGCTGTACTGGCTTCTTTTGTAGGATCAGATGAGACGGGATTGCCACAGGTCCCTGTGGACATGGGTGAGCTTTGGGGTCCTGAGATCCTGAGTTCCTCAGATCTTTATTGGTGTATAGATGGCAATCAGTGTTGTTCACATCATCTGTCGGTGGTTAAAAATAGATGTAATTGTCTCATATATATATGACCCAGTCAATGAAAACCCAGCTAAAGTCTTTTTTTTTTATTATTTACTGTTTTCTAGATTAACTCATTCTACACATGAACAGCGAATCACAAAAAATAACTTTAGCTTGATTTTTACAGACTGGGTCACGTTGGGTATTTGTTATACTATACACAATAATCACACAATAAGAAATGCTTGCTAAAATATCATTTTCGTACCACAACTTCTCTTTAAATATTAGAAGGCTACAAGAGTTGAGGACTAAAAGAGGACTCGATGTTCAACTTGAACATGAAAGTACTCAGCATGCTACCACATGCATTGCATGCTCATTTGCTAAAATTAGCTAATGCATGCACTAGCAACTTGATTCCTTTCATGTTCAATTTTAGTGCAGTATATATAATCATTGACGAAAATATAAAAGATATAAATGGACTAAAATGGTTGATTTTAGAAAGTTGTACAGCAGTGAGACACGTGGATTTTATATAATCTTTATTTTTAGGCTGTGGGTTATATTAGGGATTTCCACAAGCTACTGCAACATTTTGTGTACTGTTTTTTTTTTTTTATATGAAATTAGTTGCTTTGCTTTACATGTAGCATGCCTACCCATGTGCTTTTCAGAAATGTCATGGCTTTTGTTTTGTTTTTTAAATCAAAGTAATGATAAAACTATGCAATCTTCATACATGCACAGCAAGAAAATGTGCAAATGTCCATTTACTGAATGCGGCATGTCAGCATGTCAGTTCAGGGCCAGTCCAAGTCGAGTGGCTGATGAAAGGATGTCGGAGGAAGACAGCGGAGTGTTTGAGAGGGGTGTGAATGTGAGCTGTTAATGCATCAGAGCTCTGCAAGACCAGAGTTTTTTTTTTTCTTATCTCAGGAGGGAGAGACTTGAGAGGTTTATCCACATGCTTACAAACTCGTGCTGTCTGCTTGTGGTGTGTGTGTGTGTGTGTGTGTGTGTGTGTGTGTGTGTGTGTGTGTGTGTGTGTGTGTGTGTATATGTGTGTGTGTGTGTGTGTGCGCGTGCATGTGACAGGGCCGAGTGGGCAGAGACCAAAGATGGGGTGGTGGACTCCTATCCAGAAACCAGTCCCTCGAAGAGGAGTTTGAGCGCGCCAAAGCAGCTGTGGAAGTAAGTATAACTTCAGATGACTCCATAGAAAAACGTGGTGATATACAGTATGCGGTAAGGATGTATTTACTGTTATAATGGCATACCATACCATGCCAAGAAGAAATCTGAAGTATTGTTATCATATGAAAAATGGAATAAACAACATGTCAACTAAATAAATATGTTCATGGCAGAGCACCATGCACTCTATCAGGAAAAACTAAAGGTCATATAGTCCAACCAATCCACCTAGGAAGATGTTTTTTTGGGGGAAATAGTGCAACTTGTCACTTAGACATTAACCTGATCTTGGGGCACCCTGAAACTGTAAGACAATCCCACTTACGTCTATGGATCCCATGTCCAAGCTTAATATTAAGTTTTAATCACTTATAGCCTTCAATCAAGAAATAACAACCTTTGGCTTACTACGCTAAAGGTATTAATAAGTACAGTATCTTGCTCTGACCCTGCTGGACATTGTAAAACACCCACCTGCTATTGTATTACATGTTGTTGCAGTTGCAGTGTACTGGAAGGCCAAAGACAAGTGATTAATGAGTACAAATGACTGAAAGACAACACACTCAAAGGGAATGCAAGACTGAGAGGGTACCCCAAAAGAAACATTCCCGACAGCATTTTCATATTATCACACGAAACACTTCCGAACGCCTGGCTTCAATGCTGAGCTCCAGTTTGCTGCAGTGCAGAGTGAGTTTGTGAGTGACTGGACACTGTTGTTTCCAAGAAGTAACCTTACCTTGAGTGCAAATGGAAGATTCATTGATCACGGCATCCTGCATACTGAGACGCTTAAGCTTCCAATACTCTAAGTCTCCGAGCTGAGCGTTCTGTCTAGGTTCTTATCTGCATACATTTGTTTTAATTAGGAACCTTGTGCAGGGCTTAGTTGTCTGGAAATCCTGCTTCCTGTGGCATGCATGCTTTTTTTCCAATCCATTTCATTTGTGTAATTGCCGGCTGTCCGGAACAAAGAAATAGCACAGGGACTAAAAATGAATAGCTGTTAAGCTCCAGCCGGTGCTGCACATTCAAGCAGGATACAAAGAAATGTGTGGTAAAGGTGCTTTTCCAGCAGAACGCTTCCCAGGGCCAGTGAAAGTGGAACGAGCTGCAAGGGTGGACGGACACTTTTAAAATGCTTACCTCATATTTTAATTCGGTGCACTCCGAAAAAAAGAAATCGCCAGGGGAGAAGAGCTGTGACCACCCAGGCCCCTTTTTCACATGTACAAATGACAATGTGCAAATGAAGCCATGCTGCTCTCATTAGGAGCAGATAGGAGCAACAGCAGGTGAGAATCAGCTTAACATGGTGGTGGGGGGGGGGGGGGGGGGGGAGGAGGAGATGGAGGAGATGGAGGGGAGGCTGCTGCTCTCAATGACAGCGGCATTAGTGGAGGTAAAGGTAATTTTTTCTTTTTTATTTATGTTTAATCTGACCGGGGAACCAGTCGTGTCCTCCACTTAGGTGGTATGCAGGCAATATTGTGAGCCTGTGTTTGATGCATTAACGACCCTGGTTCATTGAGTACAGCGCTCACATGGTGCATACTCAACATAAGAATTACACTGTCATTCAAAAATGCAGCAAAGATATGAAAAGAATGAGGAGATCCTCTCCTGTATGAACACACCTTTCACCTCACAGTTGGTGAAATTGCTCTCTATTATCAGACTGGGTTTTAGCTGATATAAAATGACAGGTAGAGTTTTTCCCACAGCAGGGGCTAATTTTAGCATGTACAGTTTGACAGGTTGTCAATTGCTTTGTTTCTGGATAATCATGAAGTATTCTAATGCCGTGCTCTGTTAAATCGTTTTATTATTTTTCTTAAAGCAGTTTCTGCAAAGAAACATTTTACCGCCATTACCTTTCTGATTACAACTGAAATGGGAAATTCTGCATTAGAAAGGAGCACAATTTTTCACATATTGGCCCTGAGCTGCAGGTATCATGAATTACTCTCTTTCACTGAAACTATAAATATCTGCCTTGAAGACTTAGCCGGTTCTTTTTTTTTTTTTGCTTGAATTTAAGTTCCCTCATTATTAGATGTAATACTACTAATTCCACAAAGTAAGAAATCTCTGAAATACTAAATGGCATCAACTTGGCAAGTCAATTTGGGTGCAGAATATAAAAAAAGTAATCAAGCTGGACATTTTTTATCGATTCAGAATACGTGTGAGTTATATGTGGCATAGAGCACCACGGGTATCATTTCTGCCTTACAGCACCAGGGCTCTCGGATCAATCCTGAACTCGAGTTACTCTCTGTGCTGAGTTTCTGCGCAGGTGTTCCCTATGAACATGTGGGTTTTCCAGTTTCCACCCACCTCTCCAAAACGTGCTAGTAAGTTGATTGCCTTTGTTTAGTGTGTGCAGGATTTGTTTAGGTGTAAAGGATTGCCATCCCTTTCTTGATGCATTCCTGTCTCTCACCTAGTGTTTCCAGGATACTGTAGGCTCTTCATCCACCAAGATGCTAATAAGAATAACGTGACTACTGAATAAATGAATGAATGAATGAAATGAAAACTTATGTACATACCACACATTGTTACGTATTCTTTGATCTTTAGGAATGCAAACAATTCAACATGTTCTAAATAAATGATGCATCATTGAATTTAGTTTTGATAGTTAAATAATTCAAGCAGTTAAATAATTATGTTAATTCTAAGCCATGCCTTTCTCACTGACTTTTTTTTTTCTCATTTCAGTCTGATTCATCTTATTTCTTTTTTTTTTTACTCTAATTATTCAGCTAAATATACTCACTTCTGCAGACATTGACACTTCTAAGAATTTCTCTTTTATGTAAATTAAAAATTGTTGTACAGAAGGTAATCATTTGTCATGTTTTTCACCCCACACAAATTGCTTTATGCTTAAAAAATGAGTTTTAGACAATAAAGCATTCAAGTGCCTCAGCTAGAAAGATATTTTACAGTATGACTATCGAAGTCTAAATGTCAGTGATGCATAATTTTTGGCTGATTAAATTACAGTTTAAACATAGATATTATCCTCAGAGATGTCTAAAAATATAGACCAGGCGTACATTTTTAGCAGTAATTATTAATTCGCTTTAATATGCTTTATAGCTACACATACTGATATAGATTATAAGTGTATATTTTACTTGTGGTTGTTTTTTTGTGTTTTTTTTCTTGCAGCATGCCAAGACGTGATCGTAATAGGTCTTGTGCTAAGGAAACAGTAAATAATTGGAAAGCAGTCTTTCCCCTGTTGGTGTTGGTGCCCTCTTGTCCTCTGCAGTGCCTGGCCTTCAGTTAAGCCCTTTGTCATGGGCAGTAGAGTTGCTGCCAGTGTGTCAGCCATTATTAGGGTCATACAGCTTTATCGCACTGAGTCCAATCTCTAGACGCACCAAAATATCAGAAGAGCTTTTCCAAACTGACTACTGTCTTAACTGACAACTACTGCCCTTTTTTTCTCTTTCTACAAATCCCATACTTGCTTGTTAAGGTCTTGGCCTCACTTCATTACTTACAGCGTGAGTGACAAAACAGCAAGTTAGTTTTTCCACTGGCAGAGCTGTCTTCTAGTTGTTAGGGAGTGATTGGGGTATTTTTATACTGCTTGCTGGGTTCAAGGAGAACTAATAGAGATAAGGAAAAGTGCAGCTACTGATATAAGAAGAAGGATGAGATAAACAACACTTGCATCCATTTTAGACAAAGGCCAACCTTTAAATGCCAGTGAATGAAAAGCTTCTCATCTCAGCCTCTCAGATTTCAGAGTGCTAAGGATCTTCCTAACCTTCCATACCAACCTCCTGAATGATTCAGTCAGAGCTGTAGCTCCAAGCCAGAAGAGATAATGAGCTTTCAACTTTGCCCTTTGACTAGTTGGGCTGTCACTGCTCAGAGATGACAGGGGGTCGTCCAATTATTATAATCGGACCCTTAACAGCGCTGTGCCCATCACGTACCGTAAAAGAGTAATTATCTCTGCAACACAAGGGGCAGTGCTGAACAAAATAACATCGTATCTCATTTGTTATTACTCAAAGAACTACTCACTTGTCTTCACATGGGTGGTCTTTAGACCCAGGAGTGCAGGAGAGAATATTGTTCATGAAGAGTTTGGAAAGTACTTTATGCTCATCAAATGAGTGGAATCAGAAATCATCAGATAGATTTCTTGAATGTTAACACAGCGAATAGCCAAGAATATTGTGTTAAAGCACCTGGTCATTGTTGAAAATTGTTCACGACGTCACAAATACCCTGCGTCCCTCAAATACTAAAACAATGTAAGTGACGTAATTGAACACTATTTGAACCACATGGCGTACATTAGTCGAGTAGTTCACTTTCTGTACTTCGAAGTAATCAGAAATTGAGGCGAAGTTTCAAATGCATGACTTGCCTTCATCAATATTAATGCACAGTGATTCATTATTCAGATTGCTGACTGCAGGGAGTTTGGTTGATCCAGATCCGTGAAGTTCATATTCAACTCTTCTTGGTTCGATTGTTTTTTCAGTCAGACACCGAGTTCTGGGACAAGATGCAGGCTGAGTGGGAAGAACTGGCTCGCCGAAACTGGCTTTCAGAGAACGAACAGACCCAAATTCCCTCCACTGTATCTCCTCATGAAAAGGTTCCCCACATTGAGCAATGCCTTAAGGCCCATCTATTTATTTATTTATTTATTTTTAAAGCAAAGTGATTTAAAATTCATTTTAGTATATCAGGTTATAATGTCTTGGGCATTTTTTTGTTTCAGGGATATTACTTCCACACAGACAATCCCTATAAAGACTGGCCAAATGCATTTGAGGAGGGACTGAGGAAGGCCAGAGAGGGAGAGCTGCCAAACGCTGTTCTTCTCCTGGAGGCGGCCATCTTGCAGGACCCGCAAGACTCAGAGGTAACTATAGATATAATTTAAATAAGTTGGGTTGGTTTAATCAGACTAATTCCTTTAGTACAGTGAAAACATCAGCATACCTATTAGCTGCTTTTTCATCAGGTTTTTTTCTCTTTTTTTTTTATCACTGTGAGCTATTAACTAACCGAGTTGCTTGATGAGAACTCAGTAAGGCAGTGATGAGACAGGCAAAGAGAGCTCCACTTTTGTTAGATCAGTTAATACCTTTCCTCACTCTACATTAAAAATTCTGTCTATCTTGTGTTGTCTAATATTGTATCTTCAAACAGAGTTGGAGGATGCCCTAATGCTGCTAGAATAGATTTAGGCTAATTAGTAACTGACGCTCTTGTATATACCCCAGAGCTATTGGATACATAAAGGCCCCGCATAAGCCAACACTGCTGTTTAATGAGTTTAACAATGACATCATGGCAATTACAAACTTATAACTGCATTAAATGAGCTAAATGAAGTGTTCTAAAAACATTAACATGCTGTTTTTGACAAAACATCATAAATATTGAGATGATCTTATTAGAGACTTACTGTATCTAAGCACATATCTACCATAAACACATATCTAAACTTGTTTCTAATAACTAATAGCTAATCTATAACAATCTTGTAACAGTGCTTGGGTTTTCTGCCCAAGCACAGAGAATGTTCCACTTTGTGGTTTCCTGGTAACATGACAAGATGACAAAATTTGCTGAAAGAAGAATGATTATTTTTGATATATCCGCTGTGCCTCGATATGATTACCAGCTGGATCTAAACTGGAAAAGGGGCAAACACATGCGCATGCATGATGTGCCTGAAGTTCTCTGTTTATTATCACCAAATAGAACATATTTATGCTTTTAGCCACATGCCCTGTGTTACATAATCTTGTACATCAAAATAATGAAAGTCATTAACATGTAAGTCATAATGGGCATTGGTGGCTTAGTGGTAGGTTTCTCACCTGCCATGTGGAAGGTCCAGGTTCAGTTCCCACCGAATGCCCAAACCCCAGCCATTGGATGTAGTGCCGGTTCCAGGCCCGGATAAAATGGGAGGGTTGCGTCAGGGAGGGCATCATGCGTAAAAACCTGTGCCAAGCTTATGTGCGGTTCAGATGGCCCACTTGTGGCGGCCGCTTGCCGGGAGCAGCCAAAAGACCAACAACAATTAAAAGATAAGTCATAGAGACACCCGTGGACAGACCGATGATAAGGAATACGTTAGCATGTTCTGATTAAACCTGAGGATTCCAGCAGACACAAGCTGTTTGTATGTACGGTATATTTGTTTGGCTATGGGGAAATATTATGACATAAGGAATAAGGAAGTAGAGGCATGGGAAAGATTACATTTACGGCATTTGGCAGACGCATTATCCAGATCAACTTGCATTTTTATCTCCTTGTACATCTGAATGGTTGAGAGCTAAGGGCCTTGCTCAAGGGCCCAACTGGGTCAACTGGAACCTAAGACATTCCGAACTGGAAAGTTCACACCATTTCAGAAAAACAAGAAGTGAACCTGTTTCTCTAATGTTGCACAACAGTAACTCTGTAACTGTACAAAACAAATACAATGTAATACAGCATATATTGTATACTATTAAAAGTTCATGGAAAAACATGCAAACTTCACGCACACAGAAAAAAGAGTTATAAGAATAATATTATGTTATGTTGCAAAAACAATAATTCTGTACTTTATGAATATTTGCCAACAAAGGGCTTCTGAATTTGACTCACTCTGCAAAAGCAGAAAAGAATGGACAACATGAGATGGATGTATTTTCCATTAAACACTCGACATAACCACTCAAGATTCTTCAGCTTGGCTAGATATTGTCTTTTTACCTTGAGTTGTGCTGTGGTCTGCAACAATACACTCTCACTGGAGTCAGGGTGATAACCCCGCTGTTCAGCCTTTCATCTCTGTTGTATTTTTCAGGCTTGGCAAGTCCTGGGGACTACACAGGCAGAGAATGAGAATGAGCAGGCAGCTATTGTCTCCCTCCAGAGGTAAGGTGGTGCAAACACACAACTCCCCGGGGTTCGAGTCGGGTTGTTTTTCCTGTTAGGATTGACTGTTTCAAAAACCTGGGGTATAGTGTTCACTTAGAACACAGTTCATTCAAAAGTACACTTGCAGCTTTCAAGAGTTTCAAGAAAAAAGACTTCAAAGGTTTTAAACAACTGAACAGCTGGTGTTCACAAACAACACAACCATTTCTTCAAAACACACAACCATTTCTTCAAAAACACACAAAAGCGATTTCTTCAAAAACACAAAGGCAGACATGAAATTATGGGAAGAAAATAGTGTGAAGGAAAGTGAAAAAAAATGAAGTTGCATACAATTGATCAGGACTAGAAAATTATCTTTTGATTACAGCGGTGGCGGTTTTAGGCATGGGCGAGCTGGGCAGCCGCCCATATATATATCTGACTTTGGCGCGGTGACGCCCCTGTGCATGTTTGCTGAAAAAGGTGCCGTGCACTTAAGCTGTGAGAAGTGGAAAGGGGAGCGGAGAGGAGGGGGCGCGGGGGAAAGTTCACCTCTCCCAAAAGGAGGGGAAATCCATCCAGTGGCGGGCTAAACACCTTGACTTTCTTCCAAATAGCGGCGCACATTTCATTTACAATATTATAAACACAGAGCTATAATTTGTTTAATTTGTTTTTTTCAAAATTATGTGAAATAGCTAATAAAAATGGCAATAAAACGAATAAATGATTATGTGGAGGTGAATTGGTTTAGTCCAGACTTCTAGTTGTGATTGACAGTGGGGGGGAAGAAGAGGAGAAACGAGCAAAAGATTAAGGAATGCAACAACGTTCTCTCTGTATGATTACTGTATCGTGTCAATGAAGTTCAAATGATGATTAGTGTTATAACGTTAGGTTTGTTAGCCGTCTTGCTAGCCTAGCTTTGCAGATGAGGAGATGGCAGAGTAATGCAATACACTAGGCACCACACTGCACTTTGAGGGGCACTCTGATTTGTCTGGTCTCGCCCAGGGGGTAAATCAGTGTAGAACCGCCACTGGGTTACAGATAATAATGTAGTTAAATCCATGCTTTAAAGGCTTTGTCGCACCTTAACTCAATCAAACATTTAGCAAACAAATTTGCATTATTATGTACTGTAAGTATCTAAAGAATTATTTCTTGGCTGGTTCCTCTCCTGATATCAGAAGAGAACTATAATAAATAGCTGATCTTATTAAATTTGCATTTTATAAACAGCAAGGCCTCGGGGAGGTTACGTTTATTGCAGACTAAGGGGCTATAACCTTCCACAAGCTTCATCTGAGCTGCAAGCTTTGAAAACTCATCTGATTTTGTTAATCACCAGCAGAGGTGGGTAACGAGTTACATTTACTCCGTTACATATCTTTTTTGGGGGAGAAAAGTACTTATATGGGTAGTTTTACCGCACCTTTTTTTTTTTACTTTGACTTGAGTAGATTTGTGAAGAAGAAACGCTCCTCTTACTCCGCCACATACGGCTCCACTCGACTCGTTACTTTTCTAATCATTTATTCGACACTTTAGATATTCTTTCTGTTTGCCAGAGAAATGCAGCCGGTGGATCTACCACGTGACTGTTTCACCAATCAGACGTAACAACAATAATCACATGACTCCGTTTGACCAATCAGCCGCATTAACAATGACCGCATGGAGAGGGATGTATTCAGCAGTGTTAAACCGTGAAGCGAACATGTTGCAGTTAGTTTAGCTGTTTTATTTAATGTTGCAATATTAACATATATAATTAGCAAATAAACTAGAGGCTAACAAATATATAATTTTCTTACATCTGTTCTGCTGGACAGAGTTTATGGTTAAGTTAGACCTCTTGTACACATGTTCTAATGTTATTTTCTATCTGCTGAGTCATTTGCAGAGCAACTGGATATACAGCATATCTTACACAGGAAATAGTCTCCACTGTTCAAACCTACAGTAGGGATTTATTTCAAAAGCTTTATATTGTGAAAAAAGGGAAATTTGTGTTTCTTATTCCTTAAGGAGCTATTTTGTAAAGATATTTAGTTTTATTCATTTATTTTTTTAATTTATTACATTTATTTTATTATTTGGAAAAGTCGCAATTTGTACATTATTTTATCTGACTGCGTACATAATTTCTAAAAAATAAAAAATAAAAAATTCGGACATTATGATGAAACCTTATTATCTTTTCACCGGATTCTTTTTCCCTCCTTTACTTGAGTAATATTCAGTATGACTACTTTTTACTTCTACTTGAGTAATATTATTTTGAAGTACAGCTAAATTTACTTGAGTAAATTTTTTGCCTACTCTACCCACCTCTGATCACCAGTCACACTTACAAAGCTCAACATTCACCTGCACCGTCAATTTCATTCAGTTCAACTTGAATGAACTGCTTTTAACAGTGGACATTGTCACAAAGCAGCTTTACACTAATAAATGTTCAGTTATGAAATAATCATTGTCACATTATACATTTAAAGCTAGAATATACGCTGTAGTATAGTATAAGACCATGTAATGTTGTAATTAAATTTACTGGGAAGGAATACAGCTCTGGAAAAAAAATAAGAGACCACTGCAAAATAATCAGTTTCTTATGTTGTTTTTTTCTGACAGGTTCATATATTTATGAGATGAACAGTTTTGTTAAAAATTTTTGTGAACTGTTGACGATTTGGTGGAATAGCCCCAATTTGCAATTACAGCTTTCATGCGTTTTGGCATGCTCTTCACCAGTTTTTCACATTGCTGTTGGGCAACTTTATAACACTCTTTTTATAAAAAAGCAAACAGCTCAGCTTTTACTTGATAGTTTGTGACAATCCACCTTCCTGTTGATGATATTCCAGAGGTTTTCTGGAGTAAATTCCTTTTTTTTCCATTTTATATAGAATATACATATTTTTTTACATATAAAAAAGACTAATTTGCTCACAGAGTTTGAAGGAAAAGGCTTGCTAATGTGCAGGACATTGGATGATATAACGGCATAAGAATCCGTCTCTGTTGCACTACTCGAAAGCTTGTGCACTCGGCACAGAATTGGTTACATCCAAGGCTGAACAGTCATGACTGAGCAAACTGAAAAATAGCCAATTCAGGTCACTGGCTGATCAACCGATGCATCTCGATTATAAATGTATTCAATAATTTAAAAAAATTGATTTTGGGGTCAGTGTGGTGATACACGAATCAGCACACAAAAAAATTATAATTCATAATTGAATCGATTTTTTGGGTCGAGGGTTCGACTCCTGCCTTGGGTCTCTGTGCGTGGAGTTTGCATGTTCTCCCTGTGCTTGGTGGGTTTCCTCTGTACAGTCCAAAGACAGGCAGATTAGGCTAAATGGGGTTTTTCAGTTGCCCGTAGTGTTAGTGTGTGTGTGTGTGTGTGTGTGTGTGTGTGTGTGTGTGTGTGTGTGTGTCTGTGCCCCGCAATGTACCCCAGGATAGGCTCCACGCCTCCTGCAACCCTGTATAGGATGAGTGAAGTTGGGAATGAGTGAGTGAATGTTATCCAGCTCATTTCATCAATTGGCTTCCTGCTACCTCACTCCCAACTGAAATCCTGTTGAAATAATTAGAGATGTGTCATTTGTGAATGAGCTGGCTCTTTTAAAATGCTGGTTTGTATAAATTCATCAGTGATCTGTATTCAACTATTGAACTAATGATTAAATCATTTGTCACATGTATCTTAGAGCAGTGAATTAATTTTGTAGTATTGGAAGCTGGGGTCAGAGCACAGTTTCAGCCAGGATACAGCACCATTGGAGCAGATTGGGTTTCCACCCCAGTCCAAACACATGCAATTTAGATATATACTTTCCTTTAGTGTGATTGCCTGGGTGTTTGTATCCTGTGATGTGTGGCCACGACACCCTGCTCATTTTTGCAGTTTTACATTTATTCAAAATATTTTAGAACAAAACCAAAACCATTTTATTCTTTATTTCAAAACATACATAAAGTTAACCATTTAACCCAAAGAGCTGGTTCAGCAAGGTTCCCCTTAAAATGATCACTCAGATTCAATAAATTTTATTCCCATCACATAAATGAATGGTAAGTCTCAGAACCAATGTGCGTCGTTTCATTTGCATGAGCTTCAACTTTTATTTTTTAAAAGTCCCTGATTTCACCTTCAGAAACAAAATGAGAGCAATCTGTTTGGTGAACTACAGAGATTAACTATTAATCTAATTGGCATTTTCAAATTGCCGATGTGTGTGTCTGTGTGTGTGTGTACTTGTGCCCTGCGATGGACTGGCACCCTCTCCAGGGTTTACCCGTCTAGTGAGTCCTCCGGGATAGGCCTGTACAGGATAAGCGCTATAGGGAATAAATGAGTGACTGAGTTTAAGCTGTAATAAGTTTTTTCAGTTATAATTAAGCGGGATGGTATTGGATTTTGCAATAATCAACAACAATATAAATGAAATTAAAAGAGGAAAACGTAATGTCAGTGTAAATGTAAGCCTTTGCCAGTATACTGTTTATTATCTCTAATAATAACCAACAGTATGCTGCCAGTCTTATTTATTTATTCTATTTCTTGATAATAATCATTTATAATAAAGAAGTTTTTATTTTAAACTTATAAACTACTTTTTGTACAAGTCCAACCCCACGAGACGGTGCAGGTAGTCACCTGTAAATTAAAAAGGAACCATCTGCTACTCATTATGCTGCTTGTGAGCTAATTAGTGTCCATCAAAGCTGCAGACCATTTGATTCAGTCCTGAAAACTGTGTGTGTGTGTGTGTGTGTGTGTGTGTGTGTGTGTTTGTCTTTGATATGTACATACACATGTACGCAGGTGTTTGGAGCTCCACCCGAACAACCTCCAGGCCCTCATGGCATTGGCAGTGAGCCTGACAAACACGGGCATGAAGCACGAAGCATGTGAGGCACTACTGGGCTGGTTGAGGCATAACCCGAAGTATAAACACCTCTTGAAGAACCGCAATAACCTGCAGGGCTCGCCAAACACACGCCGCGTCTCGTACTCTGGACCCATGGCAAGGTGAGGACACGATAAATAAGGTTTGCGAAAAATGTTTTTATGATGCATTTTAACTTGCTCTGAATTTTGAATGAAGAATCATTGTCAACACATTTAAAATGTTCTCAGTTCCAAATAGATGCCCCATGTATAAATTCATGGAAATTCATGCATTCCCTGACTAAGCTGGTTGGAAAAGTGCACCAAGCTTCATCAGGAATACTTCAAAGTATCTACGGTACCGTGCAAAAATCTTGAGCCTCCCCTTTATTTATTCATATTTTGCTTCCAAAGACCCAGACGTTCTTGTATTTTTAATATAGTCTTGAGGAATAGTTCTCTAGGCGTCCTGAAGGACTTTTTGTCTCTCATTTTTGGCAAGTTTTTGTCTCTCATTTTCAGTCCATTCCCTGTACATGCAGGGACATTTCTTTCATTTAATCTAAATGAGTTATTTAACTTAATATGGAAAAATGAGGGGTGGCACAAGATATTTGCGCAGTACTGTATATAATATAAGATAGTTCGGAGTTCTTAAAACACAATCTGAATCTTATCAGAATACCTTTATTACCTTAATTAGAGAGAAATTAATTTGAACAGAATTCATAAAACAAATCCCAAAAGTTTCATAATTTGTACACATACAAATGTACCATCATGAGAACCCACAAAGGCATAAAAGGTATCCACTTACACGACTATCATTTTTATTGTTGACACTTTGGATAAAGATAATATATTCGTTATCTTAAGACAAATGTTACAACTGAATTGATCAGAAGTTAAAAATTATGTCCTGATTCAATGGAATGTTCATTGATGACTCACTTGCACTCTTGTTTCATATCTTTGCAGGTTCGAAATGCTCTGTGTACAGTAGTTGTATAATAAAACCCAGATTTATTGAAGGTGTAGAAGCTCAGTAATTTTAGTCTCTGATCTGAACCTGTCTTACCACATCTCTTTCTTTCAATCGTTTCAGCTCTCTGCTGCTTGACGTGAAAGAGCTGTTTTTGGAAGCAGCCCAGCAGAACCCAGAGATCATTGACCCGGATTTGCAGACGGGCCTAGGTGTGCTTTATAACCTGAGCTCTGAGTTCAACAAGGCTGTAGACGCCTTCAACGCTGCACTGTCTGTCCGACCAGAGGTACTCATTCTGCCGACACCATGCCGTATATTCATGCAGTATCACACAGCACTGATGGCCTACTGTATAAACCTACCATTCACTTTATTAGGAATACCTGTATAATTTATACAGTTATCCTAACTGCAATCGTGTGCCAGAAGCACAATGTATACGATCATGCAGATGCAGGTCAGGAGCTTCAGTTAATGTTCACGGCATGCATTTGGACAGGGAAAAATATAATAGTGGCATGATGGGTGTTGGAACCACTGGTTAGATTATTTCAGAAACTGATGATTTCCAGGGTATTTAACAAATACTATTAATAGTGTTCCTATTAAAGTGGACAGTGAGAGAGAACAGAGAATGATATAGAGTAAAGAAAAGAGTAAAGTAAGATATGCTCTTTCACATAAGGGCTTATTTTTTAAATTGACTCCATAGCAAGGGTCAGTGCTCAGGCAGACAGGATCAATATCAACAAATCCTTAATCAATATCCAAAACAACAACAAAAAGGTGTGGAATAAGAAATCAGTAAGACAAGTGAACAAGGACCACAGACATAGGACCCAGATGACCTATGAGTATACGAGGGATTCAACATCCTACATAGTGTACTAGCTTTCCATTTGTGGTTCCATTTAGCGTTCAACCCCAAAATGGTTAGTTAGCTGTTAGTTAGAAAGCAGGAAATGAGTCAGTATGAGTGTGGTTGGTCTTGCTTTCCTGGGAAGGTCTTCATGAAAGCCAGTTTCATCACGGTGCTTGACGAATTTTGCAAATGAACTTGACAACACTGTTCTTGCAAGAACTATTCCAGAACTGCTGAACTTTGTGTCTTAACATAACAACTGAGTGTTGGTGTTACTTAATTACATAATGCCATCTATGTTATTTCATAATAAAAACAAAATAAATGCTGTATTTTTATAGAAAATCTATTCAAACTTTTGATTGGGATTGTATTAGTACAGTGTCTAAGGTAATCATGTAGTGATAATAAATTGAACTTCTGCAAATGAAGGTCCTTTTACCTTCTTCATCCATTTTAATTTACATTTTCATTTAGGCATGTGGCAGACGCTCTTTTCCAGAGCGATTTACAAAAGTGCTTTGAAGTTTCCATCATTGAATAGATCATTACACAGTTGTTTCTCTTTTGAAGTCCAACACAACAACTGAAAATAATTAGAAGAACAGAAGCGATCAGTTTCTAGATTACATTTTTATGTCTGTGATAAATCACCATGTAATCTAATAGGTCATCAGGTAATCCTTCTGTTTTTGTATTTGTTTTTTCTCCAGAACACCCCTCAAATGTATTTATCAATGAAAATACATACAGTAATAGCCTAATGTCAGTTAACGGTGCTTCTGCCGTGTACCTTGTGACTGATGTCCTGGTAGTCACACGACTACAGATTAAATACAGTACACATTACAGTCGTTCCTGTATTCATGGTTTTTGAATCACTACACACTCCACAAAATATAATAAGTAGCCCAATCTGGCAACCCAGTCATGAACTTGTGTCTACTTCGCTACTCCTTCCAAGGTAAAATTCTTCACATTATTCGTTCTGCATGGTGCAGAGCAATACCCACCATATGTTTTTTTTGTGTGTGTGCTTGTTGCAGATGTTGATTGTACGTCTAAGAAGGTGAACAAATCAACATCAGCTTATAGTTGACAAATAATTACATATTTAAAGAGGACATTATGATGTATGATGTTGTGCATAAGGACTTAATGCAGATAAATGTTCGTTAAACTCCTCATGTAGATTATCTTTTTCTTTCACTATTTTGTTGATATATGTATCATTTTTTAATAGTTTTTTTTTTTGTTTTATAAATTTTATTTTAAAAATAGTATATATTTTGTAATGTGATTTTTTATATTTTTTATTTTTACTTTGTCTGCCAAAAAAGTTCATTTTATATATATATATATATATATATATATATATATATATATATATATATATATATATAATTATTTTATTTTTTTACTCCTCACTGTGGCCAAATGTTTTGAGAATGACACGTATATTAATTTTCACAGGGTCCGCTTCAGGGTTTTTAAATATTTTTATCAGATGATACTAGGATATACCAAAGTTTAATTACAAGCATTTCATAAGTATCAAAGGCTTTTAAAGTGTCAGTATTCGCAGTGTTGACTCTGATGGAAGCCCATTCTTGCACAAGCATCAGTGCTTGTCAGAGGTTTGTCAGAATTTGTATGGTTTTGTTTTTCCACCTGCATCAAGTTTCCAATGGGGAGTTTCCTGGGCATGGACCCAAAATTTTCATGTTTTGTTCCCAGAGCCACTTGGTGCCTTTTGCCGCATGGCAAGGTGCTCCATTATGCTGCAAAAGGCATTGTTCTTCACCAAACTGTTATTGGATGGCTGGACACAGTTGCTCTCGTAGGATGTTTTTGTACCGTTCTTTATTCATGGCTGTGTTCTTAAGCAAAATTTTGTCCACTCCCTTACCCTAGAAGCAACCCCACACATGAATGGTCTCAGGATGCTTTACTGTTGGCATGACACAGGACTGATGGTAGTGCTCACCTTTTCTTCTCCAGATGAGCTTTTTTCAATATGCCCCCAAACAATCAGAAAGGAGATTCATCAGGGAAAATGACTTTACCCCAGTCCTCAGCAGTCCAATCCGTGTACCTCTTGCAGAATATTAGTCTGTTCCTGAGGTTTTTCCTAGAGAGGAGTGGCTTCTTTGCTGCCCTTGTCACCAGGCCATCCTCCAGACGTCTTCACTTTACTGTGCGTGCAGTTGCACTCATACCTGCCTGCAAGCTTTGCACTGGGCGTTCCCCAATCGCACAGTTAAATCAACTTTAGGACATGGTCCTGGCAATTACTGGACTCTGAAGCCTTCTTCATAACAATTAAACCTCTCTCCTTGATGTTCTTGATGATCCGATTAAAATCCGATTTTACATGCAATCTTACTAGCAACAATATCCTTGCCTGCAAATCCTCTTTTTGTGCAAATGATCAATGATGACTGCACATGTCTCCTTGCAGATAACCATGGATAACAGAGGAAGAACAATGATTTCAAGTACCCCCCTCCTTTTAAAGCTTCCAGTCTGTTATTCTAACTCAGTCAGCATGACAGAATCAAACAAGCTCAAAGACGCTAACAAGGTCCTTTTTTTGGCAGGGCTGAAATGCAGTGGAATTTTTTGTGTGTGTGTGTGTGTGGGAGGGGTAGGATCATTATGATCTGAAATGAAGCTTAATACTGTACCACCACTATTATGGGGAATGTGTATTAAGCTCTATTCAGTCTCCATACATAGACCACATTTACACACAATCAAAAATCCTCCCCATTTATTTGACATAGTAACGTGTACCCACCTGCTAGGGGACTCAGTTCTTAAATACAATGAAACATAATGTCTTTTGTAATAATGCCACCAGCGGGTGTCCCTTGGGAATTAAGCTTCCCAGACACACACCATGACAACAGAATAGCCTTCTTTGTAAAAATGGCAGGATGAACTAGTGAACAGACAAAACCAGACCTCAAGAAGATAACCAGTGTCAGCTCTCATTTTAATGATGTAAAACTTTAAGACTGGCAAGTTTTACTGCTTAAGACAGATGTGCGAGCGGTGTTGACATAAATCTGGGACTTTTGATTTTGAACATCACAGTTATGAGTGTAAAACTACGCCAAGGACTGCCTGAAACTGAAACTCTGAAACTCTGGCCTCACAGGAACTCCTTTATCGGCTCAAACATGTGGAAATGCCTTGGAGCAAGGTCTTTACAGGGAATGTGGCAATAACTCCCAGTCGAGTTCCGAGAAATGTGCAAGTGGTGCACTATGCCGTATGAAGAACAGAACACCTTGGATGATCAAATCGGCTGTTTTTTTTCTCCACTTGCAGAATGTTCACAGGAACGATGGCAGTGGGCTCCAAGCCATCTCACCCAGGATCATCATTCATAGACGTATTCGACGTATAAACGTCTTTAAAACGTTTGCACCATGGAAATGTTTTACTGCGTCTAAGAGTTCTACACCGTGCTGTGCTTGATGTCTTGTAGGAAATGTCCGTCGGTATTACGCATCATTCACAAGAAATTTCATTTTGACTTGAACACCCCTCATAGCTACAGTATATGATGTACACAACTGGAAAGATTAAAGCTCAGTAATGATATCAATACTGTAACTGCAATATCATAGCAGGAAATAATAAATCTACTAGATAAAATTTTTTATTATAGTTCCATAACCATAAATCAGGAAGCCATTTGCCATTGCGCGTAGACTGACTAGTGGAGATGTAATAAATGCCCAGCTCCAAAAGCGACATCACTTTAAATCAGTTCTAGCATCGAAAGCACAGAAGGCAGATGGATTTCTCTTTAAAATGTATAATGTAATACACTTCAGTGATTTCACACTCTTACAGTTCCTTATGAAACGTTCTACAAACAAGGGCCCTGGAAACTAAAGTGGGATGGTCTTACATTAATAACATAAAGTTTTATCAATTTCCCAGTTAATGCACTAGACTCATCAGCTTCAAAGAATAATCTGAACTTAAGACTGCTGCTGTAATAATAAAGACTGTGCTACACTTAATCATATTTGCGAAATACTCATGATGAGTATCGTTTTAGTTCTACAGTACCTATATAGCATAATGATTTATTTATAATCCCACTATCTGGAGTCACCTACTGTAGAAGTGGTTCTCTTCAATGTTTCTTGCTCATGTTGTCTCAGGGAGTTTGCCATTGTCACCTCTGACTTGTTTATTACGGCTCTCAATCCACATCTGGATTCATGCTGTGTGAAACGACTAACATTAAGAGCTCTATAAAATGCAATTGGATTGAACTCCATGTGTTACATTTATAAGGTTGAGGAAAAGTTTAAGTGTGAATGTGTGCCTGTGAGTCACAATGTACTGTACAGTACATTACATTTTTATGTATAGAAGTTAAAGCTGGGAAAAGCCCAAGTGCTTAAAATTGTATATAGAAGTGGAGTAAGCAAATAAATAATAACTATTCCTTCACACCACTAACAGGACTACTTGCTGTGGAATCGTCTTGGGGCGACTCTAGCTAACGGAGACCGCAGCGAGGAGGCAGTGGAAGCTTACACCCGTGCTCTGGAGCTCCAGCCTGGCTTCATTCGCTCTCGCTATAACCTGGGCATCAGCTGCATCAACCTGGGTGCACACAGGTCTGGGAGTTTTCTGATGATCATATCCTCTTCTACGTTCTTATCTTTGAAATCAGTGTCACCTGACAACACGAGGGCATCCCGCTCATCCAAATTTGGATTTCATTTTATGCTTAAACTGTAGGATTTTTAACATATAACATGCAAAGGTATACAATATTCTTTTCAAACCTAAAAAGATTTTTTTTTTACAGCAAAATAAAACCGTAAAAAATATTGGCATCCATCTGCATAATACTTGATGCAGCCTTTCCTGAAAAAACAATAACAACATTATGCCTCTTCCTGTAATATCTAACGAGGTTTGAGAACACTCATAGATAAATCTTGGACCACTTTTTCCATACTCATTGTAGTAAGTGTAGCGCTTTCATCTTGTATAAAGATCCATCCACAGTCAAGTTGTAGCCTCTTGTCTGAGGCATCCAGGGTTTTTATAGTATTAAAAAAGAGTATCATATGCTGAAGTCTTAGCAATTCATCTGTTGTTATAGGGAAGCCGCCAGCAACTTCCTGACAGCACTTTGCCTGCAGAGGAAGAGCAGGAGTCGGCAGCTCTCGCACCAAGTCATGTCTGGGAACATCTGGGCAGCATTGAGGATAGCACTTTCAATGATGGACCAGCCCGAGCTCTTCCAGGCGGCGAACATCGGGGACCTGGACTTACTCATGAGGGCCTTCAACTTGGACATGTGAACTGACAAATGTGTTTGACTGAGTATAAGCCAAGAACCCAAAGTCCTTCGAATGGAGGAAGCAGCAAACAGTTTTATCGAGGTTTTTTTTTTTGTGTGTGTTTTTTTGTTTTGTTTTCCTCCGCAGAGCACCTTTACATTCCTGAGAACTGCACGGCAGTATATGATTTCAGAGAAGAGCACAACGCCTGGAAGATTGTATAAAGATGCCTTAGAGAAAATACTAGTTAGTGATGTCTTGCTGGGTGGAGAAGGGATATGCTGGGAAACTAAAAAAACTAAGGAAAAAGAAGGATGTAACTGAAAAACGTTACGTTCGGAAACAGAAGCAGAACTGGATTTTCAGATAGATCAAAGCAATAGTTTAAAAATATTCAGTGATATAACCGACAGGTCTTTTTTTTAAACCGATGTAGAGCTCTGTTTTTTGCTGTAACGTTGCTGCAAACCAGACTGTAACGCCTTATTTAAAAATGCATGACAGACATTTAGAAATTTCAGACTTTATGGGGATGACAGCAAATGACAATGGATTATTGTTTACAAAGAAGCAAGAAGGCTTTTTTTTTCTCTTTCTTTTCAAACCACACTCAAAGCTCTCTATATCAATGAATGCCATATATGACTCTCTTACAAACAACCCACAGAATATGCAGGTGACTGTCATCAACAGTTCCGCTTGACATGAAGTTATGCATTATTGCATTGTCTGAAAGCTCATTCAAGACTTTTGTTGCATGTGATGTGAAATGTGTGAAAGTGTCAAAAAAAATGATGAATGTTGCTTGAGATCATGGTTTAATTTATTGCTTGTAAAGACGGAAGTAGATTTCGTAAAGAATGAGCGTTATCACTTTTTTTTTTTTTTTCAGTTTACAGAGGAAACGCCATCCTCGGAAAACATGACAGCTAGTTAAAAATGCACTTTTTTCCTCAATATATCTAGCTACAGTACAACTAGTCCACATACACAGGACGACAGAAAACAGCATGACTGAAACATGAGAGAGGTTGCATTTCTATCTTTACAAGGCACAGATTTTTCTGCCCGAAACATTTAGCATGAGTGACCAAATCTATTCATATTGATTATCGTTTTTACATTAAGTAGTTTAAATCCTGTTTATTTAAATGACTATAGCATTTTCTCTGACAGGACTGTGCTTTCTAGCTGATTGCTTCCTACTGTAAATTATCTAACTGATATATTGGTAGAGCCCGAGGAATGTCTCCCCCATTTAAATTTTTTTTTAGAACTGTGTACAATCTCAGGTGAGATGATCTAGATGACCTTATACACTAGAACTCCTTATTTATGAGGACTGCATGCTGAATGCACTTATTTTTGAATGCGGTAGCTTTATTTATATGCATGAAATTGTCATGCCTCTTTTATTCTGGCCTTCATTTCTACTGTATGACATACACATAATCCTGGTTTTTGCATTTCAGTATACACAGTATATATTGACCTTTATGTACATTTAACTTAAAGCAGGTTATATATTAGTTACCAGTTTTGCAATGCAATTAGTAATTTAGATACTACTACATACTATTCTCATAAAAGAGACCAGATTTATTGGAGCCTGTGGCGCATGCAAAACATAGCAGTACAATCAGCGATCTGGCACGAATTCGTCCTTATTACAATAATACTGAAACTATACACAGTACATGCTGCATCAACTAATAATACTGTATGGTACAGGCTTCATTAAGTCTGGTGCAACATATTTAAACGTAACGGAATATATGAAATATCGAACAAACATGAAAATGATCTTTTAAAATAAAATAAAATCAAATTATAATAAACATTGTGTACTTGTCCTGTTTTATAATCTATGCTGTTTTACTCGCTCTCACTCACTCATTCGATCCATCACTTATCCTGTACAGGGTGGCGGGGGGGCCTGTATCTCAGGGGTACACCCTGGACGGGGTGCCAATTTATCACAGGGCACACACACTCACACGCTACAAATTTGGAAACGCCTAATCTGCATGTCTTGGGAGGAAACCTGAGTAACCAGAAGAAATTAACTTGAGGATTCGAACCCCTGACCCTGGAGGAGTGATGCCACAGTGCTAACCACTACATCACGTTGCCGTCAGCTGTTTTATATGAATCATTCATAATTCATGCATTTCAAAGCAGTTGTAGTTTTTTTTGTGTGTGTTTGTGTGTCAGGTGTTGCGTACATATGCTTTTGTCTCCTGAAAAATGAAAAGAAATCAACACTCCTGTGATTTGGTTTATTTAATAGTCAAGTCAAGAGGGCTATTGGACAGACTGTTCTCTTGTAAGCAATATTTTGATAGGAAGATCCATTACAAAAGAACGTAGTGTAAATTTGCATAACCATAGGGTATGGCACACTCATTTGCATTTGCAAAAAGAAAAGAAAAGAAATAAATAAAATAAAAACTTTGTACCATTTAACATTCAGTTCCTTGAAAAACATGAAGAAACAGATGAATTACATAAGATCTACTATACATTTCAAAATATTAAATGGCTAACATACATTTTGGATTGTAGTGCACAAGCTGATAATATGAAGGCCCTGCTTAAGAAGGAGGTGTTTAAAGCGTCATTTTTACACTCCGAGAAGAAGAAAGAAGAAAAAAAAAAAGGCAGATTGGGAAGAGGGGAGACGTGCAGCACATGGCTTGTGCTTTAATTCTTATGATCCAGTTAGAGAGAGAAGAGAGAAAGCAAGAGCTATGTTCAAACAGATCAAGTCAAGAAATATTGGTTTATTCGGCAGAAATGTCCCAGGAAAAAAAATGGTGTAAAAAGAGTGAGAGATTTGGTATTATTGAGCACCATAGAGAATATACATTCGACAAAAAAAAAAAAAATCCACGTTTGATGCAAGACGCTGCATATGATGTTAAAAAGTTGAATCCATTTGTCTTAGTGTATATTGCTGGATACAAATGGTGTATTAATGTATTTCGAAAAAAAAAAAAAAAAAGAGATGAAAGAACACTGTGGTGAATTTGACGAGGCAATGAGTATAAAGCACTTAGCTATTGCACAGAACAAATCATTGGTACTGTACGTCTTTCCTGTCTTGTAACACTGACGAAGTTGTAAACCTAGATAATCGTGTAATTATTGTTGTTCTGTTGTGCTGAAGCTTTACAAGATAGATTATAAAATTGCTTGGTTTTTTTTCCCAAAAAGATCAAGAATATATAAAGATACTGTAACAGTGCATATATAAGTCCTACAAAAACAGATTTTCTTCCGTACACGGATACTTTGAACTTGACCTTCTTTTCACCTTGCCTAATACTTTAACAGTTTGTGAGCATTTGTGCATAATATTACGTTACCTTAATTTCACTTATCTTTGTGAAGTTCGGTGAAAATCGACATGTTTTTTTTTTTAAACACAGTAAGGTTTTCCAGTGCTCAGCCGAAATGTAACTAAGAGAACATGAACTGAACGTGGTATAAATCGGGGCTGGCAGTTCGCGATGCTTCCACAATCAGGAAGAATCCTGTTTATATCTTCAAAAAGAAGTTACCGCTTGAAAAATACTGGCAGAGTAGCTCAAGGCAATGAAAGGAGAAACAACGTTGTGTGTGTATGTGTGTGTATGTGTCTGCATATGTATGTACTGTATATATACACTGTGAGTACTGTGCAAACATCTTGAGCCATCTTTCATTTCTACATATTAAATTAAATGATGTAGATTAAATAGAGAAATTGGAAATTATTTAAAGGGTTAATACACAATTTAGAAATAGTTTTTTCCATCTCAGCAAGAACCTCATTTCCCCTCGTGTCCGTCCCAACCACTCAGCATTCAGCATCACCAGCCTGATCACAGCATCATTTGCCATTTGCACCCGTTTCTCACTGGTTCATGTCTCAATTTTTTTTTATGCTTGAATGATTCATAGGTCACTGTGTGGCTTAACAAACAAACAAACAAAAAAAAAAACAGGGTTCTGAAACTGGTCAGGAGTCTGGACTGAAAATGAGAGCCAAATAAGTCCTTCATGTCAATGAAAGCCTTTCATAAAGGCTAGAGAATTATTTCTCAAGATTATTAACAAAAAAAGAAAGAAAGAAAAGTGTATTTCTTTTTTTTTTTTTTTTTAGTAAATTATGAAGAAATGAGGGGTGCCTAAAGACATTTGCACAGCACTGTAATTTCTACACACACGCACACACACACACACACACACACACACACACACACACATGTAGATAAGAACATTATTCTGCATATTTAAATGGCACACAATGCTCTGTATCTCCAGTACAGAATACACTCTCGCAAACCAACAATGAACAAATGAACAGCTGATTGAACACATTCATTCCCTCCATGGGACTGGGCCTGTTCTGGGTGAACCTTTTCTTCACAGGTCTTTGCAAGTTTTGAGGCGAATTCCCGCATTTTCTACAGCATGAACACCTCCAGGTTTCCTGCAGTGGCAGAAATCTCCTCCTCCTCCTCCTCCTCCTCTTCCTCCTCCTCCTCCTCTTCCTCTTCTCCTGTGCCTTGCAGGAAGTGCAGCTCTACGCTCTAAGGTCCAGATCTAGCAGCTGGGCAGGCGCCGGTAAAAGTAAATGTAACCCAAGTCTTTTGGAGGCCTTTCTGACAAACAGACTCTATGATCATTGTACATGACCCATCTAAAGAAGTAGAAGAAAAAAAAACAACAAAAGACAACGTGGTGATTTCTTGAGCCACAAAAAAATATTGAAATATTTTGAATTTTGCTACAAAGAACCTTACCTTCCTTCCTTTTTGATATGACATATGTAATGACCAGACATCGTGGATGTTCCCATGTGACTTATGAAGGCAAAAAGTTCATATCCTACAGTAAAAAAACAGCATATTATCATTTAGAAAAAATAAATAATACTGCTTCATAAGCTTTAGATTGTCACACACTGCTGGCTGGCTGCCCTACTTTCCAGGAAAAATTAGAGTCAGAGCACATTATCCTATTCGAACTAAACTGGCTGGCAGGATCTGTACTGACTACAGAGTCGTTAAATCCCAGCATATGATCTGCTGAAACAGTACAGTATAAGCCACTCAGCCCTCTCATCATAATGATCCACCAAAACTTAACCTGTGAACCTCTTATATATTTCCCCTAAAATCTGAAACAGTGTTTCCTTGTAAATTCCCCACATAGATGCTGTTTGGAAACTCACGTCCAGTGCCGTCTCTCACACGCGGACTAGACATTTCCTGCTCTGGAGACAGCGTGGAGTCACTGTTTGTGATGGCATTCGAGAAACTGGTATCATTGGGCTCTGTGTCGACCATGTCGGACATGGCCTCGCTCTCCTCCTCACTCTCCGGGTGAGTAAAGATCCAATCTAACGCCCGCTCTAGGTTATTATTCTGCAAACACACAAACATGATTTACAGATACAGAAATTCTCATAACTAATTGCTTAACTAACACCTACTGTACTAATGCATACATCAATACACATTCAAATCATTTGAGATGATAATTAATTTGTAAACATATCCTCATTCAAAAATAGATAGATAGATAGATAGATAGATAGATAGATAGATAGATAGATAGATAGATAGATAGATAGATAGATAGATAGATAGATAGATAGATAGATAGATAGATAGATAGATAGATAGATAGATAGATAGATAGATAGATAGATGAATAGATAGATAGATGAATAGATAGACAGATAGATAGATAGATAGATAGATAGATAGATAGATAGATAGATAGATAGATAGATGAATAGATAGATAGATAGATAGATAGATAGATAGATAGATAGATAGATAGATAGATAGATAGATAGATAGATAGATAGATAGATAGATAGATAGATAGATTTCACTTTGAACAGGGCCAGACAACTAACAATTAAATTCCCTATTTAAATCACTGTGTCGCTACACAGTCACAAGCCTCATTACGACACAATCCGTGATCTGAAATGATTGTATGTGTCTGAGAGGCTTTTTTCTTCTGACCCAGTTTTAACATTTCCTCTTGGTGCTTGGCTATTACAGGCCTGCTCTATGTGAACTCACACTTTCACATTCTCTGACAAGTTTGCAGTTGAAGAAAAAAAAAAGGATCTGATGAAACTTTGCATAAAACGGAGGTTTTTCTTACTTCGGTCCCGTTTTGGTATGTCCTGACCAATGCAGACCGGGAACATCCCATAAGAGCTGCAGTATTGGAGCTGCTCTGACCCAGTCATCTAACCATTACAACTCAGCCCTTGTCAAAGTCGCTCAAATTCAGGGAAAAGAAAAAAAAGAAAAAGAGAAAAATCCACTTGCTGCCCAATATATCCCACTCACATCCAAATGTCACGGTAACAAGATATCCAGTGTTATTCACTTCACCCGTCAGTGGTCATTATGTTATGGCTGACCTATAGTAGATGCCATTTTTGGGATGTAATAATCTCGAAAACAATCACCATCTAACCTCACACATTTCCTAACGTATATATATCTAATACATAGTTATTACCCATTAATAGTGTTAAGGCCCAATAATTGAACCAAAAATAGGAAAAAGATATAGAAGAAGACAACAATAAAGCTAGTGTGACGCACGTTGTGACTACTACATTTTGAACACCATGAAGTTATTCACTAAAATAAGATCCGATACATCAGCAGAAGGAGAATCTGAATGTTGAATATAGAAGCAGGGATGCAGAGTAAGGTCTCACATGCTTGTCCAGTGAGTGTCCTGTCAAAACTGCAATGGCATGTCTTAACTTGTTTCCAGTCCATCTCTTATTGTTTCTGAGAGCTAGAAGACTCGTAAGAAAGAGTCAAAGCAAGCCACCGTATATAATGTTATAGGTCCTTACATCCAGGGGTTATTTAAATAACTTCTAGGTTTAATCTAACAAACACTTATTGCAGATTCTTTTCATTAAGTACTAACTATTCTGCATTTTGTAGTGGTGTAATCTGGATCTGAAATATATGAATAAATCGATTTTACAATGTCACAAATCTACACTCACTCACTCATCTTCTATACCGCTTAATCCTGTATTCAGGGTCACTGGGGGCCTATCCCAGGAGACCTAGGGCACAAGGCGGGGTGCACCCCGGACAGAGTGCCAATCCATTGCAGGGCACACACACATACACACATACTCACACACTCATTCACACACTACGGCCAATTTGGAAATGCAAATTAACCTAACCTACATGTCTTTGGACTGTGGGAGGAAACCGGAGTACCCGGAGGAAACCCACCAAGCACAGGGAGAACATGCAAACTCCATGCACACAGAGATGGGAATCAAACCCGAACCCTGGAGGTGCAAGACGACAGTACTAACCACTACACCACAGTGAATTTTATTGAAGTTTATTGAAATTTTGCTACAAAGTTTGCAAAGTTATATTCAAATAAAAATGTTGTGATTTCATAAGTACCCTATAAGAACCAGGATTGGTGTCACATGAAGTTAATATAAATGCACCTCTTCCTCTAAGAGTTTGTCAGAGACCCGGCCTTAATGAGCACTCAAAACAATTCTGGAAGATTCTGGAAGTTCTCAGATAAAAAAGAAGCTTCAGTCATGGACTGACTATGAAAAACTCCCTTTATATAAATATAAGGTCAATTTTACATATAAATACAAGAAGTAACTTACAAACCATTCACAGATCACTATAAGAACAAATGTTATTCAATGGAAAGAACAAGGCGTAACTGAATATCTGTTTAGACATGACCATCCAGCAAAACTCTGACAGGAAAAGGACAGAATTAGCCTATTTAGAATAGGCTTAACTAGAATTAACTATTATCTCAAGTAAAAGGCAGCATGGTGGTTTAGCGATTAGCACTGTTACCTTGCACCTCCAGGGTCCTGGTTCGATTCCCGTCTCAGGTCTGTGCTCGTGGAGTTTACATGTTCTCCCCATGCTTGGTGGGTTTCCTCCCACAATCCAAAGACATGCAGATTAGGCTAATTGGAGGTAAGCGTGTGAGTGAGTGTATATCTGTGTGCCCTGTGATGAATTGGCACCCGGTCCAGGGTGGCTCACTCACTTTCAGTACTGCTTTATGCTTATCCCAGGGGAACTGGGTGTGAGCTGAGAACATATTCTGGCCAGTACATCACAAATCACCCTACACATGAACACACTCACAGACACAGACTTTCATACACCTAAAGGAAATTTATCTTAGCCAATTCAGCTCGTGGCATGCTTTTTAAGGGGTGTGATCTCACCTAGAAATAGGGAGAACACGCACAGAAGCTCCACACAGAAAGTAGCTCTGAAGTAGAATTTTCCTGTCCTGTTGATTAGTCATGGAATTAGAAAACAGGCCACACCTGGCCATGCATCTGCTTGTCAGCCATCTCACCAATTATTTACGAACCCAAAATGGTGGTGTGTACATGAAAATGGCTGTAATTCCTAAACGGTTAATGCCACATGATCGTCAAATATCTTGAATTAATGCTGAATGTCTTGACTTTCTCACTGTTTTATGTCCTTTCAACATAAAACATTAGGAACCTGTTGAAGGGTAACTGACACAACGTTGAACAGGAACAAATTCCTAACAGGGGTAGCATACGGTACAAAAAAAACCCACAATAAACAGGAAGAGATCCCTCACCGTGGCCTTTAGGGCGTGAATACTGTGATGTCTGGGGAAGCCCATGGAGGTGAGGATGGAGATGCTTTCCTCGGGAGGCTGGTTATCCAGAGGGCTGGCAGTAGGAAAGCTGGCAGTCGGCAGGTCTGCCTCCATGTATGAAGGAATCGCAAGCGGCTCGGCAAAGTCTAGAAAATGCAACAGGTCTCAGTGACAGCATTCTGACATCTGTAAATACCGCATGCAGGCCTGGGTGCTTATTTATATCAGCAAGCGGATTAACACAGCAGGATGTCTCCCGAATGCTGATCTTGGCCTATTAGAAAGTATTGTGATTTGTATGCATGTTCTTCTATAAGATCCCCCATCATTACAGATATACAGACAGGTGCAAAGCGCAATGAAGCTACCTACAATTGACAATATAAAAGCAAACACGGTTTCC
Source organism: Clarias magur (assembly GCA_013621035.1). Classification (NCBI taxonomy): domain Eukaryota; kingdom Metazoa; phylum Chordata; class Actinopteri; order Siluriformes; family Clariidae; genus Clarias; species Clarias magur. The sequence continues at coordinate 507,498 of QNUK01000364.1, forward strand.
GTTCTGTGTCCTGCTAAAGGCGAAAACCCTCAATTAACAAGTAGAGACAATTAATATGTCTTTTTATCCTTAATTACAGGTTGCTAATGATTATTGTTGATTAATTTAATTTCTTTTTTCCGTTTGTAAGCTCACCTCTGCAGCGCTTAGGCTCTCTAGAGCATGGAGTCTGACACCCAGACACTCTAACTAGATCAAGCACACAGACAACGAGGCCTGCAACCTGGAATAAATGCAGCTAATTTCCCAGAAAGGGAAATTAACTTGGTCACGAAGGATTCAAGCTGATAGGATAGGTCTGCTATCCTCCATTAAACAACCGGCCTTCTGCGGTGAGGTAAACGCTTCCTCAGGTCAAACCTCAAACATTCAGTCTTCATGTGCTTTAATACAAGAACACTGTTGCAAAGAAGAGTGTATCTGAATCGCCGAACAATAAATCTATGTATAGACACACTAACACCCCATGTTTTTGAAATGAGATATTTTTGTATTTTGTCTACTTTCTAGTATTTATTGTATTGTGACTATAATGCTGAGTGCCTTATTAAGCACCTACGTTTAAAAAAAAGTTTCATATTTGAAGTCATTGACTGTAAGATCCTTGGGCTGTAATAATTCTGTAACATTTATGATAACTAATAAAATCATCTAATAAAAGTTTTTTACATCATCAAAAATGAAACGAGCACTAGGAAGTAAATTTTCTTATATTACTATCAATTTCTCAAACTCTCAAAAATAATAATAATAAATCAGGAATAATAGCATACGCCAAACTACTTACAGCTAACTATATAATTTGACATTTATTCCATAATATTAAATCTCATAAATCTCAGGAAATGAATAGATCCCCACCATCCAAAACCAGAAACACAGCATTTAAAGATCAACCCAGAACATACGCGGTTATTAAAATCTATATTACATGTGTAAGAATGTATGTTAATATGAAGAGAAAAAAAAATGAATAAAGTCACTACAGCAAATACAATGTGTTGTGTAACAACACTGAAATAATTGAACACAAGCTAGGCTGATCCTGTTTACACGCCCATCTTTGGCATGTGCTAATGAGTATTAATGAGTATGCAAATGAAACGGTCACATGACAAAGAGTCAAAACAGATAAGATCGCTGAAACCAAAGCAAGTGAAGATTTTTCTTGGCAGATTTCATAAAGTGTCTTGAGTCTTTTTTTTTTTTTTTTTTTTTTGCGAGTTGGCTCTGTGTCTGCCATGACGTTTGTTTTGAAGAAAAGTATAATGGAGGTCTCCGGTCATATCTCAAGTGTCATGGAAGGGAGGGCGTAATTAGCATACTAAAAGTATAGGCTGCACAAAACAATTTTCAAAAATGATTTTTTTTTTTTATACATAGATGTGCAAGGCCTAGACAATAATGGTATTACTCATCATTTTTATTAAAATTCTTATTTATCGTGTACTTGTATAGTCTGAATCAATCTTTAAAACAAAAAAGAAGCTCTAAAGGATTACCATCCCGTAACATAAATGCATTGCCCTGTAAAACATCTAAAAAAAAATGCCTTACTATTGTTTCGCTGAGTAATCCAAAATGATTAACTTAGCCTTACTTGCAATTAAATACTACAGTTTCCATACATATACCTTATATTTAGATAAGCATAATAACATAAAGCAATAAAAGTATATACGTATATCGTCTCATGTGGTTATAGTATTGTTTAATTAGAAATGTCTCACAGTATAGCCTGACTATTCATGTTTAGAAGCATTGCCCTGAGAGAAACACGGTAAAGCAGAGTCAATGTTCCAAAAACACACATTGCAATTCTATTCTTGGAGAAAAACAAACACAAATGTGCAGCAAATTAATTCTGGCTTCACGCTGTGATAAATGGCTAGTGTTCATACACAGTGCTGACAACAGGTTTCTCAAATAAGAGCTGCTCTCGTCGGCCAGGACACAGCAATCTTACCTGGCTCCTCCATGTGAGCGATGATCCAATTAAAGGCCATTTCAGCTCCCATGTTCCCAGTGTAGTACACGGCCTTCCGGCAGGCCTCCAGAGGGAATCCCATTTCTGCCAACTGCATCACTGAGGCCTCGTCTATTTCCGGAGCTGGACATAAAAAAATGGGGATTTAAAAAAAAATACTTTACAGCCTATATATATATATATATGGAAAGGTCATAATGAAAATGAAGCGTCACATTGGGCCTCATTAGAGAAAGGCCATTAAATTTGTCAGGAGTCTTATAGGGGGTTTACTGTGGCTGGAAACTAAACAATCAACACTCATACTTGTAGAGCATGATATGATCACTGAATCATTTGCGAAGCAAAAAGATGACACTTACATTCCAAAGAATTATTCACTGAGCTGCCTGCGGGAGAAGAACACATTGCAATCAGAAATCCTTAATAGTTTTTTATATATATATATATATATATATATATATATATATAAAAGACATAGCCATATGCATAGTTTATATCAAATAAAGCATTTTGAGAATATAAAGAACTTTTACTAATTTTACTAATCAGTGTACAAGAGAGTTAATTGAATTTACAGGCACAGACATGCATAGACGTATAGAAAACGTTACCTCTTGTGTCCTCAGGAATGACAATAGGAGGCGTAAGGTCAGGGAGCTCTTCTTCACCTGGCTGTAATCCTGTAGCCCGGAGCCGATTCAAGTCCATGAAGTCAGGCATGTCTACAGAAACATCTGTTTGGAAAACAACAAAAAACAAAGTGTTTTAAATAATCACCAGATTCTCTAACGTAACCCTAAACGGAATATCCGGTTCTTCCTTAATTCATGTGCAAAACAGTAAAAAGCAGGATCCACAGTGCCCTCTGCTGGACTAACAAGGATACATCACCCTAAACCATAAGCAAATAAGATTTGCAAACTGATACATGTGTATTAGCATGTGTATTGCCCAAGCACCTTTTAGCATGTGACGCATTGGAGTTGCACAAGGGAGCATGTGATTAGCAAACACAGGTGTCAACATTACAAAACAGAAACACTGATCTCCTCTGGAAAATCGCTAAACCAAAGAAGGACCAGCAGGTCTCAAAATGAATATCGGTGTCTACCCTGACCAGATCATTTATCCTGATATCCAGCCTCTATAATATTTCACATCAAAACACGCATACAAACAAATAAATAAATAAATACAACCGCCATTGTACGCACCTAACTTTTTTGGGACCCAGTCCACTCCGAATGTGAACTTCTTGAGCTGTACGACCATGAAGTCAGGAAAAGATGCAAAACGAGAAGTCCTGAAAAGCAAGATATAAACAATATTCTTAAATATTAGGAGACCAACTGAAAACCTTACTAATTAATAAATGCTTTCATTTGCAATCACATTACATGAGCAGTTCTGGCTGTATTTTTCCATCTTAACCAAACTTTTCTTTGCTTAGCTCAAATAATTTAATATTAAATTAGATCTCTCTAAATATCTAAATCTAAAACAAAAAGGCGGTTTGTGTCTAAGAACACCTATTCCTTTAAATCCTAATTCCCTAATTTCAGTGTATTCGTTGATCCGAATCTGTAAAACCCTTCCCAGGCTTTGGACCGGAACCGGACTTACTTCACTCCAGCAGACTTGGCCTGCAGTGCCGAGCTCCAGAAGTCTGGAACGTTCTCAGGCTCATTAAAGGCTTGTAAACAGGCAGTGAAGGGAATGCGGGCCCTGACTGGATCTGGAGGAGCACGCAAGTTTTCTTCAGCATCCTTCCGCTTTGTCTCGTATGCCACGAGCTCTTCTGCAATATAAAAACTATTATATGATGCTGACAGCCTTCAAATACCAATCAGAGTATATATAATAATCGGCACTATGAAAAGACGAGATGTGATGGTCTGGGCTCTACCTGGTGTCAGTCTAATAATAACAACATTATCCCTAGTAATCTTCCAAGCTTCTTTTTTTTCTATGAATCATTACTGTGGAATAAAAGTAAAACATTACTGTGGAATAAAAGTAAATCACTTTGTGTCTAGCCGCATCACACCGAAGTGAAACGGATTACATTTTTATAACAGCACGACTAAAGCATCATGTTTTATTCCTTACTAATTAGCTATTTAATTTGTTCCTAGCATTTTTATTCATTTAGCAATCGATTGCTACTGTTGCATCAAGGTCGCTCTTCCCTGATTGGTTGCTGCATCGCTCTTTACCATATTTGGCTGCTGCAACAAAAAAATGTAAGAAAGACAAGAAGGAAACGATCTAATACACATTTGTGTGCAATGTACAGTATGTATAAAAATCTAATATTTTAAATTTGTGAGGGATCCAAGTCAAACCAGGACTTGTGGTGAAATTTCTTGTGAATTAAGGAATAAAACTGATCTTGATTTAAAGAGGACTTCAAGCACAGTATGGGGATGAGACTCTTAAACATCTGAATGGTGCAAACATTTTAAAAATGCCCTATGCCTATGACAATCCTAGCCAAGGTCACTCGGAGTCCACTGCACTCTTTCCTATGAACGTTCGGGGAGTGGAACGCCTGATCCTTAAAAATCAACACATAACTTGTCATCAACTTGCGGAAGAGACGCATCTGTGTGTGGGAACTGTACATACAATCATTCACTAAGACCATTTGCACATTACAGGAACTCGGCTGCCACTTTCCCTACACAATCATGATCTCGCTCTGAGCCATTTCCACATGTTTGGGCCATTAAAGGAGTTCCCGGTAGGCCAGCGTTTCAGGCAGTCTGATCATGGTTTCGTCGCAGTGAAAATCATGATGTTATCCAAGCACTGGTGAAACACTGGGGGAAGTGTATTAGTGTAGGAGGGTATTATATAGAGTATATATAGGGAGCTTTTGCTCTCATAACTTTGTTCTGTTATTGTGCGCAATCAAAAGTACTGATTTGACGATCAAAAGTAGTATTCTCCCCCCCTCGAGTCACCTTAATTTATTAATGTTAAATGTTAAAGCAAATTGTCAAATGGACCTTTATTTTCAGCTATCATTTTTAAGCGTATCTCATCTTTACCTCTGTTGGTGGCGGCCTCCATGGGCACAGGAAGCTGCATAAGGTAGTCGACTCTTTGCGTGTAACGCACTTTCTGTGACTGACAGCACTGCACGCGCTCCTCCACGATGAAGCGGAACACGTCGCTGGGATTCTCTGAGCCAGCGCTGTTCCTCTGGAAATGGAGAAAAATCACAGTGACGTGACTAATCAAAAAATCCTGACCTCTTTCATTACTTCAAAACTTGAAGACCACAGTGGAGATTATCTTTACACATGATCTATACACATCCGGGCATCATTTTGGAGTTGAAATGAACAGGTCTATAAAGGAAAGTTCACAGAGTCTGCCTTTAAAATAGGCACACTCGCTATTCTGAGTCATCACAGAAATATATCAGCTATATTTTTCCCCTCACAGCACTGAAACACCAGCACCGAAATAACCAGTACAGCTTGAGGATCCTTAACCGTCCAGGACTTTGAGCAGCTAAACATTCAACAAGTTATGTCATTTGCTGGAATATTTACTCTCATGACCATTTCTAAGAAACCAGCACAAACCAATTAATTATTGCTTCATAGTACTTTTTTAACAACGCATCACACTGATATAAAATACAACATGCTTAAAATACCTACATTTGCTTTTATGTCTAACTCTGGTCATGGGTCATCAAGTAGGTGAAGTAAATAGGAAGCATTATCTGTAACATGTCTCGTGTAACTGATAGCACGGTCTATTTTTAACGTGATTGAGAAAGACATTCAAGAGCACAAGTGTATGTATGGTAACACTGGATGCAGACAGGTCTCCTGAAACTAGAGCTATGTGACAGATGTCAAAAAGCAGACACATGTCGAGAAATCTCAGAGGAAGCGGAGCACAACAAAAAAAAAAAAAAAAGAAAGAAAGAAAAGAAAAAAATCCCACCAATATAAAACTGGTGGGTCTTAAACAAAGTAGTTGCTTTTATAAGAACAAACAATATTTCTTCTATAAGAAGGAAAGGAGCTCTCACTTCCACCAGGTTGATGAAATGCAGGAAGAATTCTTGGGCGTCTTGCTGTCTATTTGAGGAGAACTCTGGGTGGCCCTTGCTGACCAGAGCCTTGAACATTCTGGGGGAAATCCCTCTGTGCTGCTGCTGCAGGACAAAAGAGCACATCAGGTACTAAAAGTTGGTTTGTGAGCTACGAGGCAGAGTTTCAGTTGGCCCTGTCCCTTTCATATAGGAGGAAGCAGACAACTGACAAATAAAATGCATTACCAGGATTTATTCGTTCTGTGTACAGTCTTACAGACATAAAAAAAATTCCTTATAATGAATAATTATCGTTGTGCATTTCACTACAAAACACATGCATGATGTTCGATTTTGCTAAGAGTCTCATCACAATACTGTGCTTGACATTTTCAGTAAATGTCAATCGGTTTTATGTCTAAATTCATGAGAAATTTGATCACAAGTCCCGGTTCGACTATAATGCCCTTTGTAATTACATCTCATATTATTAGAAAAATGTGAATTTTCTCCCTATTTTAGTCACGGCCGATTGCCAGCCATCATTCAACTGTTATCTCCGAGGCACTTGAAGCCAAGAGGCTGCATTTTTCTTAAACTGCTGCTCGTGGAAAGTCAGGAGACCGCAAAGCGCAGTGGGCAAAAAGCATTACCCAGCCTTTTACACATACAGTACATGAGCTCAAAGATGCCCATGACTGGTTAGTGTCACTGTGACTGTTAGCGCCCGCCACCCTTCCCTTCCAAACTTATTCACGCATTGATTAATCAAATGCTTTCAAGCACAAAGAAATTATTTTAGGGTTCATTAGTAACATGCAAAATAGAACGACAGAACTGCAATATAAACTCATGCAGCTCTGTTTATACAGTAATTAACATCAGCACTATCTAAATTCTGACTAAAGGACTTAAGGCGTGCTCAAGGCAAATAGCAAGCCAGACAGACCAACCTTGTATTCTTCTTTCATCACCTGTTCAATGAGTTCTGATTTGACTGGCGGTTTGGAATACTGGCCTGAAAGTAGCCCGTGACCCAGTTTTGCCCTGATGAACGCAGACACAACAAAGAGCAAGGTACACTACATTCGTTTATGGACTTATAATAATGTTTTAGGGTAACACCATCAACATCATCAGCAACACTATATATTGTCCAATTGCCCGTCGACATACAAAGAAAGAAATGTCTTTCTGAGCTGATAATGTTCAGTGATTGGACACTAGGCTAAAACAACACAAAAATAAACCCAGGCGTCACTGATGTCATGTTATAGCAAAAAATAGTTTCGATAACTCACGGTGTCCCAAAAAAAATTTGGCATCATTTCGTAGTCAACATGGCCAGTTCTCGCACTAATGATCTCACATTTCAATGAGAGGTGTAAAAGCGAACTAAATTTTATGTTTTACTTTTTTCTTTTGTTTTTGCTTGACACCTCGTGATGTCTTTCTACAGGGCGATGTGAAAGGACTGGTCTTTACAACCCCTTTATTCTTTAATTTATTGAAAAATCTTTATTTTTCAACATGAAGCCTATTTGATTTTGTTTACCTAGGACATGTAGGTTCTCAGATATTTATATTTCAAATTATGTAAAAAAAAAAAAAATAAAAATAAAAAAATTGGGACACCCTGTCTAATTGTTATTTTTGATATTATGCCTGATATGAAAAACTTACATTTGTGTGCTGAAATCTTGGGTAGGATCGAGGGGTGAGTAGTCAAATATTCTCTGCAGGTTCCCGACATACCTAGAAATTTGACAACCACACTTAAAGCAAGATTGGTGTATACACCTGAAAAGATATTACACTGAATTTATTCTTATATTATCTTACTGTTGTCGTCTAATGTACACAAAAGGCAGGCAGAATAAGAACTCCGAGCACTTACGCTCTCTGGAACTCAGGGATACTGAAGAGCACTTGCATAGTGGTGCTGAGGTAGCAGCTGTTGCCCAGGTTTTTGATGCCTGTGTACCCTGAACCATAGACTGCCTTCAGCTTAAGACCAGATTCCTGAATCACTTCCCACTCGGTGGCTCGAGGCTGCACGTGGTTATCTGTATGATGGCCGTTTTCCGTCTGGTGAAAGAGGTGTGCTCAGAATGAAAGAATCAAAACAAGCTCGTTTTTAAATACATATCGAAAAACTGACCCTTTGCATCTTTAGCATGTCTATTCCAAAGTGGGCCAAGTGTTCTGATATGTGAGGGTCAAGTACTGCCTCTTCTTCATGGAAGGAGTAAACATCTGTTTAAAGAAAGAAGGGAGTATCAAATACAAGGTCTTAACAAGCCAAATCTATTAGCTGTTGTCATATGAAATGGTGAAGTTCTTTTGTTTTTCAGTTTCAGTGTGAAATGCAAATCCAACCCGAAGTGCTGACCTGCTCCGTCTGGGGTGATGGTGTCTAGCTTGACAGCTAGGGGAAAGTTGGTTTCTTTGTAGTGTTCGAGGGCATGACCGTTCCCTCCGCTTCCATCGAAGAACCATTTCCCACAGAGGACCGAGCCATCTGTCAGGTTCAGCCACAGGTTCTCTCGCATTTCACACTTGGCACACTTCCAGCCACTAAACACAAAGCAAATACATACAGGGAACTCTTACATTTGGACAAAGATAGTCTAGTTGTTATGGTTTGAACATGTGCAGAGGAGGGATGAGGAGTGTTTTGGGAGGAGAAACAGAGATGGAGCGGCCAGGCAAGAGGAGATATGGATGTGGTGAGGGAGGACATGCAGGATGTTGGAGTGACAAAGAAAGATGTGGCAGGCAGAGTTAGAGGGAGACAAATGGTGCATTGTGGCGACCCCAACGGGAGCACCCGAAAGAAAAATTATGTACATTCTTATACTCATTTTATCTGTTGGCTTAGTGTACATTGTATAGAAGTATTGGTCTTTTTAATGTTCATATCACAAAAAGCTGCCAAGTCAAGGTATTAAAAAATTTAATAGGAATAACTGAAAAAATACTGTGATCAAATTATTTTGTAATCCACATTGCAGCCTTCAAAATGCATTAAGGCTCAAAAAAAATCACAAGTATCCACTGGGAATTTCCACAAACTTATTAAACAGTGTGAGGTGTGTGTAAGGCATTAAGACATACGAGTTAGGATATCAGTTTAAAGGGGGTTTCTGACCTCCCCCACCACCATTACTAGACTGCCGGGGTGGGGGAGGGGCTCCCATCTGATACTCTGATATCATACCGCACTCGCATGAGACTAACCTAGGAGGAATCCGAACCCCATTCTCTTGTTGTCTGAGACTTCTGGCATGTTTGGACACTTGAAGCTCCTCCTCCCATGAATCTGCCTCTTGCTTTTTGTATGCAGAAGCAGCATTAAGAACAGCATCACAAGCAATTGTCACCTGAATAGACAAAAAATAAAACAAAACATATACTTAATGAAATATGTTTTTTTTTGTTCATTCTCTGAGCACTTTATTACGAACATCTTAACACATACACGTTCATGCAATTTTCTAAATCAGCCAATCATATGGCAGCAGTTCAGGGCATGAAATTCTGTAAATACTGTCCAGGAGCTTCAGGTAATGTTCACATCAGCCATAAGAATGGAAAAAATTGGATTTCAGTGGTTTGGACTATGACATGATTGCTGGTGCCAGACTGAGTATTTCTATGTGCCTCCTGGGATTTCCACTTGCAAAATGCTTTCGAGTTTACTCCAAATGCTTTGAGCTGACAGATACAGCTATAGTAACTCAGACAACCATGCTGTACAACTGTGGTGAGCAGAAAGGCATCTCAGAATGTACATAACAGCACATCTTGTGGTGGATTGGTTACAACAACAGAAGACCATGTTCAACTTCCATCAGGCATTAACAGAAACACGAGGCTACAGGGTGGCACAGGCTCACCAAAAAAATTGAAGAACCTCACTCAGCACTGATAAAGATGGAGTTCTGCTGAGGCACGCAGATGGTAGGGTCAGAATCTGGCACCAACAACATGAATACATGGACCCAACCTGCCATGGATCAACAGTGAAGGTGGTGTGGGGAATGTTTTCTTGGCACGCTTTGGCCTTGTTGATCACCCCAATCATTGCATGAATGCCACAGCCTGTTTGAGTATTGCTGTGTATTAATTAATCGCCCTTCGTCATCTTCTAATTGCTACATGTCACAAAACAAAGGTCATCTCAACCTGGTTTTGTGTGTGAACACAACAGTGAGGTCACTGGATCTGAACTTGGGTTGTGGTAGAACAGGAGATTTTTTCGAGCATGAAAAGTGAGCTGGAAAGTCTATAGGAGGACTGCATAAGGCGATTATGTCAACATGAACCAGGATATTTCCAAAATCCTTAATAATCCATGCCATGAAGAACGGAGGCTGTTTTGAGAGCAGAGAGAGACTCTATCCAGTATTAGTGTAGTGTTTCTAATAACATGTGTGGTGAGTGTATAAAGGTCATGTGTGACTGATTTCTAATTCTGAGAAGCCAAGTCCGACCCAACCGCTGCTAGAAGTTGTCGGAAAGCATGGTATGTTATCTAGGAAATCCCAAATAGAAAAGTCATAGAAATATCACTTAGACATGTAGTTAACATGCATACACTATATGTATAAAGCTTTAGGAGGAAAGGAATTGCAGACAGGTGTAGCACATGGATTAGGAAGTACTACCTGTACTGTAGTGTGATTGACCATGAAAGGTGCAAATGTAAACAGTACAATTTCTCAGTTTTCAGTCAAGTGCCCTTTAAAACTAATTATTGTGTAAAAGTTATTTTACAGTGTAGAGTATTACTAGCAACCTCCTTGAACTTGTAAATTTGGCAGTGTCAGAACCTAGAACTGAAATGTTCTGTATTGTTATGATATGCATTAAAATCATCTCAGTTGAATTGGCTGGAGCAATATAGTTTGCAAAATTATTAACACAAGGAAAAAAAACTAACGATTACATAAGTAATGACCCCCTTTTGGGTGAGACCCCTAAAGTAATTTTACAAAAATATCCTAACCATTCAACATCGGTTACCGCTATTTAAAAAATGGAGCTCCTGAGAGGAACAACAGGAAAATTTTCGCCCTATAATCATGAGACAGCAAGATCAAATCCCAACAATGTCACTACTGCCTGGTAATAGTAAGAATTGTCTGTAGGAGGTGGAATGCCATACTTTCACTCCCATATCACTTATAGTGGCACTACCCAATCACGAGCCTCTGTGAGTTCACACATATACTTTTGTATCATGTAGCTTGAGGAAAGTATGGGATAGCTTTTATCCTCATAGGTTGTAGCTGTTGACTGAGCAGGGAGGGAGTTTGAATGGGGTTAATTTAAATAATAAGGAAATGGTAATGCTCAATGATGACCTAACCGTTATTCTTACACTACCAACCTTATGTTTCACTATAAAGACTCGCAAGGTTTGTTTTTTTATTGTAAATGATTTAGCAAACCATATGCTTCTACAGTTTCATTTGCTACAGTATAAATATAATTAAATACACTGCCTAGCTAAAAACAGTCACACTCTAAAAGATTTCATTCAGCCACCTTTAACTTTAATTACAGCACACAATTTGGTGGCCGATTCATGTGTTACGATTTCAATCCTGGAATATGCCCTGTGCCAGCAGGGAATTGATTCCATACATTAAGAGTGTCAGCTGATGCCACATAACATTGCTGAGCCTAGACCTGACCAACTGAAGCAATGCCAGATCATGACACTGCCTTGTACAGTGGCCAATATGTACTGTATGACGATGCATCACTTTTTACACTGATGGAATAGGGTCGGTCTGACCTCGTTAGACCACATTGCCTTTTTCCATTGCTCCAAAGTCCAATCTTTATAATCCCTTTCAAATTGAGGCACTGATTAGTCTCTCTAACAAGTGGGCTGCTTTTTTAGACTGCTTCTCTTATACAAAATTATAGCACTATCCAGGTTTTGAGAATTAGTTGAAGGATTCTTCATCTAGTTCCAGTACTTAAAAATCTCCTTAGTTGTTTTCTTTGCTTCATGTATCCCAATAATTTGACCCTCCTGCAATGGCGACTTTTTTTTTGGCCAGGCAGTGTATTTCCTTAATGTTACACAGCAGTCATTATTACAGCTCAGACACTGATTTCATCAAAAATCTCAAATGGCATTAGTAAGCAATGCATCATGCTGCCAGACAAAGCCAGTTTTCTTCCTATGTGAGGCTGCTGTCATCTGATCTATATAAAATAAATGACTACACATTACAATCCGAATCCTTCAGCTCAGATATTAATACATGGGAGTTTTGAAGCAGAGGACAGTATTGACTCTCAAATTACACCTTTTGCATGCAGGACACACACACAGGTCATTCTCACACAGTGTCTCACTAACCAGGGCAGGCAACTCCTCGATATTCGGTAAAGGGATCTCATAGTGGTCTGGGAATATGACAAGCTTGGCTTCATCTTCATATTCATAATCATCCCCGTTAAAGTCACGGTTAAGTTCTAAATCTTAAGAAAGGAAGATATGAGAAGTGGTGATCAGACACAAAGAATATTATTGCTCATAAGATTTGACAGTGAACAAATTATAATATAGTCATGGAAATCAGGTTAAAAGCTGAAAAGTTTAAACTTTTAATATGAATATATTAGACTCAAAAAAACACACAGATAACAACTCGGATTTTCAGCTTGTGTTTGTACATCTATTACCACATTCTAAATGAATGAGATGGCAATCTCTTTAAAATTCTGTAACAACACACACACACACACACACACACACACACACACACACATCAGTACCATACACAGGCATTTATCCTGCCAGACTGCTGATGTTATTGTCAATCAACAGAGAGAGAGGACCTCATACACTGAGAATTGGCTATGACTGAACTAGGGGAAAGTATCTCCAATTGAAGAGCGGTTTATGCTCTCTTCATCCCATGACGCATGAAGTTGTGCTGGCTGATTAGATCACCACATTGGTCTGTGTCAAGAGAGACTTATGACACTATCAGCCATTATGTGTCTCTGAATAGAAAGCTGACAAGCAAACAAAGAGAAAGAGAGAGATTCAAAAACATAAAAAGTGAATTTGAGTATATAGGTGTTAAGCAAAAAAAAAAAAAAAAAAAATTATATATATATATATATATATATATATATATATATATATATATATATATATATATATATATTATAATTAAAAAACTACATGCCCCTGCAGTCAACGTCATGCCTCATGGTGGAAGTGTGTCAACCACGAGGGTTGATAGGGCACAGCAGCTGATGGGAGAGCAGCAGCAACAGGCTCATGGGCCGACTGTAAACCAACCCTCCCCAGCAATAGATCAGGCCTGACTGAGCATGTGGCATTTTAGATTTAGAACAGTTACTAACTGCATATACAAATAAATGACCTAAATTTAGCTCTGTCAGGAGAGGACAGAAGGTAGCGGACATAGGGAAAATCTCACAAATTTAAAAAAAAGAAAGAAAAAAAGGAAAACCGTTAAAGAGAGAATATGCCTCTACAATCATTTATATTTACACTGAATATCTTTTCATATACGATTGTCTGCAGCAGTCTTACCTAAAAATACTTTTCCATTCCGTCTTCTTGGCACGGCACCCCCTGCTGCACCTGTGGCTTTCTGTGGCAAGCAACAACACTATTTACGATGGTGAAAAGACAACACTGACAAAAAAAAAAAACAACCTTTATAAAACAGTACAAATCAATTGTAGCACCAGGGTACCAGCCTATCCCAACAATTATAGTGAGTATATACAGTAATAAAGCTCGTTCAAGTTTTTTTTCATTAAGTATTTGTGTTGTATTTCAGGAATACTTAAAGACCAACAAAATGCGATTCCTTAAGCAAAAAAGCAGACACCCCAGCTGCAGGAATGCATCCAGCTGTTTCTGAAAGATCCTGACAAGATCTTGACGGTTTACTGATGCCTGCCCTGCTACCCTGAGGTCAAATGGAATAAGGAAGAAACAGCCACAGGAAATCATATCTGTTAAAATTAGCACAGGTTTTAATCATAGAGTAATTTAATACTAGAAAGTGAAAGTCGTTCTAATCATGACCACCGCGGAAAGCTACGGATACACTGGCACTTTAGCATCTTTGCAATTTGCTATACTGTGTGTTTTAAATGATAACATATAGTAGATACACTAGTTGGTGGACACCTTTGGGTGCTTGCATGAGGGTTTAGTTAAAAGTGATAAACTAGGGGGAAAAGGTTGCTTGCTTTTAGCCTTAGAGAATAGGCAAGATGTATATCTTTGCATTACTATCATTGATCCATAGTATACTCTATTACCAAAGTGTCATCTACCCCCTCAAAAAAATAAGCTAGGATTTATTTGCAACGATTTTTGTAATATGATTACAGACAAATAACATGAAAATACTGTCACATTTGGCAGTAAGACCTGTACTGAATAGAAATAATTATTTCTCTGATGCCAACAACAAAAGTATGGAATGTATAGCACTTTTAACAATGGTCATTGTTGGAAAGCGGCTTTAGACAATCAAAATAACATTGTTGAAATGTGTATGAAATGTGTGAGAAAATATGTATAAAGCAAAATAATAAAAAAAATCTGGGGGAAAAAAAGCTGAGGACAATGGTGGCAAGAAAAAAAAACTCCCTGAGAAGGCAATAGGAGAAACCTTGAAAGGAACCAGACTCATCAGGGAACTCATCCTCATTTGGGTGATAACGGATAGCAGGGCTTGATCTGCAATCATACTGAGTGTTAGGAGGCTGGAAATTCTATATAACAGCAATGGAGTTTAAGTTAATATGGAATCCACTTTCATTATTGGAGGCTCAGGTACAAAATGTTTGTGGAAATATCAGTCCTGAAATATTGAATTACTGCAGTCTTAAGCCATCAGAGAACAGCTGTCTGAGCTGCCGAGTCCAAGACCATCTTCATGTTTAAGTGGAATAGTCTCCGTGAACAATCACATCCGCAATAAGCTAAATACCAAGCGTTCCTGTGTTACACGCTTGCATCTTCATTTGTACTTGTAAATTCCCAGTCCAGTCCAGATAAAATCAATAATGTCAACTTGTCATTGATCATTCACTCAAGGTATTCTAGCAAACACATTAGTGTAACCATTCTCAATTTAACTACCACTAACAACCAAAGCAAATTGTTAGGACAAGTAAAAACAGCTCATCGACCCAGATGTTCTGGCCAATCTGGCTGATCAGCCATAACAAAAAATGGGACTGATTAAGCAAATACCAATAAATTATCTCCTTACAAAGGGGTGAGATAACAGCAGGCAGCAAGTGAACATTTCGTTCTTGAAGTTGATGTGCTGAAAGCAGGAAGAATGGGCAAGTAAAAAGATTTGAGTGATTTTAACAAGGGCCAGTTTGTGATGGCTGAACAACTGCCTCTCCATAATGACAGGTCCTGTGAGGTGTTCACACTATGCAGTTGTTAGTACCTACCAGAAGTGGTCCAAGGAAGGGAAACTGCTTTACCAGCAACAGGTTCAAGGGTTCATTGATGCACGACATGCGGAGTGAAGGTTATCCTGCCTGTATGAGCCTGCATAACGCCAGACCAGGAAGAGGGATCAGAACTGGACCATGGAGCAGTGGAAAAGTTGACCTGGTCTGATGACTCATGTTTTCTTTTACATCATGCCGATGGCTGTGCGTCACTTACCAGGGGAAAAGAGGGAACCAGGATTCACTATGGGAAAGGCAAACTGGCGGGGGGCAGTATGATGCACTGGACAATATTCTGATGGGGAAACCATTGGTCATGGCATTCATGAGGCTATTACTTGAATCAAGTACAAGCTACAAACATGGCAGTAATATTCCATGATGGATATGGCTTCTGGCAGCCAGATAATGCTCCTTGCCACACTGCAAAAACTGTTTAGGTTTAGTTTAAACCATAGTTTAAGGAACACAACAAGATTTCAAGGTGTTCACAGATCTCAATCCAATCAAGCTTCTTTGGGATGTGACGGACAAACAAATCTGATCCATGGAGACCTTACCTCAAATCTTACAGTACCTAAAGTATCTGGTATTAGTGTCTTGGACCTTCAGAAGTCTTGATGAGTTTAGAGTTGTTTTGGTGGCACAAGACAGACCAACACAATAGTGGGCAAGGGGTCCTAATGTTATGGCTGATTCCGAAGACGTTTAATCAACATTTTTTGGAGGGTCTCAGCATTTTGTAAGAGTCAGATGTAAACGCTGTAAGTTTTTGTTTTCTGAAACAAAATTTTCAGGATGATGTTAACTGATTCTTGATAGCATGACAAGCTGCATTTTTATATTAATACATTCAAGAAGATTCAAAAAGAGAGTCTGGTGAGGCAACGACTGTTTACACGACAGTTAGTTCAGATCGAGTAAATCTGACTGGACAAGAGGCATTCCTCACGTGGCCATAATAGATGGAAACAACACAGGAACATTTAACTATATGTATCACTATGGCTGAAATGTGTTCGAACCATTGTTAATTACACTAATTATCGGTCACCATTGGTGAGCGAAAATAGGTCGGCACAGTCCACAGTACTGAGTGGAGAGCAGCTGCCTGACAAAACCCACATTCAAAACCAGTCACAAGAAGCAAGAAAAACATCAGGTGACATTATGCCTTCTTTAAAAAAACACTTAGTAATAATTGCTTTTAAGTCATTATGAATTGTCTCTGAGCTCTGCGATAGATTGGCACCCTGTCCAGGGTGTATCCTGCCTCGTGCCCAAATTCTCCTGGGATAGGCTCCAGGCTCCCCGCGACCCTGAATACAGGATTAAGCGGTAATGACGATGAGTGAGTGAGGGAGAATTGTCTCTGAACTTTCTGTTGTTTTATTTACAGCTTACAAAGATAAATAGTTTCCCCACAATCCAAAATCACTCTCTAATCCCTGAACAAGGGTACTACTTAGTGTGTGGAACAGGGGATTGCACACCCTACACAGCACACTAAATTTCCATTTTTACACTACTTGGGATTCAACCCCGAAACATGAAGGTTATCTACAGTAATATGCTAAAGTGGAATAAGTAAAAATATAAAGCAAATCTTGGGTAACAATTTAAAACTACTTTGACCTCGTTAATTAAATTAACTGCCGATCTCTAACTGTCAGATGCTAGCTCAGTGATAGTTACACCACTCGCGGTAGGGTGCCCAGTTAAATAAACATACAACTCATAACCTGCTGATAATAAATAGCATTTTCAGGTCTGCTGTATAAAAGCAATGTCACACTCTCTCTCAGGCCATGCTGTTGAACTGAATATCAGAACAGGTGTGATACCTTTAGCACTCGGGCTGCTCCCTTTTCCATATAGCCGGTGCTGATATTCAATACAATAGCACTCATTCTTGTTTGATATTGCTTAATTATAGCTGCTATAACAAGAATGAAAACAGAAACTAATTTGCTTCATTTAAAAAACTCTAGCAGAAACAAATATATGACGTGAATTCATTCATTTAAAAAAATACATCTTCCTGAAGATGGCTGATTGCGGTGGCATAAGAGAAATAACCAGTTTCATTAATGCTGCTATAAGATCATTATTTTACTTTAACAGTACTGCCATTATGTTCATTCCTTAATTCCGTATTTCAGTAGTTTGGTCACTTCATGACTTTTCTTCCTTACAGAATATGAGGACAACATAATGATTAACACATGTCATAAACTTGTTTTTTGTTTTCTCTTTCTGCTGCTCACTTGCATATCCCCACTTTAAAATGTATATTATGAATAATTGTTTGTGCATAATGTTTAAATTAAACATTGTTTAACAGTGTACATAATTCACAAATTACATATACCTATCAGGCTTAACATTAAAAACATTGATATTAAATCCAACTAGGTTATTGGCTCCTCCGCATGCCACCAGGGTAACTCTTGCCCCTCAGGGTATGGTTCCATAGGGCTTCTGGTGTCTGGCACCAGGATGTTAGCAGGGGACCCTTTGTGTGTTATGGGTTGTGCCTCCACGATCGTGCTTGTTTATCCAGTGCATTGCATGGGTGCTCGATTAGATCGGGATCTGGTGAGTTTGTAGGGCAAAGCTCTTTGGCCTTTTGCTTTGGTCACTGTGTGTTCTGATACCTTTCTATCATAGCCAGCACTGACATTTGTGCTGCATTGGGTTTTCTGTGGGATCAGACCGGGCAGACTAGCTTATAGTCCCTGTTGATGTCGATGAGCCTTGGGTCCCCATTCATTATCCTGTCACCAGTTTGGTGGTGTATATTTAGTGATAAAAGTTATTCAGTTCACCAAACTATGGTCATAATGTTATGGCTGATTGGTGTATACGTTGACTACATTTTGTTGACATAGAGGCATCAAAAGATCAGCATTACGGGCTCATAAGAGACAACTTTGAAAAAACGCAAAGTGAAAAATAAGACCAGCCCTTTTACCTCCTTTATCTTACCTCCTTCACATGACGTTTTAAGTGCATATACACACACTGTCCAGTTTTACGGTAATGTCTCTCCACATGTTCTCTTCCAAAGCCCAGGAATGTGTTCATACACACATACAACCCACCTTCTGATTCCTGCAAAGAAAAAAAACAACACACACACACACACACATATACATATATATATATATATATATATATACACACACACACACACACACACACACACACACACACAAGACAAATGCATAACTGTCAGGATATTTTTATAAGGAATGTTTGAATATTCATGTATGCTGCTCCTGTTATGCTCCTAATCTGTAGACTGTTATATAGAGAAAATCTTTTTATACAACAATGCTCCTGACGGCAAACTGAAATAAACTAAAGCGCTGGATTAGCCTTTTCTTCTTTGCAGAGAAAAAAATGAAAGAAACCTGACTTGTTGTGAATCCTAAGAGTGGACATTTTAAAATACAAACCCCGAAATCTAGAGACTTTTACTGATTTAAAAGTACTGTACATCCACGATCACTTTAAAAGTGACGCGTTTGCATAGTTACATTAAGAGAAAACTTGTCTAGACTAATGCAGTGAAACGGGCCAGAGTAGTGACCCCGGGAGTCGGAAAATAAAAAAAAATAAAAAAAGATGCTCTTAGCAGCTCGGGGTGACACATGAGCTTTCACAGCAATGGGGTAAAAATAGTCTGCAATGAACTCCAAACAGCTGAGTCACCTTTAAAATGGCTACAGCTAAGGGACACTTCTAGAGCATTAAAACAGCATGGACAACGAGGTGTGAATTCACTCTTCGGGGTTGTGAATGAGGTTTGGGATCAGAGCATCACTGGATGTTGTCCTGGAAAGCCTGGTTTAATAAATAGATCAAAGGCCTTCCTTGTGTTGCAAGACATCAAGCAAAAAGTTGCTATTGTTTTTCTTTTTTTCTTCTTCTGACAGACAGACAACATGTGAGTCTCCTGGACCATTCACACAGCCTCTATTTCTATTTATAGATAATAAGATTTGAAAGTAATACATATCCTTGGGCACTTCAAACTAGACATCTTTCACCCATCTATGTGTGTGTGTGTGTGTATATATATATATATATATATATATATATATATATATATATATTTCTCTCATAACTGTTAAACCTCAAAGCGTCTCCTTCTAAGATGTAAACAAGACCCTGTGTGTGTGTGTGTGTGTGTGTGCGAGATTGTTTCCGCATATGCTGTCATGTTCAATAGGGTCGTGCAAATCCGCGCAAATCATCACACGTGCCAAAGAAAAGCAGTGCGGTCCAAGCCCTTGTAGCTGCGATTCTCTCTTTACTAAACACGAGAACTCACCGGAGAGTCATAGGAGAAGGCGCACTCGCTCTTATACACTCTGTCTCCTGATCTCGGCACCCGTATAGTGGGCATGTACGGCACCAGCAGCTCGCCCAGGTCCGTGGCCATCTTCGCATATTCCTTTCCTGCTGCCAGCCGCTGAACGCTCAAGTGACCCACAGAGGAGTGTTAACCCGGAGAACAGGAGATGATGGGGTTATTTTTAACCCGCGCACAGCCGACATCCCCCCCGCCACACACACACACACACACACACACACCGCAAACAGGAGGGATGTGACGACGAAAACACACTGGAGGTGGGCGGAGGCGCAGACCTGCCGTGCTGCACAGAAAACACAGCCGAACCCGTCACCCCGTTCGCAGAACCCCTAAACGCTGATTGGTTAGGATATTAATTTATTCACGGAGATGCGCTTTCCTATTGGCTGTAACACGCAGAGGGTGGAGGTTATGCAAATGTTTGTCATATACTGTAGATTTAACAGTACCTGATTCCCTCTTACTGTATTGTCTGGTTATAGGATTACGTCATTAGCTTAATGGTGAAGGAATGCCTTTATTGCTTACAAATATAAATGATACATTTTAAATGTCCTGCTGCTACAACAAACAGGAGATACAGATAGATAGATAGATAGATTATATGGGGGGGGGAGTATTTGTCCAAACTTGTTCATTATTGAATTCAGGTGTTTCAATCAGGCCCCTTATACCCAATTAATTGTTCAGCATACCAAGACTTCTTTAAATGACGCAATCTTTAAACAGCGACTCAAGACGTATCTTTTTCTTCATTTCTTGAACCAATCCGCCCCCCAACAGTGTTTGACTGATTGCAGTTAGTTGATAACCTAGTAACTCAATGTAAGTATCTATCCGATGACAGAAACTTCAAAGAACTCTGGGTAAGAGCGTCTGCCAAATGCCTAAATGTAAATGTAAGACATCTTGGACAGCGCTATGCTTCCAACTTTGTGGCAACAGTATGGGAAAGGCACTTTTCTATTCCAATACGACTGTGTACCAGTGCACAAAGCTATAAAGACTATAAAGACATGGTTCGATGAGTTCGCACAGAGCCCTGACCTCAACCCCCATATCAAGCAGCTTTGAGATAAACTGAAACAGAGATTGCGAGCCAGGCCTTCTCGTCCAACATCACTGCCTGGCCTCATAAATGCTCTACAGAATGAATAGCACTAATTCCCACAGAAACACACCCAAATCTTGTGGACAGCTTTCTAAGAAGAGTGGAAGCTGTTATAACTGCAAAAGGGGGACCGACTATATATTGTAGTATATGTATTTGGATATAATATCATTGCAAGATATTTGTCCATATAGTGCAGATAGATATATACTTTTTTGAATTCAAACATACTGACCAGTAACATAATAAATAACAGATATGTAGTTACAACTACCAATTGTCAATTGTGTAGTGTAGCAAGAAAAAAAAAAAAAAACATGTGGTAGATGACCATGCGTCAACAGAAATGACTAAGAAAAAAGATAAAATTATATATAATGAATATATTAGCTTTGAACCTTCAATGTCGAGGGTTCGATTCCTGCATCAGGTCTATGTACGTGTGTAGAGTTTGCATGTTCTCCCTGTGCTTAGAGGGCTTCATCAGGGTTCTCCAGTTTCTTTCCACATTCTAAAAACATGCAGATTACTGTAGGTTCATTCCCAAATTGTTTGTTGAGTGTGTGCCCAGTCCAGGATGTACCCTGTCTCATGCCCTACATCTCCTAGGATAGGCCCCAGGCCTATCCTATACAGGATAAAGCAGTATAGACAATGAGTCAGTGAGTGTGAAATTAATATGTGCAAATATAGGTAAATAAGGATGAATATCAGAGGATAGCCAAGTGAAACTGAGCTATAGCAATTAAAAGTATTATACTTGCCATTCTTTTTACTCAATCACTCACTCTCTATACACAGTATCCTATGTGGGATCATGCGATAATTGGAGACTATCCGAAGGGAACTTGGGAAACGTGTTAAGCCACCTGACTAAACCCTAAGCCACCATGCTATCTTGACAAATGTCTTTTAGATATCAATGTCTTACTTGTTAAATATAATTTTATATAAAATTATTGGCTATAAAATAAAAAGATCAATCTTAAGTTTATGTTTTAAACTGAGCCCTTAAATTCATAGGCCTTGCATAAATCTTCAGCCCCCTGAATGTTTTGTCCTGCAGTAAGTGCCAAGAATGTAAGGGCAATGTGACCTTGTTTACAGTGGCTTGCATAAATATTCACCCCCTCACATGTTTGCTCATTTTGTAGTCTTTCTTACACCGTAGAAGTAATATTCACCTTGGTGGGATTATATTTCATGCCCCTACAGAAAATAACCCTATATCGCTTGCAACATCATTGCCAAATTGAAACCAAATAAAAATAAAATAGTTGTGACTGCATAAATATTCACCAATATGAATATGAAACTTAAATTATTTGTTGAAGAAATTAGTTGCGATCATAAGTCATAAGATCAGCTAAAAAGTTCAGCTACTGTATGTGCAGTTCAAGTGTCAAAATGTGTTACAGGGCTATCAAAACAAGTCCAGGGCAAATGGTTTGTCTCCAAAATTTATTTCCAAACATTAAACACATCATAGACTACAATTAAATCCATTATTTAAAAAATGGAAACAAGGTGGATCAACTCTGCCTGGAGATAGTGACCTATCTCCTGAGGCAGCAGAGACTCCATAACATTTATATACAATGCTTACTGTGAAGGCTTGATCATCAACTAAAAATATTGCAGAATTTGATTGATGACCTTAAATGTACCAGTAAAATTTGCTCATTAATTTAAACACTTGATGTGCAAATGATTAGACAATCATCTTGCTCTATTATAGTACAGCTAAAAAATATTAAAGTTCTATGTATCATAATGACAGGGTTATGAAAATTTATGTGCAAATTCTACTCTTCCCAAAGAACAGACATAAAACAAACTTGTGTGCATTCTCATCTATTTTCATTTGAGTGTAGAACATATAGATGTGTTACTTTATGGTTGCACTGTGCTTTTTCCTGAAATTAATCAAAGCACCCATTTTATTGTCCTAGATTTAGGGAAATGAAATGCCAGGTTTGGACTTACAGTCTGTATAGTGGTTATAGGGTCATCCTGATATTAAACATTTTTAAATGTTATATTTGGGAAATTATTAAAAGCTTAAAATGCTAATAATTAAAAAGAAAGAAAAAAACAGAATACTGGAATTTGGCGTCACACTTTACACTTTATTGGTGCCAGTGGCATAAGAACAAATATATTTGCACAAATATCAGTATCCATTATACATTGTATAATGACAATAGTTCGGGGCAGGTTTGAGGTGATGGGATCAGATATCCAGGCTTAATTGTCAGGTGTTGCTTTGGGGCTCTGGTCGATTAGGTTCTTATCAACTGTTTCGATATGGAACCAGGGTCCGTCTCCTTTGGCCCTCATGTGCTTCCGAACTTCAAGATGTTTTTGTCTAATAATAATAATAATAATAATTAATTTTTAAAAAATCAATCAATATTGTTCATAAAGCAATCGCAAAACAATAAAATACAGGCAATAACGTTCATTTTAAATAAAGGTTACTTTAATACAGTATTAACTGACTGTCAAACTTTTAACAATAAAATTTATTCTCACATTGCCTTGCAATATTGATCTCACTAGTTTCCTCATTATAGACTTCAATTTTTATTTTCAGCCTAGAAAATAGTTTCCAAGTGAAACAGAGCTGAAGAGAGGACTCCTTCAGATAGTGATCAAGTTAATAAAATTGTATACAAATTTTTTGGCACCCATATTACTTTGTGTCACTTCATGAACTTCACTTCTTACCCTGACGTACCCATTGGAGCTCACAAAATCACCTTGTGTGCATGTGGAAATGCTCTTATTTACATATAATCATTGTGATTTCTTCTATCAGTTTATTACCACAAATTTAAGTGATCTCCATCCCATGACTTCTTTCTAATCACTTTTGTTCCACAAAGTTGAAGGTTCAGCACAGTCCTTAAAGGTTTTAATAATGTGCTGGACAGTTCTTAACCCAATTCCAGTCATTTCAAATCTCCTTAATTGTTTCAGGTACTTGAGTAATTTGACCCTTCTGAAGTGGTGAACCAGGCAGTTCTGTTTTTTTAATTTTCATTTTGGCCTTTCATCTTTCACTCTAATAAATGAATAAATAAATATGCTGTGAATGTGCTGGGTGATGTAAAACTGATTTCTTCATCCCGAAGGTATTTGTGGATGAATGCAAAGTCATTTTACAAACCTTTTAAATGTTAAAAGAATTCTGGCTTGGTTTAAAAATGAACTGCATGGCTATCATAAACAGTGTGATCAGTTGTTTGTCCATGTCCCGAAATATGTACAACATGGAAAATCAGGTAAGTCTATACCCTTATAAAAAGGACCAACCTCATTTCAGCTTTCTCAGCCTCAATCTGGATAAGTGCCATCATTTTCTCATAATCCTTCACTGGACTGTCATAAACGTACTGGGAAATCCATCGAGTAATGGGATGCTTGGACACAATAAAACACAAAGATCCATAAACATTAAGTGTATACAGTCTGCACGCATTTAATGTCTAGACAGCTCTTTAAAGTCAGGAAAAACAAACTGACCCCATTTGTATTGCGAGCCCTGAAATAATTCAAGTCAAACCGGGACTAGCAGAATAAAAGAACACAGTTATGAGAAGTTAAAAAACGTTATTTCTGTATATAAACTGCAGCTACACTAAGGCCTTTATCTAAGCAATTCACGAGTACCTGGTTACCACTATATAGAAAGCTGTCTCAATATGCTGGAGCCATGATCTGACCGCCTGCAACACGATTGAAAAGCTGGCCTCCCAGGAACTCCTGTAATGGCCCAATCATTTGGAAGTCGCTTGCAATGTTAAAGTGCCATTTGTGAATGATTGTGTTTACAGTTCCCTTAGACAGATGTGTCCCTTCTGCTATTTGGCAAGAAGATATCTGTCAGTTTTCAAGGATCAGGAATTCTACTAGCTTAATGTTCATGGGAACAACCGCAGTTGGTTCTAAGCAAACTCGGCTGGGACTATCATTTGCACCATAATCATCACTGTATTGTATTGTACTTGATGTCTGCTGTAAATCTGCTGTCAATCAGTTTTACACCTTCATTCACAAGTCCCGGTTTGACTTGAATGCCCCTCGTATTGCAATATATTTTTATACTAACTATACCTTGTAGTACTCCCAATGCTCTGGCTCATAGCCCTCAGGGATTTCAGCCAATTCAGCCTCACCTAGGAAATAAGGACCACGTTATATACCAAAGACATCATGCATCATCAATAACGTCAAATAACGAGAATTTAACTTACCGACAAAAACATTCACGAATGTCACAAAAGCTGCAACGGGGATCCCGGTGAGCAGGATATAATATTGCTGATGGAGATAAAATACTTTTAGTTAACTTATTCTACAATAAACATCCTTCTTAACTTAAAACAACAAACTTATCACCAAAGGTAATAGCAACAAAAATGCAACTTTCCAAAAAGTTTTTTTAAAGTGAAATAAAAAAATTGGTAACATGTAAAACATAAAACCACCTTTAGCACATTTTTCCAAATCTACATCTGTCTAAGGACTGCTTTTCAAGACTTACCAGCAACTTGAGAAATCTTCTATCATAGAAGTCAGTGGGCTTGACGACAAACATTCTCTTCCCATGACTTCCATAACGGACAGCAACTGTTACAAAAACATAATACAATTAATGATGTGGTCCCAGACTGAGAAGTATACAAGAAAGATTATGGAGAAAAGAAAAAAATTATAGCAAACAGATACGTCAGGAAGGCATGCCTCATTTCAGTTAGTGTTCCTATGAACATATAAACTCAAGTAATTGTAAACCTCTTCACAAATGGCTGTTAAATCTACCCTAATATGCACCTGACTGAGTTTATTCATGAAGCCATCCTGTACATGGCAGACATGTGACATACACTGCAGGCTCTACACTGCAGCAGAGCTTCTATCAGCACTTAAAGTTGTCTTTCTGTTGCAACAACCAGTCAAGCTGGACATGACAATGACGCACAACTGACACTCTGACTTTGTTCCAAATGTCCTTGATTATATATAATTATACCATGTATTATACCAAAGTGCTGATAAATTCTCAAATCTGATTGGCCAGGAGGTCAATCTGATTGGCCAGGAGGTCAATCAGATTGGAGCTATCGTGATAACATCTTATCGGGTGGCCCTTGTTGATATACAATTGTGTAATGTTGGACAACTATATGAACATAAGAAAAACAAGAAGCATGCAAACCTGACAGAAAACTCTTTACAAAGCATAAGAAACAGGCTTTAAGTAGATGCAGAAATTGAAACAGGATAAAGGATTATTTGCTCTTTTAAAATTAACTGTTCTTTTTTTATTATTGTTTAAATACACTGATCAACCTTATCATTATCACCTTTCTAACACAACCAGCATTAATCTTTTCCTTAATTTGACCAAATTCTCCTTTCTTGGATTACCTTTGATAGGTCCTGACCACCACAGAGCAGGAACATCCCACAAGAGCTGCAGTTTTGGAGTTGCTCTGACCCAGTTGTCTAGCCATGACAAATTGGCACCTCTCACAGTAGCTAAATTTTCAATATCATATCATAATTACAATGATATTGGAAGTGGGTGGGATATATTAGGCAGCAAATGAACCGTTCCTTTCCTGAAGTTGATGTGTTAGAAGCAGAAAAATGGGCAAGCAAAAGAATCTGAGTGACTCTAACAAGGTCCATAGGTGGCCATAGAGGACTACATCAGAGCAACTCCAAATCTGCTGTCCTTGTGGGATGTTTCTGGTGTGCAGTGGTCAGGACCTACCAAAAGTGATCTAAGGAAGGAAAATCGATGAACCGCCGACATGGTCATGTCTGGCCAAGGCATACTGATGCACATGGGGATCGAAGGCTGGCCTGTGTAGTCCAATTAAATAAAAGCATTGGGGTAAATTAAATTGACATGATTAATGCTGGTTGTGATAGAAAGGTGTCAGAACACAGTGCAGAAGTGTTATGGTAGCAAAAGTGAGGACCTACTCAATATTAGACAGATGGTCAAAATGTTAGGACTGATCGATGTATGATATGCTTTATAGACATGTTTGCTCACGTTACTTAAAAACAACCTGGCTGGTGATCATAATGGTAATACTATGAGCATTGTTGTTATGACAACAGATGTAATAATAACTAGATTAGCGTTGACTACAGTGAGACACAATGATAATAATAATTTAAAAAAACGTTAGTTAATAACAAACCGAATATAAATATAATAAATATAAAGTCATAGCCTCGGTTTAACACCCTGTGTAGTGTCCTTCTGTTGGAATTAAAGGTTCCGTTTAGAGCACAGCCTGCCTGATTAGCTTACTAGGCTAAACAGCGAGGACAAGGTCACTGCTAATATTAAAGCGTCTGTGGGAATGTGTGATGAGTTTCGACAAACTTTTGCATGCTTTACCTTGTTCTGAGCGTACTACTGCCCTGGAAAGTAGATCTGCCGGCTGATTTGCACGTTTTAAGGGATTAATCCTGGCGGCAAAGGCTGCCGCAGCCCGCAGGACGCTCAGAGCCGCCATGACTGTTTGGGGCAGGGCTTAACCGAGGACTTCACTGATTGGTTCGTCCGTTGGTAGCGACGTCACACGTGCGACGGAAGTAAAAGCTAATTAGTTTCAGTCGATGTTTCATCCTTATTTCTTATGGTAATGTATGCATTTGTATTATTTTTTTGTTTGTATTATTGTTAACTGTTTTACCATTAAAACAGCTTTTATTAATGAAAATTGAAATTTTACTTTTTTTGTGATTTGTTTATTGTCGACTGGGTTATACCTGGTCTAAAAAACAAACATCACATACACTACATTACATTTTCTACAGACAAACAAAAAAAATACCGAAACATTTAATGTGTTTTATTATGTGCTTTTAAACATATCAAAGTAAAGGGATTTTGTTTGTAAAATATTAAAATATTGGACCTGTGTTGCCAAATTGTGCAGAAAAACACTTTCGTATACTGTAATAGGGTTATTCCCCAGAAAAGGTTAAATTTAGTTTATAAAAATCTCCTGAAATGTATTTATTCTTTCACCCCCAGAACTTCTTTAATAGTAAGAACTTACTTTTAAATTTTATGAATTCACAAAAAGCAAGGATTGATGCATTTTTATGTTTTTTTATACATATAAAAACTACTTGTGGTGACATGGTGTCTTAGTGGTAAGCACCTTCAGTGTCCGGGCTTGATTCCCACCTTAGGGTCTGTGTGCATGTGGTTTGCATTTTTCCCTGTACCTAACTTGCAGGTTAGGCTAATTGGTATTCCCAAATTGGCATTAGTGTGTGAATGAGCATGTGTGTGTGTGTGTGTGTGTGTGTGTGTGTGTGCGCGTGCGTGCATGAGTGCGTGCGTGTGTGTGTGTCCGTGCCCTGCAATGGAGTTGCCACCCTGTCTAGGGTGTAGCCCACCTCATGCCCTAAGTCTCCTGGCACAAGTCCCCTCTACCCTGTACACAAAATAAAGCAGTATAGACGATAAGTGAGTGAATGAGTGTGTGAGTGAGTGTTACTTACCTTCCTGGCAACAAAAATGATTGATTTTAAGAAATATCTAAACTATTTTCCTAATGTATAAAACCACATAGTTTTTAATTATGTCAAAAACAAATTAATTACAAGAGAGCGTTTCTTACACACTATGATATCATAGGGCAACACCAATGACAGACTTAAAAGTTTTGCATGAAACTACAAAATAAATTTATGACATTTTTAAACAAATGCAGAAAGACGTGTGACACACTTATTATTGTTGTTGTTGTTGTTATGTGTAACAATGGAATTCACTGTTTTGATCCATTCTACCACACACACACACACACACACACACACACACACACACACACACACACACACAACGATAAAAAAAAATCTGGAAGAAAATACATTCTTATAATTTAATAAACTGGTTCCCTCTAGTACTGAACAATGTTTCTAACAGTGTAATAAATTCAATTTGGCAGCACCGTGGTGTACTAGTCAGAACAATGATGGTTGGAGCCCCAGCTCCTCCAAGTTGCCACTGTTGGGCCCTTGAACAAGGTCCATAACCCTGTGTGTTCCAGGGGAGCCGGGGGGAAAAAGCTGACTCTGACCCCAGGCTACGATGCATAAAAAAAGCTGAAAGGGAAAAAAGCTGACTCTGACCCCAGGCTACGATGCATATGCAAATAAAAAAGAATTTCGCTGTGCAGTAATGAACGTATTTGTGACGAATAAATGCTGAACTTAAGAATGCATTATGTGAATGTGGGTGTGAATACTGATTAGTGGTCGTAAAATGTGAATAAATACAATGGCAATCACCACTGGCCTCCACAATCCCTAGTTGGGCTACAGAGGTTCCTATATACGGTAGATGGATGAACGGAATTTCAAGTTGCTGATGGTGGACGGTGATTTCTGGTGAAATTATCTGGCAACCCAGCTCGGCGTTGACATTGCTGTTCAAGATGGCGGCGGCCACTGCACGCCGTCTCACCTCACTTTGCCGACAATTTCAAAGCGTTGTTAAAATATCTTTGCCAAACAAAGCTCAATATTCATCGGTTAACTATCATTCCTGTCTACAGAGGTAATTTTTCTTTGCTATTGTTTAACTCCAGGCCATGTTTTGTCAGCACTAACCTTTGCTAGCAGCACAGGAAGGCTGTGAATGTGTCACTATTAAACGTTATAATGCGCTTCTGAACACTATCTTATCCCGTTTTCCAGGCAAAACTACAATCTTTTCCTATTCCGCCGTCCTGGCCATGCTCGTCTTCTCCACACATCCGCCAGCAGATGGGGCCTGGAGGAGTTCTTTGACCTGCCTGAGAACTGGGGAGAGTCTGCAGTTAAATCAGGTAGCACTGAATCTCCATCACCTTTATAAAACTTACTAGCCAGGTCTTAAAGTGGTTGTTGTTACCTGTTGAGTTTTATTGTTACTGTGCCTTATTCACACATACACTGGTCAGCTGTAACATTATGAACATTATACAGTATGTATGTGGTAACAGTTCGATTTTATTCCACTCAGATTTAGAAACCTGTAAGATAAAAGCAAAACTCTCAGGGTCACTGAGTTTCAGTGGAATTTTGTAAAACTGTATCAGATTATTTAACCAAGAGAAACAAGAACAAATATCTAGAATTTTATGGACAACAAGGTTATTGATTATTGAAAACCTTATGTAACTGCTTTCAATCGTATGGCTTAAAAACTAATCATAGTAAATAGTTAGTAAATGTTAAAATCAGTCCAAAAAAAAAAACAGCTTGGTACAAAAAATGAATTGTTCCTGCATATATTTTTTTTCCTTCCTGAGTAGGTCCCCCTTCTTCAAACAAAACAGCAATGACCTGTAAGTTCTGCCACCTTTCTAAGGAAACCAGCATTAACCTTTTCAGCAGTTTGAGCTCTTCTATTGGATTGGACTGGAGCCCTCACTCCCCACATGCCTCAGTGAGCCTTGGTCGCCCATGATCCTGTCACCAGTTCATCGGTTTTCCTTCCTTGGATCACTTTTGTTAGGTCCTGACCACTGCAGACCGGGAATATCTCACAAAAACTGCAGTTTTGGAGTTGCTTTACCCCAGTCGTCTAGTCATCACAATTTGTCTCTTCTTACAGGAGCTGCATTTACACTATCTTGTGCCAATGGCACTTGTAAGTGTGTGAGTATATTAGATAGCAATGTCTAACGTTTTGTCCCTGAAGATAATGTGTTGGAAACAGAAAAAAATGGGCAAGTACAGTATAAGGATTTAAGTCACTTTAAAAAGGGCCAAATTTTGGTTGGCTAGATGACTGGGTCAGAGCAACCGGAAAACTGAAGCTCTTGTGAGAGTTTCCAGGTCTTCAGTGGTGAGAACTGACCAAAAGTGATGAAAAGAATTAAACGTTAAGGTTGCTTTATGTACTCTGATCCAATATAAGACTACTGTAGCTGTAATTACTGAAAAGGTTACTGCTGATCTCCATAGAAAAGACACACAAGTCATTGCTGGCACAAGGGGGCCTACTCAGTACATCACCGATGATGTACATTTGCTAAGTGTCAGAAGACGTTTCATAACAACAGCTGGTGGTCTTAATGTTATGGCTGATCTTTGCATCAGCCATAACATTTCAGAGACAGCGTCTTATCATTTAGCAGAGCATTTGAAACATCTCATAGTAATATGAAATGAGACTTTTGTTAATTATGCAACATAATTAATTTTGTTGTTTGTTTGAATTCTCACAGGTTCTCCATGGACAGCCAAACAGCTTAGAGCAAAGAGTAACGATGACTTGCACAAGCTGTGGTAACATATTAATTTGATTACATTTAGATTTATAATAATCAAAACTAAGTCTCAGTTACAATAAAGTTGTGCAAAAGTGAAATCAGATTTTTTTAACCAAGACAAACAAGCACAAATATCTAGAATTTCATGCAACAACAAGAGGTGATTGATTTTTATAAATCTTCTGTAACTGCTGTCAACCAGATAATTTAAAAACCTGGAGTTCTGCTCATCTCCATTTCTCCTGGCTACCAGAATAGTAATTTTTTACTGCTTAAAACTGGCACCAGCTGTGCTCTTGACAGAGGCAGGGCTAACACCACTGTTCACTGCTGATTGGCTATGCATAACATCGCTTATTTGAAATTATTAGGAACTGGGTTAAGAAATCTTCAGCACATTTTTTTTTAAACCTGAAAGGATATTGCTGAACTATCTGTACCCTGTGTTTGTGAAGTTTGTGGCAGAAATGTGGTCGGGAAAAAAACATGAACTGAGAATGCTTTGTAAAGTTGCATGGTAAGAATCAATAGTAAAACCCATAGCTATGTTTAATAGTGAAAGTAACATTGTGTGTATTTCATACACACAATGTGATGGGAACTCGCAGGATTTGGACTAAACAGCTTTGTTTGGTAGTTTGGTGTTTTCAAATATCCTGTAGTGTGTGCAGTGTCTACAGTGGACTGGCACCTGGTCCAGGGAGTACCCGCCTTGTGCCCTAAATCCCCTGGGATGGGCGCAAGGCCTCCCAAGACAGGGTAAACAGTATAGAGACAGCTTGTTCTGTATGTGTATGGTTTTATGTAGTTCGCTGCATAGTTGTGTCCATTAAATTGACAGTCTTATAACTGTAAAAATTAAACTAAAGTGTGCAGTACATCACTGCAGATAGGATTTGACTTAATTATTAAACATTGTTTATGCTGACCCTATAGTTAACTCTATGATCATACTTTTTATGTTGCAGGTATGTGCTTTTAAAGGAAAAGAACATGTTAAATACTATAGAACAAGAGTCGAAACGGCAGTCTCTTCCGATGCCTAGTCCAGAGCGCATTAAGAAGGTGAGCAGACCGTTTAATTCTCTAATCAGTTGTCATCATATACCCCAGGTGCGAGATTGTTTTCTGCTATCACCCATTTTCAGTTTATTTAAATGGCAAATTTCTTTTTTTCCAAAAAAAAAAATACTTGTAATGTTTAAGAATGCATTAATATTTATCAGCATGGATTAATCTTACAGTAGTTACCAGTTTGGTAACTTTAATTTAATAAACTTGAGATGGCTCACCTATAAAGTACAGAGTGCTTTTAACTTTATAAAATCCTCAGTAATTTTCTGGCTATATTTTAGTGTAGCAGGGGATTACGTAGAGAAATAAATGGAAATTTTACTCTCAAAACTGTGTTCTGTCATTCTGCACAGTCAACAGTCTTGGTTTCACTTGAACGCTCCTCGTGTATACAATTTAGTGGTTACTAACTTCCTCCTGTTTTTGCCAAATTCCTCCTTATTGTGCAACAGGGGTCCGTTCTTTTTATGTTGCTTGAAACATCCGAGATGAATTGACAGATCTAAGATGAGATCATCGTGCTAATTACGATGCGGCTAATTCGGTTCTTCGAGCACACCTGTTGTTGATGACTAGTATAGCTGGATTGAGTTATCTAGAATTATTGCGCATTCGTGCGTTTGTTTAAAAGGCGATATGCATCGACAGGAGAAACACTGATCACAACCCCTGCAATTGGTTGACGAAATGGCAAAAGAGCAGCTCCATTTTTTTTCTCAAGCAGAGCAAGAGCTTTTATTAAAGGGTTATGGAGAATTTCAAACTTTAATAAAGATAATTTAAAATAAAAGTAATTATTAAATACGTGAGCGCTGCCCGTGTTACATGTTGTGTATGTATGTGTATGTATATATGTATGTGTGTGTGTATATATGTATATATATTTTCTCAAATCCTATTTGTATTAGTTTAAAGTTAGCTGAACAAATTTTATATTTGAAGTAATCATAAGTACTTAAGTAACAGTAACTGTCACCTTAAAGTTCCACCAGTTTAAATCTAAAGAGCACTGGTGGCTCAGGGGTAGATGTCTCGCCTGCCATGCGAAAGACCCGTGTTCGATTCCCGCGCCGGATTGAATTCTCTTTATTTGCAACAAATTCTAAATCTACAGTCTAAATCCTGTTTACATGAAATAAACCTGCTCCCGACTTGTGACCTACAGGTCAACTATAACTAACTAAGACTATGTCTATAACGAAGTGTCTTATACTTTCTCAGCAGTGCCAATTAAACACACTGAATTCCAGTGACTAGATAAATGTCCATAATAAATGTAATCTCTCTGATATTGGGTTGGCATTTCCACTACTGCAGCTTAACAGAGGCATCTGGGTCTCCCACATTCATTCTTTGAGAACCACTGATTTAGAAATAACTAAAGGTTTTGTTTCACTAGGTGGAAAGATCAATGCTGAGACTCGACACCGTTGTAAAAGAGCGAGAAGACTCTCTCCGTTTATTACAGACAGGACAGGAAAAAGGCAGGCCTGGAGAATGGAGGAAAAATGTTTTCGGCAAGACGTTCTGGTAAGCAGTTCTATTTTCGCTCTCTGACAGGACTGTGTTTGGAAATATATATTTGAAGTGTAACGTGGCATTTTTATGTCCCGGAAATAGGTACCGTTTTAGAGAACATCCTATCCCCTGGAACATGAACAAGATCTACAAAAGGAAACGTTTCTATACACCGTTATTTGTCGCCCCTTACACAAGGTGAGCATGAAAACCTGGATTTAACTGACTAGCAAAACATCTCAGACTGAAGTACATGCTTATATGTGCTAATTTTTAAATCTATCTAATTTCAGGCTAAGTCTTGAGAAACACCTGAGGAGTAAAACAAGACGGGAAAGAAAAGAGAAACAAAATCAGAAGAAACTGGCTGACGCCTTCCCTAAAAAGACTGCAAGAGCATGAGATAGCGAAGGTTAAACATAGAATGATGCTAAATATATGAACCGATTTCATGCTACTATTAATGCAGCCCTACTGCAGGTACAGCACAGTGTTTCAGTCACGGCTACCTCTGAGTAAAGCCTTGAGTACAAGCTCTGACGCTACACGACAACTGATATTGATGGCTGAACATTTCTTGGTCATTTTTTCAATATTCATAGAGAAGCTAAATACCAGTAACGTCAATTTGAAATGCATAATGAAGCATGATGTGAAGAAATAAAAACACAAAGCTGTCACAAAAAAACTTTATTTTCCAAACCGCCAATCATTGATTAAAAACAAGTAGTTACTATATATTGCTTACATAAATCATTTTCTCTCTAGCCAATTTGAAGGATAGAGGATCTTAGTTTACTTGTATATGGTATGTAATGAATGACACACCATGTTTATCTAAAATACAGAATTAATTTTTTTTCTTCTTTGAACTGCCAAACATGACACAAAAACACTGATTATAGAAAAAGACTTTGACTTGACAATTATTACCAAGTTATAAAATCAAAAACATTTAATAAGAAAGCAGGGCTAATTTTTGTATAATTTCAGTACAAGTGTCCTTTATGTTCCTGAGTCCACTAAGAAGGCCTGTTCTATCAGAAGCTTTTTTTTTTTTTAAATGAAAGAATCAAAAGGCCAAAAGCAAGCTGGTCAGGTTGGTCAAGGGCACTTCCTCTCTACACACTGCTTCCCTCCTTCCTCATACTCTTGCTTAGAAATCCACATTTGTTGAAAGGTTCCCTGAAAATGAAGATTGAAATAATCATGATATCCACAAACCGGGACAGCACAGTCGATAGACCCATAGTGCTGAAGATTTGTGAAGCAGTACTTACCAGTGACGCCAGAATAGACCCTCCAATCCATGCGCTGAACCTGCGCTCCAGGGTCGTATTGTTGGCTATTAACTTCAAGCGCATACTCTGTGAATGGAAAAAGGAAAATTAATTAGAATACAAAAAAATTGCCAAAGTGTGGGCTGTCTGCCCTCTAGTGGGCCATGGTTGTACTGCAGATGAGTTCCAAGAGGTCGTTTTCAATAAATATATCAAATAATTTTTTTTAAATTTCCAATACAATTAACTTTACAAAATCATAAAAATGTATGATTAAAGAATGACATTAAAAAGGGTAACTAATAAAAAAAAAGGGATTTAATTGAAATGAATCAATTAATTAAATTCCATTGGCATTTCAGCGAAACCCTCAAAAGGAGGTAAAAAGTTATTAGATTCCAATTTGCAGACAGAGACTCCTGCAGAGAGCAGTGGTTCTGTTAGTGTGTGCGCGCATGTGTAAAAGTCGTCCTACACAGTAGCCCCCCTCCTCCTCCTCTCTCTCATCTCACACCAACCACAATTCTTTTCAAAGGTAAAGTGCAGATTAATTAGTTTTATTTTTACTTTATATTTTCTATTAATGAATTTTATATGAATGTATTTGTGGAACAAATCATCCGAGTTTCCATTATTTCTTGTGGAGAAATTCTAAATTCTTATACGAGTGCTTTAGTTTACAAGAATGCTTCTGGAACGAATTATACTCTCAATCCGAAGTTTAACTCTAGACGTATGCATTAGTTAGAGATACTATTAAAAGTTTTAGGTGAGCCACAGAAGGTTGGGAATTGGCTACTCTGAATCATTAAGCTTCTAGAATTTGGAAAAGACATATTGCAGACAAGCCGAATAAATGTCACATTTATACTGAATACACAGGAAAACAAACCGGTGGTGTCTTTTGCGACAGTTCTCTGTTTAGTCTATCTGTAAATCCTTGGATGAGAGTGTTTCCTCCAGTAACTATCACGCTGCCATACAGACCCTAAGGGAAAGGAAAAATAAATACGGTCAGGATTCAGTCCATATATCAAAGTTGCTGCAATTTCAAACTTCCTGCAGCTCTTTAAATGTACACAAGTCAGAACACTGCTATCTCACTCCGGTACCAAAACAAGAGCTAAGAATTGACAATAATTAGCTAGTGTCACTAGTGATAATACTTTGTATTAATTAATAATACTTTAAATGTTAAAACTTAATAATAAATGCCCAACAATATCTTACCGGTCGGATATCGACGTCACACATGCCAACACTGGTGGTCACAACATGGCCCACTCCCAGCATGGTGTTTCCTGACAGGCCCTATAAACAAACACACAAAGTGCACCTTAATATGCGATACTGTCTTTGAAATACAAAGCAATCACATGGTGACCTGTTCAACAGAGCCTACCTTTGCATTAGAAGGGTCGAAAAGCCCCTCAGGAATCTTCAGTCTTTCAGCTCCGAAGTCACAGTTGTAGCCGTTCGGGAGCTCGTAGTGAACAGTCGGCATCTGAGCAGCCACCCTGCAAACGCCACAAGACCACAGTGAGAGGGTTCTCTTCCTCCACGTATAACATCAATCACTGCTTACACTGAGGGGATTTTAAACAGAATGTGTGGTACAGAATACATGGACGTACTGTTCATCATAAGGTGAATCCGAAACCTGCAAGACGGAGGCCTGGAAATCTTGAATAACAGTCTGCAAAAAAAACAGCACAGTTGATTAGACGCGAGTGTGTCAGAGCATTACGCTATTATCCTACAGTACACATGGAGCGTCGTCTCTGAGCCGTCGCACGTCCTTACGTTACACATGTAGTTGTGCCATGAGCGAGTAACTTGAGGTAGTTTCTCTTTCTTCTTCCAGATGGCTGGTGCCCCTTCACGTACGGAATCCTTTAATGAGAGGACAGCAGTGTAAGCAGCTGCAACTTGTGTTAATAATAAATTATTTAAGTGTAATGCTGCCTTTCGGGAGTTTGTTTCAAACACAACTTGAAACAAATTTAAACAGATGTGTGGTGCAGTGTGACATACATTACCGACTGAAAGTTTGGGATCTCTTGTAAATGTTTTTGTTTTTACTTAGAAAAGAATAAGATTTCTAAAGTGATCTCAAAAGTGATCAAACTTTTGAGTGGTAGTGTACTTCCCAGTGAAACAAGAAATATGCGGGTGGACTGACTTCTTTATTCAGTTGTGAAAAACGTTTGCTCACCCGAAATAACACATCATGCTTCCAAGAAATAAAACCACCAAACTGTCTGTAGTTTGTGCTCACCCCTAAATAACACTTTAATGTGTTACACATAGCAAGGTGAGTTGTTCACTCAGTGACATTCCAGTGGGCTTTCAGTAATAAATTACCCCAGTAAATGTGATGATCCCAATAAGCCTGTATTCTTTAACAGATCAAGTAATAACATGAGTTCTGAGTTTCAGATCACACACTAAAGGCCCTCCAAAGACAAAACTACATTTTACTTGCATCATCAGTCACTGGGATTCAGACTTGCACAGAAAATAAGGTCACACAAACAAACCTTCTTTGAAGTGAGCTTAACATAATCTGGATTTTAGATAAGCATCATGGGGGTGCTCAAATCACATTTTACAGCA
The DNA here is from genome assembly GCA_013621035.1 of Clarias magur. NCBI lineage: Eukaryota > Metazoa > Chordata > Actinopteri > Siluriformes > Clariidae > Clarias > Clarias magur. The sequence goes on from QNUK01000364.1 coordinate 545,330, forward strand.
CTGACAAAAGCTGGGAATAAGCATTTCACTGCATATCGTACTGTGTATGAGACAAATAAAATTTTAATTTGAATCATATTGAGATTGTAAAATCAATCGATTTGATTTTTGGGCGTTGCAATTTTCAATTTGAATCAATAGCACTAAAGTTTAATGTCTGATTTACTTCAATGTTTATTCATTGCTTTTAGAAGTTTTTTAATACTTGACTTGCTTTGGTGGTGGCACGGTGGTGTAGTGGTTAGCACTGTCACCTTGCACCTTCACTTGAAGTAAATCAGACATTAAACTTTAGTGCTTGGTGGGTTTCCAACAGGTACGAGTGTGTGTATGTGTGTGTGCCCTGAGATGGATTGCCACCCTTTCCAGGTGTATCCTGCCTCGTGACCCAAGTCTCCTGGGATAGGCCCCAGGCCCCCCGCGACCCTGAATACAGAAGCGGTCTTTATGACAAAGAGTGAGTCAGTGAATTGCTTTGTAAATTGTGTTTTTCATTGTTTAAATATTACATCTCAAGCAAAGTATTATTCTTGCTGATCATCTGCTCCACACACTAGTCCAGCAAATAGTTGGTTTGCACCAACTGCCCATAAACTCCAAAGAAGAATTGATACTCTCACAAGATGCACAAGCTTTGATCTCAACTTGCCCAGATGACCGGAGAGTACTTTTTAAAGGTAAAACTTTGGTCTCTGACAGCAAAACCGTGCTGGGAAATCATACTCAGAGACAAAGAAGAATTTACTACAGATGAGCTGGACATCATCTATCCAAGGACAAATTGATTTTAGGATCTATTTAAGTACAAAAAATGTGTTGTATCTGTTCCAATTGCAAAATTACATCATAATATCATGTGACATGCAATGACATCTTCTTACACTTACCCATGCTATACTCTGGAAAAAAAAATCATAATGGCATGCACGAAAACTACAAGGTGTCCAAAAAGTCTCCATACATAGGGGGAGTTACATAATTGAGGAGCACAATGTGACTTAATTTACAAAACATCCTCTAAACGATTGCCATTTTATTTATAAAAGCACACAGACTGCCCTCTCTCCCATTCATGATGAACATGTGTTAAAACATCTGATGTTATGCATGTAACTGCACTTGTATATTTTCCTGTTAATCATCTTTTCCACTTGTATATTTTCCTGTTAATCATCTTTTCCTGGTACACCGTGACCCGATATTTTACAAGAACCCAGAGAATATCAATCCAGCCATCCTCTATGTACAGAGACTTTTGGGACACCCTTTACACTTAACGGGCAAACCTCACCTTGGATGCGATCATATATGGGGGAACAATTTCTACACTTAATTCCTGAAACAGCTCTCTACACTGCATGCTCATAAAGTCACCTGCGAGTGGGGACTTCACAATGCCTGGGGGAAAAAATAGAAAGAAGAAAAAACATAGACCACCGCTTAGTGTTAGTATACAGTATGACCCACATGGGCTGTTTAATTCAACTGCTAAACACCTTGTACTATTGGGTGTATTTATATGTACAAGACATCTCCAAAAAACATGATTCCAGCAAAGAAACCTGATCATGTGAGTTCACAATATCAGTCAGTGTCTGTTCACTGATATTTTGGGAGTCGTTATGATCAAAACATGTTGTTTCCTTTTTGAATGCAAGTTAACTGGCTTCACACATCCTGCTGCCACTCTCAGGCAAAAGAAAGAAGCGCAACGTGCTGCTATGTCTTATCTATTATACGTTCCAACAGAGAGGCCATGGATGCGGCCTCTATTTCTGTCCATATCTCGAGTTTGGCTCCTGGGTCATACATGCTGTGAATAAGCTGATTACTGAGAAAAATTCAGGGGCCCGTCTGATTTCTTACGTTATCACAAGGTCTTCAAAGCTGAAACGACCTCGATTTGACTTCAGATTCAGTTCTACAGTTTTTACATAATTATCTTAAAGCTCTGTTAAATGCTTAAATCAGATTTTTTTTTTAATCGCATTATTGATGTGCACTGTTAAAGACACTTTAAACAGTTACAGGTTGTTCCATACTTCAGTTTGAACGAGTTCAGTTCCAGGAGCACGTTCATAAGTCGGATTTGTTCTTAAGTCCGACAAAGTGTGCCTTATATGTCTTTGACACAAATATACACTGTAAAGCCGTCTAATCCACTTGACTAAATATCTGTTCCCTTTCCCCACATGTGGCCAAAAACCACAACCATGCCCAAGAAAATTAATAAACACAGACGCCATTTTGTCTCAGAGCTGTTTTCCACTGTAGTGGACTGTGAACTCTTGTCTTATTGAGGATTTTCCAAACTTTTTTCCGGCTTTACAGGCCAGACATTTTCTACATTCACTTACACAATGAAAATATTCTATATAATTGTAAATATTAGCATCTACGAATGTTCACGGTCTGTTCCTATGTTCAGAAATTCATGACTCAAACGTTCATAAGTCGGGGACTACCTGTAATCTTACGCTTTATGCAAGTGAAAAGGACCCAAATATACATGCACATGTTGCACTACAGATATTTCCTGTTTACTTCTCAACTGTAATTTCTAATCTGGTCCCTGGTGATCACTAGATTAGCTCATCATTTATTTTTACATGTGCTGTCTCAACAATTGTTTAACCTAACTGACTGCAGATCTTTGAAATATCGTAGAAAGAATTCAACCACACAAGTTAGTTACCTTGTTGCAGAACATAACCATCGTGCACTGGAATAGCGGTTGTGTGCGTCGCACCACTGTCTAGCACCAAACCAGTGGATCGTCCATTTGCAAATCTGATAGAATTAAGAGTTAAGGATACTGCTGCATGTATCAGATATGATCATTTCAACATTTTCACATTACATAAACATTTCAAACAACTTATGGAGAAGGATACGCAGACAGGACGGCTGTTTTACACAAGAAGAAAGCCGGGATGTTGTAATGCTCAAACATGAGCTCTGTCAGCTTCTCCCTCTTGGCTCGTGTGTTCCACTGAATAGAAATGAAAAACCAGGGTAAGAAAACATCTATGTTTGTGTGTTACGTTTAATAAAGAAATTAAAGCTTGTGTGGCACTTACAGAGGCTTCTGACATTAGTACGGGATGCAAGCTAGGCTCGGATTTGAAGTGCATTCTGTAGGTGTGGTCCAAAATGGCTTGAAAGCTGTCCCAGTCTTCAACTAGGAGAAAATATATATGCACAAAATTATGTAACATTTGCTTTAAAAAATAATAATAATATAAAAAAAACCACTTTGGAAACTTTTTCATAAACATTCAAAGAAAATGAAAGGAGACATCAGTGATGCTAGAGAAAGATTATTAATATTTTAATTTAACGGTGAACAAATACACTCCTCCCTTCAACCTAAATTCATGGACATGCATTGCATCAAGGAAGCGACAATAACAACTGTCAAGCTGACTAATGACTAATATTAATAAATATAAAGCTAAACCGATGACCCACTCCCCGATTAAAAAAAAAAAAAAACAGGCCTGTGGACAACATCAACTTTGTCGGCTCACACGCAGATTGCAAGGAGATATGGTATTCATTACCTTTAATTTAAAAGTTAGAATCCTCCTTTGATCCAAAGTATTTGAAATTCTATTTTTCCCCTACATTTTATTTATATGTAAAAATGAACAGTGATGATAAGAAGACGCTTACTCATGCCATTTTTAAGAGGTGACATGACCTCCATGTTTTCCCGTGGAACCCTTAACTGGTTGGTGTCGATGTAGTACGTCGTTCCGCTTTGCTTGCCCTTATCCCCGTCTGTTTCCATCGGCGTTGTGCCATCCTCCCTGTCCACAGTAACACCAATCACAGTGGGGAAGTCAGCCTGCAAAATCGACATATTTTATTATTAAACTTCGCATACGGATTATGTGGGGAAATGTGTATTCGAGGCTTCGCTCTTACCTTGGGGCAGTCCTCTCCAGCATAACCAGCCCTCACAGAGTAGGAGCCGATATCAAACACCAGCGCGCCAACCTCGTCTGGTGGACAGATAATAAACATCACTAAATACAGTAATACAGCTTGAACTACTGTTTACAGAATGCTGTTCATACCGTCTGGTTCTATCATCATAAATACAAATGCGCTGTCTATTTATTATACATTGAATAATGTATTGAATAAAAAACTAAATATACAATGACAGACATGTGTCGTATAAGTCAAACTTTTTGCAGCCAGAGGAAAACTACAAAAACCATGTGCCATTATATTACATTTATTAAAGCCATTAAAGCTTTTTATTTCTGAACTTTACACACAACAGCTGTTGGTCTAAAATACTGTCACAGTGACTGTAATTTGAGTTAAACCACAAAATCAGACTCAACTATCAGAATGAGGTTATAAAATTGTGAGCTCCACAATTTTCCAAGACAGTTAATAAAATAAAAATCCTTGATAGAAGTTGATAATATTCTCGAATGCAATCTTGTGATTTTTTTTAATAGTCAAACACTTGCTGGATGTACATCATAGAGGGCACTGGTGGTTCTCTTGCCCACCATGTGGAAGGCCCGGGTTAAGATTTAATCAATGCCAAAATCCCATCTACTAAGTCCCAAGCCTGAATAATATGGGACGGTTGCGTCAAGAAGGGCATCCGCTGTAAAAACCCGTGCCAAATTGTGTGTGGATCGGATGGTCCACTGTGGCGACCCCTCAACTGGAGAAGCCAAACAAGACTAACAACAACAACCACCTGCTGGACGTACTGTACACCTGTACTGTACTTGGCCACTTTGAAAGCCACTGGTTTAGCTAGACTTTTATTTGACATTGTTTATCTAGACGTAAAGGAAACGATATCGTACAATGGATGGTAAATGGATAGAAAGAGATGGTTGATAAATAGGATAGACAGGCCAGAATGGATAGGATACGATGCAATGGACAAATAAAGTGGATGGCTGGACGGGATAGGATGGGAGGAAATTAACAGAGAGATAAAATAAATGGATAGACAAAATAGGAAAAGAATGTGAGACATGATGAATAGTTAGGTATGATAAATAGAGGGATCGAATCTGCAAAAGAACGAATAGATAGAGAATGCTTTGATATAGGAATAGATATAGGATAGGATAGGATAGAATGGACAGAATGATAAGATAGGAAAGAGTGGATGGATGGATGGATGGATAAGAAAGAATGGATTAATAGGATAGAAAAAAATGTTTGGTTAAAGGGATGAAGGGAAGTTTTGAATGAATGAGTGAGTGGATAGATTTGATGAATCGGACAAGATGAGCAGATAGATATCTTGATAGGAGGATGGCTAAGGAATAGAAAAGGTCAAAAGTTATCACAGTGTGACGAAGCAAATCTGCACAAGAGATGAGTTTAGTAATAATCGTTTTAGTGTAAGCTTAACACGGATGCACTTCATCCGCGATGCAGTCGCTTCACGCGCGCGCGCCCACACACCCGCGCGGCGTACGCGCGCGCACACACGTTTTAGCTAAACCTAAGGTTACTATTTTACTAGCTGTGTTGAACACTAATAAATAAACGCCCCAAGTTCAAACTCCTACTGCCCATGTACAGCTAGCGAGTTTAGCTCAACGTGGCGGCGCTCATTCATTTCCCAGCTCTCTCTGTCTAGCACACACACATAGACACACACTTACCGCCGCCGTACACTCCTCCGCTCATTATAGCCAGTAATAGATGTAGATTTATTTATCACAAATATTACTAAACCGCCCAGGATTAAATATATACGCTCTATTTTCCCTCTTTCTTTTTTATAATAAAGAATTTATCACAACAAAGGAAACGCGACGGACATCTTCCTCTGTGGTAAGACGTACTGGAGGTGATTTGAACACAAAGGTACAGCATCTCCCCCTTTAGACTGAAAGAGAAACTACAGCCGTGATAAAAAAAAAAGAAAAGAAAAAATTCAGAATGACCCAACATTAATTTTCACAAGGTTTGCTGCCTCAGTGGTTTTTTTTTTTTTTGTCAGATGTTATTGTGGTATGCTGAAGTATTATTACAAGAATTTCATACGTGTCAAATTATATATATGCAAGTTTATGAAAAGAGTCAATATTTGCAGTGTTGACCCTTCTTTTTGCAACTCATCCTGGTATGCTGTCAGTCAATTTCTAATCCTGAAGCCAGCCCATTCTTGCAACATAAATGCTTGGAGTCAAAATCTTTGGGGTTTTGTTTGTCCACCTGCCTTTTAAGTTGGTTTTGACCACAAATTCTCAATGGGATTTGGGGGGGAGGGGGGGGGGGGTTCCTGGTCATGGACCCAAAATTAAACATTTTTGTTCCCAAGCCACTTAGTTATCACTTTCCCTTATAGGAAGGTGCTCCGTCATGCTGGAAAAGACATTGTTCATCATCAAACTGTGGGAGAGGTTGCTATTGGAGGATGTTTTTGTACCATTCTTTATTCATGGCTGTGTTCTTAGGCAAAATTGTAAATGAGCCCACTGTCTTGGATGAGAAGCAGCCCCACACATGAATAGTCTCAGGATGCTTTAATGTTGGCATGACACAGGCCTGATGGTAGCGCCTTCATACATTTCAACTTCTCTCCAGAAGAAAAACATCAGGGACAGTCAGATATTTTGCAAAAGGTACAGGGATTATGCTGCTGAGGACTGGGGTAAATAATCCCCTTTCTGATTGTTTGGGGTATCCAGAAAAAAAAGATTGTCTGAAGAAGAAAAGGTGGTTCTCAACCTTGTTCCTGGAGGACCCCTGCCCTAGTTTAGTGTTTTCACTGCTCTACTACACACACTTCAACTGAGAAAAATGTTTGATTAGTTAAATCAGGGGTGCTGGGAGCTGAGAAAGCACTTAAATGTGCAGGGCAGTAGTCCTCCAGGACCAAGGTTGAGAACAACTGTATTAGAGCACATATAGTAAACCATCAGTTGGTTTGAAATGAAATGAAATTGAAGTTTTATAACATTTTTATATATAAACAGAAGTGTCATAATTTGTATAAACTTACTGTTGATATATGCCCAAATTCTATTGGGCATAAGATTAAATTCAGTCATGTTCCTATTCAAGTCCACCAATTAAAAATGAAAACATAAAAAAGCTTAAAATATTTCACTTTGCATGTGATCCATCAAAAAATATATGAGAGGTTCACTTTTTAAATTAAATTACACAACAAAATATTCTATATTTTATTCCCAATATTATACACTTTATTAATTCCCAATATTATACCCAATATTAATACACTCTCTCTCATGCACACACACACACACACACACACACACACACACACACACATTAAACCACCATTTTTGGGTTTCCCTTGTGGTATCCAGCACCAGAACATAATCTGTGTTCTGGTATAAAGCCCCAGAACATAAGCAATAGATTCATAAGGGGTTGTGGGTTGCAGGGTGAAGTGCAGATCCTAACTGCATGAAGTGCAGATCCTAACTCCAAATACTAGAATATGTGCAGTCACAGTATGTGTAAAAGTGATACTATTTATTCATCTCTTTTACACATACTGTGACTGCACATATTCTAGTATTTGTATATATGAAGTCATTTCTAGACACTGCACAGTATAAAAGCAGATGAAGCAGCAGTACAAAGCAGTTTTAAAAATACAATTAAAAACATGCAGTAGTAATAATGGTGTGTAATAAAAATTGACAGAGACAGGACACCAGCTCTATTATTTGTGCTGTTAGAAACATTGCAACATTCAGAATTGACACAAGGACGTGAAGATATTGCCTGTGTGTGTCCTTGGGCTTTCAATGAGGTTGGAGTTAGGACCTACAGGGGTTGGACCATGAAACAGAGCAGAGTGTGAAGGTTTAATTAGCAGAGTAATAATACTGTTTTGCTTAAAATATTGCAATGCACACAACATTATGGGTGACATATCAGACTTCAAAAGAGGACAAATTGTTGTTGCGCATCTCGCTGGTGCATCTGTGACCAAGACTTCAAGTCTTTGTGATGTATCAAGAGTCACGGTATCCAGGGTAATGTCAGCATACCACCAAGAAGGACAAACCACATCCAACAGGAGTAACTGTGGACGCAAGAGGCAGCTGTCTGAAAGGGATGTCTGAGTGTTAACCCAGATTGTATGTAAAAAACATAAAATCACAGCTGCCCAACTCACTACAGAATTAAATGTGCACCTCAACTCTCCTGAGTCCGTCAAAACTGTTGGTCGGGAGCTCCACAGGGTCAATGTACATGGCCGGGCTGCTATAGACAAACCTTTGGTCACTCGTGCCAATGCTAAATGTCAGCTTCAACGGTGCCAGCAGTGAAAATCTTGGGCTGTGGACAATGTGAAACATGTATTGTTCTCTGATGAGTCCACCTTCACTGTCTTTCTCACATCCGGGAGAGTTACAGTGTAGAGAAGCCCCAAAGAAGTGTACCACCCAGACTGTTGCATGCCCAGGGTGAAGCATGGTGGTGGATCAGTGATGGTGTGGGCTGCTACAGTATATCATGGCATTCCCTAGGCCCAATACTTGTGCTAGAAAGACTACCGAATTATTCTGGAGAACCATGTGCACCCAATGGTTCAAACCTAGTATCCTGAAGGCGGTGCTGTGTATCAGGATGATAATCTCATGTAGTGACCTGGCCACTATTCTGCAAGAAGAACAGATCAAAATCCCTCTGGCCCACTGTGCAGGACTTGTATCTATCATTCCCAGGTCGAATTGATGGTGTATTGGCCGCATAAGGAGGCCCTACACCATACTAATGAATTATTGTGGTCTAAAACCAGGCGTTTCAGTTTTATTGTCCAACTCCTATAGGTGGAGATTGCGGTCTGTTGTGATACTGTGTACTCCTTATGCTGTCACAACCTTGTGGTTCTGGAACCATCTAAGTCCATGGACGAGGGGTGTTCAAGTAAAGTCAGGACTTCCGATGAAATCTCTTATGAATAAAGGCTTAAACACAATCAACATTTACAGCAGACTCCAAGCACAGTACGTAGATGAACCTCTTAGCTGCTGTAAAACAGCTGAATAGTGCGAATGTACATCGTGAACAAGAAGGCCTTACTTCCTTGACTAATGATCTCAACTGAGGAGCCCATTGCAGTCGTTTTCATGAAAAGTCAGCGAGTGGGACGCCTGATTCTTGAAAAATACAAGTACACACAATCATTCACGAACACCCCATGCACATTCCAGGAACTTGGCTGGGAGTTATTGCCACATCCCCCGTATTATCCTGACCACACTTTAAGACATTTCCCCATGTATGTCCATGAGACACTTTAGCTCTACAGAGGGTTGTGTGATCAGCTGAGTGCATCATCCGCATCGAACTTCCTGACCTGCACTACAGCAAGCGATGCTAGTCCAAGGCCAAGAAGATAGTGAAGGACCTCAGCCACATCAAAAATGGATGGTTCTCTCTTTTGCATTCGGGAAAGTGCTTTCGCTCCATGAAGGCCACAGAGACACTGAGGAGGAGATTCTTCCCACAGGCTATTTGGGCGCTCAACCAGAACAGCACATACTGTAGGACTCAACTGCTTGGACTTGCTTTGTTTCCTTCACGTGTGCGTTGAAGAACATTACATACTACATACTACATACGTTACACACAATACATTACTCAAAACATTTGCACAAGACTCAGATGTTGCACATTTCTGGTTCTTGTTACACTTTAATCACACAATATCTCTTTATTCTATCTTATTTTTCCTCGTTATGTCACAAACAGTAGTTTTAGCATTTCACTGCATACCATACTGTGTGGTTGTGTATGTGACAAAAAAAATTGTATTTGGAATTTAAAGGAGTTCCTTAGAGGCCAGCGTTTCAGATGTGGAGTCTGATCTTGGCTCTGGTGTACTGAAAATGGTTTTCCACCTTGATGGTATCCAAGCACCAGTGTAAAGAAATCAAGATTTCAGAGAAATAAAGTTACACTTAAGTTAGACTTCAAACCAATAGTGCGTTAATCTACGTAATAAATAGTCCCGGTATTACATGAACGCCGCGATTGTTGAGTAGGTTGAGACTGGAGACCGCGTCCCTAACAGATACTCGGTTACTATGTAAGCACACTAGCCTTGTTATAATACAGCCTACGTAGTAACTCTGCACGCGCACTACCAAGTGATTTAGGATACAGCCTCAATCGCGTGTCCTTTACAGGGCTGTGATAACACTCTTCTCGCTAGGTGGTGCTGTTGAGTAGACTCCGTGCTGTTTATATCTGCATGCACATACACGCGCTGTAGTTTTACTCACACACACAGAAACTGATAGCGAAACAGCAGCATGGCGAGTGAAGAAAGAACACAGAGTTTCTCCCATCCATCAAGAACTAAATCCTCACCAACATCATGCATTGGCTGCATCCTGCGGGTTTTATTTATTGCAGTTATACACATGGCACAGGCCGACAAACAAGGTAACTAGCAGTGTTTGTGTTTGTGTGTGTGTGAGTGAGAGTGAAGGGCCTTTGGAGCTCGTTTTCCCGATATCTGTTGAGTCTGTGTCTGTCAGTGTAACTGGTTGGCTATTTAACTGCAGGCTAACACTGGTTAGCACGTTGTGTACCCAGAATGTATATTTAGCTGTATTGTGTTGGCTGAATTCTATTTAAAATGTATATATATATTTATATGAAGTAGTGTGCAGGTATTGTGTGAGTAATATGCTTTAGTCTTCACTGCAGAAGAAGACGCTGTTGAGTGAACAGTGCCAGCTCATACAGTAGTGTGGCTAGCTAAAGCTAAGTGCCCAACAACACCCTAGCAACTGAAAGAGCTAGCCACTGCTAGCGTGTTGGCTTAATGTTTTAATGGTATTGTTTTATTACGCACGGTTCGTTTCTAAAACGTCACAATGAGAGAATGATTTTGGTTTAGAATGTGTTGACGAGTTTCGTAATAAACGCCAGCACTGACTGGAAGCTTCTCAAGCCACCTAGCTGTTAGCTGTGAGTGGAGTTAGCTGCGGGTGCTAGTGTTTAGTCTTTAAACCGCTCTGATTCTGGAAACCAGCTCTAGGTTAAAGAGGTGAGGAGCACTGGTCAATAACCAGCTAACCAGAGCTGGAGCAAAAACTGTGTGTGTGTGTGAGAGAGTCAGAGGGAGAGAGGCGTAAGGGCAGGCCCGTGTGTGTGTTGTCAAGTCTGATATGTCAGCCAGGAAAGCAGTGGGTCAGTGTACAGACCCGTGCCACACACACACACACACACACACACACACACACACCTGCATTACGGTGAAACAAATAATATGTAGTGTTTGCTCTGTTTGTCTGTGTCATAGAGAGTGTGTTTTAGGATACAGACTCTGTTTGGCCAGGGGAAAAAAGTTGATCCTGTATGTGGTGATGACTTCACTGAGGATAGGGAGGGTTAGGACAAAGGTTTTGCTTTGACAGATTGGTAATCAGAAAAGTAGCAATGAGGTGTGGGTGAGAATAATAAATGCACTAACTATATATATATATATATATATATATATATATCTACATATCTACAAATTTCAGGCAAAGAAAAACTTTGTATAGATATTTAAATTTATGTATAAATATATTGCTTTGCAGTGTATAATAATATTGTGATAGTATGATTGATATTATATTAATATAATATCCATGATACTATTTGTCTTTTCCTGAAGTGTGTATAAATGTTTTTTTTCCCTCGGCCGATTCTGTATATACAAAAGCCAATGTGTAAAATATACAACGATGAGCAGGCCCAAGCACCTTGCACCACCTCCTGCTCCCCTTCCTTTCACGGGGCACAGTGGGCACTTGCGTTTAAAGTGACATTCCAAGACCATTATAACACAATTTTAGAATATGGGGTGTTTAATGACTAGATCTTCAAAAAGCATGTTTCTCAATGTGATGTCACTCCCTATGACGTCATTGCATATGATGTTGTGCAGAATGTTATTACCCACTTTTCAGCATAGGTTTAAGGCGACGTCACAGCTGACCATTTGAGATGTCAAAAAGCCTTTTGCGATTTTGCATAGGGCTGATGTCATAGTGCTTGGACGCTAATTATGGGTGCTGCGATCAGGGTTTTTCCTAAACCCTTAGCAAGCACGGTAGTGTAGTGGTTAGCACTGTTGTCTTGCATCTTCAGGGTCTGGGTTCAATTCCCCACCATGCTTGAAAAAAAACAAACAATTAAAATCCGTAAAATATACACTATAATGAATGCAATCCCGTACAACCAAAAACATTGCTACTGTGTTTTAAGCAATTTCCCTCTGGGGTGAATAAAGTTCTTTTGAATCTTGAATCTTTCTGGACAGTCACTGTTCCCTAATCACCGGTGTGTGGGGGTTATTGGGATCTTCCATTTAAAGAGTTGTTTTTTTTTTATGTAGTGTTTTGTTTATTGATAGCTGTAAGAAATAACCATTCACACTTGGGACTGACACTGCATCCAGTGGCTGGGGGTCTGGGCAATTGTTGGGAGTTGAACCGGACCTGACAAATGCTGTAAATATATTGCATAAATGTAAACACAGCATCAAGGGGTTCTTGCATGTGCCAAAATCCTTATCTACTGTAAAATGCGATCTCCCTGCTGAACTCGCTCGTTAAAATGTGCAGTAAGTGTAACACAGCTGCGTCAATAAAATAACAAAAAGAAGCTCTGCACTGAACATTTTTAAATATATAGACATTAACATGGTGCATTGTTCTTAAGTGGTGAATAAAGTTTATGTTAAAGCTTTTGATAGATGTCTCCCATGTAGTTTTCCTTTAGAAAAAAATCATACTGCAAATTAGATATCTTTTAAAAGAGACATGGTAGATAGTAGATGCAGATGTGGCTTTCGGGCTCATGTATTTTGCATCATCACAATAGTATTGGTTTACGTGATCAGCCGGTTGAGAGACAACGGATTTGTAACAGCCAAGTGATTATTAGCTGATTCCTATCGGCGGCCAGACGATCGGAGCAACCCTTGTGTACTGTACGTATAGATTTGTAGATGAATTTGATTAAATTGAATAGTTTTCTTTAACTTAAATTGGTATGCAAAGTTCAGTTTAGATTATTTATTTGCTCTAAATTCAGATGAATATTTTAAAACATATTTCTGGTTTCTTGGTCTTTTCCTTGAAGTCTTGGCATGGGAAGTTATTTCACATACTAATTCAGTACAGTCGTAGCATATCAATATCACTATCAGGTTTTTGGGTTAATCTCAGTCTGTCCTAGTGTAATACATTTTGTCCAGGATTCCTAAGTGTTCTCGATTATCCTTGGCGAAGCGCTACGCTCCTTTGGCTGTTGTTGTGTACAAGCTCATACATGCCGCTGTTGCTCAGGTGAACTGTAATACAATAGGCATTATCCTTCTTACCAGCGGGTTTTGTAACTATCCATGCTCTGACACAATGGACGCATCAGCTCTGCCCTGTCAAGGCAACCGTCCCCATGCTCTACATTATTGCATCCGTTGACAGAAACTTTGATTAGGACATCTAGGAGTAAATAGCAGCATGTCAGCTTCAGCTTTGTTGTCTGATTGCTGCGAACAGAACCTAGTTGGATGGCAGTCACATTGTATATGTGGTGTAATGGGGCTTCTATTGTTGTGTGTAGTCATTGTACTTGAAGTTACCAGAGACTTCCTCAGTATTTCTAGGAAGAAGAAAAAAAAATTCCTGCTATTTTTTTTTATTCCACGAAATAGGATCCTGTCTGATCCTTGTCTTTAAAAAAAAAAAAAAAAATTTTTAATGGGAGTAAAATGATTATTAAAGACTTTAAACAGTCTTTACGTGTGCATTTTTTTTTTTAAAGGAGTGGAAGCAGTTAAAGTTTATACCCATGGTAATAAAACCGACTCTTGGATATGATCGGATGTTTCATGGAACACTATCTCATTTTATGATGATGAATCTCACAACTGCATGTTCAGGCCCAAAATCAGCTCAGTAAGGATCTGTTGAAATGCCAGGTGTGTGTGTGTGTGTGTGTTGCGCGCGTGCGCACAGTGTGCGTGGGTGTCTATGCAAAACTGCAATTCTCCTTCATAAGAATCCAAAATAGGAACTAAACCCAAACCAGCCCAGAGTTATATTTTTTTTGCATCAAATTTAAGCTATACTTTTAAAATTGAATCTTTACATATGTGTGCTGTAAATGGTGCTGCACAATTAAATGCAGAACAAATCGAAATCCCAATATGGACCTGTGCAATCATATGATCACAGATTTATTATAGGATTTATTCATATAGTATGTAATTTATTTAGTCTGTCAATAATTTAATTTTTTTGTAAATTGTTTGTACACGCATGTAAAAAGTCCAGTATGCAACTTTAGCACCGTCACTAGTTCACGTAAGTCCGCCATTAAACAAAATATCCTCATAAACAAAGCTGACGTCAAATCAAGGAGAATTGTACACAGACAATGACCTCATCGTCACACAAGGTGACGTTACAACTAAACAAAATCTCTGTTTCCCCTGTTTAAACAACAACACTGAAAAAACGTTTTGGAAAATCTTTACTTTGGGAGGAGTTTTCCAAAAGCCCCGTTTTCAATGATCCTAAACTTGTGTATCCATGTTTACGAAAGGCCAAAACGCAGAGAAAAATGTCAGTTTTTAAAAATACCCAGCAACATGGTCGTAATGAGGTGATTTGTGCCACGATTTGCTGTTCGCCTGGATCAGGGGTCGGAAATCCGCGGCTCCGGAGCCGCATGTGCTTTTTTCACCCCTCTGCTGCGACTCCCGATGGCTTTAGAAAATAAATAATGAGTATTTAATTTATTAATTTAATTTGTTTTTTTTATTATTTTTTTAACATGTAATTCTAAATTTAAAGATTATGGTCTTACTTATAAACACGATAAAAGGATGACAGCACGCAGACGCAGAAGAACTTTTGGTTTGCTCCAGGTAGATAATTTAAGTTCGGCTTTTCATTGCATAAATATGAGGAGGACTCAAACATTGAGTATTTTATTTGAAAGATACCTTCAACTCAGCGTCTTATTTTTTTTTTCAGAGTTCAAAAAGTGTTTGTTGGACGCAGAAATAAAATGTTATTTTCTCTGTAGCAGTTCACGGATTTCATAAATTTTACACACTAATTTTTAAAAATACATAGCATAAATGTAAAAAAAAAAAAAAAGAATTTATGTAACTTAATTTTAGATGTCAAAAGAGTTTTGTGACTCCTAGTGTTTTTGTTTTTGTGGGAAATGGGTCAAAATGGCTCTTTGAGTGTTTAAGGTTTCCGACAGCAAATTAGTTTGAACACAAACTGGTACATTTAATAGTCATCGCAGATTAAATCACATCTTCCAAAATTGCAGTGTGTCACAATGTAATTTATTATTTTAATCAGGTCGTGCCGCCCTAGCTGTAAATCAACAAGCACACATGAGCTTTGCTTGCAGCTCACACAACACTCTTCTCTCCTTTGTGCATTATAAGAGACTCTAATACTTGAATATGTTGCCAGACCAGGTGTGAAGCAAGGCAAATGGCTTACATGTCATAACCACAAACGGTAGACTGGCTGTGTACACAACAACTGAAAAATGTGATGCCGCGCTGCATCAGTCTGGGATCCGAATCGAGTTCCTGCTGCTTGTTAGATCGTGGTTAGATTAGACGACTTGCGTGCACATCGTCACCGGGTTTTAACTTGGCCTGGGTTAAACATACATGTAGTTTTAAGCAAGTAAATAGTTTTTGCATGAGTTATACATATTGCTGCTGGCTTTTTTTTTTTGTTTGGTCTTTGTTTTTACCTTCCTCTTCTGCAGCTGACATTGTTTTGTTTTGGACATGATGTTTCTGATTGCACAAAAAGTTTTAATTAATTCTCTGAAACCACACCGCTATTATGCAGTGTCCGGATAATGATGCGAGTCAAATTGCTGGTGAATAAGTTCATCCGCTTTTTTAAATCTGCTATCATTTCACAGGGAGCTGTAAAGCAGACTCTCGCACAATATAAATATTGCTCCTGTGAAGCTGTCTAGGGAAATTACATTTTAACGAACTTTTATGACAGGAGACTCGAGTATTGGTGTTTACACCGGCAGCTGTGCAAGTTCTCAGCCACGGAGAAAGTTTGCAGAAACTTTCCTGATTTGCAGTTTTAATCAGTTTTATAGACATCATAATGTTCATAATAACCAGAACAATTTTCCAGAAAATTACTAAACGTTGACGGAACCTTTTAAAGGTACGTTGTGTTCTGGATTTAAAGAGAAATTATAATAATAATAATAATCCTATTGTAAGATCTGACAAATACTTCAGGATGAGCTCTTATTTGAAAGTCAAATTCTGGCTGTACGAGGCAGGTCGAGTCTATCTGAGTTCATCCGCATGAGTTCATCACTTCAGCTTTAATGATTTTCCCAGAAGAGCACATTTAGTTGCGTTTGAAATTTTTTTGCAGCCTTAGAAGAATTGTTGCGTACATGGTGTCCTGTTCCTCTGAACACACTGTTACAATGCTTAACATTTTCCATTCCCAAAAAATGTGGAATCACCACTCTTGGAAAATGTTCATTCAGTTGTTTAATAAAATTAAAAAAAATTTAAAAATCACAGACGTGCTACAAAACTATTTTAATTCAACATTCAAACCTTAAACTAATAAATAAATAAGCAAACTGTAGTCAATTGCAACACTTCGTGCATGAAAAAAGATATGGAATCACTCAATTTGGAGGAAAATATTATGGAATCATGAAGCATAAATATAACAACACAAGAGTACACCACTAGTACACTGTTGCACTATGTCTGTCTTTTATAACAGCTTGAATTCTTATGTTGTATGGATTTAACTTTCGACAATAGTAGATTCTTCATCTATATGGCACTAACTTTCTTTGCAGTTGCCAGATCAGTTTTGGCAGGTTGTAGGCTTGTCATGGACCATTTTATTTAATTTCCACCATAGACTTTCAATAAGGTTGAGGTCCAGACTATTTGCCATGCCGTTGACATTGTGTCTTACTTGAAGTGAAGTTTGCTTTTGCCCCATGGCAAGATGTACTATTTACTACTATAAATTTCTGTATACTATTATACAGATACAGACCATTATATTACACAGATTCCATTTTATACAGTTTATACCTTCTACATTTTTACATATTTCTACTAACTACTTTTATTTAGCTTTATTCTAACAGATTACAATATTTTTGTATATATGTTATGTATGGTAGATTTTATATTTTACATTCTTTTCTATTAGCATTTTGGGTCTCTTAGGTCGCAAACAGTCATCTAAGCATTTCACTGCAATCATAACTGTGTGTTGTTGTGTATGTGACGAATAAAAAAAAAAAAATTTAAGATCATTACCATCCTGAAAAATGATATCATCATGACTAAACATGCTTTTGCTTGATGCAGTAAGCATTTATTTAAAATGTAATGACCGTCATCTCACTCGTACCAACACCATATCATCAATGACTGTGGAAATTTGCATGTTTTCTTCAGGCTGTCGTCTTCATACATTTCATTGGAACGGCACCAAACAAAAGTTCCAGCATCATCACACTGCCCAGTGCAGATTCGTGACTCATCACTGAATATCACTTTCATCCAGTCATCCACAGTCCATGATTGCTTTTTTTCCTTTAGACGATGACTTACAGTCACAGACATCGACTCTCCATCGAGTTTCCACCCATTTGTTTTGTTGTGAATTTTCTGTTTACAAGGCACATTGCTTTGAGTTTTCTGTCTTGACGCTTTGATGTCTGTCTTGGTCTACGAATACGCTTCCCCATTTGATTTGTACTTGGTCCAGATTTTTTAGACACAGCAGACTGGGAAAAATCAACATTTGCAACATTCCGTGATGATTTATCTTCTTGAAAAAGTTTTATAATCCTCTCCGTTGTTTCAACTGACATGTGTCAGTGTTGGAGTGATGATTTATGTGAATCAGCATGGCGCAATGACTCACTAAGGTGTGCAAGCATTCTTTTAAACTGCAGATTAGTTAGCAAATGTAATCTGATTCTGGTGTTTTTTTTTTTTTTTTTTTTAATCATTATTTTGCGCAAAGTACATGGTGATTCCATAATTATTTCCTTGAAATTGAGTGATTTTCCATATTTTCTGCAAAAACACTTGCATTTGACTACAGAAATATTTGACTTTTTATATGTTTCTTATAGCCAGAAGGTTGGAATGTTGTGGCATGTCTGTGATTTAGTTTATTTTTTTCTTATACAATTTAACAATTGAATGAACATTTACCAAGAGTGCTGATTCCATATATTTTGCCAGGGGTTGTACAGTTACCGTCCACTTTAATAGAGACACATTTTCGGACAGAAATTCAGCAGATTGTACAGATGCATGTCGACCACCAGAATTTCTGGTCAAGGCCGTGTCCTGTCTGGGCGAGTGTATTCCCAGTGTAGCCTCAGATTTCTGTTTTTAGCTGACATGATGGGAACCTGATGTGTGCTGCTCTATCTGATGTAGCTTCAAGGTTCAATGTGTTGTGCTCTGTGGATGCTTTTCTACTCATCGTTGTTGTAAAGTGTGGTAAATTGAGTTAGCTTTCCTGTCAGCTCGAAACAGTCTAACTGTTCTCATCTGTCGTCTTTCATGAGCCACCTGCAGAACTGCTGTTCACCGGATGCTTTTATTTTTTGCACCATTCTGTAGAAATGCTAGAAGCCGAACGTTTGTCTAGCAGTGTGGAAATCCCATGAGGACAGCAGTTCCTGAAATACAGATACAGATTTTTGTTTTATTTTTTCAACTCGTCCTAAAGTTTGACATAATCCCTTTTTTTTATAAAATGAGAGAGTTGGCTAAAATAATAATAGAAAGAAGAAATGCATAATGGGGTACACAATTTGCCTGTGGAATTGGATTCTTGTTGATTTGATTTGAGTAATTTTACATGTGATGTACACAAACAAAATATATAATTTCAGATGTCAAATTATTGGATGGCATCAAGCAAAGAAAACAACTAGGGAGATTTAAAATTACTGAAACTGAAAACCAGTTCAAGAAAACCCTTCAGTATATTGTAAAAACCCGGAAGGTTTTTCCATGGTATATGTGACAATAAAATGAAGTCCAAGCTAAAGGTGAACGAATTAAATCTTAGTGTGCGACTTTGTTTATATATATTATTTTTTTTGTCTTTTATTATAGATCTATCTTATGTCAGAGCTGTATAATGGTTGTAATTTTTTTTAGAGCCCTGAGAGCCCTAAACCTCAGACACCATTTCCACTGCACCAGATACAAAATACTCAGATGCAAAAAAAAAAAAAACAGGCTAACATAGGGAGGGTGAGTCAGAAAGATGAGCACAGAATCCGCAGGTGAGGCAGTCACATGATCAAGGGTGTAGGAAAGGCAGACACACCCTTGAACACGTGACTACTCCACCTGCCGATTCTGTTCTCATCTTTCTGACTCACCCTCCTTATGTTGGTCTGTTTTTTTTTTTTTTTTTTTTTTTTGTATCTGGACAAACATTTGTATTGCATTGTTTGACCGTCGTTGCTGTGGTGGAAATCTAATCTGTCCAGCACGTCTTGTCACAAATGGGGCGGATCGATTTTCCAAAGGGAAAATTATCCCTTTGGATTCAAGTGTCTTGCAAGTTCATGAGAGTTTATTTATATATTTAAATAAATAATAAGCTAGTATTGCTATCATAGAACTCATTTTCATGAGCCCTGCATAGACAATGAAATTAGGGCAGTTAATTTAGGATAATTTTTTTTTATTCTTGTACCTAATTTAGTAGCTTATTATTGTTTATACAAACCCCATAGTTTGAGGCAGTTTCTTTTTCACTCTGGTCAACACGGCGTGATCGGAGGTCAGATTTTGGAGCTGGAAAAAAACACGCTGTTCTCCGTCTTAATGTATTTTCCCGCAATCTTGAAAGTGGTCTTTTTTCACACCGATGCTTCTCTTTGACTTCCTGTCTGATAAATCCAGTCCTCATTTATATGAAAGAATCAGAAAAAAAGCATGGAATGAAAACCGTTAAAGATTGATACGGTTTAATACAAGTCTTTTTGTTTTAATTTGCAATAATTTGACTAATATATTGGCTCTTTCTTGCAGTATCGCCAGTTACCGGTGCATTTTAATGAATCTTGTAGAGCTGACTGTTGCTGCCTTGCATTTTGTGGGCGTTAGAAAATTGATTTCAGACAGATAGATAATGAGTGTGTTCAGGACTTTGCTGACTGAGGCGCTTTAGTGCAATCAAAACTTCAAAATGTGTGCAGCTTGCGTGATATTTCTCCCAGGGTAAGCCACTGAGGGCAAAAAAAAAAAAAAATGCAGAGAAGGATAGCTGGTGGTGAGACTGATTTTGCCGGCACAGTCTTCTGTCTGAAGTGGTTGAGGTATAAACCATACGCTGTGGTATGTCATATTAATGTGACTTCAATGTGTTAAGTAGATAAAATCTGATATGATAAAGAAATAAATAAATAAAACTATAAAGAGCTTTAAGTGACCTAATGATTTGTCAAACATCCTTTTAAAAAAAAATTACACAGCTTCAGAATGAACTCTTACAGTTTGTGCTACATAGAAACTGTATAACTGTAATCCCCAAATTATACACTCGTTCATCTTCAGTAAGCGTTTCATCCTGGGTTGTATCCTCCTGGATTTCTTATTCGGAGAGCGCTGTGTGTTTGAGGTGAGGTGGAAACGCCCTCGATTAGACACCAGTCCATCATTTCATCAGTATGTTTTTCTTATTTTTTTTGTTTGTTTTTGTTAATGTGTTGTCACAAGCGGTGGTGTAGTGGTTTGCACTGTTGCCTTGCACCTTCAGAGTCCGGGTTCGATTCCCGGCCAGGTTCGATTCCCGTCTGTGTGCGCATGAAAGTTTGCATGTTCTCCCTGTGTTTGGTGGGTTTCCTCCCACAGTCCAACGACCTGCAGTTTAGGCTAATTGGTGTATGTGTGCGCCCTGCGATGGATTGGCACCCTGTCCAGGGTGTACCCCGCCTCATGCTCTAAATCTCCTGGGTTAGGCTCCAGGCCCTCGTGACCCTGAATGCAGGATAAAGCGCTACAGACGATGAGGGAGTGAGAAGTTTGGATATTCTACTAAAGACCAACAGAAACCATGGCGGTCAAAGAACCAGAAATTATAATTAAATAAAGAAATAAACATGCGTACATATGGACGGGAATCACCAAGGATCATCTGATACGATATTTAGGTGATAATTCAGTTTGTTTAGTGATTTTGTATGCCTCACTGTTTTATAAATATTCCGGTTCGATAAATTTTTTTTCTTCCAGTTTTTTTTTTTGCTCATGCCACCCACATAGGATGCCTGTGTAAATACTTTAGAGTAGGGGTCTCCATCCTTTTTTTGCACCAAGGTCCAGTTTTGTGTAACAGTTTTCCATGGACTTCACATCACATGCTCGTAACAAAGTGCATAATAAATATAACACCATAACGCAGAATCAGTGTGCGCGAGCCCTGAGCTTGTTTCCATGTGATGAGACCTTCCCATGTACTGCAGGAGTGATGTGGGGGAGCATTGACACCTGAAGTGTCTTCCTCGTGTCCAGTCTGCTCCGTCATTTAATTTTCATCGCTGTCACTGCAGCCAACCCTGTCTCACACAGGTAGATCGTTGGAAACGGAAGCAGGACTTGTGCTTTTTGTGGCGATTTCAGGACATCCCGGCTTGATTTTAATCCAGAATGTAAGCAGAGTTGAAAAAAAAAAAAAGTTTCAGACAAATTTTTAAGGCTGCGTACGCGTCTCTTATACAGAGCGGGCTTGGAGCATGTGGATCACGTGTTGCGATGTGCGGACGGATGGAAGCAAATGTGAGACGATCTTATCTTTTATTTTTTTATTATTAATTTTTTTAAATAAAACAGTCCAGATTCTGATGGTCACTAAATTGGATATAAACTCAAATATATACTTTTAATTCTTTCTGCACGACACCAAATCATCCATCGTCAGGTACAAGTCCGTGGTCCGGTGGTAGGGGACCACTGGTTTAGAGTACACCACCTGCAACAAAAATGCAACATTTCTACCGCCTCAAATGAGAACATGTACATTACAAATTAATTTAAAAGCAATTTTGGTGATGCATGAAATTGCCACACGGAATCATTTTAAAAAACAATTTCTTTTGCATCTGTAAGTTAGCCCGTCACGCCAGTTCAAACTGAATTAAACATTTACCCATATTATTAAAGACAAAACTCCTGATATGACTACAGCAAAAGAATTAAATACAAGACCACTGTTCTCAAGGCTTAGACGTCTTAGACGCTTGAGTTTAAAATGGCTGTAACAGCCTTAATGGCAGGTGCAATCCGAGTACTTTCTGTAGCGCGCTTGGCCGCCGGTTAGAGCTGCCAAAATTTACATGGGAGTAAACGAGTGCATGCGGTAGCCAGGGTCACGGTGGAGGAAATACAGATGCTGTTATGTATGGAAATGTGAGCCTCATTTATCTCATTCTTCCTCTGCTTATCATTTGTTTTGCATACAACAATTCTATCATTAACATGCAAGGTTAACCGCACAAGTTTGTAGCAAAGTTGGATAAGTAATGAAGTAATATGCTGTTTAAATGTTAAGTCCATGGTTTTGTTTTAAAATATAATTATTGGAAAAAATGAACAGCAAATGATGAGCTTGTTCGGTAAAGCTGTTCTCAATTATAGTCAACATTTAATTATGAGAAAGAAGTTTAAAGTAATGTTTTCTATCGATGTGGAGTCTAATGAAGAAACATAAGCTCAAATAATCACGATGAGTTGCATATAAATCTGTGCAGCTGTATTGGTTAATTTCCATAGAAATTATTGTCTGTCTTGATAAATTATCTTAATAATAATAATAATAATCTTAATATATTCTTGTTCCTTGATAAACCATTACATTACAGTTGAGGAAAAATTATTACATGCATACAAGTTCTAATACTTTTTCTGAGTCAAGTCGGTATCTATAGTACTGTGTGTAAAAGTTTTGAGCCCCCATTTTCATATTTTCCTCCCAAGAGACAGACTTTTTTGTATTTTTAATGTAGTGTTGAGAAATAGTTCTCCAGGCTAACGACTAAAAGATTTTTAGGCTGTCTTTTTCTCTCATTTTCATTGCAGTCCTTGTACCTGTAGTTTCAGAGGAAATTTTTTTTGTTTTAATTTAAGCCGCACAACGACCTATGAATCATTCAAGCATAAAAACATAAAAACTATGGCATGAACCAGTGAGGAAACAGGTGCAGATGATCGGGCTGATCGGAACAGACGAGAGGAGACATGAGTTTTCTGCACAGGTTGTTGCATAAACAACCGATTTTTTTAAATTGCATCTTTAGGCACTTTGCAGCCTGTCGCAGTAAAACATTTGTTGCCATTTCGTCACTCTATAAATAATCTGCATAATTTAATATGATGAAATGAAGTGTGACTCAAGTACTGTATACTTCATTACCATAGGAGGTCATGTAAGTTAGTAGTTAATAGTTGAGGCAGTTTTATTTCATGTACTTATTTACTTTTATTAGATCTTTAGTGGGTCATAAGTTTACACACCCTCTCTTAGTGTTAAGTGATGTGGTCTTTACCTTACATGCTTTTTTCAGTCCACAGATTTTCTGTTGCATTCATGCATTCACTTCATGTTCTTGTCTTCAAGTCGTAGTGTGTTATAACTTCGGCAGGTTGTTTGACATGGTTGTCCTGAATTTCTTTCTGATGTCTTTAGGTTTTTTACATTAGGATTTCTTACATAATCCTTCATCAATATGCTTTAAAAAAAAAAAAAAAAAAATTCTTATTTTTTATAGTAAACCAATCCGCTTTTGCCACACCCATGCCTGACAGTTGGAATGGTGTCCTTCCAAATAAAAACCTCACCCTTTTTTCTCTGATCATTACGGCTAAGTGGTCTCATTTTTGTTTTACCTGCCTGCAGTGTTTATTCCGTATTGTTTTTATTAAAAAAAAAAAAAACTAAACTTGTAGGTTTAGTGGGTGTTTCTTCTCTTTGTGGCAGCCTTTCAGAGCATGACGTTATATAGTAGGACTCGCTTAAATATTTTTTTTCGGTTTCAACTGAGTTTCTAAGATCCCAGTGCTGTCAGGACAAAACGGCCCCGGCTCTAATTATACACACAGGTGTTCTCTCCAGATTAGATTCTAATTATGACAATCGGCTAATCAGATGCTTTTAAAAGTCATTATATGAATTTCTGAAATCTTTCACGCTGTTTTAAAGAGAATTGGTGTATCTAATCATTAGACCCACTGGAATTCTGGTGTAGTTGAATCAAAGCTGAAATAAACATCTAATTGTTGATCTAATTGCTTTAAAATAGCTTTGAATGTGACCTAGAGTAGATAAGCTAATTGATTTAATGAAAGGAATGTACGCTAACAAGAAATGTGTAGTGGTGTGGAAAAACCAAGGGTAAATTTTTAGCATAGGTGTAAAAGACATAATATTTCGGTCCCAACTGTACTTCTGTTCATGATTTAACTTTGTGAAGAGGGCATCAGTTCAAATTTCATTTGTATTGAGCTTTTGACAATGGACAAAACGTATTGTAATATTACAGTAATGTGTTGTCATAATTTTCAGAATGTAGCTTAACAGGGAAAAAACTACCAGTCAAAACTACCTTACAAAGATGTAAACTACCATTTATCTTCTAACTCCATGGTCTTTCCTGATTTTTATTTCTTTCTATATTATAAAACAATACTGAAGGTGTCCAATCCAAAATAGGCATTTGTCTCCTTTGAACAGATGATATTGTGATCTTGTGTTTCTGCTACTTATAGTATGATCTGTAATAATGCCTTCATAACGGCTCTAATCTGAGGTGCTGTTTAATTAGTGATTTCTGAGACTTGTAACTCTAAATGAACTTCTCCTCTGCAGCAGAGGTAAGTTTTGGTCTTGCTTTCCTGGCATGATCTTTGAGAGCCACTTTCATCATGGTGCTTGATGTGTTTTCCAAATGCACTTGACAATACTGTTCTTGTACAAACTGTTCGAGAACAGCTGACCTTCATGTCTTAAAATAACAACTGACTGTTATTATTGTTGTTACTTAATTACCTAATGCCATAGCTATTATTTAACCGTTTTGAAAAAGAAAATCCAGTATTGTTCTGGATTGTAGAAAAAAAAAAATCCGAACTTGTGTCCAAACTTTTGACTGGTACTGTAAATATAAAACACAACAATGTAGATATGTATAGCTTCATCACTATATAGCAATTTATCCCTAGTATTCAGAGGAGGCACACTCAAAGGAAACCCGTCCTCATTCGGGTGATACTGGATAGTGTGACCCTAAATAAATCCCCTAAATAAATGTGTTCTATATGGTCAAGAGTGCATTTGTATAACAGGAAGTTCAACTTGTTGAGGCTCCCAACTGTTGACTGATAACTGAGTCACGGGTACAAAACTGTTTGTGGCATTTTCAGTCCTAATACTGTGACTCTGCAGTCAGTCCTAAGGTATCATGGCAAAGTTATTCGTCTTAAATGCAGTCCAAAGTAATCTTCATGGTTTCCAGGTTTAGTCACCACACCAGCAGCAGTGCCAGCTGCATTAACAAATACAGATTCTTGACTAAATCCGACCTCAAGCCCAAATTCAATCCATCAATCAATACCAGTGTGTTAACGTTTCCTGTGTCCTCCTGCTTTAAAACATTTATTGAACCAGATTTTTTTTTTTTTAGTTCATTGAGGCATACGTGTGATGAGGGAACTCGACTTAAATTCCTACACGACCACACAATTATTTATAACAACAGTCTTTTGTTGCTCGTTGACTTACCAGCACCTGCAGTAGTTCTGATTCACCAAGTATCATTACAAAAGCCGTCTCCCTACAGTCTCTGTCATGGCACATGATCTGATCTGTGCAAGAGTTCATTACTCATTGTCTCGCCTCTTTGTGGTAACTTTTTGGACCTGAAAAGCCTTTGTGACAGGAAACCAAAGCGTAGGCTGTAGTGCTGTTTGTTCCTTCGTTCATTCCGTCCTTCTTCATGCCCTATTTGAACAAGTTTTTAAGAAGTATGCCTATATTTAAGTAAGACATTGCTGGCTCAACACAATCATGTTCCATGTTTCCTAAATGCAATATTTCTGAAAGATGAATGTTTATTTGTTATATCTGTTCAAGTTTGTGTACAGGAAACAGTTTATCTTTTATTATTGTAACGTCGCGTCACGTCATGTGTTGGAACAGCGCCCGTCTCTCAACGGCCTGTACACAAGGCGCTGTGGAGGTTTGTGATTAGTTTATCTTCCCTAGTGAGAGTTTAACTGAACAAGGCCTGTTAAACACACAAGCCTTAATGACAAGGTACAAATCTGAGTCACCACATCGGGTTATACAGAACTGAATGGGGCTGACGTATTCATAAGCTACATTTACATAGATAATATTCTTTCAGTCTTATTGAAATCGTTTCAATTAAAAATTCCAACTTAACTGTTTCAGTGTACATTGATTCGATGTGTACATTGATAAGATGTGCATTTTGTCATTTAATCAGAATATAACTTGATTCCACCTGATGTGAATATGTAGAAGAAATATGAAGAACCTTTTTTTCTGCAGCTGCGAGGTTAGGTTAGGCTTTCTATTGTTGGAATTTGATAACTTCTGCGTTATGATCGGTACAAGCATCCTTATACATTTATTAGTTTGGATACCTCTATTACGTATGAAATGGCGACTCAATCAACGCCACATTGTCAGCCGGAGATGAGTAAAGACAGGTGGGAGGGGGAGAGAGAGAGAGCGAGAGAGCGACGTTCTCGAGTTTACTGATTGGCAGCGGAAGCAGAATTTCCCTCAAGTAAGCTGATGTTAACCCTGTGAGGGAGTAACATGCACAGAAACAATATATTTACTCAAACGGGAGAGTTGTATTCAGATCAAGTGTTTTACATGCCTAATATTTACCTATGTAACATATATTACAGGTTTACACACACCCCTTCCCAATTCCCATTGAAAATTCATCGTGACGGGCTGGATCGAGTCAGACTGTTCCACTTAAGATTTTATTTTATTTTTTTCCAGAATGCATTTTTATACCGAGATGATATTCCAATTATTAGTGGAATATTAGAATTCATCTGAACGTATCTATCGTCTCCTGGGTTACTTTTAAACTACAGGCTGAAGCACTTCAAACCAGTGTTTAGTACATTTGTGTAATATGAACACCACAGTGCTCAAGTCCTGGCACAGCTCAAATCAAATATAAAAGCCATCTGTACCTGAACTATTATGATATGAATCAAATGTGCCCAGTGTGAAAGCAGCTATAAAGTTAATCATAAGAATCTTGAAGAAAGTAATCACAAGTTGAATAAAAAGTTAACAATGAAACTCCATTGTATTTTTCTGAGCTGTGATCACTTTCTGCATGATTCTTACACTCAACTATGCTGTATGCTGAAAGCATTAAATGAGAATATACTTGATTACTTGATTCGGCCTGGTGTGACGTGTTTAATTTTCCAGAAATGTGCATAAGATATACTACTCATGTACTCCTATATATGCATGCATGCTATATGAGTAGAGTGGGATTTGGATGGTGTAAACGGGTATTGCTGGGAAGCAGCTTGTATTAAACAGATTGTAATAATGTGTGGCTCAATATGACTCTAATTTTTATTTTGGCCCATGCAAGATTATGAAATGTTAGCAATTAGTTAACTCCTGACGCATTGGGACATCTCTTGACCTCAGCTTAATACCTGGACTAATATTAGCCTGTTATGTTTGTGTCCCTGCCTTACATTTCCTCTGAGATGTTGACTCGGGATGAAGCAGTTACTGAAGATGAATATCGCTGTTTCTTAAAGGTTTGTTGAAATGCCTCATGCCCAGTGTATAAAGGTACACAGGAAGCTATTATTGCAGGCTACCTTATTAACATCCTTAGTTAAGTTAATAAAAACTTTACTATAATTTCCTTAAATCAAATAAATTCCTTAGTCAAATTAGTGAGAGGGAGACTTGTGACTTGTGATGTGAACATTAACTTGTTACTAATAAATTGATTTCAGTCTCTTTATTTACTGACTGTGGACTATACTTGAAGCCACGTAGGGTCAGTATTCATTGTTGGGCCTGAGCATTCTATCTGTATTGACCTCAGAATTGTTTTAATTGCATGTTTTTTTTTGTTCATCTGTATAGCAGTTCTTTGTTGTATGAGGAGTAAATTTGGCCAAAATTTTTTACTTTTTTTTCAATTTCCTCCATCACGTTTGTACACACACAAAATCTGTTCATAATGAAATAACACTCAAATTGTATTATTTCTCAAATTGAGAATCAAGTACAAAAGTTTAGTTGTTTTTTTAGGGAAGAAAATAATTTTGCAGTGTTCTAAGAGAACTTTAAAGAGAGTTAAGTGAAGATGAAAAAAAACAAACACTCGTTTGCTAAAGTTTTCAGCCAGCTGAAAAGTGAACTTCAAGATGTGAGAACCTGAGTTAGCAAACAACATGACCCTAACTGGAGCTGTTTTGTCAGATGAAGTGTAACAAAATACGTTGACTGTCCTGAGCACAGAGCTGAAAAAAGTAAAAGACGAATGTGATAATATTGAGGGGAGGACACGCAGATGCAATTTTTGTATTTTGGAAGTTGCAGAGCGCCCTAGCTTCGAGCTCAGCAGATTCTGTTACTGTCTGAGGTTCTTAAACCGGACAAAGCCGTTATTGTTGACCGCTTTGACACTCGAGGTTTGCGCCAAGAATCTTCCATCAAGCTGCAGGCAGTTGTGGCCAAACTACATTACTGTCAGGACCGTGTCGGCGAAGGGCTCGCCGCCAAACACAACTTATCTTTTAATGGTGAAGCTATCGCTATTTTTCCAGATTACACCACCAGAGTTGCCAAAAGACTTGAGATTTGAGCGGTGAAAGGCGTCAAAAAGTTGCTTCGAGATCAGCAGTGTGTCCTTTACGACCTCCTGTTCCCGGCTCATCTTTGAATTTCTCACATTGGCCAACAAAACCTGATCAATGCACCAGAGGAAACGTTGCAGTCATGTGGTCATCTTGTTTATTAGTTAAGGCACAAAAAAAAAAAAAACTAGGAATGCCACAACAAGGCATTAGGTCCCTAACTTGAGTGAGATGTCCAGGGGCTCAACCTGTCCTGATATTGGAGCTTTCCAGACAAGCATTAGTTGTGGGAATTTTTCTGTTTTGATGTAGTTCACCATGTTCTTGTAGGTGACAGATGGGGCGGAGGGGATGGAATATCAGAATAGTCTTGATTCTTCCTTATGTATGTAATTTTTCATATATTAAAATGTACATTGGTTAAGCAGATAACTTGAAAGCTGGAAAGTCAAACAAATGTGCTCATTTAAAGCTACTCAAGGCTGACCTTGCATTCCTGTGGGAAACGTATCTGTGTATCTAGGCTAAACGGAGGGTGGACAGGTCACACATTTCGGTCCAATTTCCTTTCCAAGGCCAGAGATGTTGATATAATTATCAGTATGCATGTAACATTTGTAGGGAAAAGTGTTGATACCCACTCCAATGGACGCTTTGTAATTGTCATTGGAATGCAACTATGATAGCCACATATTATTTTGCAACTTGTTTTTAATATGGGACTGCTAAGAACTTGTAAGAAAGGTTGTGTGGCGTTGACAAACTTACAATGATGGTTGTTATTCCCTGAGGTTTTTTTTATTTTTTTTTCCTCCTCCCAGTACTCGTGGACAGGGCATCCATCCAACGTACTTCCTTGAATTTATTATTTTATACTAGGCTGCCAATGGTACAGCCTAGGACTTTCATTCACATCAAACCATGTTGCATTGCACTCCATCAGGATTAGACATCACGAAAGGATTCCCTAATAATAACATACTAAAATCTTTTCTCCAAGCGTTAGGAAATAACCGATCCTAACCAAGTTATAAAGCCGATAATTTTAGCATAATTTTCTGTTGGATACCTGGGCAGTCAGGAAACCCTGGTAATGAGAAAGCAGACAAAACTGCCAAAGAAGCATCATCTTAACCTCCGAGTGGCGCAGTGGATAAGTCCTCGCCCTATCATCCGGAGATCGCCAGTTTGATTCCAGGGTGATGCTGTAACCTCTCACAGCCGGAGCGCTAGAAAGAGCTGATTGGCCGAGCTCCTACATTAATCACGGCTCTACAGCCAATCAGGGTCGTCTGTGAGCTCACGCAAGCAGAAGGAGCGGCTAGCGCTGTCCTCTTAGAGTGTGTTACTCCGCCCCCAACGGTGCGTGAACGAGCAGTTCGAAAAGATCGAAAAGCGGTTGGGTGGCGTCACGTTGTTCGTTGTCACGTTGTTCGTTGTCACGTTGTTGAGTGGTAGTAGTAGCCTTAATGTGGAGCACCCTAGTGACGGGGAGGAATTACACGACTAAATTAGGGAGAAAATCGGGGGGGGGAAAGAAGCATCATCTTAACAAAACAATCACATGCTCTATACCCTTCACCAGACTTAAAATCAATTTTAAATGTATACATCAAAAATAAACTGCAATCACAATGGGAACAATTTCTGAACAACAAACTACATGAAAAAAACTTTTAATAATCATAGGGATCAAGTCACGTGGACAAGATGCAGAATAGGACACTCAAAAGCTACGCATACTTTTTTACTATCTAGAGAAAATCCATCACGGTGTTGATTGTGCTGGTCCCTCCTGTCTATCAAACATGTTTTATTTGATTGTAATTCTTTTACCCCTTTGTGGAACTTTTTATTCTGTTGAATTAAAAAAAAAAATTAAAAAAAAGTAAATCCAGATTTGAAGTTCTTAAAAAAATTAAAACATTTTATTTAGTTTTAATATTGAATAACAAAAACTGCCGTGAATATAGCTGTAGAAGCTGGCATGATTTAGAAAGCAAGACATCAGGTCTGGCTTACCTCTCTTTAACAACTGTTCACTTGTTGCACCAATGTCAAAGTTAAAAATTTGCAGCATCATCAAATAAAAGAAAGCATAAGAACAGAAAACAACCCTCAATAAATGAGAATAGAAATCCAGACAGCACTTCAGTCCTGAATGAATAAAATGATAGTTTAATTGCTTCTATGTGGTGTTCGATCATAGTTTATTAAAAAATATATATGTATTTAGGGCTGCAACTAACGATTTTGATAATTGATTAGTTGGGCGATTTATTTTTTTGATTAATCGGATAAAAACTAAACGCTTCTTTAATTTGATGTTTTGCTTATGACTACATTTTAAACCTTAAAGTTTGTTTTTGAACAGTAAAACCCCTCTAAATATCCAAAATATAAATAAATAAATAAAAATGCAAAACAATTGTTGTACTCTTACTATATTGGATGGCATCTGTTATAGTGGCTGCTTGTTGAGGAGTGCATGGGGGATTTCTTTTTTTGAATGAACTCACTTCTGCTGACTTGTCTCTTTCTAAAAAAAAATAATAATAATAATAAACAGCATTTGAGTATGCAAAGTACAGCATTTTAACAATAATTGCAGATTTTGCCAGCTGATGGAGAAGGAACAGCCAATCAGAAGTAGTATGTGGAAGTCTGTGACTGGCTGGTTTTGTGGCAGTTTTGTAACACTGTGTAACAAAGTCAAGTGCGCACAGAAGATAAATGTTGCTTGCATGTGCAGGCAGAGTCGAGCGCGAACGTTGTGCGCGAGCAGGGGAGACATTGCACGTGCAGAATCGAGCTTTTGCGTGCGCAATAGAGACACTGCACGCGCATAGAGTGCTTTGTCTGCTCTCAAAATGTCAAACCGCGCGCTCAGAATTGTGGCAGGAATATAACGCCA
Source organism: Clarias magur (assembly GCA_013621035.1). NCBI lineage: Eukaryota > Metazoa > Chordata > Actinopteri > Siluriformes > Clariidae > Clarias > Clarias magur. The sequence continues at coordinate 577,210 of QNUK01000364.1, forward strand.
TAGTAGGCGCATGCTTTTTCCTGCAGACATGTGTATCCTTGTGTATTTGTGCATCTTGTGGTTGCGCTCCTCAGTAACGTGAGCAGTCCAACAAATCGATAACGGCATTCGTTGACAACGAATTTCATTATCGATAATTATCGATTTTATCGATTAGTTGTTGCAGAGACATTCTGCATCCCATTTTGGCGTAATTTTTTGAGAGTCTGCACCAACTTCACATAGTTTTCAGCTTTGTGATTACATAGGAAGCCATGAACAACTGCAACGAAACTGCTCCAAGCCGCTCTCTCCGTCCTGTTCAACAGCTTTGCGAAATCCTCACATTCTATGATCTTCTTGATCTGTGGTCCGACGAAGATACCAGCTCTGACCTTAGCCTCGGACAGCTTTGGGAAAAGATCTTGGAGGTATTTAAATGCTGCTGACTCCTTGTCAAATCTTGGTCCCCGACCGGCACGCCGAAGTATGCCTTGTAGGCCTCGCACATTATACGACTTGCTTCCACGGAATACTTTTTCGCTCTTGTCTTTATGAATTGTCCGCACACGTAGCAGAATGAATCAGCTAGATGCAAACAACCTCTTGATGCCATATCAAAGAAATAACTTCTCTTCAACTCGAATCGTTATCCTTTCAGTCAGCAATAACACGAATTGGAATCTTGGTTCGAGACACCTGTGCTTTTATACTTGTATAGCTACTTTTGGAACGTTCGAGAACGTTCTAGAAAGTTCTGAGAGTTTCTCGAAAGTTCTGGATGTTTCTTGAACGTTCTAGAGTGTTCAGGAGAATTGTAGAAACATCTGGACAACTCTAGCAGTTCAGGAATATTCTAGGAGGAAGCTCGGCATTGACAGCGAATCGAGAATTTTCTCAAACACACGATTTTCAAAATTTCACTGTCCCGGTCACAGAAGCAAAGTTTTTCTGGAATAACGGCGATTTCCTTTCTGTTCTAGACCTAACGGGTGAGGAAAACACACTTTCAACCCAGGAACAGAACAAAAGTGAAAATTTGTTACATATTGTTGTTACAAAACATATACATGTTTTTTTTCTTATTGGGGTTGTCTAAACACACTAATCTGATGCATTTCAGATTGGATCCGAGTCACGTATGCGGTCTCAGATCGGATACATGAATGAGGACGGTCAGATCAGAATTCATGCGTTTTCTTTTCTTCTGCTTTTTCTTTTTTGCAAAAAAATACCACTGACTAACTGCCTGTCTTCCTACAGAGCAAAATCCCAGGCATATTTTTGCTGAAATCACGTCCATTGTTAGAAATGAGTGGTCGTGACGTGAAACAAAAAAGATGGGAACAAAACAGATGACACCCATCGATGTGCGCATACGTGCCATTTCAGAGGACTGACACGTCCATGCTAGTCAGAAAAAAGACATTTGTGGGTGTGCATGTGAACCGTGATGACATGCAAATCCCATCTGACCGAAACATTTGGAATGGAGCAATGAGGCTCGTTATGTGAATGTAGCCTCCTGGGTGAAATAACACTTTATATACGATCCTTATTTCACATTTTAAAGTTAAAATGCGGCATTCGACAGACAATGAAAATAACTTTTGTAGAAAACTTTTAGTTTTAATTATTTAAGTGATGAGTCTCGTTCTTGTGTCTTTGTGTATAGGTTTTTTTCTTTACAATGTAAGTGTCCACAAGAGGACTGTTAACCTGTGTGGAGTGTAGAGCTGTTCATGACCTGTGTCTCCCACTCCACGCTTTTCTAAAGTTACACCACTCATCTGGCTAATAATAGCACCAGGAGGACAGCGATACGCAGCCGAATATGAGAACAGAGTAGTCTAGTGAGCTGGTGGTTTTGCTAATATGTGAAATAATAAACGCACTTTGACAAGCTTATCAATTTCTGTTACACTCAGATAGATGCAGTTACTCTGCTAATTGGTTTTCTAATTTGTATAGTGATTGGTTAGATTAAAAAAATCATAATAAAATGTCCTAACCTTCTGTTTAGTGAGTAGAGGAGAGAAGGCTCCTGCTGTGCCCCTGACATAAACAAACTGGCTTGGCTAGATCCTGGGATGCCTGCAAGGTTCCTGGAAATTCATTTAATAGTGCACGAGGTGTGACAGTACATTAGTACGATGATGATCTATTGAAGTTATCATTGCTGCTGGTTTATTAGTGGGGAATTATGATAATATAATTTGCTTGACGTTTTCAGCAAGATTCAAATGACTTATTAGTTTCAGAAGAGAGAGCAGGTTCTCTGATTCTGTAAAACTGAATTAGTTTATTTAGTAGTCATTTTTTCCCCCAGCAATTTCCCTAACCAAATGCAGTTATTTGTCACGTTTAAATATTGTAAGCATTACAGAATGTGAACGTTTATAAATGTCATGTTGCATGGTGTCGTTAAAAAGATTTTTTTTTTAAAACACATTCTTATTTTTTAAATAATTATTCTTTTTTTCCATTCTAAAAACGATTAATATAACACACCATACTCCCAAAAAAGATGTATCTGCAATCAGTGTTTGAAAGGTGATGAGTGCCGTCTAATACCCGAATCTGTAGGTTTTGACATTAGAAGTGCAAGAGTGAAGGTCTTAGAATATAATTTGTACTATTTTAATCATCATGCAAACCTTTTGTGAGCCTTTGTGCCCTGTGATTGGGGCGGGGTTTGTTTTTGGAAGAAACCAATTTCAAGCAGGATTGAAATGTTTCTTTCTAGAAATAGAAAGATTATCAAGCTGACAGCTTGAATATTGATCTCTATGGCATCTTCAGGGGACAAGTGGACACACACCATGACAGAAAAATGCATCCCAGTGCAAAACAGAGCCTCCGGATTTCCCTTCATTTGTCACCTATTTGTCTGACTGACCGTTTACCTTCTGTATCCGCCTTTGGATGTCACTCTGCAGAGAGAGAAACTCTCTGGAGGTTTGCCAAATTCTTCAAACAGTTACCTAAATATCTACAGCTTTGAGTTGACTTTTTTTTATGCAGTGTTTGAACAGATTATGTACGGATTGTGAATAATGAATAACCTGCTGCTGCATGTTGAGTGAATAAGTAAAAAAAAAAAAAAAAAACTTGAAGATGGCACCCCTTTTCTGCAGTCTTTCATCAGTCTTCTTGCTTTTTCTTTTATGTGTGAATTTCATGTGTTCAGGAGATTACTTTTAACACTAAACACTGTTGTCATTGAGCTTTGCATTGTTTGCTGAGCCCTAATCTTCATGAGAATTTGCTCTGTCTTTCTACAGCTTTCATCCAGTCAAACAAAATCCTGGAGGTACTACACTTTGGGGATGGAGCTTTCCTGCAGGTAAGGTCTTAAAGATTACAATACTTATTTTTATTTGAGGGTTCACCTTTTTTCTTTTTCTTTTTCCCCCTCTCGCTAAAGCTGACTTCTCAGCTCATCTTTCGTTGTACTTGAAAGGCATTGCAGCAATTTGGACAAGAAATTCCATAAAAGTGTTTTGTGGAAGAGCATATTTTGCTAACAATTGCACCTTTTTGGAAAGCGCACACACACACACACACACACACACACACACACACACACACACACACACACACACACACACAGAACAGAAGCACATGTTCTGTGTTTTACAGTTTACACAATTACCCAGCTGAGGACACAATTTCACAATTCAGAGGAAGAGCGAGCTCACCTAAACAAGACCATTTTTTAAAGCATATTTTCCATCCCATTTTTTTCTTTCTTTCATGGTTCACATGTATGCACACGTGAAAAACATCCCACGTTACCTGCCTCTTCAACCCGCCTCTTCTCCATCAACAGCTGACAGTTTTTTTTTTGTTTGTTTTTAGATTGACATGTAGATCTTATTTAAATCTTATTTCAGATTTATTTGTATATGGGTTTTAACAGTAGGTATTTTAATATGGGTTTAGATGCCCAAAGAGAGGGGCAAAAGCAACAGTGGCAAAGAAAAAAACAACAACTTTGAGACGACATGCGGAAAAAGATCTTGAGAGGAACCAGACCCAAAATGGGGAACTCTTCCTCTTTGTGATTTTGGACAGTACATTCGTAAATCACTATACATTTGTGGAATAAGGAGGACAAAATGATGTTTACAGAATGAGTACCGTACCTTGTGATTACATTTTCTGGGATAAACACAGGACAGTCTTGCAAAGGCAAACCGTTACTGTATTCGTGTAGGACCAACTTCAGAAAGCTCTAAACTCCACTCGATGTGTTTGAGGCATTCAGGTATAAGAATTGTTCCTTTGTCCTCACTCATCTTTCGACAGTGATCGTTCAATTCAACTACAACCATTGTGTTTCTACTCCTTAATAGTTTATACCCACATGAGTAATTACTCACAAATAGCAGGCCCCTTACACATCAGGCTAATGTTGTACAGTATGATTTTGGGAAACATTACTATGTGCTCGTTTTTTTGGAGATGGTCTTCCCTTTTTTTCTTTTCTTTTTTTTCCTTTATGTTCCTCTTTATCTGGCTAAGCTTAATGCTGTAAGTTGTCCCTTAACTTTGTCCTTAAATGATTCAGAGTTATTTTGATAAAAAGCAAATATAATTCCAAGAGTAAATAAGTGTGAGTCGCTGTAATTTGGGGAACCTAACTTTCCTCCATGTTTATCCTTTACAGGCAGAGTCTGACCTTGACCTTAGTTCATATCAACAAAAAAGGTAAACCGTGTCGTCGTGTGTCTTTGTTGTCTTTGTCTTTTGTTGTTCTGTGTGTGTTTGCGCGTTTGTTGTGTGTGTGCGCGCGCATATCTGTGGGTGTGTGGGTGTGAGTGTGAGTGTGTGCGTGTGCGCGCGTGGTGTTATTTTTTCAATGACCTGTATTTTTATTTTTCTATTCATCTTTGGACCTCGTGACTAATCACATTGTTGATGATTTACTTTCTCATAGATAAGCATTTATTCTTTGTCAAATCATTTCAGATGAGATGGGGAGGAAAAAACCTCTGAAAACTAGAATAAGTAAATGACTTATTGTTGTGTGGTTATGCGTTATTATCTCTACCATGCTCTAAAGCAGCTCAAGTATCCATTATATAGTGAAGTCAACATCTATGGTTTATGGATTGTATGTTTTTTTTTTTTCTTCTTCTTTCTACCTTGACTGGAAGACACCTAAAACTTACATTGACTGAAGTCGCACTCACTCACTCATCACCTATACTGCTTAATCCTGTTTTCAGTGTCGCAGGGGGCGTGGAGCCTTATCCCAAGAGCCTTGGCGCACAAGGCGGGGTACACCTAGGACAACAGGGTGCCAATCCATCACAGAGCACACACACACTACAGGCAATTTGGGAACACATATTAGCCTAATCTGCAGGTTTTTGGACGTGGGAGGAAACCGGAGTACCCGGGGAGACCGTGCACACTCCATGCAGGCAGAGGTGGGAATCGAACTCGGACCCTGGAGGTGCAAGGCGACAGTGCTAACCACTACACCACTGTGCCACCCAGTCGCAATCAAATAGAATAAATTAAATTAATTTAGTTTTTAAATAACTGGAAGGAAACGGACATAGGACATGAAAGTTACATCTCTTTATTACTTTATCCAGGTGGACTTTGACCTGGATGGTAATTGAAAACAGGCGTGTGGGATTGAGGGTATTAAAAAAAAAAAAAAAGAAAGCTGCTGTCATAAATATTTGTCTGGCTGTTTTCTTATTATTAATTGGTACACATTTGGGAGTAGGCCAAAATCATACGCCATTAGATTACAGCATTGATTACAACATTAGTAACTTGAGTCGTAAGTAACCTGATGATTAAAGCTCATGATGTGTCTCGACAGCATCATATGATGATTTGTCAGCCTACCAAACCAAAATATTTTTTTCAATGAACTGTAGCATACAAAAACCTGTAATGTCAGTGAAAAATTCTATCATATATGAAAAAAATCCACTATATACACTCACCTAAAGGATTATTAGGAACACCATACTAATACGGTGTTTGACCCCCTTTCGCCTTCAGAACTGCCTTAATTCTACGTGGCATTGATTCAACAAGGTGCTGAAAGCATTCATTAGAAACGTTGGCCCATATTGACATGATAGCATCTTGCAGTTGATGGAGATTTATGGGATGCACATCCAGGGCACGAAGCTCCCGTTCCACCACATCCCAAAGATGCTCTATTGGGTTGAGATCTGGTGACTGTGGGGGCCATTTTAGTACAGTGAACTCATTGTCATGTTCAAGAAACCAATTTGAAATGATTCAAGCTTTGTGACATGGTGCATTATCCTGCTGGAAGCAGGCATCAGGGGATGTGTACATGGTGGTCATAAAGGGATGGACATGGTCAGAAACAATGCTCAGGTAGGCCGTGGCATTTAAACGATGCCCAATTGGCACTAAGGGGCCTAAAGTGTGCCAAGAAAAGCTCCCCCACACCATTACACCACCACCAGCAGCCTGCACGGTGGTAACAAGGCATGATGGATCCATGTTCTCATTCTGTTTACGCCAAATTCTGACTCTACCATTTGAATGTCTCAACAGAAGTCGAGACTCATCAGACCAGGCAACATTTTTCCAGTCTTCAGTGTCATTTTGGTGGGCTCGTGCAAATTGTAGCCTCTTTTTCCTATTTGTAGTGGAGATGAGTGATACCCGATGGGGTCTTCTGCTGTTGTAGCCCATCCGCCTCAAGGTTGTGTGTGTTGTGGCTTCACAAATGCTTTGCTGCATACCTCGGTTGTAACGAGTGGTTATTTCAGTCAAAGTTGCTCTTCTATCAGCTTGAATCAGTCGGCCCATTCTCCTCTGACCTCTAGCATCAACAAGGCATTTTCGCCCACAGGACTGCCGCATACTGGATGATGATCCCTTTTCACACCATTCTTTGTAAACCCTAGAAATGGTTGTGCGTGAAAATCCCAGTAACTGAGCAGATTGTGAAATACTCAGACCGGCCCGTCTGGCACCAACAACCATGCCACGCTTGAAATTGCTTAAATCACCTTTCTTTCCCATTCTGACATTCAGTTTGTCTTGACCAGGATCACACCCCTAAATGCATTGAAGCAACTGCCATGTGATTTGGTTGATTAGGTAATATACAGGGTGGGCCATTTATATGGATACATCTTAAGAAAAATGGGAATGGTTGGTGATATTAACGTCCTGTTTGTGGCACATTAGTATATGTGAGGGGGCAAACTTTTCAAGATGGGTGGTGACCATGGTGGCCATTTTGAAGTCGGCCATCTTGGATCCAATTTTTTTTTTCAATAGGAAGAGGGTCATGTGACACATCAAACTTATTGGGAATTTCACAAGAAAAAACAATGGTGTGCTTGGTTTTAACGTAACTTTATTCTTTCATGAGTTATTTACAAGTTTCTGACCACTTATAAAATGTGTTCAATGTGCTGCCCATTGGGATGGATTGTCAATGCAACCCTCTTCTCCCACTCTTCACACACTGATAGCAACACCGCAGGAGAAATGCCAGCACAGACTTCCAGTATCCATAGTTTCAGGTGCTGCACATCTCGTATTTTCACGCCATAGACAATTGCCTTCAGATGACCCCAAAGATAAAAGTCTAAGGGGGTCAGATCAGGAGACCTTGGTGGACATTCAACGGGCCCACGACAACCAATCCACTTTTCAGGAAACTGTTCATCTAGGAATGCTCGGACCTGACACCCATAATGTGGTGGTGAACCATTTTGCTGGAAAAACTCAGGGAACGTGCCAGCTTCAGTGCATAAAGAGGGAAACACATCATCATGTAGCAATTTCAAATATCCAGTGGCCTTGAGGTTTCCATTGATGAAGAATGGCCCCACTATCTTTGTACCCCATATACCACACCATACCATCATTTTTTTTGTTCCAACAGTCTTGGTGGGATCTGTCCAATGTGGGTTAGTGTCAGACCAATAGCGGTGGTTTTGTTTGTTAACTTCACCATTCACATAAGTTTGCCTCATCACTGAACAAAATCTTCTGCGTGAACTGAGGGTCCTGTTCCAATTTTTGTTTTGCCCATTCTGCAAATTGTGTGCGCCGATCTGGGTCATCCTCGTTGAGATGCAGCAGTAGCTGAAGTTTGTAAGGGTGCCATTTGTGAGTAGCTAATATCCGCCGAAGGGATGTTCGACTAATGCCACTCTCCAGTGACATGCGGCGAGTGCTACGCTGTGGGCTCTTGCTGAATGAAGCTAGGACAGCCACTGATGTTTGTTCATTAGTGACAGTTTTCATGCGTCCACATTTTGGAAAATCCAACACTAAACCAGTTTCACGAAACTTAGCAAGCAGTTTGCTAACTGTAACATGGGAGATGGGTGGTCTCGTAGGATGTCTTGCATTGAAATCTGCTGCAATGACCTGGTTACTGCGTTCACCAGATATCAACACAATTTCAATCCGCTCATCACGTGTTAACCTCTTCGACATGTGAATGGCACACCATTGTTTTTCTTGTGAAATTCCCAATAAGTCTGATGTGTCACATGACCCTCTTCCTATTGAAAAAACAAAAGTTGGATCCAAGATGGCCGACTTCCAAATGGTCACCATGGTCACCACCCATCTTGAAAAGTTTGCCCCCTCACATATACTAATGTGCCACAAACAGGACGTTAATATCACCAACCATTCCCATTTTATTAAGGTGTATCCATATAAATGGCCCGTCCTATAGTTTTGGTTGATTGCATTAATGAGAAATTGAACAGGTGTTCCTAATAATCCTTTAGGTGTGTGTGTGATATATAAAAGATTATATGACTTTCTCCATACTGCTGGTCTCAGCTTTTTTTTTTTTTAAGACCCAATCTTAAACTGCTGCACATGCACTATTCGTGCGATGGAATGAAACACAGACGAGATGATTTTGCACGTATGATTTGTTAGTGCTGCAAACGTAATAAAGCAATTGATGTGAGCATAAAACCGAAGGAAACCCACTAAGCACTGAGAGTATGCAGCCTTCACTCGCGCGCGCGCACACACACACACACACACACACACACACACACACACACACACACACACACACACACACACACACACACAGACACAGAGCAGAGGTGAGATTTAAACCCCAGCCTTTGACATGCAATGCCATAGTTTTGACCGCTAAGCCACCATACAGGCTATCATGATTTTCTTTTTTTAATAACTGCATGCATAGTGTTCCTATTTGGGGAGGCAAGTAGTCTGAGTAAAATGGTGTTTTTTTTTCTGTTACTTGCTCCTGACATGAATGAAAAACATCAAGCAAGTCTCAGTACAAGTGTTTTAATGTTCAGTTCAACAAATAATTCAGTAGACATTCTTAGCAGTATTCTTTCATTTGGTAACAGATGATTATTAGTTTGTGAAACATTATATGCACATGAACCAAACTGCACAATTTATAAATACAAATGTCATATTGCAGTTAAATATTAGATGAGCTACTCCTTGTTTAATAATTTATGATTATAACTCGGATCTGATGTATTCCCGGGCTTAATATTATTAAAATATGTTGGCAGCCGTGTTATCTGTGAAGATTTTTATAAGAGGCCGCTCCCTTCTCCGGATTCCTCAATCCAGTAGAACAACTTTGAGGTTTTTGAGACCCCATTCACCCGCTCGACCAATCAGAATGCTCCAGCTCAGGGCTTTGGCTGACATGCCATACTGTACATATTGGCATTGGCCACTCCTCTCTGTGTGTGTGTGTGTGTGTGTGTGTTGTGGTTTTGTTCTCTTTCCTGTTAGTAGAGAAGCACGAGCCCTCAGCACAGTTGCAATTCGTGTGCCACATGAAATAATGACCGTTGTTTTTTTGTTTTTTTTTCCTTCCCTTATTTGCTGATCATACGCATCACATAAGGTGATGACTTTTATTGCGCAGTTTATAAAAAATGTAGAAAGCTGTACAGAGGAACACATGCTTTCTTAAGATTTACACTACTTGTAGAGACTTCTTCACTTATCCGCTTATTCTCAGAGCATGTGCTTTTTTTTTCTCTTTTTATTTATTCATTTTTATTTATTTTTTTGGCCTGGATGTATCTCAGCTTGTCCTGAACTTTGTGTCTTCTGATAATAGATCTTAGATTGCAGTCACTAACTACATGTACATGGGCAATATTTGTTCAGTCCTAATGAAATCATTTCGATAAGAGATTTCACCTGATCCAATAAGATGTGTTTGTGTGTACATGTTCAAAGCATTTACTTTTTGTGCAAAGTGGTTCTGCCAGCTGATGTGTGTTTAATCTGTCGCAAATACAGTATAACAAACATTTTTCTTCTCCGAGGTTAGTTTAGGCTTCCCATCTTTTTTCGGTAAATCCTGTCGACTGTGTTATGATTGTTCACGAGAACAAAAATCTTATTTGTGATTTGGTTAGATACTACTATTTCTTTTATTTTTATATATGAAATAGTGAGCTAAGCAGTGCTCCTTCCTCAGCCTGAGAACCAGTGGATTAAAGGTAAACCGGTGAGGAGATGGAGTTTTCTGACCAGGAATGGAGGGAAAACTGTCCTCCCGTGAAATCATCAAATCATCTAATGTTATCCCCACGAGCAGCAAGAAAGGATATATCTATTCCGGTTAGAGAGAAACATCCGTCTCAATTGTTTATTATTGAAAGTTCACATCACCCCTTTAATTCTATTGAAAAAATTTATTCTGATCAGGACGGGTCGATTCAAACTATTGATTGTGATGTTAACATGATGCATTTTTATTGCTATTATTCTGCTTAGTAGCGGAACGTTAGCGTTCAACGTGACACACATAGCGATTGTGTTTGTGCTCTGTCCGCACACACACTGATGTCAGTGTACACATGTAGAACAGCTTGATGTTCTGTCAGCTTTTTTCCGTGCACTGTGCTATTGAGCAGACGAACTGGGCGCACAGTGTCTCTCTGAACGTCTCCCCCTATTCAACATAGTCCAAGACTTATTACACTTAACACTCGGAAATGACTGGAAATAAGATGGGTTGATAGAAATTAATTAAAGTCATTTGTAGAAGTTGGTACCCCATCTGTTAATACATTACATTCTGTAAACAAAAAATCATCAATTAAAATCATCTGATTATAGCAGATTTTAGTATTGGTCATTTAAACACAACCTCAAACAAACAAAATGTATTACTTTTTTTTTCCCAAGGACTTGTTAGTCTGTCTAGACCTCAACCCAATTGAACTGCTGTTGCAGGACCGTTTGAGAGTTGCTTCATACAGGAAACAATTACATCAAGTTATTACTGCTAAAAGTAGATCTCCACACTATTAAGTCATGGTGGGTCCTTAGTGTTGCCCAAAATGTGTTTTATTTTTTTGTTTGTTTTTCTCCCCTTTATTTTGTTAAATAAATAATGGCACATTTTTAAAAAAGTTCCATTTTGTTGCGTTCGTGTTTGCTTTATTTAAAAACAAAAACAAAGATAAAGCTGAGTTTATCAGTAGTCCAGCTGTGGTGTTGTCGGAGCAGGTTGTTCTGACCCAGTCTGAGCAGGGTATAAATCTGTTTTTCTGTGGATGTTATGAAATTGTTTCAAAGAACATTTTTAAACGTCCCAAATGTGCAGTCTAATCTTTTGTCTATTGTCATAAATCAGGACGTCGTACAATGACACACAGCACAGACGTCGAAATGTTAGTGTTGGCTAGTTACAATTCTACCACACGGGTAAAAAGTAATTTCTGAGAGAATTGTTTTATTTTTTTTCTTTGTGTGTCGCTTGAATTGTCAAAGGTTTTTACAGCTGAGCTTCTATCAGACAAAACCTGTTTCTCATCATCTTCTGAATCTAATTTGAAAGGTTTTTAAAGGGCTGCATTTTAAGAATTGCAATCTGCAGTAAATGCAGCGCAAGTACTGGATTCCCAAAATAGTTTCCCCAGATTGTCATAGGTTATTTAAAATCATTGCATATTAACCACTGGCTATTAAGGTTGTTCAGTACAAGTGTGTGTGATAGCATTATTTCATGGTGCAGTTATGTGCTTCCTGATGATATAAGCATTTGTTTGTTCATATTTTTTATTTATTTTTTCCCTTTAATCAGCTGAACGTGTGCTCAGTAAGTCACCGCTCCCAGGTTTGCTCATTAGCTTGTACTTTTGAGTTTTTATTTATTTATTTATTTTAGTCCTTCCTGTGTTTGTATAGTTTTCCTTCCACCTCTTATAATAAAACAAGCTCATGATCCACCATTCCCCTGATCAGTAAGATTACAGAGAAATATATTGAAATAATAATATAATTATTGTTTAAATTATAATAGAAGGACTTATCTCCAGCTGTGTTGTATGTCATGAATTTTCAATGTTCATGGTCAATAATAATAACAATAATAACTTTTAATACCTACTACTAATTATTATTATTATTATTATTATTATTATTATTGTTTTATACAATATTAACTGTAAGTGTGGATGAGGTTTAAAACCTGACAGCCTACCTGTTGAACAGGTCGTGTTTTATAGCGTGATTAGATGGTGACTCATAAAAGGAAGGCTTACATAAATAGTATTCAATAACATGGGTGTCACATGAGTGAGAATCCTCCTTTGCATCCTGAATACAATAATAGCAGTGTAGAAAAAAAGTACTACAGGTTCTCTGGTAGGAGATTTGCACATATGAAACTAATGTTCGTGCTGGAGGCAAAGATTTACACTGCCTGAGTGTAGATGTGTAAAAGTGATTGTGTGTGTGTATGGGAGAGAGTGAGAGCTTGAAGGATGTGCATTTTTTTGTTGTTGTTGTACAATAGATGATGGAATATTTTTAAGGTTGTGTAATTTGTGCCTAGAAGCACATTGTGTTAGGATAAACCTCAGTAATTACATATTTATTTATTTAGCTGAGAATTTTTTATTTGAATTTTTTATTTTTAAGTAGATGAATGTAATGTGAAATATGACCATGCTGCCTGTGATTATGGTTGTTTATTGAGTTAATTAGGGAGTAAGATTGCTAAAAATGTGATTTTATGAAATGATGTGAATAATGAAGTGGACTTGGGCTGGTTAGCTGTTGGTTTCTAAGGAAAGATTTATCTATTATATTGCACATATTGACTGTGTTTTATGTGGATTTCTATCAGAATTAGACACTCCACGTGTGCTCATGTGTTTGTCTGCTTGTTTTGCCGTTTATGTCTTACACACTGTTTTGCTCTTCTCTGTAGTGCATCCTCACACAGGGGGAACAGCAGGCCTATACACTTCGAGCCTCCAATGCTGGACTTCCATGAGCAGTAAGTAGCACACACGCAGACGTTCCTGGTGTATCAAACATGAACTTTACTAAACACTTTGTGTATACACCCACACACACCCACAAATATATTGAGTAGTATGGGAAACCCTTATACATGGCCAGAGGTAGCCTAGTGATTTAAGACATTGGACTACGAATCAGGGGGTCACAGGCTCAAACCACCCAGCTACCCCTGTTGGGTCCCTGAGCATGGTCCTTAACCCTTCAGCCACTCAGATGTGTAATGAGAGAAATATAAGCGATTCTGGATATGTGATGTAGCCAAATGTTGTGTTTTTTTTTATGTAAAAAAAAAAACTGCAGGTTTTATATTTCAACCAGAATTTTAGCTTTCCTACTAAAGAAAGTAGTGAATGAGATTTTTTTAATTATTATTCTGTCTTCTCCATGTTTTACCATGATGGATGTCTCATAATCACGTCAGTCATGAGTGTCATTTATATCAGTGTCTCTAGTCTCCGCTCCTAAGGTACACCACAGACACTGAACACAGAAGACACATCCTGGCTTCTTCAAGGAAATGTTCGTTGCTCTTACATCAGTCCAAATAATTAATGATTTAATTAATTTTGGTTCGTTTGGCGAACTCTCACCACTTTTTTATTTTTTTTTTTTAAATTAGCATTCAAGCATTGAAGGTTTGTACACTACCATCTGCACCATAAGACCTGATATTTTTAAACCATTAACAGCTTGAATCACTCAGGCGATTACATGAAACGGGTCCAGTGAATTGATCAAAACGTAAACTTTCATGAGTGCATGAGAACAGGATCTGAAACGTAACTAATAAAAATAAGCAAGCATCTGCATTTTTATTTATTTATTTATTTGTTTGTTTACATGATTATTCTGGTCAGGCAGCATACGCAAGTTTAGAGATGAATAAAGACCAGGTCTACATGTTTGACAAATCAGCTTTAAGAAAATAAAAAGAGACAGACCCCTGTTTGTTTTTAAACCTGTTTTTCATCATGTTTAGCCCTTGAAAGCATTTACAAGAAATTACAAAGAAATCCAGAGTTTTCTTGATTATGTAACTAAATAAAATACTGTCTGGTTCTGTCGTACCTTTATTGAGTAACGTGATTTGTGACCACTTCTTGATTTTTCATTATTTTTTTCCCCCACTCCACTTTCCCATGCAATATTTATTTTCTTCTGCATTTAAGCAGAACTGAGTAACTGTTTCAGTTTAATTCCTCATTAATATTATTTTAAGTCTTTCTTTTAACTAACTGAAATTATTATTATTTTTTCACTGTTTGACACTGGCTCACTGGGGTTATGTGACTCACTAGCGAATGTTTGGGTCTGTGGGCGTCATCAGTGAGCAAGCTTTGACTTTAGTCAGTGAAAAGCCTTTAAGCAGGGCTGGGCAGTTAATTACAAATTAATCAAAGCTGACATTCTCATTCTCTCATTCTTTATGCCACTTAACCTGTACAGCAGTTTGGGAACACTAATTAGTGTAATCTGTTTGTATTTGGATTGTGAAGAGAAATCAGAGAAAACCTAAATAGAGATGTGTGTGATGTGACTATTGCGTGATGTGATTTATTTATTTTATTGTCTTTATTTGAAGCACTTTGGGGCGTTTGTTGTTGTTAAACTGCTATACAAATAAAGTTGAAGTTGAACCTGAACCCATCAAGCATGGGGAGAACATGCCCAGGAATGAAACCCTCAACCATGGTGGTGCGAGACCACAGTGCTAACCGCTATGTCACTGTCCTGAAACAGACTGAAACTTAATATTGACCAGGACTATTATTATTAATTTTTATTAACTATTATTATTATTATTATTATTATTATTAACTTCTACAGTAAACCTTTCCCCACTTTGTGTGTTTTTACACACATTGCTCTACTGCATTCAGTTTACAACATGAAAGCAACTCTCTCATTAGACAAAAATCAAAATACCCCAGCTTTTAATAGTTGAGCATATTTATAGTACAAACCTTAACAGTGAACTTTGAGGGCCCCCCCAAAAAAAAGATAATAAAATGCATGTTTAATCATAATCAAAGAAAATGTTTTGCAATTAATCATGATAGCAATTTGAAGTCGTGTCGCCCAGCTCTATGTTCAAGGCATATACAGTACATGCTTTGTCAGTACCACCTTCAGTCATGTGTACTGTACAATAACAACCTGGATCACAAAATCAGTTTCAGGGTTTAAGATTTCATCTTTTATTTTGGACTTGTTTGTGTTTGAAACTGTTACTGAGTAATCCACATCATAGAAGTCAATACCATATCATGATTTTATGCCAGGCTGGATGAATGGTGGAAAATGTTTCACCCAGCCCCCCTTATGGCTTGTTCTGTACATCCTTAGGTTTTATTTAAATATCTGATGCAAAACAAAATGCATTAGCTAAAACAAAGCTCAGCACTCTGCTCATGTGTTTTCTTTTTCTCTCTCGCTCTCTTTCTCTTGCTGTTTTCCCCCCACCCTCCAGTAAACACGTCTTATCTGTGCTTGTTTATACCAAATTGCTGCATTGTTGAGCAATCCTGCCTGTTTCCAATAAAATTACCAAGACCCATCCTAAATCTCAGGCTGTAATCTGCCTTTCATACCATGTGCGTCCTAATATTTTTACACTCATCTGGGGTTTGTGCCGTATCTTATGTAAAGGGACACAAGCTTTAGATGTTTTGTCGCCCCCACCCACCCCCATGTAATTTTCTTTCCCAAAAATAATAATCTTTGACTTGTCTATTGATGAGTTCTGGAGTCTATTCATTTCGGTATATCACAAGTTTCTTTCTTTTTTTTTTTTTTCAGGCCAGTTGGGATGCCAAAAATGGAGAAAGTTTACTTACACAATCCAAGTTCAGAAGAAATTAGTTTAATATCAATATCAGCAACAACAGCGCATTTTCATGCATCATTTTTTCAGAGTAGGGTAAGTGGTTTATCATTTTTTTAAATACACACACACACCACATACAACAGGCATCTAATGTGTGCATGTTTTGCTCAGCAGTCGGATTAATGTCTACTTCCTGTTTGAAACCTAAAAAAGGACGGAAGCAGCCATACGTTTCCTCTTTGAGTCACTCGCCAGAAGCTTTGTCTGTCTAGAGAAAATGACATGGCCTGTCATGTGGACGGAACAGCTCAACACGGACACGCACTGAAACTTGTTTTTAAAACCTGAGTAGATTCTTAGCATCATCTATTTTTGTCATTCGATACATGAATGACACTGCTATGTCAGATCAGTCTGTGAGCTCATTAAAAGCCTAAGGGGTCAAATTTAAAGTGTTCTCTGTGCTACCGTGTATCACTCATACTCTCCAGACGGTAATAAATTACAAACATCCCACCTGTTCCTGACACTTGCGCGATTAAAACATGCTGCCCCTCTGAAATGAATACAGCTCACATTAAACTTGGCCAGGGGTCGTCCAGCGTTAATTTCTCATCAGCCGTCTCGCGAGACACCATTTTGAGCCATGTTTTGATAGTTATCGTAAGTGTTTAGGATTTAAAAAGTTGTAGAATTCCACCCTAGCCTGAGATTCTATCAGTGGTAGAAAGTGGGGCAGAGGTCACCTGGACAAAATCTCTAACCTAAAAACAAATGTGGATTGAACATTAAGGCGAAGTGATGTGATCCAGAAACAGATTGCACTTCTTAAGTGGTCTGATGATTATCAGGTATACAGTATATACAAAGGTGCAGCTTGTGTGTTTCTTTCTTCCGTGCCATGATTATATTATAATCATATATGATTATAACCGGCTAAACAGAAGTTATCCTTATATCGTAAAAAAAAAAACACGGCGCAACTGTCAGCTCATGAATACATTACACATTCTTGAAATGAGTAACAATGCCTATAGAACATTTGTCATTCATTTAGTAATGGGAATTCAGTGTGTATTTAGTTTTTATCTTTAGTTCTCAATGTATTGTTCAGTAAGATATTATTAATACAGTTTGCAAATGGGTTTTTGTAGTGGGTCCAGAAACACTTCAGTGTAACCTGATATGTATGTCTTGCGGGTGTTTTATTTAAAAAAAATTTTACATAATTTTTTTTTTTTTCTCTAGATAATTCCACCAGGAGGGAACACCTCGTTCGATGTGGTTTTCCTAGCTCGAGTAGTAGGGAATGTAGAAAATACGTTATTTATTAACACATCTCACCACGGAGTGTTCACATACCAGGTAAGAGAGTAGGCTGTCATAAACTGGCATGGTGTGAAATATATAAATTTGAGTAGACTGTAAAATTATTATTATTTTTTTTTTAAATAGGTGTTTGGTGTGGGCGTCCCTAACCCTTACAGACTCCGGCCTTTTGTAGGAGCCAGGGTCCCTGTGAATAGCAGCTTCTCTCCACTTATAAACATTTTTAATCCACACAGCGAGCCGCTACAGGTAATCTTATTACAGCACGTGCAGTGATGCATATGATGTCTGTGTCTCTCTAGTTTTTTTTTTCCCCCCCTCAATAAAACCTATCATTTAATATATTTTCTTTTTTTCTTTCAGGTTGTGGAAATGTACTCAAGTGGAGGTGATTTACATCTAGAGCTGCCCACTGGTCAACAAGGTGGCACAAAAAAGTTATGGGTACGCACCTGGTCATCACAAAATTACCAGATTTTGAATTTCTATGCACTCGTGTTTTGATATGCATTAATATGGTTGATCATTTAATTGTATTTTGTAGGAAATTGCGCCGTTTGAAACAAAGGGCGTCATGAGAGCCAGCTTCTCTTCGAGGGATGCTGACAACCACACAGCTTTCATCAGGATCAAAACGAACGCCTCCAACGAGGACGAGTTCATCATCCTTCCTGTAGAAGTGGAGGTAACCTCAGGTGAGGATGGCCCAAAATTTACAAGCTTTGCATTTTCAGATCTGATGTGAAAACCAGTCTAATTATGGATTCATTTCTTTTTCCAGCACCTGGTATATACTCTTCAACAGAGATGCTAGACTTTGGTACACTTCGATCCCAAGGTAGCATAAGCAACGCTTGAGCTGTTTAATCATACAGGAGTGTTTCCTAATACAGGCCTTGAACAGAAATTTACACCTTTTTTTTTTTGGTTTGTTTGTTTTTATAACTCTCTACCCTTTTACAGATCGACCAAAACAGTTGAACTTGCATCTTCTAAATTCTGGAGCAAAAGATGTATCAATTATGGTAGGACTTTTCCGCCTCATACTTTTTCTTAGCGTTTTTGTGCATTATCTTACATTGAATTTATTAGTAAACAAACCTTCTTTGTATCGCAGAGTGTTCGGCCAACACCGGCTAACGAAGCCATAGCTGTTGAATTCAAGCAGGTTACGTTAAAAGCTGGAGAGAGTCGATATACCAAAGTCGCAAGTATAAATTTTGATGGTGAGTGCAGCTTTTGATAGTGTCGTAACCTTCCTTTATTCTTCACCGTGATTGCTTCTCTCTAATGTTGTGTATTATTCAATGTTGAAATTGCTTAAGTTATTAATATACTGAAATATATTATGTGTAGTGTTGCATTATAAACCATTATTGTCTTTTGTAAACTGAACATTTCATTAGGTTTGTCATTTTCTACATAAACTCTTCACAGTTGTGTGACCATGGAACAGTTTTTACTGGGTGTATTGGCGTGAATGGTGACATGTGATCTTTAAAGACTCCTGAACATGCACGTGCAAAGCTCTTATGTAACACTTTGGCTAGTGTAAAACAGACAATGTCACCTCATGTTTAGATAAGATAACAATGCTGAGGATGGAGGCAGATGATTCGCTGTGGCGGCCCCTGAAAGGGAACAATCGAAAGACGGAAGAAGAAGAGAAAATAACAATGTTGTATTTTTAGTTGGGATGCGAGGACAGAATATAGGTCATAGACGAGACATTCTTTAATGACTTTGTGACTTTTTGTCAAGGTAGCAACTACATTTTGCTACAGTTATAAAAAAAAATATTTTAAAAAAAGTTAAAGAAAAAAGATAAAGACTGTGACTCCATAGTTATCTTTAGCTAACTCATAGGTTTGCCATGTTACATATTGCTGTTCGTAAGTGTTATCACATGCTGTTAGCTGCAAATTTATAAGTACCCAGTAGTGATGGGTACCGTGGATCATTTTAGTGACTCGGTTCTTTGAATCTCTCATCAAAACTAACTAATCTTTTTTGAGTCATTTAGTTTTTATTTTGTTCTTTTGATCAGAAAATAATATAAAATGTTACATTTCCGCTCACCATCATATCCTCTGGTCCGAATCGTTGGCTCTTTTACGCTATTAGCATCTGTGTGTCAGGTGACAACAGAACGAACGATTCGGACCAGAGCTGTTCATGAGAAGAACAGCTCAATTCTGTTTCCTGTGTAATGCACTGCATAGCGTCTATGTGAGTCATGTGACAAAAGAACGCAAGATTTGGACTAAGACTTGAGAACTACTCATTTGTGTCCTGTTCATAACCTACGGAGGCACGCGTGCCCAGTAAAAAACTAACAAATCACTCTGAGACTACTCGTTCTTCTGAGTCACGTTAAAGACTTATTCAGAAAGAACGAATCGTTCATGAACGACTCATCAATAGTACCCAGGGTGCCTAAACATGTTCTTTAAGCTTCTACCTGCTGATAGGCTTTATAATGAAATCATAATTTGTCCACCTCTGTGCTACTTTAGGACATGCATGTTTTAGAGTCCTTTTGATGGTTTTGCAATTTCTCACTTTAGGCTCACAATAAGCTGGAGTGTGTGTGGTGTGAAATTAGTGTGTGGTGTGTGGCAGACTGTGAGCTGGGTTGGGGGTTGACAAGTTTTTTTGCTGTAACTTTCCTTTATTACCACCAGCTTCCAGCCAGCAAGTTACCAGCAAATAGTGCTGAACTGTTATACCAGAATGTACTTGAAGAAAATGACTTCAGGGACTGAAATTAAGACTGTGATGTATGGCACTTCCTTCATGCTGTATTACAAAACTGTAATGCTTTTTTTTTCTGTTTTTCTATTTTATTTTTTGCTGTTTCAGCTTCAAAAGCCAGAAGACCAGACCAGTTTTCTGGTAAAATAACAGTAAAAGCGAAAGAGAAAAGCTACTCAAAACTTGAAATTCCTTACCAAGCTGAAGTTTTAGAGGGGTCAGCTATTTTTGCTTTTTTTTTTTGTTCGTTTGTTTATTCATTATTATAAAAAGCATATCTGTTGGCGCCTTGGCTCCT
Source organism: Clarias magur (assembly GCA_013621035.1). Lineage (NCBI taxonomy): Eukaryota > Metazoa > Chordata > Actinopteri > Siluriformes > Clariidae > Clarias > Clarias magur. The sequence goes on from QNUK01000364.1 coordinate 597,720, forward strand.
TGAGGGAAGACATTTTCTTTGTCTATTATAGGTACCTGGGCTTTGACCATACAGCCACCCTGTTCCACATCAGAGACAGTCCAGTAGATCCAGTGGACCGGCCCATCTACCTCACCAACACCTTCAACTTTGCCATTCGAATCCACAATGTTTCCCTTCCTGAAGATGTCAAGATGTTCAATGTGAGTCATTCAGCTCATAATGAGGATGCAGCATCATCAGTGATGTTTTATTGTTTCCTGGATGCCTATATATATATATAATATGGAAATAGATAGATAGGAAAGTTGAGCCAAACCTTTAGTCAACGCATGTACGTTATTGTGCAGTGAAATTATTTATTCTTCTCATAACCCTGATTTTCATTAGGAGTCTGGGGTCAGAGCGCAGGGTCATCCATTTTATAGCGCCTCTGGAGCAGACAGGGTTAAAGGACTTGCTTAAGGGCTTGAACTGCCATCCTTCTGATCAGTAACTCAGTGTTTTAACAGGCTGCACTACCACTGCCCCATGAGCTAGAATTTTTTTTTTTTTTTTACAGTTGAAGTTGATCGATTGCTCCAGCTGGCATGTTATGAAAATGATATGCAGGACAGTGTTGTTTCTGCGGTCACTAAGTTACAAGGTCATGGACAATCCATCACCAAACCAACACCAAAATCCCCCAAATCAGTTAGAAAGAAACGTTCTCAACAGCCTTATGTTGTCTGTATATGGATATTTTGGTGAACATTGAAATTAATAAGTATTTTTACATCGCAGCTGTGTTTAGTCAGTTTTGGTGTTCTATGTGTGTGTTTTTGCAGGTTCATAATTTTACCACACCAGTCCTCATCCCTCCCCACGAATCCCGCTACATCTTCTCCCTGCTCTTCCGGCCTGTACGGCCCTCTATCCACATTGACAGCAACATCCTCCTCGTCACCAACGCATCCAAATTCCACCTCCCTGTCAGGGCCTATACTGGCTTTTTGGAGGTATACAACTCTAAAAGTCTCTAAGTGACTGTTACCTTATTTCGAATAGAACAATAAAAAAAAAAATCTCCTGTTAGACATGATGGTCCTAACACAACAAGTGAGAAGCTTGTTCAGTGTAAACAAGATTAGATTACGTATCCAACACTGTTTGTTGTCCAGTAAGGAAGTCATATCATTACTTCATGAGGAATCCATTGAAATTGACACAATAATAGGAAAGAAGGGTGTTTGCAGTACAGGATCCAGCTATCCCAGAACTGTTACTATTCAAGATATTTGTTGTGATGGCTGTTACATTATGCACGGTCCTGGCCAAAAACAAAACAAGGTTGCTTTTTCAGAAGGGTCAAATTACTGGTGTACATCATGTAAAGTAAACATTACAATGACATGAGGTAGGTTAGGAACTATCCAACACATTATCATACAGGGACAATTTTTGGAAATCACAGTTTAGCAGTTTCCACATGCACAATGTGATGAGAACTCTCAGGATTGGGATTGTCAGTAGCTGTGCCAAAAGAAAATTACTTGTTAATATAACTAATGGTTTAAAAAAAAAAAAAAGCTTAAAAAACATTGCTAGAGAGCGTAGATTAGACTTTGGAGCGATGGAAAAATGCCATTTGATCTGATGAGTTCAGACTGACCTTAGTCCAGAGTGTTTGGTGCATCGAGGTAAGAAGGGAAGTGCATGAAGCGATGCACCCACTACCTCCAGAGGCTTGTACAGTGTGAAGCACTATGCACAGTGTTATGATCTGGGGTTGCTTCAGTCCAAACTCTGTCAGGTTCTGACTAGCAATGTTGTGTGGCAATAAAAAATCAGCTGACGACTTGAATGTTATCATATGTATGTAGTTTTTCTTCCCTGATGGCACAAGCATATTCTGGATTCAAATTGTGAAAGAGTGGTTCTGGGAACATGACGAATCGTGCAAAATGAAATAAAAAAATTATCTCTTTCACAAGAGAAATTAATTGAAAAGATGATGCAGGCTATCTTGAATGATTAGATAAACAATTATTTATGTATGTCTTATTTTTAGTTTAATTAAAGTTAAACTTAAAAGGTCTTAATCACCTGTTTTCTTTCCAAAGACTGTCGTCATTTCACCTAGCTCTAAAGAGAATATCCTGGACTTTGGCATCCTCAGTGCTACAGACACCAGCAGTTTGGTCTTTGTGGTTGTCAACAACAACCCTATAGAGGTAAGGGTCATGTGAGCTCAAGTTGCTGAAACTGCCTCATGTCCATCAGCAGACAAGCACCAGGGTTACCACAAATATGGAAAAATATTCTTGTTGGATTGGATTGGACCTTTTGTTTCTCTTTAAAGATGCATTTGTACGGCACAGTTTCTAACTTGAGTGATGTACGCTCCACAGCTGGAAATAAAGTCGTGGCTAGTGACAGGAGACAGCTTATCTATGGAGCTGCTGACCACAGAGAAAGGAAACAGGAGTGTTGCACTGAGCCAAGTCGAGGAGCTTCACAACACTTCAGTGGCTCATTACAAAACAGTAAGAATATTAATGCACATAAGCATACGCACACATGCACAAACTCTGGCTCCAAGTTAATTTAACATAATCCTTTACTCACTCTTTTCATTAATTTTGTTCATATTTATTTGCCTAACAACACAGCAGCGACAGTTCAGATGTTTTTTTTTTTTTTTTTTTTAATCATAATCATGGACCTGAACATGCTTGAGCATGAACATGGTTTGGTTGAAAAATCGGAAAAAGATACACACAAGTCCTGACTGTGTTTTGCATGCCCTTGAATGAATGAAAGTGTTTGCACCTTTCTTTTGCTTTACGTGTCCTTTACCTAGGAAAATCATATGTAAACTGTAGTCGTATCAGGTTTGTTTTTCTCTTTTCTTTCACAGGTCATATTAGCTTCTGGCTATTATGCAGCGTTCAAAGTAACCCTGATAGCTAAAGCACTGGAGGGTGTGTATGATGGAGCTGTGCACATCACTACAGATTATGAGGTGTGTTTCTTTGATGCACAAATAGCCGGTACGAGTCTAAGTGCTCAGGTGTGGTGTTCAGAGAGTGAGTTTCTTTCTCTTGTCTCCTTTTCAGATATTGACCATCCCAGTGAAGGCTCTTATAGCTGTGGGAACATTAAGCTGCTCACCCAAACATATTATCATGCCTCCGTCCTTTCCGGTAAGTTCTCTTTGCAGGGTGTCTCTAGAAAACCTTGACAAATTATTGGCTTTATGTATTTTTACAGATTTTAATTCATACCTGTTACTAATTACTAACTACTATTACTAATACTATACTATATTTATGGCTGATTTAGACCTTTTCCAGTTTTATGGATATTCTTTTTTCTAACATACAGTATTGTGCAAAAGTCTTAAGCCCCCTCATTTCTTCATATTTTACTCCCAAAGAGACGGACGTTCTTGCATTTTTAATGTAGTTTTAAGAAATCGTTATCCAGGCCTTCTGAAGGACTTTTCTGGCTCTCATTTTTGTCAGGTTTTGGCTCTCGTTTTCAGTCCAGTCCCTGTACCTGTGCAGTTTCAGAGGATTTTTTTTTGTTTTGTTTTGTTTAAGCTATACAGCCCTTTTGAATCATTCAAGCATAAAAACAAAACATCATGAACCAGTGAGAAACGGGTGCAGATGACCATATTCCAAACCACTTGTAAACCAAATCAAATCTTCCCATAAGAAATAATGAAAACACAAATAATTTGTTCCACAGCCCAAAAAAATAAATGCAGAAAAATAATGAATACAATATATAAAGTAAAAATAAAACAAATTAACCTGCACTTTACCTTTAAAAAAAAAAAAAAAAAAAAGTTCAAATAAATCCAAAAAATAAGGATTTAAGCGCCGTGTATTTGTATGTGTAACCAGCATCTTACCTTTGAAAAGAATCGCGACAGAGCAGAGTTTCTGTGAAGAGCAGAGTGTGTGTGTCTGTGTGAAGCCGGGGAGGGGAGTTTTAAAGGCGAGAGAGTGTGTGTTTCACACAAGACATGCTCGTTTTTCAAGTCAAAATTTATTAAAAATCTTTGCTCGTCTTGCGAAACACTCGTAAACCGAGTTACTCGCAATTTGAGGTTCCATTGTACTTGTAATGCTGAGTGGCTGGAACAGACGAGAGGGGAAATGAGATTGCTGCTGAGGTTGTTGTCACAATGAAATGCGTGTTCCCATTTCTTGAATATAATCTACATAATTTTACTTGATTTAACCGAGTATGAAGAAATGAGGCGTGGCTCAAGACGTTTGCACAGTATTGTATTGAAATGTGATTTCGCATGATGTCCCACAAAGTGCACAAAGCAGAAATGTGTTAAACAGGATTTCCAGACAGTTCTTTAAAAAAACAAATTCTACCATGAAATTGTCTTGTTCTACTTGGATCATTTGGCTTCTTTCTAAATACATAAGTAAATGGTTAATGTAGCAAAATAAATTGCCAAAACCACAAGACTGTTGTAAGACTGAAATGGGTTTAATAATATTACATTTACTTTAATCATGTTCTTATAGTGATGCAATATTTAATCGCTCTTCTCACTTGATTTCATTTTTGCAGTGCACACTATCTTAATATCAAGGTCGTAGTATTTTCCTGACAGTTGCATGTGTTAAAAATAAACAAACCGTATGAGCTGTTCTTGGAAAATCAGTTAGAGGGTGTGAAGGGGAATTACGGTGATTATTGTCCCAATAAAAGAATCTGGTGAAGTGCTCTATTCCTCTTTTGCAACAGCAGTTTATTAGCAATTCCTTTCTTATTAAACTTGTTATAGATTTGTTTAGTTCCGCTGTGTTATCCTCAGGTTGCTTTTTAATTTAATTATGTTTATTTGTTTCTGGCTTTGCTAATTTAAAGCATATTTCATACACGACAGACTTCATTAAAATTCTGAATTATTGATGCGTCTTAGTGCAACGGTTTCTTACTGTTCAGCTTTGTTTCCCAAAGGCCATCGACCACTAGATTATGCTTGTATAACTAAATAACGATTAGCACCTCGAAAAAAGAGAGAACAGGTTTTACACAGCAGCGGATAGTAATTCTGTCTTAATGTCAGGAAGCAGTTCAAGGTCAAATTGCAAATATGTACTTTCATTTAGATTAACAGTTCTATCAAAAGTCTTAAGTTTGCTTTCTTAGTATTGGGTCAAAACAAAGAGATTAAGAATGAAAGTAAATCGAACACTTTCCACTACTTTTCTTTTTGGCATAAAACTTTATCCAGCTGCCTTAAACTCGGCTTTAGTTTAATTTGATATACTGTAGGTTTATGTGTTTTTAGATATAGACAAAAATATTGTAACATAGTTAAAGCTAGTAGTTGTCGTAATAATAGAAGCTACCTTGTGCCTTGAATCACTGTCCTTCTCAGGAAATCCTTCCAGGCATTCTAACTCTGAATGATCTGAATTGTACAATTATGTAGAATCTCTTTACGAGGGAGGCGTTCATAAAATTGTTATTATTGTTATTGTTCGAAAAAAAATTAACATTGATGTTGAACTTGGTCCTAGTGGTTTCTTTAAGTGCTCGAAAAGGAAGGAGTCACTGCGTGTGTGGTCAAGGGAGTAGGCGGATGAGTCAGAATTTTGTACCTAAAGTCACCTGCATAACTCGAAAATGATGGCACTTGGGATGTGATGATGGATGTTATGTAGATTTTATTTTGGGCTGAATGATGTGTATTAATTGTAGCGTGGCGTCTTATTGATATCAATTTATTTGACTGATTTCTTCTCTCCAGGGAAAAGTGGTTCATCAGGGGCTCAGCATCCAGAATTCATTCTCACAGAAAGTGAGGCTCCAGCAGATCCTCTCTCTCAGTAAGGACGTACGGTTTTACTACAAACGACTGCGCAGTAACAGAGTGGAGCTGGAGCCCAGGCGCAAAACCAAGGTCCCTGTCCAGTTTCACCAGTCATGTACTTTGTTCCCATTGATCAAACCTGCTGCATTTTAAAGCAAAACAAAAAAGCAAATCTTAACAATTGCTTTTTAAATGTTTTCTTTTTCTTTCCTTTTGCAGATAGCAAATATTTATTTCGATACCAGTATACAGTGTGGCGATCACTGCTATGTAGGATTACCATTTGTACTAAAATGTAAGTAGGGCTTTATTTTTTTTTTTTGTTCTTCCTTTCCTGTGTTTTTAATCACTTGCGTGCTATGGTTATGTTTGCAGCTGAAGTAAGACCACATATTCCTGCTATGCTGGAAGACATTTGGGACAGTGATGTAGATTTACATCAAAAGCTCCTGAAGAGATGGAAAGAGCTGAAGGAACAGTCCGGCCTTGCGTGAGTCCCAGCATGGCTTTCTGGCACAGAGATAGTAGTTGTATCCCAATCAGATTTCATACCCGGTATACAAGGGCTTGTTTGTAATACGAAAGGATGATTTTTGTTGTTCTAGGATTGAGGCGTTCTTTGAAGTGAACACAGATCTGCAGAAGAAGGTGCAGGCCAAGATATCAGCACAGCTCACGTGGCCTTCAATGATCAACTCCTCACAGCAAGTCTTGTTTCCCCTCACCAACATTAATAGTTCATCTGTGAGTTCCCACACACTCATTTTACATTTGTTTAAGTGTTAAATTTGCATTATTTAGATATTTAATTTATCGATTAAAGAGGAAATACCCAGCGTTCATTCTTGGTGTAAATTTGTCACAAAAATCGACATTTACTAATATTGATGACGATTATGATGTTGATGATGTGAATTTAGCAAATGTGTGTTTTCCGCTCTTTGATTTGTGCACATCAACACCAATTTGTAATGTTAACGAGGATACAGTCCTCTTCTTTTACTAAATCATGAAATGCTGTTGTTTTGCATAGTAGATGTAAATCACACCACATCCCGTGTCATGGCTTCTATACCTAACCAGATGTACAGAATGGATTTAATTTGTTGTGTAATACTTAAAAACATCCATGTTCAACAAGATTCTATGCTTTCCAGCACTGAATAAGTAAGTTTACATGCAAAAAAATTATTCAGTTATAATGACCACAGGTTATGATTGTGTGTAGGAAAGATTTCCCTGTTCTGAAATATCATTGCCAAAATAAGATACACATACTATGGAACAATAATAATTTTTTCGACGAGTGCATCATTGTACATTTTGTTTATTTTTACTTTTTTTTTTTTTTTAATAAAACAAATGACAGGGCAATAATTTTTTTCCTTTTTTTTCAAGCTGGGTTGTGGTGGTTAAGGGAAATATTTCTTGATCGACCATGCTTCAGTGCACACAAGATTTACGTTTTGTTTTTGTTTTTTTAACAGGTGGAGGAGATAATTCTGGAGAACCCAGCTGATGTTCCAGTCTATGTGCAGGTTCTTCCTGTTGCCCTCTACCCGAATCCTTCAGCGTTTACAGAAATAGTTGAAGACAGGTGATGAATCAGACCACATTCTGTTATAGCTAATTATAGAAAGTAGGAACCAAGTACAGAAGTGTTTTTTTTTTTTTTTAACAGATCTGTTCTGAGGAATTGCTTGTACTCACAGGAGACTGTGTTTGTCCTAAGGGGAAATTTGGTGTCCAAATGCTTCACTGAAAGCTAGATTTTCTTTGCTTTTTTTTTCAACTCTTTGTTTGTGTATGCCCCACCCTAAAGCAACATGATCTGCTTTGCCTGTCAAATCACACCTTTAACTTCCTCTTAAGGAGATGAAAGTATACTTTGGGAGAGTTGAGAGTTTTTGTAAGTTGAGAAGCTTGTAAAGGAAAGGGGATGTGTGGAAGAACCTGATTTAGCATATCTGTTTAGTTCTGTTGGTTTAGCTGCTTGACCGAGACAAGTCTCCGACCTGATTTTTGAAGAATCTGTGGTTCAGCACTTAAATCTGGGCTTGTACGAGCTTCTGATCCAGATTCTGACATTGATAAGCATTTCAGTGAACTGAAAAAAAAAGCACTTGAAAAATACTCTAGCACAACTAGAGTCTAGTCCAAAAGCCATGTGCATTTTGGTGTCAGGGGTAGCTTTTTAACCATTTATTTTAATGTAATACATATTTATAATAATCTAATTAGTGAACTGTTAACCTAGCTAATTTAAGTTAGGGCAGCATGATTTGATATTAAAACATACATAAAAATAATAGCACATTTTAATTAAACACATTGTGACTTAAACTGCAGTATTTAACTATTAAGTGTACCATTTTGTATTCAAACGTATTTATATTGGCTAACATCAAATAATGTCACAAATGCTTTAATTAAGAAACTGGTTTCCAATATTTGTCACCTCAAAATTATTTTAAAATTAACAATATAAATAAACAATTGCTTAAATTGGCAAACACTACGTAAATTTCTGACCACCTGTAATGTACTAATTACTTGTAATAGATTGTAGCCTTTTTGCGATTAAAAAATTGTACAGGTCCATACCGCGATTTAGGCTTTTGTGATTAATTGTGCAGCACTAATTTAAAGGCCATTACATATTCTAGTTTAAATGTTAAATATCAGTTTAATTCGGATGTAATAGATCAACAACAGTCTGCTTGAGTGGTTAAACATACTGTAGAAGTTAAACATAACCAGCCCTAAAGGAATTATTTTTATTATTTTTTTTATATCATGGTCAGGTGGATTTTTTTTTTTTTTTTCCATCCTGCCCTCGTGTACATGGTTTTAGCTACAACATTATAACTCTTCTTTCCTTTCCAGATTCCTAAATGAAAAGATGTCCAAGATTAGCACAAGTACACTGGAATTTGAGGTTCAACAGAATCAAGTGAGTGTTCACTTGGGTTTCTCTAAGATTCTGTATTAATGTTTTATTGCACTCAGCTACATTTAATAATCTGCATTTAATTATAAAAATTTAATCATCGTTTGATTTTGTGGTATTTGTGCTAGTATGTTTAGTCTTGATTTTGACACTATTGATTAAATTGCCAGATTTTTTACTGTGTAGCTGCATCTGAGTGGTACATCTGTGTGTGTTGTGTGTTAGTCCTCAGTAGTGAGTTCTACAGGATTTGCGGAGGGCTTGATACGAAACTCTGTCTTCAATGTGCTGCTTATGCCAGGTGAAGCCAAATCACTCACAGTCAGGTTCTCACCCATCAGCAATCACAGTGTCTCCTCTCTATTAGTAATCAGGTGAGTTTCTTAGCTTTATCTGTCCCATATATATCTGTATAAACACACTTGATCCCTAACAGGAACTCTAAGGGATTTTAAAATAACTTAAACTTTTGTGATGCAAAACCTTTAACATACTTGTAGGGTGAGTGAACCCTGGCACACAAAACGTTTTGACATTTTGCAACACCTATATCTGAACTATTTTTCTAAAAGCCATGTGCTGAAATTATCTGAGGAGAAATGCCTGTATATGAAGAATAATACAACAGTCTCCCTTTTTATTTGTGGTGAAAACAGTGTGATTTTTTTTTTTTCTTGCAAACTACTAAAATTTCTATTTAAATCACTGAAGTCTAGACAAATAGAGATAGTGCTGGGTAACATCAAATGTTCTCAAAGACAGAATTTATTGGATTTTTTTTCCATTATTTTTTATAAAGGAACAACCTGACTGTGCTGGACCTGATTATGGTGCGTGGTCAGGGGACCAGAGAAAGTCTAAAGCTTGCCGGGAAGCATCCAGGGCCAGGCAGCTCTCTGAGATTTAAGATGACAGAGGCACTTCTTAAAGACTGCTCAGAAAGTGAGTGTGTTCATGGCTTAATGTGATCTCCGGTAAGAATTTTAAGAGCTTGTAATCAAGTCGTCTCACTCTTTTTAAGCCTCTAGTAATTATTACCCACTTCCTGTTTCAAGATGACTTTTGGAAAGAACAGATTTTTTTTCTTTTCCTTCTCACGAGTGTTAAGATCTGTACATACCGCTACAGTGATTATGTAAGGGTAAACTTTCATTATGCATCCCTAGCACATGTGACTCTGGTTTTGAAACATGAGGTTTTTTTCCTGCAATCTTTCACAATGTTTTGCTGACTTCCTTCAACTTTGGTCAGTCTGTGCATTTCTTATAGCTAAACGATATTGTACAGTTCTTAAAGGGTTCATTTTATAATTATTTGTAGAATGGAATTAAAAATCCAGTGCACTACAAAGCTGGTATAGTTTCGTCTGAGGATATTTTATTATTGTTATAAACTTGCTTTTTTTTGTTTCCCCTTAACACAAAAAGACAAACCCAAGGAGCCAAATTTCACCCTGAGGAAGACTTTCAGGCTGGAGAACATGGGCCTTCTCCCTATTCACATCCGTTCCGTGGAGATCAGCGGCACCCCTTGCGAGGGCTATGGATTCAAAGTTCTCAACTGTCAAGAATTTGCACTTAAACCAAACACATCGAAAGACCTCATCATTCTGTGAGTGCCTCCAATTATTTTATCTTTTTTAGAGGTTGGAAGCATCATAAAGGGGCATTATGGAAATCCACAGCTTCTGATTGATCACTAGTAATGCATTTTTTTTTTTGGCTAGTAAAGTATCTCATAAAATGTGAATAAGAAATTTTTTTCTGTAGCAGGAAAGTAAGACGGTGTAGCCAACTCCAAGCAGTTAGATAAACACCAGTTTATAAGGCTCTATTAATACATATGAAGTAGCATATTTGTGACCTTTCCCTTAGGCCTCTGTGGAGCTGTGAACGTCTTTGCCTGTTAGAGAAAGTCAGGCTTAAATGTGGCTCATTCGATGCCTTCTGAGGTTAATAGTGAAATTACCTAGACAGGTACATTTTTGAAGAAAATGTTACTGGTGGTTGCCAGTACAACTCTGGCACAACACTGGACTCTGCGCCTTTTATAATGAATCTGTTGCTAAGGTGCTCTAAAGTGGTTGCTAGGGCGTGGCTTGACAGCTTCACAATGATCCTGGGAGATTAGTTGCCTGAGTAAAATCAGCCCATCCCTGTGTCTCTGTGACAATGGATCGTTCTCACCTCACGGCTCTGATCTGTTCATCAGAATTAACTACCATATCAACAGAACCAGAACGGGTGTAAAAATGATCGACAAAAAATATAATGAGAGAGAAGTTACTCTAGGTTCAGTTTTATAGTTTCTATAGAAGTTACCATAGAAGGGAATGCAACGGTGACCACTTCCTGTTTCAATGGGAAGTACTTTCACCATTATATGTCAGTGAGGCAAATTTGGGCACCTCTTACGCCCCAACGGTACACCAACTTGTACACTCTTGCAGGGTATGTTCTGTCACAGCTTGCAAGCCTCTTTAAATGTGGTAAATTTTATATTTCTATAAATTCTAAAAATTGTATATTTTTAAAGTTGGTCTCAGTGTTAAATCTATGGGACTTTTTAGGTGATAAATTACTCCTTAGAGGTCATGGCGATTTCCCCATATACACTTTAGATGTATGTGAACCCGTTGTCCCTCATAAGACAGGAAGGATGAAATGAGTTTAAAAAAAATTTGTCACATATACCTTACAGTACAGAGAAATTATTTTATCTTTTCTCCAATCAGTAATCCAGAGCTTTAACCATTTGAGGCCTCCCCCTTATTCTGTATAAGAAATTAAAATACTGTTTTCTGTCCATGTTTGGTACAGGTTTACACCAGATTTTACTTCATCACGAGTTATCCGAGAGCTGAAGTTGGTGTCAGCCGGTGGCTCAGAGTTTGCATTCGTACTAAACGCCTCGTTGCCCTACCACATGCTGGCAGCGTGTGTGGAGACCATCCCTCCACCAAACTGGGAACTGGAGCTGTACATCATTGTCTCCCTGTTTATGAGGTCAGAACTTTGTCATCTAAATAGTCTAGATTCTTTTTAAAGACTAAAGCAACAGGGCTGAACATTTTATCAATTTGTTGTTTTCTAATTCCACCTACAATTTGAGCTGTAAGGATTAAAAAAAAGGATAATTGAGATGATCAGGCTATAATCATACAAAGAATGCAAAGGCTTTTGTTTGATCAAAAAATATTTAAATAAATACAGTGTACATTTTAGGTTTTTTAAGTTTTTTTAAGAACTCATATTTGAGAAACATTCTCAGAAAGTGTTAACACTGCACAAATATTTGCACAGCTCAAATTCAATTTCTGCAATTTCAGAGTTCTGCTAACATATTCCTGTAGTAAAATAATCTGTGCTGTCATTCTTTAAAAATGTTGAGAAGTCTGTTTGAAGTAAACCTTAATTTCATCGGTACACAGTGTGTGTGATGAGAAAGTTTAAGTTGCATTAATTCCTACTGTCAGAGCACAACCTGAACATGCCATGCTTCTTGGATTTCTTTAGTTCTATGTTCCTCCTGGTTATCGCCACAGCCTACCTGGAGGCCCAGGGAATATGGGAACCTTTCAAACGATGCCTATCTGTGGAATCCAACTCTCCCATGGAGACTGGGAAACCATTTGATCTCAGGGAAATTGTACGGATACAAAGTGATGCAAAGTAAGTCGATGACATTTATATTGTCTGCATAGTCCATACTTAACAACAGTGGCAAAAAAAAAAAAACTAAACTAAAAACTTCTGATGGTTTTCAGCTTGAATGATTTTGCCGACTCACACCAGAACTCAAACAGAGGAGCGTATGGTTCAGGTGCGAGTGGGCGAACTGGTGGGCGCCAGGGTGGCCTACACTCCAGCTCGAACGGCAGCGCAGTTTTAGGGGACAGCAAATCCAGAGGTAGCTCAGGGCGCTCATCTATGCAAGCTTCCTCCCCTTCTTCCTCTCAGCTCATCAAAGATGGCAGCTCAGGACTCAACCAGCTGACTTGTCGTAAATCACGAAATTCTAAACAACAACAGCAGCAGCAACAACACCACCACCAACAACAGCAGCAACAGCAGCAATCCAACCCCTCGGAAGAACTTCAGAACCTGAGCACAACCCTGACATCTCAATCCCACAGAGGTCAAAGCACAGAGGATCAGGATTACAACCGGCTTCTGGTGGCCATGGACAAAGACTTGGACCGGCCTGAGTCTCCTGCTGTTAATACGTTCATGGAACAGAGCATACCGCAATCTGCACAAAATAAAGGTAACACGGTGTTAAAGCTATAACATTGAATTTTATATTGTTCGTTAAAAAAGAGACAACATTTTTATCATTTACCATTTTTATTATAAAATACAGGGAAAATGAAGAATAAAATGAAGGTTCAAAAAAAGAAAGAAGAGAAAGAAAGGAAAAGAAAGGGAAAGACCCAAGGAGAAGAGCTAAAAGAGTCCCTTGCAGATAATGATGACAGCTCCTCAACTACTACAGAGACTTCAAACCCAGACACAGAGACTAATATTAAAGAGGTATTTTATATACAACAGCTCGGTCACTTCATTTGCAATATAGGACAATGTGGCCTGGTCGTCCAAAGCTTACATGGCCTTTTTATTCTGTTTTTTATTCATTTTTTATTTATTACACAGGAACCAGTAAAGAAAGTAAAAACGGTTACAGTGGAAAAAGAACGAGAAGAAGTTCCTCCATCACCCACTAAACCCAAAAACAAGAAGCAACCAACCACAAGGAAGGAGAATCAAGTGAAATCCAGGTTAATTGGAACACAATTTTTCATTAAAGCTCATCTCATTACTTCTTTCACATCCCCTTTCTGTCCTTATTGTTGCTTTTAATTTAACAAACTTTTCTGACTCATGCTTTGCGCTAACATACACATTTCCATGCTCCTTTAAGTTCTCTGGAACTGCCCTATGTCACTCCACTGGAAAACAAACAGCGTAAGACATTCCCCAAGACCGTGATCAACACGGGAACCCAGAATGCCTCCAAACCAAGACCTCCACAGAAACAAAGATGTGAGTGTAACTTCTGCATTAGACAAGTTGTTCTTTGTAACACTTTTCCTGTCGAAGCAACTTGGTAATAAACTGGACTTTTTTCCTTTTTTTTTTAGTGCCTGGTGGAAAGCTGGAAGAAGGCCATCCATCTCCCCTGGCCAAGTTCAATGGCTTAATGCAAGACTTCAGCAGTGGCTCAGAGGGGGAGAAGGAGTCCCCACCGCCAGAATGGGACGTTCCACTTAAAGTCAGCAACCGTAAGTTTGCAAAGCATGACCTGAGACCTAAGGAACCGTCTCTTCACATGGAATATGCTGAGATTTTTCTAAGTTGTAAAAATGTTTTTTAATTATGATAACCACATACATTTCTGTCTTTTCTTGTATTAGAAGCAGACAGCCTTCAGCAGATCTCTTTGCAGACCATGAATGCAGATCCTTTCCTGAAGAGACCTCTCAATGCCATCTCCAGAACTTCCCCTCCTCCTATGTCTCCACCCCTGATTCCTCGCAACAGCTACAGCAGCGTGGTGAACATCAGCAGGTAGCCCTTTTCCCATGCTCAAATTCCAGATTCCACACACACACAGCCACACTCAACCATGTGGTGCGTGTGTGTGTGTGTGTTTGACCATTTCCAACAACAACTAGTGCTAGAACTGGTAAGGGTGGACATTCCCCAAATTAACAGTGTGGAAATAATCATGGAGGACTTTATATTTACATGTTGCACATAAATCTTTAAGGTTATCTTTCTTGATTAAAAGTCTTTCAAAAAAGACTAAATCCAAAATACTGTACCATGGAGGATAGATTTTTGCTTCAGCTCTTCTATCTGTGTGTAGCTGTTCATTTATTATTAGCAGCATCCTTTTTAATTAGTTTTAGTTTCTATAATCAGTTCACTTTTTTTTTTTTTATAACCTCCATCCTTGTTAGGTTAATTCAGAGTTGGTAAAAAAAAAAAAACTTTCTAGTAGATAGCAAAGTCATAGAGGTAAAATCCCTCCAAACACCTTCATGTCACTGGATCTTGCCTACAGCATTCTTGCACTGGAACTAAGCCATTATCTTTGCAGTGGAAAAGCACAAAGTTTTAAATGGTTAAAGCGCCCTTTTGAAAGTATACCTGTATAGGCTTTGAGACATAAATGTGTACACGTAGTAGACATGTTGATCTTGTAATGACACGTTGATCTTGTAATGACGCTTCTTTAGTTATATTGAACCAACCTCAAAGAAGGCTCCTGGGAACAAACTGGTCAAGTCCACATCTTTGCCTGGCCAAAACGGAAATCCCACCTTTGCAGCAGTTGCTGCCGGCTATGACAAAAGTCCTGGTGTGTAAACAAACTAATATGTATAAATAAATAAATAGCTGTCTAAATAGAACAACTGTGTTTAGTGCAGAAATCCTAATTGTGTGTGTCTGTGTGCATGTATTCATTCACAGGTGGAAGTGGTTCAGGAAAAGCAGAGTGTCCTGGAAAAGTCACCCTACCTCACATGACATCGGTGGAGAGTGACAGCTCTGATAGGCAAGTTAGCCATTAGTCTCATAACCCATGTCCTGGGTCACGCACGTGTATCTAGTGTTGTTAAAATGTGTGTTTAAATGTTAATTGTCTTATGAATAGTTCTGGATTATGGAGTCCCTGTGAAAATGTCAGCAGCCCTGGTTATAGTCCCATCAATTCTTTTTCCACATTTGGAGCACACAACTCATTCAACTTGACTACAGGTATAGAAACACCTAGCTGAAATAAAAACACCTAGCTACTGTGACGTATATTTAAAAAAAAAAAGAGAGAGAATTTGTCATTTTGCTTTGTCTTTGTTCAGTATTCAGTGATATAGCCGGGCCCAAGAATTCAGATCATCAGTCAAGTTGGCCTGATTACTCCCATAATTCCTCTTCTATCTGGGACTCCGGGGCTGAACGCTCGAACCCCTGGCCTACCAGCAGCAGCTCCTCCACCACTCCAACATCCGTAAGATCGTCCACAGCACTACCTACCAATGCTGTTATTTTACTGTTCTTAAAGTTGATTGACTAAGACAAAGACGGCTCATTTCTCGTTGATTCTTTGAGAAGATAAATGTATAAAAATGCAATGTGTTGATTTGAATGTTTACGGTTGAGATCACATTCCTACTAATATAGTATCCAAGTACAGCAGTTATGAGGCATGAGAAATAATATAACTAGGCAATCAAATTAATGAATTACTTGCTCCTAATGATGTAGTTATTTACTTCTTTAGGTCCAGTAATATTGCGATTAATTGTGGACAGTGGAATATAATTTTATACAAGGTGCTAGTGAAGCACCTAAAATCTTCCTAGTAGATTTGTTTAATTAGATTATAGTATAAATATTGCAATCTTAAAATGCATTTTATGTTTTAAGTTGCATTTGTTTCAGTGACTTTTCTGCCACTTTACCGACCTTAAAAATCTCTTCTCTCTCGTGATCCATCTATGAAGCCAGAGTGATGCAAATTGTGACATGCTGAAAAATATCTCATGTATATTTTGTGGCCCATGTTCACAGTAAAATCTGTATACACAAAAAAAAAACTATTTAGTCTAACAATTTTCCCAGCTCTATAGTGCTGATCTGTAAATTGTATCTGACCTTTGACCCATGTCTATTTTTAGACCATGCTGGGGAAGTCCCGGAACCCCTGGTCTCCTAGTCTGTCCTTCAGCAACTCCATCTGGTCTACGGTTCCTGACTCCACCCTACACTCCTCGCCAGTCACCGATTTGGTCAGCCACACGGCTCCAGCCACTCCTGCCCCCACCGACCTCGGCCAAACCTACAATCCCTGGAACGCATGGCCCCCGTCGCTGAGCCGCTGGAACTCCGATCCCTGGCCCAACAACCCCGACAACAGCAACACTAACTAACAAGAGGAAGAAACAGTGGCCCCTGCAGCAACAAAAACGAATACCTTCATATTCTGTTATTAGGGTGTCTTTAGTTTTCCTTGTTACAGAGGTCCTAGGTATGCTCATATAATTTTAACTGTTAAATCCTTTGGAGAAAGTTGCATTGCCCATTGTTTTGTCCATGTTTCTATTTCATTCTCCTCCAAATTAAGGTTCAATCTTATGAGAAATTAAATTTTTTGAGGGGTGCGATATCTTATTTAAGGGTAATGCAAAAATTAAGTTCACAGAATTAAGACCTCGATCTAAAGAAAGCATATTAGCTGTTTTTATTATTTTAAAAGTTCTAGATTTTGAATAATACTGCATTTTTGTTTGAAACTAAAGTATATGGCCCAGTATTACTGTATGGTGTCAAGTGCAGTATTACTCAACTATAAATGGAGCACTTTAAGTTAAGGTTATGTCCCTCTCTTCAGAAAAAAATGGTTTAAGAGTCATTCATTTTAAAAGATATTTCTCCAACCTTGTTGATTTCTGGTACCTTAAGGTCCAATTAAAGAAAGTACAGAAATACTGATTATCAGGACCTCAGAAGTTTTGTCAAATGTTTTATGGCCAATGCCAATTTTTGACATTGGGAATTTGAGGTTTAACTTATTATTTTTATTGGAAAGAAAGGTTTATTTGATAAAAATCGGATTTTAATTTAAGGACTAAAGGAGGTGAAGTACCTGAAAAGGGGGTTTGTTTTCTACATGGTTCACGTCGCCATGAGTAAGACATCCGTTATGTTGGTTCAAATAAACATATCCAGCAGCAATATATTCTGGGTGGGTGTTCTTTTTTTCCTCCTTCTTATTTTTTTTTTAGAAGATGCACACACTCGCTTGTAACTTCTATAAAATTGCTTACAATTATCAGTGTTTATAGTGTTAACCAGTGCTGTAGGCAATACAACACATTTTCAAAATATGACTTACAAAAAAAAAAAAAAGTGTATGGTTTTCAGGGTAAGACTGAGACATTCAGTTTGATTAGAAATATATATTTTAAATCCAAGACAGTTATTAGATGAGTCTGATTATCACATTTTAGCTTGAGTCCATGGTAAATTCACAGTATATTAATCTATTTTCATATATTTGCATTCAAATTTTAAATGGCATACACCTGCATTGGCACTTCCTTCTAACACCGCTAGTTTATAATCTATGAGAACAGTTCCAGGTGTGAAGCTGACCATGCTCTTGGGCTTCATGTGTTGATTTATTTAGAAAGATAGAGATTCTATACAGAGAAGATCCATATGGAGCAATAGATTTGGATGCTTTCTAATGTCCTATAAAATCGCTCTCGTTTAGAAATGCCTAAAACCATCCAGAAGTGAAGAGCGGCCAATCAGGACCTCCTTAAAATGTTTCTTTAAGTCCAGTAAACAGAACTATGGAACTAAACTGTTTCAACCTTGCTGTATCTCCTCATGGTTGCTGTAAGGAAGCCATGAGCATGGAGCTGAACTTGGTAAGGTTGCAGGTCTTCATCACAAACACCTGGCGGCATTTTATCTTGCCTGTGAAATCCAGTGCCAGCATGCCTCGGCCGAGCTCTCCATAGAGCTCAACGCGACCACCACATTCTACTCTTTCTGTGATTACACTGCCATCCATGCATGCTGCCACGGCGTAGGCATCATAGGGCACGAACCCTGACCCGAATAGTATATCTTTTGCATTACACCCTGGCTGTCGAGAGAAAGCCCAGCATTTAGAGGTGATCATTTTCATAAAACGAGCCGCTTCAGTGTCCTGGGAGATCAGCTTGTCAAAGAACTCCTAAAATACAGTATGACACAAGTAGAAAAGTGTATGAGATCTCAACGAAGTAGGTTAATACACCAAAGTTTCACCGAGTCTTTAGGTCTGGTCAGAATGTGGTTTGCTGAAGGTTTGTACGGATGCGCTTGCTGACGTGTTATCGTTTCTATGGTAACTAATCCACAGGGACTTGTATGGTCAATGTGCCTCAATCTAAACTGAATAATAAGTTTAACAATGGGTTGTTTTATACGAATGCATATGATAAAGTTACTCAAATTTAAAGTATCAAATTTCTTATGATGAGAACTATTAACTGAACGAACACGCCGGATCTGCTGTTAATTAGGAAATACTACACTTCTAGATAGTATCTTCAATTTGCTTCATTTTGCACATCACACCACCATGTCACTGATAATTTGTCTGCAACAGACCACCCCATGGTATTTTATTCTGGGCTTATTCATATAGTTCAAAATAGTCTTTTCCCCACACATTATTTTATATCACATTCCGTATCTCAAATCATAATTAAATCATAGTTGATTCTTACCCAAGAGAGCTTGTTTCTGCAGGTAAACTCCCAAGTAGCTATGTGCATGGGACAGATATATTCCTCTAAGACTATATAGGCAGACTCAGGATCCATACAGAAATTAAACTCCGCACAAGGCATCATATTTCCCTTCCCTGCAAAGATAAACACTGCTCAGAGCAATCCTGCACATTAAGTTAGCTCTATAGGGCTTTGATGCTCCTACCTTCCATGTTTCCTCCCATGATGTACAAATCCTTCAGCTTCTGGGGAATGCTGGGATCCACTCTAACAGCCAAAGCTAAATTTGTGAGCGGACCCAGAGCGACCAGAGACACCTTTTAGGTGAATAAGACACAATCAACCACAGGACAGCAAAAAAAAAAAAAGTCAAGTATACTATACTGTTAGTTTTTCCTACCTGTCCTGGATGCTCATTTACCAGTCTGATCAAAGAATTAACTGCATGTTCTTTCTGTATTTGTGTTTTCCACGTGTCTGAGTCTCTGTCCTGCAGAACGTCTCCCAACCCATCGGTCCCAAAATGGTCTTTGAATGGTTTCTCTCCTCCGACCAAACAGGTGGCCGCACCTCGAAAAACAGGAATCTGTAACGAGTTCTTTGTAATTTAATTTACAAATTAATTTACAAATTATCCTTGTAAATGAATGAACACCCATGGCACCACAGATATGTCTGGTCGTATACATCAGGGGTCCCTGAACTACTTTTATCAGTTAAACACCTTAATTATTTGTCATATTAAGCTAAACGTTTTTTGTTAATAAATACATATATTTTTTAATTTTCTGTGACTTTTCCCTCTTTCGATAGTGCAATAATTTGGCATAGGTTTCATAATGAAGTCTCTTCCTGTTGCAACCCATCCATTTTTTTTCCTCCAGGCTTGAGACTGGCATTGCATCTCAGTGACTATTATACACATTGCCAAAAGTATTCACTGGCCTGCCTTTGGATGCATATGAACTTGATTAGGATTTAATATGATGTTGGCCCACCCTTTTCTGCTATAACAGCTAAAACAGCTCTTCTGGGAAGGCTTTCCACAAGGTTTAGCAGAGTGTTTTATTGGAATTTTTGAGGAAGACAAGTGCAGTCAGACAAGTGCTGTTCTCCTGGCTACCACCCAACCCAGACTCGTCCAACAGATTGTTAGACAGAGAAGCGTGATTTGTCACTTCAGGGAACCCATCTCCACTGCTGTAGAGTCCAGTGGCGACGTGATTTACATCAGTGGATCTGATGCTCTGCATTGCACTTGTGGTAAGACTTGGATGCAGCTGCTCGGCCATGGAAACCCATTCCATGAAGCTCTCTGTGCACTGTTCTTAAGCTAATCTGAAGACTGCATGAAGTTTGGAGGTATGTAGCTATTGACTCTGCAGAAAGTTAAGCATTACAGTATACGTCTCAGCATCAGCTAACCCCGCTCTTTGATTTAACGTGACCTACCACTTCGTTCACTTTGTTATAACACCACTAACAGCTGATTGTGGAATGTCTAATAGGGAGGGAATTTCACGACTAGACTTATGCACAGATGACATCCAATTACGGTACCAGGCTGGAATTCACTGAGCTCTTGAGAGCGACCCAGTCTTTCACAAATGTTTGTAGAAGCGGTCTGCATGTCTAGGGGCTTGATTTGATACACCTGCAACCATGGAAGTGATTGGAAAACCTGAATTCATGGATGGGTGAGTGAATACTTTTGGCAATTTAACACGGCCCAATAGTGGCAACCTGGCAATGGCAAAAGTCTACGATCCCATGGCCTCAACTGTCCATGCCACCACTGTTCCCTAAAATAGTAGCATTGCAACCTCACAGCTTCAAGTCCCTTGTTCAGTCCTGCGTTTGGGTTACGGTCTGTGTAGAGTTTCACACATTCTCTACACAGTTAATTAGCTATTGGTTATTTGATTCCAAACTCAGGGGAGGGATAAATTGGGTTAAATCAGGAAGGGAATGAGGTGTAAAACCAAATTGTATGCAGATCTTTACCGACTTCATTTACAGGAGAAAAAAGAAGACAGCTGTTAATTATCCTCTGAGTCCCATCCAGGATGTATTCTTACTCAACTCCCTGTGTTCCTAGGAAAGGATCTGAATCTACTATGTCTGTAAATAAAGCACTTTGAATGTGAATGTGAGTAAGTGTGATTATTTAGCTAATCTTTTAATTACATTATAGATTTTTTTTTATTATCATTATTATTATTCTTTCCTAAGGAGTAGCCAAGTTAATTAGAAAGCCGTCTCCTCAAGATTTGCACTCACATATACTATTTTTTTTTTTCTATGTGCCAACATAATTTGAATTTATAAATACAAAGCCATCCAGATTGATGAAAAACACTGGCGTCCACCGTAAAGTTGTTGCCAGGTCCATTTAATTCAGTTTGATTTGTATATCACTTTTAAAAACAGACATTGCCACAAAGGAAGTTTACAGGATGTTAGATGTTGCGTTGCGGTGTGTACTGGACCCACCTGGGTACGCTGACACACATGCAGGACACGAAGCACATTCTGATACACATTGTCCACATCAGTGTTTCCAAAGCAGCAGGTGATGCCCAGGATCTTTACGTTGGATGAGGAGAGTGCCAGCATTATAGCCTGGGCATCGTCTATGCCGCAGTCAGTGTCGATAATCATCAGCTTCTGACTCATCCTGGTTGCCTGGAAACCACATCATTCATTTATCAGTACCTAAGTGATAATCACAAACTTTTTTATTTCTCACCTTGCTGAAGAAACTACAGACAAACTGTTAAATACAGATATGCCTGTCTTTTTTTTTTTTTACTTTTTTTACACAATTTCTTTTTTGATGCTCTGTCTCATGGCTGACCATGTGCTTCTAAACAAGCTGGAATAAGTGAAAAAAAGCAAATGTGCAAAAGGCTATATGAGACAGATAATGCCTTATTCTTCTTCAGTGAAAAAATCAAGTGCTGGTGCTCCAGAAACTGCTCATGTCCTGGTTGAAACAGGACATCAGATCTGGTGCTGATTAAACAGATGTGCATCTAATCAGTGTCCTTTTGAGAGTAAGGTTGATGTTAGTGGCAGTGAAGCTGCTTTAAAAAAAAAATCAAGACGTTTTGGCACATATATTAGAGAAAGTTATTGTAGCAGATTTGTAAAGAAAAAAGACAGACCTAAATGAGGAGTTTAAGGCGGTGATTATGGTGCGTCCAAGAGCAGTAGATCTGAGGGAAAAATCGACAACTCCACAAAAGACTTTCAGTCACGTAACAGAAGCAAAGTCCAAAGCGACACTGGATAAGAAAGAAATTGGTGAATGATTCACAACCATGTGCAGGTCTCCCCAATCCCTGAGCACTGTAATCTATTACTGTTTAAATGGATGCGATCCAAATAGCTACCCAGGTGAATAAAGTATTAAGATGTTACGTGTAAAGTCTTACATGTTCATTTAGTAAATGTTCACTCAGAGGGTCCTTGAACATAATTTCTTATGCAAGTTAGTTTATGCTTATATTCCGATAACGGATCACGGTCCTTATCTTTAACCCAAGTTCCCCAAATTTCCCAAACTCCTAACGCTGATTGATTTGTTCTTTAAGTAGTGTTTAATTGTTTTATTTCAATAGTAGAGCAAACACAAATACCATACAATAAATATGAGCTAATTACTGCCTGACCAAAAAAATTAAGTCACCATTTTCAGAAGTGTCAAATTATTGGGCTGCATCAAGCAAAGAAAACAACTCAGGAAAAAGAAAAGCGGTCAGAAAAAAATCATGAGTGGAGATCACTTGGTGAAGATGCATGATAAAAAAAACGATAGTTATGTGTCATAGTAAAAGAGCATTTCCATACACACAATATGATGAAAACTCATAGGAACTAATGAGAAATCTTATCAGAAAAAAAGGCTTCAATTTGCGAGGGATCATAAAGACTGGACTTTGGAGCAATAGAAAAAAGGTAATGTGGTCTGATAAGTCCAGACGGACCCTATTCCAGAGGGATGGGTGTGTCAGGGTAAGAAGGGAAGAATCATGGAGCGATGCAGCCATCATGCATAGTGTCTACTGTACAAGTCTCTGGAGGCAGTGTTATGATTTGGGGTTGGTTCTGTTGGTCAGGTCTAGACTCAGTAATGTTATGTGGCAATAAAATGTAGTCAGCTGATGACCAGAATTTCCTGGATAACCAGGTTATCACATCGATTGAGTTTTTCTTCCTTGACGGAACAGATTTTCTTTTGGGACTCATATTGTAAAAAAGTGTTTCTGGGAGCATGTGGAACCATTTTCAACCACAGTGTGTGCCATAATCAAAGTTAAAGGTGACTTAATGACATATTAAAGTGTGTGTTGTTAGGGGGGCAGGAAGTGTATTTTCAAATAAAAATGCTTCTATGGTGGTGTAAGTGGTTACTTGCGCCTCCACAGACAAGGGTTCGATTCTCGCTTTGAGTGTGGAGTTTGCATGTTCTCCCCGTGCTTGGTGGGTTTACTCAGGGTGCTCTGGTTTCCTCCGACAGTCCAAAGACATGCAGTTAAGGTTACTTGCTGTTTCCAAATTGCCCATAGTATGTGTGTGTGTGTGTGTGTGTGTGTGTGTGTGAGCCCTGCGATAGATTGGCACACTGTCCAGAGTGTACTCCGCCTCCTGACCCCGACCAGGCACCCGAATAAGCGACGTAGAAGATGACGGATTTGTACAGACATGAGCTGCGCGGTTTATGCGTAACTGGCGCGCACACTTCACCGTAAAAACACCCTCCTTGGCATCGCTCGTTCACCTGTTAAAGCGGCCCGCGCAGAGGAGGGGGGAGGGGGCTTGTCCGACTCACCTTACTCAGCTTTTTTGCAGACGCGCACTTCAAAAGATGTCTGCTTTTAATAAACGTATGTAGTCTTCTTCACCTGTCAAATTTAAAGGTAGAATTGCTCGTCTTTAGCATCGCGTATTTGTCCTATATCTATTTTAAACGTATTTTGGGCACCCCTTTGTATTTTTCAGTTTGGTATAAACCAGCGGAGCCCCTTTAACAGAAGGCCAGCGTACTGAGACGCCGTGTTGTTTTTGTAACCGATTGTTCATGCGGTGTTTATAACGTGCAGGTATGTCGCCATATCCCGGTTTATATTTAGATTATTTAGGATTAAACACACGTGTGTGGTATATATATATATATATATATATATATATATATATATATATTTTTTGGCCATTTTGACAGCATCCTGGGATCAAACACCAGGTCGCCCCCCCGTTATAGGGTGTGTTGTGTTATTCAATCATCCTTTTGTGATGCTACATTGTTTCAGTGTCGATTAGCTTAGATGCCTGCTGTCAGTGTTTGGACTGAAACAATAACAAAATCTGATATGAATTTTGGTTTGCTCTGGTTGATGATGATGATGCCTATACTACTATTGTTTATGCAGTAGTCCATCATTTATATTATAATAATATATCTGATTTTTTTTCTTGTCAGGTCTTACTGTTTATGACACTGTTTGTGTCAAACGTAACACATCCAGCACACTAAGTACTGTAAGTAAGAATTAATTTCCGTATGTATCTAGATTTGTTTTTCTTTTTGAGATGGCCTGAGGAGCATGCTCAATCAGCTGCCAGTGGAATATTCTTGAACACGTGACTTTGCTTATTACGTTATACCCACTGTAGGCAATTAAGTAAATACAGTGTACATTATCAGCTGTATTGAAATACAGTGTATATTATTAAATGTTAAGCAGCACCAAGAAGAAGTCCAAGAGGAAAAGGCATAACCAGGTTGAACCTGAGAGGAAGATGAGGGAGATCATGACCAGAAGGTGGCGGTAATGCGACATATTGGATGCCAATTGCTGGTAAACAAGAAGTTGAATAACTGTTAAGCAAAAATATATGTGGTGCACTACTAATCCAAAATTAGAATGATTTTAGGTAGAGTTTTTGGATTTCTTTGTTCTTTTTTAACAACATAAGTTATATGCATTTCTCAGTTGACTCACTCAATCACTTGTTCATTCAGGTCAGGGTTGCAATGGCTTCAGAGTCTATCCCCAGAACAGTGCATACAGTACTCCTTCACACTCCTATCAGGGTAGACAATCCACCAACCTGTGTTATTAGGAGGGAAACCCATGTGGACCCAGGGATAAACATGCATTGCAAACACACACAGGCGGTAATCTGAGCAAACTGAGGACCCTGAATAATCAAATTATTTGTTGAAGTGTTAAAATTATTATTATTATTTTTTTTAGTTTATTTCTTGAAGTATATACACTGTTGGTGACAGCAGTTTTAAATAAAAAAATTTTGTTTGGTAAATGGTTAGCACCGTGGCCTTGCGCCTCCACAGAGGAGGTTTCCATTCCGCCTCAAGTCTGCATGTTCTCCCCATGCTTGATGGGTTTCCTCAGGGTTCTCGGGTTTCCTCCGAAAACCAAATACAATAAAATTTTGTTTTAGTGTATTACATATATATTATATATAAATTCTAGTATATACAATGTTGATGAAAGTATATGGAGATCTAAACATCACACCCATATGTGATTGTTCCACAAACTGTCGCCACAGAATTTGAAGCGCACAAATGCGATCAATTAGAATGTTTTTGTATCAGACCTTTTGTTGTTCATGTATCGCCACAGATATATTTTTAATTTAATCCATGTTTTCATTTGAGGTTGAAATAATATTGCGGTTTCTCTATAATCCAGCAGCACAGCATTCTGTATGGTAGGAGCCAATAATTCTTCTAAAATAAAGTTTGTTTAGAATTGTAACAAAGTGTAATATTGAATATGGATATTTATAAAATAATGATAGTGAGCAAATCGCAATACAAATCTAATCGGTACCTAGGTTTCATGATACAATTTTATCAAGTGGTCCGGTGTGATCCCCATCCCTACTTTGTAGGCCCAATCATGTTCCAACATACCAATGCCCCCTGTACACAAAGTTAGCTCCATAGAGACATGGTTGTTCAAGGTTGAAGTGGAAAAACCTGAGTGGCTTCAACAGAACCCTGACCTCAACCCCACTGCATAAGTTGAAAATTAACTCATAATATGAGTGCATAATAAAAATTTACTCGAATGCTAAATGTTCTCCAGGCCTCTCTAGTAGAGTCGAGGATATAACAGCAGCATATGGAGACAAAATGTATCATGGAATGTTCACCAAACGCATAGGGATTTGATTTGGCAGCTGTCCATATAGTTGCTATCTAGTGTGTGTTAGCTTATGTGTAAAATCTTTCATTGTGGGTAACTGTGTGTATGCAAGCAATGTGTCCTAAAGCAACCAGTTAAAAATTAATTGCTAAATGAAAATTATTAATGTTAATCTCCTAAAGTCACTGCATCGGTTTTGATGAACTCTGCTGATTTGACTTTCTTATGTGCATTGACTTCCCTTTTCTAAAACAGGGCCCTCGAGTCACAACAGACCAAAACCAACCAACAGGCAATTTTCTTGTCATCCAAGTGTTCAATGCCTAACACTGCAGAAAGTGAAGGCGGTAACATATCTGGTGCCAAAGACTCGGCACCCCAATCACAGTTGCAGAGCCGAGACAATGAGCGTGGTTTCCTGAACCCATTCAACCGTGAAACGCAGCGTACCAGACGGGCTTCCAGCGCCGAGCTTCAGCTCCCATGGACGTGCCCGGTCACACATTCCAGGGAGAAATTCTACACAGTGTGCTCTGATTATGCACTGCTCAACCAAGCCCGGCCCGTCCTCACCCCCAGAGATGTTCCCCAGCTGAGCCATGACAGCAGCACACTGAGTCAATCAAACACCATCACTTTCTCCCAGGGTCAGGCTGGAGGAATCCATACACCTTCAGGTGATGCCTGTGATATAGAAGAGACATTGTCCAGCAGCTCCAAGCCCATTTTAGCCTGGGAGATCGACACCACTGACTTTGATGCCGTTTTGACCCGAAAAGCCAGGACAAGTAAGCGTCATTAATCATTGTTTTATATATGTTGTTTCTCAAAAAATGAGAAGTGAGTATTGGTTTTGATCAGGCACCTTATATGTATAAGCTAACTACATAGTTATTGTGAAGTGTTTTCTGTATGAATCTATTTGTATCTCCAAACTTGCTGCTAGACAGGAAAGGGAAATTTTGTCCTTCAAGCCATCGTAAATGTTGCCTATGTAGGTACCCTTAAGCCATGATTCAGTGATGTTTGTGGGTCATCCATCTTCATAATTTCAGTGAACGTGAAATCTAATGTAACCAATTTACATGTGGTTTTTGGAATGATCCTGTATTCTCACCCGTACCTTTTGTTGCAGAAAACTCTGTCTTTTGTGGTCTTTAAAGAAAAAAGAAAAAAAAGAAAAAAGGTTAAAGGACAATATTAAGAAAAATATTTTCTTTTGGTAAGGAGAGCATGAACTATTTTCAAAGAATATATAGCAAAGTTTATTTCTCATTATCATTTAGGAAACTTTATGTATTTTAAACTATTATGCAAGCCAGATAAAGTGCTCTTTAATTTACAGCTGTAGCTTTAAAACACTAAAAATAATTTCTCTTCACTTCACAGCTGAGTTCTTGTTAGGCATATAGCATATGGAGTATGTGCCAAAGCCAGAGGCCAATCTGAACACACATTCTATCTGTGCAATATTCAGTATTTACCTTTACAGGTAATATAAAGAAATTCGGCTTGAAGAAAATGAAGTCATCTGACAGATCGAGCAGAAATGTGCTGGATCTCCCACCACAAACATCTCTGGAAGAAATCAAGCAGAGGAAAGTCCTAGACTTGCGCAGATGGTAAAAGTGCAGCTCGTACTCTTTTACCCACTAATCTTAGAACAACAGACAAAGCACATTTTGCTTTTGTTCCTCTTTTCACCTGTTTAGGTACTGCATAAGCCGCCCTCAGTATAAAACCTCGTGTGGCATTTCCTCACTCGTCTCATGCTGGAACTTTCTGTACAGTACACTTGGAGCTGGAAGGTACGTAGTCGATTCATGCAGGACATGGCAAACCAAGTTCTCTAGTTTATTCTACATGTGCGATTTCAATTCACTAAGTTTCTTGTGGGGGGGGGGACTTTTAATGACTGGGAAAGCTGCCTTTTGTCATTTCTGTAACCTCAAACTAATGAAACTATAAATATATTACAGATATGCGTAATATGGGTAAGGAGCCATTTTAACAAATGTGCCAGAGTCTTCTTGCTTGTCAATCACTTCCAGAGCTGTGTTCTCTGACAATTGTGACAAACTTCAGAGTGAAAGACAACAATTTCTTTCATTTGATAAACACAAACGGGCAACAGTGTTATATAAACATTACCTCAGAAAAGATTCATGTGACAAGGGTACCAGTCCATCGCAGGGCACACATGCACACAACCACTCGCCCAGTCACACGCTACGGGCAATTTGGGAACCCCAATTAACCTAATGTGCATGTCTTTGGACTTTTCTTTAAATGTAAAATATTTTTTATTTTATTTGTTGCATCTTTAGCAATGATGTTGCACTGCTGTTGTTGTGTGTTTGCCATGGTATTGAAGGGCATGGAAGAGCCCATGAATAGTTGGGAGGCCAATGCCCTGCCCAACAAAACACTCACTTTTTGAGAAAAAAGTTTTGAGAATTACATAAATATTGGAAAAGTTGCTGCTTAAGTTTTTATAATAGCAATTTGCATATACTCCAGAATGTTATGAGGAGTGATCAGATGAATTGCATAGTCCTTCTTTGCCATGAAAATTAACATAATCTCGAAAAAAAACTTTCCACTACATTTCATTGGTGTCATTAAAGGACCTGCTGAGATCATTTCAGTAATCGTCTTGTTAACTCAGGTGAGAATGTTGACGAGCACAAGGCTGGAGATCATTATGTCAGACTGATTGGGTTAGAATGGCAAACTTGACATGTTAAAAGGAGGGTGATGCTTGAAATCATTGTTCTTTCATTGTTAACCATGGTGACTTGCAAAGAAACGCGTGCAGCCATCATTGCGTTGCATAAAAATGGCTTCACAGGCAAGGATTATTGTGGCTACTAAGATTGCACCTAAATCAACAATTTATAGGATAATCAAGAACTTCAAGGAAAGAGGTTCAATTCTTGTTGAGAAGACCTCTGGGGGCGTCCAAGAAAGTCCAGCAAGCGCCAGGATCGTCTCCTAAAGAGGATTCAGCTGCGGGATCGGAGTGCCACCAGTGCAGAGCTTGCTCAGGAATGGCAGCAGGCAGGTGTGAGTGCATCTGCACACACACTGAGGCGAAGACTTTTGGAAGATGGCCTGGTGTCAAGAAGGGCAGCAAAGAAGCCATTTCTCTCAAAAAAAAAAACATCAGGGACAGATTGATCTTCTGCAAAAAGTATGGCGAATGGACTGCTGAGGACTGGGGCAAAGTCATATTCTTGGATGAAGCCTCCTTCTGATTGTGTGGGGCATCTGGAAAAAGGCTTGTCCGGAGAAGAAAAGGTGAGCGCTACCATCAGTCCTATGTCATGCCAACAGTAAAGCATCCTGAGACCATTCATGTGTGGGGTTGCTTCTCATCCAAGGGAGTGGGCTCACTCACAATTTTGCCCAAAAACACAGCCATGAATAAAGAATGGTACCAAAACACCCTCCAACAGCAACTTCTTCCAACAATCCAACAACAGTTTGGTGAAGAACAATGCATTTTTCAGCACGATGGAGCACCGTGCCATAAGGCAAAAGTGATAACTAAGGGGCTTCGGGGACCAAACCGTTGAAATTTTGGGTCCTTGGCCAGGAAACACCCCAGATCTTAATCCCGTTGAGAACTTGTGGTCAATCCTCAAGAGGCTGATGGACAAACAAAAACCCACTAATTCTGACAAACTCCAAGAAGTGATTATTAAAGAATGGGTTGCTATTAGTCAGGATTTGGCCCAGAAGTTGATTGAGAGCAGCCAAGTCGAATTGCAGAGGTCCTGAAAAAGAAGCGCCAACACTGGAAATACTGACTCTTTGCATAAATGTCATGTAATTGTCGCCTTTGAAATGTATGAAGTTCTTGTAATTATATTTCAGTACATCACAGAAACAACTGAAACAAAGATCTAAAAGCAATTTAGCAGCAAACTTTGTGAAAACTAATATTTGTGTCACTCAAAACCTGTACATGTCTTTGGACTGTGGGAGGAAACCGGAGTACCCGGAGGAAACCCACCAAGCACGGGGAGAACATGCAAACTCCATGCACACAGAGATGGGAATCAAACCTGAACCCGGACCCTGGAGGTGCAAGGCGGCTGTGCTAACCACTACACCACTGTGCCGCCTCCAACAAAACACATTTACTATTAATTATAATGATGTAAAAGTATATTATTTTCCAGTTAACATTAAAATATTACTTTATAATCCTAAAAATAAGTACTGAAAAATTTTGTTTGTTATGCTCTGGGACAACAGCAGGTACTGTTATCCGGCAACTACCTAACTTGAAGTACTTTTGTTCATACTCTTGTCTAACACAGTGGTTTCGGGACATCCTTAGTCTGAATAGGAGAAATGTCAACAATATTTTCTAAGGAATTCATTCTGTTTAAAATGCGCTACGAAGTATTAACCCGGTTTAAACCATGTAAAATTGTTGCCACTGCCGGCTTCATATTTGACCACTCGTGCCAACATGAGTAAAACCTACCAGTTTTATTCTCAATTAGATGCCTTAAGACTCTCTTCCAGTTTTATAAAATAAAAAATAAGCTATTAATAATAATAATAATAATGTTATGTATCTATTTAGCACACATTACCTATCCAATCTGATACATTTATATTTGGTTACATTCCTAATGAGTAGCAATTCTTTCTTCTTTTTTTTTTGTGTCTTAGTCTTCCACCCATTTCCCAGGAGGAGGCTTTACATATCCTTGGTTTCCAGCCTCCATTTGAAGATATCAAGTTTGGACCTTTTACTGGGAATGCCACTTTAATGAGGTATAATGGTTCCGCTTACACAGCTGGAATGTTTTATGTCTTTTTGAGGTACCTCATTTAAGTTCCATTTGCACCGACTCTGTCCTTGTTTCGGCACAGATGGTTCAGACAGATCAATGACCATTTCCGTGTTCGAGGATGCTCTTATATTCTGTATAAACCTCATGGGAAGCACAAGACTGCAGGAGAGACAGGTGAGTTAAATGTTAATCATTTTGGAAATGATTTACATATTTTGGGTTTTAACATCGTGTTCGACGCTATATTTATAATCAGAAAGTGTAAATATTTTTCCCAAAGACTGAAATCAGAATCAGAAATATTCTGAATATAATCCATGTCTGGCACATAACTAATCTGTATGCTATTGGTGTCCATTCCCAGCAACTCAAGAATATGATTTATGTTTTAACTATTTGTTCACACATTAACAGGTGCATAGTGTCAGTTCCAGGACTTTCTCAGGCTAATTTGTAACCATCAAGTACAGCTAGGGAAGCAAGGATCACATCAACATACTATGAAATACTAACCAGTATAGTTTCTGTATTTGTTATTCAGTACCTTGCTGTGGAGGCTTGTCATATAGAGTAAATAGTATTATGACTTTTATAATAATAGTATTATGAGTTTTTTTTTTTTTAAGACCGTAAACATATTAATGAAATGAGCTGCTGTTGTGATGTCGCTTCCCTTGACTAGCTGAAGGAGCTTTGCTTAAGCTGACCCAGGGATTGCGAGATGAATCTATGGCCTATATTTATCACTGTCAGAACCACTACTTCTGCCCTGTGGGTTTCGAGGCTACACCATTAAAAGCAGCAAAAGCTTACAGGTACACCAAGGAACCAGTTGCCTTTTACCTTTATTTAGTCATTCCTGGTTAAACTGTTAAACATTTTCCCTTGTAAAATATTATTTTGTTGAGAACACCAAAACTGTATGAACCAGAAGAGACTCCATTAGAAACATCAAATTTCATTTGTTGTTTACCAAGATGGGATCTTTTTTTTTTTGTTTGTTTAATTATTTTCTTTGTTATTGAATTTGTTTTGATTGATTGATTTTTTTTTTTTTTAATCTAGGGGACCACTTGCTCTGCATGAAATGGAGCACTGGATTCTTATTGGAGAACCAAGCAGGAAACATCCTGCCATCCACTGTAAAAAGTAAATTTTATTTATATTTTATTTTATTCTCCAGCTGTAGACCATCAATAAGTTTCCTCTTAAAACATCCCCCTCCCCTAGTGAAAAATAATAATAAAATAAAATCCTCAATAAGATAGGCCATTAATGAGCATATGTGTGTGATTTTATAGAGTTTTGTCCTATTCAGTGTGCATTCCTGCCTCATACCTAATATTCCTGACATCTGCTTTGGATCCACTGCTGTTCTGGTTACAATTAAATGATTACTTAAAGAAGAATAAATTAATAGATGGTGATTACCATCATAATGCAAGTCTGGTCAAGAGCTCCATTGCATATATAGAGATTTTTAGTTTGAGTCCTTAAAAGCAGCTGTAGATGATTTCGTCATTTGTTATCTTCTGACGCCATGCATTACATATTAGGTGGGCAGATATTGTGACTGATCTGAACACACAGAATCCAGAATACTTGGATATTCGCCATACTGAAAGAGGCATTCAGTTTCGGAAAACCAAAAAGGTTAGTGCCTTAAGAACCTCAACTCGTCTTATCCTCTGTAAATTGAACACGTTTAAGATATGTGTTTATTTAGTAACGAAATAACAGTTTTCATTTCCTCTTACTTGAAGGTGGGAGGCAACCTACACTGTCTCATGGCCTTCCAAAGGGTGAATTGGCAGAAAATCGGACCTTGGGCACTAAACCTGGAGAATCTAAGGCACGATAACCACCAACAAGGAGGTGATCACAGGTTCCAGTGTTCCGCAGGGGATGCTGTAGATGATGGTGAGACCAAACACGGGCACTTGAGCCGCTCTCACGGCTCAGGGCATCACAAATCGGAGCAAGGATGGAAACGGATATCCAATACCGCAGAGTACAGTCACAGAGGCTGTCCTGACAGCGACCTGGATGAGGACATCGCTGACTGAAACTGAAGTGGTTATGTTTCCACTGAGTTCTGCACAGTTGTTCAAGCCAGTCAACAGTTTGGGTAGGAAATGGGGGAGGAATTACCATACTTTCTTCCTTCTGTTTAATTCAGAGACTTTGGGTTGGTAAAAACAGGCAGATCAAATAAAAAATGTGCAGCTGTCCATAAACACAAATGTAAAGTGATCATATTATGTGCGTGACGCATTCCATTAGTGTCATTTCAGTCATGTGCTTCAAAGAAAGACTTGTTTGTCAACACCTGAAGCAAAGAATGGGCTAATTTAGTGAGTAAATCACATTACAGTATGTGTATAATGTATGTTATGATTAACATTTAAAGTGCATTAACATCAATAGAAGCCATGAGGAAACGGAACACTCACACTGACGAGGTGAAACAGGACGACTGTTTAATCGGGACAGTGAGCTCTCTCCTCATTTGGACTCACATGGGGGGGGATAACTGAAATTAAACATCGGGGACACTTCTGTGATTGTGTGGTGTCTGAATATCTGTTCTTTTGTGAAAAGCTGTAAGAAAAACATGATGGCTTTCAAGTTGTCTGATCTGTGGTGTCGGTTGTATTTTTCCCTCAGCAGCATCCCGACTATATTCTATGACGACTGTCTACACTTACAGGAAAGTCGTACATGCATTTAAAACGGTGTGAACTGGAAATAGGTGGCCACCTTTATTTCTTAATATATATTTATACAATTTCTTTAAAAAAAAAAATAATAAAACAGTGTTCCACATGTTGTGGCTGGTCTTAACTTTGTGATTTTCATGACTTGGTTAATTGACTTTTTAATTGGGCAATGTCAGCAGGACGGATACGGCAACAGCCTCCTGTCAAAAAAAGCGGGTTTTTACTCAACAAACCTCCACAGGAGAATATTTGTTTTTCTATTTTTATAAAAGATCTAAAACAAACAAACAAAAAAAAAAACATTTAGCTCACCAATCCATAAAGCCCCTTGTTCTTTCCATTCGACACTTAGCTCTGTAAAGGGAATCCTTTTTTCTTTCCATCTGTAAATGTGGAATATACATTAATTATACATATGTACAATAACAGTTCTGTTCGATGCCCATATAAGGTTGGTCAGGAAATCACTTTGTTCTAATATTTATTGTTTCCATACTAACACCTGATGAGGCAGACACTCCACTTTAAGCAAAGTCTAATAAATCAATTAAAGCCATGTACTCTAATTGTAAATTTGGGAATGCTACCTGTAAGCAGAGACAGACATCACAACTGTTAATAGGTTTTTTGCCAAGGGAGAATCTTCAAGATATACAACTTTTGCTTTTTCTGGTTCTCACTAACATGACGGGCTCAATTTTAGTTTTAACTTTAAGCCTGAGAGTTTGTTCAGAGAACCACTATCTTTAGTAGCTTTAACATTAGACCATACATTTTACCATACTCATTCAGAGGCTTGGTTGTGGTTAAGACATCTAAATGTTTAACACAGTTGATATATGCTCACCCTGAGCTGGCATCCCAGTCTTCCCCACTGTTAGGATACACCACCCAGCTCATATCGGGTCTCTTGTTTGACTTGGCTGATTTGAGAATAGGTTTCACTAGAGCAGCTGTACAGCAGTTCACTCCAACCGCAACCAGCTGAGGAGAATTATTGGCCACCTGAACGGCCTTGGCAAACGTGTTGCCATCTGAAATACTCTGGGCATCCTGGGGAAAAAAAGAAGAGACGCTACTGTCTTTATACATCTTCAAATACTTGGGGCCAGAATATTTAGACACGCCTCTAAATATTCCCAAGTTTTTTCATTTGAAATTTGATAGACTGAATTTTTTGGATCAGCATCAGGTCAGGGTTGATTATTATCCAAGATCTGTTGCTATTGGTACTGGATCAAAAAATGTACTGAGATAAGTCAATAAAACTACACTGTACAACCAAAAGTCTGTGGACACCAACACGATCACATGTGCGGGGTACACCTAGGATGGGGTACCAATCCATTGCAGGACACAACCACATATACACTTACCTACCTCTCCTATGGGGAGGAGTATGCATGTCTTTGGACTATGGGAGGAAACTCACCAATCACTGGGTGAACATGCAAACCCAATGAGCACAGACCTGAGGTGGGAACTGAACCCTCAACCCTGGAGATGGGAAGCCACAGTCCTAATAACTCCCCCCCATGCAAAGACATTTTAGAATTTTTTTGTTCTTCCAAACTTGTTGCATGAGTTTTATGAAAGAACCAGGGATGTGAAGGTCATCTATCCACATACTTTTGGCTGTACAGTGTGTCAAGGACCCCAGAAGAAGCAGGACTGGGAAACCTTGCTATATACAAACCATACAAGTGAATAAAGGTAGTGCTGGAAGTTACCCTGCATGAAAAGGAAAGCCAGGCTTTGGCATCAGGAAATTCCCTCAGCAGCTCCACCAAGGCCTCAGCCTCTTTAAGACTCGGTATGGTCTCCAGTGCAAGCAGATCAGCTCCTGCCGCCATTAAACAACGAATCTGTGGCCGATGCCAATTCTTCAGCTCCTAAGGCCAAATATAGTAGACGATTTACATGCTGTATGACATTTTCTGTAGTAACAGAGTGTAGAAATAGTGTTGGGCTCCACTGTACCTCTACACTCATGCTGCTTGCGTAGACCCCTGTGTATTCTGAACCATCGTGTAAAAAAGCACCGAAAGGTCCCACTGATCCTGCAACTAAAGGCGCTTTTCTGTCTAAAACAAAAAACCAACATCACTTGCACAATTAATGATTAGTGCAATATGAAAAAAACTTCTTTACCCTCTTGGACTCTCAGACATTAACTGATAGGAATCAGACAGGGACACACCTGTGGTTAAACAGCTGGCCATAAAGTCCTCTGCTGACTCTTTAGCTAATCGGACCCCTGACATTATTAAGTTCTCAGCCTCCTCAGACTTAACACCAAGGTGCTTGATGAATCCTTCGACACTAGCCTGGTATGTGGCTGTTGTGATAACATCAGATCCACACTGAAGAAAGCTACAAACAAACAGATTTCTCTATTCAATCCTTGTAAATTACGTTACATATTTACTCACACAGGTTCAACTGTATTAGTTCGTGAAATACCTGTAATGCACCTCTTTAATAGCACTGGGGTTTGTATGCAAAATTCTTGCACTCCACAAAGGATCTCCCTGCAAGAACACGAGCCATTAATCATTAAAAAAAAAAAAAAATCTGTTATTACAATACCTTGCCAAAAAAAAGTCAATTTCATCAAGCAAAGAAAACAACTAAGGAGATTTGAAACTGCTGGAACTGTACTAAGAAACCTTCAACACATTATCAAAAACTGGACGTGCTGAACCTTCAACTTTGTAGAAGAAATATGGTCAGATAAAAAAATATATGATGAATAGAGATCACTTAAACATGTGGTCAAGTTGCATGGGAAAACATCAACAGTAAAAACCAGACCTATGTTTAATAGTCAAAGTAAGAGCATTTCTGAGGACTGGGACTAAACAGCTGTGTGGCCATAAGAACATTAGTTGTTAGGGAGAATAATCTGAAAAAAGGCTTCAATTTGCAAGGAAGCATCAGGGAAAGAAGGCAAGTGCATGAAGTGATGCACCCATCATAATGTAACAAACATGTAAATTCATACAAATGATTCTGACAGAAGGAAGTCAACATAGTTGAAGCATTAATATGTAATATTACTTTTAAAAGGTATGATAATGTTTTTGCCTATCAATTTGGTGTCCTGGAACATACTGTAGATCTGCACCCAGCTTACATAGTACTTACCTAAAAATAGCATATGTACACTGTATACTTTTTATTTATTTTTTTTATCTGTTATTGTCTCATTTTGTATGGTTCTTTCATTCTCATATTTCTCTTAACTGCGGTGTGATTGATGAGACAGTAGCTCTGGTGTGATGTGTGTGACGTGTTCGCCGTTGCTCTTTTTGTTATTCTGCCTGTTCAGTCTCTTCCTGTTGAAATGTTTGTATCTGGTAAAACACCAAATTGCTATGGCACAACTTCTTAAATCTGCCTGATTACAATTACAACTGAAGATATATTAAAATAATTTAGTTACGGATGCAGTTTGTTTGTTTAATAGGCACAAAAAAAAGAGTAAGGTTTTATGGAACTGACTACTGTGCTCAGATCATCTTCTTCTTTAAGGCAGGTAGTGTATTATTTTAAACAGTTGCTGGTCCTGTTAGAATGAGTACTTATTTTGGTGTCAAACAAAAAAAAAAGGAAACAGCAAAAAACATTCTCCAACAGAAACAAGCAAACAAACAAAATTACAATAAAACTGAAAATAAATAAATAAAATAAATAGGTAAATACAATTACAAATGAGTCTCTTTATTCTTCTTCTAATGAACCAAAATCCAGTACATTTCTTGGCTTTTTTACCTTTCATATGCAATAGAATAAGTACCTGAATGTGAAATCCTCTTTCCTCTAGTTCTGTTGATAATCCTCCGTCCAGGATAAAAGGTGTGCAGGCCATGCTGGCTGAGGTGAGGTGAGGTGGATCTGCTACTCACACTTTTGAGTCTGAGTTTCCTCAGTGGCACAGAGTCACCCTGCTCAGTATAGCACAGAGAGAGCAACTGAGCTACTTAAACAGAAATAAATAACATCATAATGTATATATAAAAAAAGATTTACGTAAAATCTCTGTCTTGAATTAGGTTTAAATATAGATATTGTATATATTTTTTAATATACATATAATTTATGTATTCATGCAGTTCATAAATGCACAAAAACAATTCCAGGGGTCACATGATCATTTCCGGGTTGCGTCTAAAATGTAAGAAAGTAAAGTCGATAGGACTTGTGTTTTTGTTCGTATAAACGTAGTTAATAATAATAATAATTACCTTCGTTGTTGGCAGAAAGTGTTATTATACCTGGGTCAATTTGTATTTGGAAAACGTTACCAGGTTCGTTTTGTTTCTATGGAAACGATGGTTCGCAGATACGCATACAGCAGGACGAACAAGTGAGCTAACGCAAACCAACCACACGCTGAGAACCTCGCCGGAAATGGTAACGTATGAAAGTTTGACTCAATATATCGCAGTCAGATATTAAGGATAATGTTTGCACTATAGCGTTAGCTAATGTATCGCAAAACGCATTTTAGCTAAGATGCTTAACGTTAGCAAGGTAGCATCATTTATTCTTTTCACTACCTGCATTGCGAAATGCCGCTGAACTCTTCTACGATTGGCCACTGAGTCGCAGTCCGCCATTCGATTTCGGGTTTGAACCCGTGATTGAGAGACCACGTAACCAATCGCAACGCACATGGGTGGGCTTAAAGCACCGAATTGCGGTGGGATGTGTAAATGTACAATCTACTCTTAAATCCTAACGTTGATTAATAATTTTGTAAAACTAGTCAGGCAAATGAGATGCAGGCACAATCTGTGTGAACAGAAGAACTTGATTAGAATGATTGGATAATAAAATATGTTGCTAGTTTAAGTAAAAAACAAAACAAAAACAAATGAGGACTACATCTTGTCGAGCGTGTTTGCGACCAGCAGGTGGCGCCCAGCTATTTCCCTCAGTTAAGATAAAGTGTGCCTAAATAATTGTAATTTATTAAATAGAGATAAAATTAAACAAGTAAAAATAAAATTAAATAGTTTAGCGTAATTAATAAATTATGTGATGCAGTATGTTTTTTAAACAAATGATTTATTGATTTAATGAGAAATTCCAAGCACAGTGTGAGAAAGTGCGGCGCTATGCGACATTCTGCCACCAGATGGCGCAGTTAACTGTCACATCTTTCCCTAATCTAAAAAAGTTTATTATACAGCTAATGTTTAAGGATTTGGGAATATTTATTTAAATCATATTAATAATATAATGTTATCAGCCACTGATGATATCAATTATGCCCTGCCCTGCTCCTGTTAACTACTGCAGTCCAAAGACATGCAGATTAGGCTAATTGATGTTCCCAGATTGCCTGTACTGTGTGTGCATGTGTGTGCATGTGTGTGTGTGCCCTGCGATTAATTGGCATCGCGTTCGGGGTGTGCCCTAAGTCTTCTGGGATAGTCTCCAGGCTCCCCATGACCCTGCATACAGGATAAAGTGGTATAGACAACGATGTTTGTGTCAGTTATTGATCATATGTCATTCTGTTGTTTTATATTTCCAGACAGATCTTGTGAGACTGTCCCGTTTCCATCATTCCGTTTCATTTGAACTTTTTTCCACATTTTTCTGGTTTCGCCTGTTGAATCAGTGTACACCGATCTGGCTACAGGCTCTGCGCGGAGCAGCATGAAATGTTTGCTGTGATAGCACAGGGTGCCTGTGGGAGTCTGAGAAAGTACAGGTTTCCAGAAACAGCTCTGAAAGGAAAAGCCCACTTTCCCTTGTTGTACACGTCCAGTAAGTAGAGTATGAGAGGCAGCGGATTAGCCTGGCTTTTTCCAGTTTGCTCTGGCTGGACCCAAACAAGGAAATTTAGCCAAGGCTTTGTGATGTCAGTGGAAGAACAGTTTCTACCAGGCTGTCGCTGAACTGTCTCGATAAAAGAACACAGGCTTCTCGCGCTCAGTCATAGTGCCGAATTTA
Organism: Clarias magur; assembly: GCA_013621035.1. Lineage (NCBI taxonomy): Eukaryota > Metazoa > Chordata > Actinopteri > Siluriformes > Clariidae > Clarias > Clarias magur. Next base: position 637,458 of record QNUK01000364.1, read on the forward strand.
TTGAGGAAACACTCGGGGCATATGCTTACTCTCTACTAGACACGCCATTGTCCTTGAGTAAACCTGGCCCAGGCAGAGAGTAAAGAAATACGATCTGTCTCTTGTACACTCCCATCACCTCTGCCATTAGAGGAACGAGAATGCCGAGCATCCTAGCTACAAGTGTCACAGCACAGCTAACAACAGCGCCGCTCATGAAGTGGGAAAAATATCATTCATGCTTTCATCAGGCTGTGTAAACAGTACGTCGGGGCGTTGCTGCTGATTCATGTCATGTTTGGCTGAAATATGAGCTTAAGTTTAATGTGTTTTGACATGAAATGTGCGTGCATCGAGGTTTCTCTTGCATCGTCGTCTCAGGAAAACACGACGAGGTTCTCAGTAATGATGAACACATTTCACGTGTGTGTGTGTGATTTTTTTTAAGACATACCAGGCTGTACACATTACAAGTAGTGTACACGTCAAATTGTGTACAAAAGCCTCTCGTATGTGTCAAACTGTAATGTCATTCACCATGCGCATTCATTGACCTGTTTCCCAAAAATGGTTGGTATTTTTTGCTGGAATGTCGCGAGTCATTGTTCGACAGGAAGTTGTGTCATTCACTGCGCGGTTGGAGTCCAATCAACACTTTCAACTTTTCAGAAGGAAGATACCTACATAATATACACAATGTACAGACTAGTTGTCAATCATTTCTAATAACATTTCATTGAATAAAGTGTGTGTGTAATTATTATTATTGTTGTTATTAGTATTATTATTATCATTGTTGTTAGGAATTATAATAATTAGAAGGACAAAAGATGTTGGACAAAATGTCCAAAAGCCTGCCTGAAAAGAGTTCTGAGTCACCTGATTCCGGCATGTTCTAACCAGTTGTACAGAGAGAGAGAGAGAGAGAGAGAGAGAGAGCACCTTTACATCCTGACATTTTATAGGAGATTTCTGACTGGGAATCCAGACTCCCCTTTTTGTAAAGTGCAGGCTCTTGATGCCAATATTATCTCTTTCACAGCTTAGTGAGGGGTAAAAATAGGCCTCAGTTGGGGGAAGGGCCCTGCCTGTGCAATCAGTATCAACTGTTTCCCCCCCACCCGAGTCAAACACAAGTGCTGCTTTAATGTTCGAAAGCTAGAAAATGTCAAACTAAATTACTTCTAAAAATACCCAGTCACTTAGTTCATCCGAAATGACCTTTAACACCCCTGGTCGGTACCGTTCTGAGTGAGGCTTTAAAACGGGATGAGAAAAGATGGATGTCTTGTGTTGTGTGCCGTTTATCTCGGAGTTAATCACCCAAGTCTAGCCAAGTGACCGTTTAACCATCCAAACCACATATTAATATTAGCATTACGCACAATTTAATTAATGCAACTAATCCAGTGTGTGGATTAATGTTAAGTTGTTTCTAAACTAAACTGCTGAAAAGGTCTCCAGGAACACGGTGATCTGAAGCCTGGCGATTTTTTTTTTCTTTCTTTCTTTTCTTTTCCCCTGCATATACTGTGTACTGGTGTCAAATATTTTGTAAGTCATTTATTAACACGAATATTCACTGTTATTATTGGTTAATAAATCATCTTCCAAAAAAAAAAGGCCTCATACAGGCCGTGCTTTATAGTGGGTTTGTGCTTTTAGCACTGTAAAAGTGACCTTTGTAATTTCCTAGTTAACGCTGTACCTTTTTTTTTTTTTTTTTTAAGAGTTTTCTCATCAGTATTCCACTCCAGCTCTGTCTGGATCACAGGCTGCTAGACATGAGTGAAATGTGGCCTTCCATCCAGCAGAGGGCAGCCTGCAAGCCAAGCGCTGCACATGGCATGTTTCTCCTCCATGTTTCTGTTCAAGGACATCATCTGCTTAGTGTGAAGGTGAAAAAGGCAACACCAAGCGTATGAGCAAAAACGTTCAGCCTTTAAAATTCAAGCTTGTATACTTACACTCCCAACGCTATGACGCTATGTAATATTTTGTAACGTTTCAAGGTTTTGGTTTTGGTCCTTCGTGCAAAAAAAAGAAAAACATCATTTAACTGTCATTTTGACCTCTGACCGGTTTCCCAAAGCGACATTATTTTCACAGCTCCTGATTCTACAGCTGTGTGTTTGTGGAAAAGGTAGCACCAGCTGTGTAACTAAAGAGTCCAAGCCCCAGAGAAGCAAAGGCTCACCCTCAAACCAGTGACCTCCAGATTCCCTGCTGTGACAGATCCCAGCTGCCTGTCCGTAACCGAGGGTCAGACCTGGAGTGCTCAGCATCGCCGTCGTAGCACACGGGGTCACCGTCCCGACATTTCCCCGTCGGGCCTGAGCCGATCACAGAGCTCACGCTGTGTCTGCTGTTCCCTTCACAGGAGGAGCGCTTTGCCTTCCTGACTGAGTGGTACGACCCCAGCGCTGCCCTCCTACGCCGCTACCAGCTCCTGTACTACCCTAAAGATGGCTCTGTCGAAATGGTAAGCACATCCCCTGTCTGGTTTTTATAATTCGCAGATTCACCCACGTCTGGTTTCAACATTATACAAGCTGTCATTAGAAATGCTTCACATGATTCTTTTTTTACTTTAATGATTAATCCTAACGGAAAATGGTGCAAGCGTTTTAGTTGTGCAAGATGAACGAAACATTCTTATCAGATTTACCAATCTTCCAGTAACTCTGATTTACTCTGTACTCACGCGGACATTACCAAGCATGTTTAAAATGACACAGCTGAGTTTGTTTTAACAATCATCACCAAACGCAAAAAGCAACAGCTCATGGAGAACTGAAAGTGACAAAGCCATGACTCTGCACTGTGAGTGTTAAATCTTACAGTAACACAGCTCAGCCATTGCTGTGCATCAGCTTCCATGGACAACTACACACGCACACACACGTCCTCCATTTCTTTTTTCCATTTGTCTTATTTGATGGATTTGTTCTAGAATTGTCACTAATATATACCATGCAACTGAAATGAATAAGTTAATTCATTCTCAAGAGCAATGCAACAGAAGAGCATGGCCCGTAAAATCAAAAGATTGCAAGTTTGAATCCAATTGATGCTACAGCCGACCTTGGCCAGGAATTCCAAGAAAGCAAAATTGGCCATGCGCTTAGGATGGGAGGAACAGCATGCTGTTTTATATATATTTAGTTTATATACAGGGTTTATATATATATATATATTTGTGCAAAAGTCAAGTCAATCAAGTAGCTCTCAAGTCAATCAAGTATTTTCATGAATATCCCATTTCTTATGTAAATAAACTACTGTGAAAAATTTACAAGAAATTAGCTCGTATCCAGCTTGATAACTGAGGCCCGAGAATTGAACACTTCTTTCACAACTACTCTGGTGACACGGTGGCGTAGTGGTTAGCACTGTGGCCTCACATCTCCAGGGTCGAGGGTTCAATTTCCACTTCGGGTCTATGTGCGTTGAGTTTGCAAGTTCTCCCCGTTCTTGGCGGGTTTCCCCGCAGTACTCCAGTTTCCTCCCACAGCCAAAGACTTGTGTTTTTAAATTGCCTGTAGTGAGTGAGTGTGCGCTTGTGCTCTGTGATGGACTAGACAGAGTACACTCTCGACAGTGTCATAACACTTCTTTTTTTTCTTTTCTTTTTTTTTCTTCTCTCTCGAAGCTATTAGTTGCTTTCATGCAACTTGCATTCTTTAACAAGTTGCATGAAAGTTTTGCATGTTAAGTCAGTCAGAGGGAAGCGGTTGTTTCTATGGTAGCACTCAGTGGCTCCAGTCAGTGTGCATAAATGTCAAGGGATTCAGCACCCAAGGACTGTGAGAGAAATTCCTCCATGAAAGAAATGATGTTGAATGTTAAAAGGCTTTGACATTAAAATACACTGAAGTTTTTTTTTCTTTTTCTTTGCCACATAAAAGACCTGTGTGAGATTTCTGTACACCAGAATTTGAACTGAATATAAGGCTAGGTGTTATTTACAGTATGTGAAGCTTTAGAAAATTACACAGACTTTTATGTCGTTTAAAATTTCCCATTGTTTAATGTATGTATTGATTCTTGCTCCCCCCTCAACACACACACACTCTGGCGCTTTTTCTCAATTTAGTTTGATGTGAAGAACCAACGGACCTTTTTGCGAAGGACTAAATATGACGACCTCCATCCAGAGGATCTGTTTGTTGGGAACCGTGTGATTGTCTTCTCTCGACAGCTCAACCTCATCGACTATGGAGACCAGTACACAGCCAACAAATTGGGCAGCAAGAAAGAGAGGTACTTTTTTTCAACATTTAAAACCTACCTTCCAACCTGATTAACAAATTTGTGTTTCATAAAGATTCAAGGCCTTAAAGAGAGTGCCATAGCTGAGTCTGTAGTGAGCATTGTGCAACAACTTGAAAGATACGACAGCATAAAGATAACAATCATTAATAACATACACCACTAAGCTGAAGTTTAGACTGAGAATACACACCTTGGATAAAGAACGAAAAGTTCTATGTTCATTTTAGGGGTGATGGGAATTCCCTTTCCAAGTGCCACCCATCCAAATCAAGTCAACCTGCCTCTATCACCCTTAACGAATCAGGCTGTTCAAATCGTTACTGCTAGACGAGACTTCCTTTAGAGTAGCCGGCATCTTGAGTGGAGTGTGAAAGTGAATCAGAGAGGATGAAGTGATGAGTGGTATGGTCATACACCACATACTCATTAGATAAAAGCTACTGGCGAAGCAAGGATGGATTATACACCATGGGGAAAAAATAATGCCTGTTTTTTGTGGCTTGGCCATTTGATGCCGAGTATCCTAGCAGTTCAGCAGCAAACAGTCAAAATGTTACAAAATGTACTGTTCAGTCGGAGACTATTGTGATTATTGGGAATAAGTACTTTCAACAATATAGATGTGGGGTGTTCAAGTCAAATCGGGACTTTTGACTGCAGAATAACAGAGTCTACCTTTATTTCTCTATATGCACTTATCTCAGCATTTCAATAGTGCGTGGACTAATCACGGTAGAAAGCCTTTATGTTGGAGTCATGATCAGACTGCCTGCTTCTTGTCTGAAACGCCGGCCCAAACATGTGCGTAGACCGAGGTACTTAATGACATTGGCTATGATTAAGCCAGATGCCGTGACCAAAGTGAGCAGCATTATTCAGATGTTGTATGATACTGGGCTTATAGTCACCAAGGCAAAAATGACCAAACTTACTTAAAAAGAAAAATTATTTTGTGACCGTACGAGGGATGTGACAGTTCCTTTAATGTGCAAGTGGTGTTGGTGAATGATTGTGTTTACGGTTCCCACAGACAGACGCGCCTCTTCTGCAAGTTGGCGACATGTTATCAGGAGATTTTTAGGGATTAGGCGGAATGTTCATGGGAACGACTGCAGTGGGCTCAGAGCCAGCTCATCAGGTTTTACACCTTCATTCCCGAGAAGTCCTGGTTTGACTTGAAGACGTCTTATAGTTCTACACAGATCAGCATTTAATTTTTTTTGTTATTCTGACCTATATACAATTGGAGGGTTATACTGCTGCTTTTGTGAAAGAACGTTTTGTTCTTTCACAGTAACCCACAGAGCATGATGAATAATTTGTGTTTTCTTTTTTTTTTTTTTTTTTTACTTCTCTCTTCAATAGGACTTTGGCTATGATTAAGCCAGATGCCGTGACCAAAGTGGGCAGCATTATTCAGATGTTGTATGATGCTGGGCTTATAGTCACCAAGGCAAAAATGACCAAACTTACTGGGTGAGTTAAATAATAAAAATTAAAAAAAAAACATTAATTTTTTTTCCATTTTGTTTTATTTGTTATTATTTTTAAAAATCTGTTTCAGTTAACTTGAGTGCCTGAGAGAGAGAGTGGTCACATTAAGACCATTAAGTTCTTCCTCTTGCAAGGAAAAGCGCTGTATTGGTAGGGACAAGTGCTCATTTTCACTAGGCAGCTAAGAAATAAAAAATGTAGTCATCTAGTTATCTGTTCAGTACTGCAATTTTTAGTTTGTTGGGTTTGTTCAAATTATATTTACAGCTTCAGTGCTTTTTCAGCAAAGCTGTTAAGAGATGTAGATAAATCAGTGCAGTAAATATGCCAAACGTTGACTGTGTGCACATTTGTATTACATTATTCATACGGGTAAGCTGAAATGGTTAGTTCTTAACCTGGGAGTGCACAGTGTGACTTAGAAGCTTTTTATAGCTTAATAATGGATAAAGGATGTGACATCTACAGCAGGGAGGTTTTTTTTCCCACCGTGTTAAACTCTGCCTCACTAAACGAGTCACGATCAGCCTCTTTGACCGTCATACACTTCTGAGCTGATCCGATTTTAAAACTAGCTAGAGTGTTTGGATAGTGACGTGCAAGCCACAGCTCCAGGTGCGCTCTTTCTCACATAGCTGATCAATAATGGAATTCACTCGAGCACGATGCAAGGAAGTGCATTTCACCATTGCTTTACTTTTTGTTTTGTTTCCACCATCACGACTATTCCTCAGCCGTGACTGTTAAATGTATTAGGCTAGACATCGACTTTTATGCTTTCCATTAAAGCAGGTAAATTGCTAGGGGCGTTTTGCACAAAGCCGTCTGAAATTGTAATGTTATATATAGCTGATGTTACTCAGATCTCTCCCACAAACTGAGAGCTCTGGCAGCACAGACTGGATCGGTCACTTGTCAGTGTTGTAAGTGCAAATGCATAAACATCAAAGTTTAGTCTAGCCGCTTGTGACTTATGTGACTTGTATTTTCACAATGATCAGTTTAGATCAGTGAATATCAGAGGTCATCCGCTAAACACGATCCAATTTGCCATTCTTTTCTAAAGTCGCAGCTTAGCTGGATCAGGCAGATTGTTGCTAGTTGGATTTGCAATTGAGCCATGGTGGATCTCCAGGAAGGGTTGGGAGGGTGAGTGTGGTGGCTTTGTAATAAGGTTGCAAAACAAACAGTCAGTTGCAGGGAAAACTGTTGAAACTGCCCTGTTCATCTCCCTTGTTTAGTTAAATCATTTGTGATGCCCCTAAATACTGTTTCCTATTCCTGTGGAGCTGTCACATCATAATCAAAGAATGACAATAACAGTCCATGTATGTATAAAAACTGTCGCAGAATTTCTCACACTTTCCTGGCAAAAAAAAAAAAAAAAAGAAAGTCGTTGTTACAGAAGGGTCGGATTATAGGCCTGCATCAAGCAAAAAACTACAGAGATTTGAAATGACTGGAATTTTGGTATAAAACTGTATTTAAAAAAAAAGTCATGAATCTTTGTGAAATTGCATTTTAAATAATCTCTAGTAGAAATCATGAAAGCAATAATGAAAGTAAGAGCATTTCCACGAACACAATGTGGTGAGAACCGATAGGATTCTAAGTACATCGGAAAACCACTTGTTAATGGGACGCCTCAGAAAAGAAGGCTTCAGTTTGTTAGGAAGAATAAAGATCAGAGTTTGTAGCAATGGAGAAAGGTCACGTGGTCTGATGAGTTCAGACTGACCCTATTCCAGAGCGATCAGTGCGTCAGGGTAAGAAGGGAAGCACATAGTGCCCACTGTACAAGCCTCTGGAGGAGTGTTATGATTTGGTTTTGCACAAACTTGAAGACACGGGCATATTCCACAACTTAAACTGTGAAAGAGTGGTCCTGGGAGCATGTGGAATAATTTGCACACATAAACTGGCCAACACATTGTGTGCTGAAATCAAAGCTAAAGGTGATCAAATGAATTTTTTTTTCCTCTGGCCAGGCAGTATATCTGTCTGTAATATTTACTATAGCGTTATAATTATCAATCAAGGATAGGTCCATGTAGGATGCATAATGTAACACACATGTAAATTCATACAAATGGTTCTGACAGCAGAGGTCGATATAGTTTAATAGTTAATATGTCAAATTACTGACATTAAGGAATGATCATATTTAATCACATGGTGTATCAATTTGATGTAGTGAAACCGAGTCCTGCTTCCAGTTTAAGCCGTACTAAACTAAAACACTCAAAATTTCTATGTCTAAAAAAGTCTATGTGTATCTACTATATGTATAGTATCTGTTATTGTTTTTTTTTTTCTGTTATTACTCCTAACGGTGGTATAAGTGCTGAGACAGCTGCTCTGGACTGATGAGTGTGACATGTTCTCCCATTGCTCTTTTTCTTATTCAACTCTTCTTTGAATTGTTTGTATCTGGTTAGATATTGAATTGCTATGGCACAACTTCATAAATCTGCTTGATTACAGTTACAACTGTACATGTCGATCTGCTGAGTTACAGATACACTTATTGTTCCGGAGAGTAAGTGCAGGAGAGTAAGGTGAAATACTGTTTTAGGGTGATCAACCTTTTATCTTTTTTAAATTTATACTAGTAGTGAAAGTAGAAAGACGTAATGCTTTAGGTTGGTTAGGTTAATAAGAAAAAAAATGTATTGCAGGATTTTTAGCTCCGTCAATTTATGGACATCTTTCTCATTGATTTAGAAAATAATTAAGATTTTAAGATTGCTTGACTAATGAATAGGAACAAATCGTTCTCATTGCAGACCTTGGTCTTGTTGTAGAAGTAAGACGGCCTCATTGGATCACTTATTAACTGTGTGTACTTTTATGGCATTCTTACAGGAAGCAGGCAGCCGACTTTTACATGGAACATCAGTCAAAGTCTTTTTTCAAGTAAGTCTCTCCTGAGTGAATGATTCACTCGCCTAAGTTTACTGGAGCTTTTCAAAGGTACTTTAAAGGCCAGTTTTCTTGCATCACAGTCCTTTTGACTTTGCATGTTCTCTCTGGGACATCTCTCTTGTCTGGGACATTCCAGTGTCATTCAATGACATTGCAGATCACCCCCCCCCCCTCCCACCCCAAGGCAGTGACATAGTAAAAATCATTGTGTTGACTTTTGAACCAACATCTTTGGAATCCATTGAATCACTGGAGAGAATTGCAAAGACACAGATAACGACATTGTACATGACCTTGCCTCCATATTGATCACTTGTAAGAGAAATTTTAAATCGTTATGCATCCATATACATGTCTACAACGAGGCAGACTGTGACACTTTCAGGCCCATGAAGCAGAAAATTTCAAAAAAGGCACATAATGTAAAACAGCAATTTTTACAGCATGTTTAACTGTATAGCAATATAATTCTCTTTGCTGTGAGTGTTTTTTTCTTTTCTTTTTTTTACTTTGAACATGCACACACTGCTAATGTTTTACTTTAAACAGTAACCTGGTGCAGTTTGTGAGTTCTGGGCCTATAATCGTCATGGAGCTGATGGGAGACGAAGCTGTGTCTGTATGGAGAAAGGTTCTGGGTCCTACTGACTCTAGCATGGCACGCAAAGACGCCCCAGCCAGCCTGCGAGCCCAGTTTGGAACAGATGGCACGAAAAATGCGGGCCATGGGTCAGATTCGTTGGCATCTGCAGCACGGGTATTTAAAAAAGAAACACTTCTCTCAGAACAATGGCTCTTATTCATGAGAATTGTATAAAGACTAGTGCATATTTGAAAGCACAGAGCTTCCACTCCCTAAACCCTTATTTACATGTAAAATGCAAGCAACCACACGGTTTAACGCTTATATAAACAACATATGGCCAAAGGTTTATGGACACTTGACCATCCCTCTCGTATTCGGTCCTTCTCCCAAACGGTTGCCACAAAGTTGGAAACACACAGTGGTCTAAAATGTTTTTGCAGTGTTGGAGTTTCTCTGTGCACCAATGAGCTTCATGTTTTGTTGAGTTTGGAGTGAAAGAACTTGGTTGTCTGCACAGAACCCTAAACACCTTCAGCTACTAAACACCTCGGGGATGACTTAAAACGTTGACTGCACCCCGGATTACGTTGCCTGATCTCACTAATGCCCTAGTGGTAGAAATGGGAGAATACTCACAGCCATGTTCAAAAATCTAGTGGAAACGCTTCTTAGAAAAGTGGAAGTTATTATAACACAGAAGAGAAATAAATCTGGACTGGGATATTCAGAGAGCACATGTGGGTTTTATTTTCAGGTGTTGACATTCCTTTGGCCATGTTTTGTTTAATGTCCTAAGGTTTGGCTGTCTTAATACAATGAGAGGATAAAAGATTGAAGATTTAAGAAAAGAGAAGATGAAGGATGAAACAAAGATCTTCTTTCTGGTAGCCTCAAAAAGTTACACACAAAATTAAAACGTAATGAATTAAAAATTGAGTGTTAACATGTTTCACTGTTCAGCCATGTTTTGTCTTTTGCAAGCCTTTATTTTTTTTATATTTCCCCTAGCCATTTATAGCTTCATTTTCATTCATTTTCGAGCCTGAGTAGGTTTCATTTAACTGAAGTCAGATTTAATTAAAGTTTTATTTTTAAATATAGCCAAGTTCCTATCCTGAACACCCAGCTAGAGCTGAGTGTCCTGAGGTCCTGGAAAGATGCCATGTAGTGCCAAGCCTTACAAAAGGTTCCACGTGGTTGTAACTGAGGCAGTGCAGAAAAAAATACTTCATCTTGAAGCCTATCCTAATAAAAAAAATTTAAAAAATGAAAATGATTCAACACTGCTACCCAACCTTGACTAGAACATTATAAAAGCACGTGAACAAATGAGGTCACATTTTAGTTTTGAATGAAAGTCGTTATGTAATCGTCTCAAACGTCATTGAATGAGGTCTAGTCCGGGCATGTAGTTCCCCTCCCCAAAATGCCGCATTCAGTTTGCCAGGTGGTGGAATAGGATCTGGGAGAGGCGTGACGTTTGTTTGTGCAACATTGTGAAACGCTGTGTATTCGAATTCGCATTTACAAATGACATGTTGTCATTATTCAAACTCCATTAAGGGAGCTTTTGAAGATTGAAGTTTCTGCAAAGTACACTTCTGATTATTTATCCAAACTTGTATTTAGATTTTTTAGGCTACTCGGTTTGCCGTACTTGCCATGATTATTATTGGTACTGCTTTTGAGCATTAAACTGCAACAAAGACATGTTGCATGCTCATATATTTGAGCTACACAGTAGATGAAACTTTATAACAGTTTGCAAAATTTGTTTTCTAGCTTAAAGCTGAACGATAACCTAGCATTTTTTTATTCTCCCTTTCTAGGAGTTGGAGTTCTTCTTTCCTTCAACTGCAGGTCATGGCCCTGCCAATACAGCTAAATACCAAGAGTCAACCTGTTGCATCATCAAACCACATGCTATCTCGGAGGGTAAGGCACTACACACACACACGCACACACACACACACACACACACGCACACACACACGCATATGCATATGTACAACGTTCTCAAGTTGAACAAACACCACATGTCAAAAGACATGTGTAAATAACATAAATATATCAATTGTGGGGCATCTATTGCTTTTGCTCCAGTTGTTGTGTTTTCTGTCTCAGCAGAATATAGATTGACATTCTTTCAGTGCAGCAAACCTTTATATTGGTTTTACATGCCTGTGAGCGATTATCTTTGTGCCTGAGTTAGCACTTTTATTAAAACGCAAGATATTTTTCTTAAATATGATTGTTGGCATTGTTGAGAGCATGTCTGCTGCTTCGGTTCTTAAAAATGATTAATTTTCATTTCAATATCTGTTGGAGTGTGAGCTGCTGAATGGTTTTAAGCAGACTCGGAGTCGGTGTGAACATGAGCGTAAAAAGACACAAAGTGACTTTGACTTTGACTGACATGGCAGATGACCAACCACAAACCTTTTCCTGTAGACCACTGGCAAACTTGCGGCATTTCATTTATTTTAATTTGGTCAGAAATATGACTTTAAACGAACCGTAGCCTGTGGGCAGAGCATCTGGGTTGGATGCTAGTAGTAATTAGACATTGTGTGTCTGCAAAAGTGTGCGTGTGAAGACAAATCTAGCACTTAGTTCAAAGGATGTTTTATCACATGTACAGTATGAAATCCACACCCTTTCCAACCAGCGCCTTATTAATACCTTATTTATTTACAAAACTACAAACGACAATTTAGTTAAATACACTAAGCAGATGAGACAGTTCGTATTAAAACGAGCAAGAATTAACTATTAACATCCTAAATATGGTAGGCTCTACTTGTTTTTGTGTATGCCAACGGTTGTACCAAGCATGTCACTTGACTCCATTTCTACTTTAAAATATCCACTTTTTAATATACTCCTGCTAGCCTTCTCTGCTAAACCCCTCTTTTAATATATTCTATATTCTTCCTTGGGCCATGCTGAATATCTCTCTCTAAAGCCACGCCATACTCCTAACTCCCCTTCCCTTTTCTAAATCCCTCTCCTGATCCCTGTTCATGGAGCATGCCACCAAGGCAGTGACCTGTAAAATCTCAAATCCTCTGGATGAAGGTGGAGGGGTAGGGATTTTAAATAACTAGCATGCCCAGAGTTGATCTTTCACATTGTCGTGTGTAAATTGGCCTGGGTGGGAATATTCAGTAAAAGGAAAAAAAAAAGCACAAGCACTGAAAATGAGGTCATTGTCCCTTTTTTCCCCTCCATTCTGCTATGCCATCAAACAGGAACTGGATTACAGATAATTCGGTCATAGGTAACTTACTAGATAATGGTGTATCAAAATTAATCAAGGAAGGTTTTCCTGCCCATTTGTGGCCTTTGTCCAGAAACATTTTTCTGACTCCTACACTCCGTGGAATTGTAAAGGTCAGTTAATTAACTCCTTCTTTCCTCAATGGTCAGCTACTTGTCCCAGATAAGTCCCAATATGGGCTAGTTCATGTGTAGAAATGAGACTCAAGTATAACGTGTCAATGTTAGAGAGTTGGGGTTAAATCAACATTTTTAACAGCGCTATACACATGATGAGAATGGGAAAGTGTGCTGCACTGTTTAAAAAAAAAAAAAAAAAATTTTTATTTATAAAAAGATGTCAAGTGCAGAGACATAATTCAGTCTGCTCTTGTGAGATCATTGAATTAAATATAAATAAATAGTGTAATGGTTGACATTTAATCTTTTGACTCATTCAGTTCTGTTCATTATTATGATTTTTTTTTAATTAAATGGATCTCGTACACATTTTAAATTTTTGTTCGCTCTTATCAGTGCAGAGCAAGTACGCGCCTTTATAAATCTCTGGCACTGTCGCATTGTGTTGATGATGCAACAGTGCTAGGGATTCGTGAACATTCTGCCAGCCAGAATTGGATTACACACAACTGATTAAACTTAATGTCTCTTTAACTATGACGTATACAGTGGTTCAGTACAACTTGATCAAATTGTGTGAAAAGCGAACTTGGTTATTACGATTTTATCAAAGGTTTGGCAGATCGACTGCATTAACTTTGCAAGGAAGATTATAGAGTAACCTAAATAAATAACTTTATCAAGGCATTTTCTTATCTATTTATGTTTCCATAAAGTAGATATGTCTAATTATATTGTTGGCAAGGAAAAAAACCCTTTTGAGAGTACTTTGTGCTAATAAGGAAGACCTTTTCACTTTCTCACAATGTGTTGGCAGATATATTGAGACCCAATATCTCGTGCCTCCTTTTTGATTTACACACAAATACACACACACTCACTCTCTCTCTCTCTCTCTCTCTCTCTCTCTAACAGTAAACCGTAAGACCTCCTGTAAGAGCCTGTCCTGCCTGAAGGACACAAGGTTAGATGCTGACAGCCGGTGATTCAGGAGGGACAGAAGCCTATATTATTATTTGATTAAGAAGGCTGGAGCCCAGCAGATCTATGACAAGAGAGGCAAATGCTGGCCAGACCCTTCCTACCGAGAGAGTGTGTATCACAGAAGTCATTGTAGAGATTAATCTCTAGCCTTCCCTGATCATTTCGCTGCTGGCAGCTCATCTTTCTTTTGTTGCGTTGCTTTTATTTTATGTTGGCCATGCACATAATATGATCTCTCAGCTGTTGTTTATTAACTGTTCATATCCAGTCTGGCCGTTGGGCTCACCATTGTTAGCATTTTTTCTTTTTTTCACCCTGTCAACACGAGCTCATATAAAGGGTTCTGAATTGAATACATTTGCTCAGCTTGGCTTAGAGAACATGAAACATCTATGAGAAATCTTGGACATGAAGAAGTTAGGCTCATGCTATAGAAATGCACGCAACAAGAAACTGCTATAGACTACACGCTATAATAAAAGGTCTAAACATTTACTCAATTGGCAAAGGCCTCATGGGAAGCAATATTTTACCCTTTCACCAGGACAGAGCCTAGAAAATATTTCAACGGAAACACATGAATGTTTAAACCACTGTATGGATTTTTACTAAAGTCATACTATGTAACTAGTGGCCATGCAGGTAATATAACACTCTTCATTAATCCCTCTTACATGTCATGCTATATGCAAAAGAAGTGTGTGTATATACTGTAGATAGCTCTTGTCTCATGTAACCATTTGAATAACAAACTTGACAGTAATTTGTCATAATTATAGGAAATAAACTCATCATAGAACACAACTAATAGTAAAGCTCATATAGAGAGCTCTAGAAAACAGACTTAATTCCCAAATGTATGTGTAATGGAAATTAGCGGGTCTAAAGGTTGCCTAATCCAATAGTTGCACTTTCCTTATCATAGATCACGTGAGAGATATGATTCATGACCCGCTGTGGCTGACTAAAGCTAAACAAAATGCTCTCAACTGTTGAAAGAGCTTGCTCATGCCTGGAATAGAGAACCTCGTTGCTAAGCAGCCCCAACCCAATTGCCTAGCAACAGGCGTGCTTGCATCTAGGCACGTATGACGGGGCTGTGGCCCGATGATGATGCTGTGGGAGAACATATAGGTACCACGACAGTCCCATTTGCAGGCTCACAGACTCTCCACAGGTGGTGCTGCAGCCATACTGAAAAAAGCAATAAATATCTGTAATACCGTTTAGAAGAAAATATTTATTTTACCTGCAACAAAAAATATAGCAGATAGAGAAAGTTCTGATTAGTTGCACAGAGAGACCTCTCTATTCTGCAGATTTTTGTGTAATATGTTGATCAAGTTATGTTTCATCACCAGGACTGTACATGCTGTTCTTCAGTGTACAATGCAGCAGTAATGAATACATGCTATTATAGCAAAGTGTCAGTTTCATAGCAGATACTGATCTCACACCACCACTTATCTTGTGGGTTCCTAGGTACATATTTGGCTAGTCACGGCCTAGACATATATCCTTTGTTTTTAATTTTTTTAAATTTTTTTAATGAAAGTCCTTCTTTATTCATGTTTAGGTGTAGGTCATATGTGGAAATTCAGCCTTTTTTTTGTTCTTTATAGAGTTTTCTTCTGCACTGTAATTCAGCCCACTGTGGTTTGACTAAACACGGTGACCTCTGAGAGAAGGTTTTAACTAGTACAGTATAATCACTGCATGCTTATTTCAAAGGAGATTGTGCCGTAAGCTCAAACGACAACATTCCGGGATCAAAGTTTTCCTAAGATTTTACGATCTACTGAACACTGAAGTTTGGTACAACAGTCGCTAACAACTCTGAGAGTTAAAGAGAAGGATGAAGGTCTGCTGAAAGACCCACAGCTTGTTTGTAACGATAATTTATCACCATTTATCCCCCCTTCAAGCATGCCAAGGAAGTGCAACTAGCCATCTGTCAAAGTCACAGTCGTGAAGAATTATGAGAGAAAATAGGCTTTTCTTTCCCCCTAGTTGCTGTTTTATCTTCACTGTGGTACCTTATTATACACCTCCTCTTCAACAACACCATGCTCAGCCACCTCATTGTCTGACGCGCTAATGCTGCATATTAATCAGATCACTAACGAGGGTTTAGACGGAATCTGTCAGTGTAGAGTTTTCATGATGTAGGAGAGAAATACAGCCTGGACTCGAGACTTTATATTGGATATGGCTAAGGAAGGGGAATCCAGCTTAACGGCGACAACATGACCCATTGCATGAGGTGTGATGAGTCTCATGGTGTCACTCTTGATGACTCATATGTTACTCACAGATACTAGAGCAGAGTGTGTGTGAAATGGTTCGGTGAGGCACACACTGTGCTGCAAAGTGCAAAAGAACAAGAAGATTGAGGGATCTGTGGATGTGTCTTCTATAGCAGTACAGAAAGCAGGAAAGAAAACGAGGCCATATCTGTAGCACCTGTACGTTCTCCTTTTCGCATGCTAATGTTTTATGTGTTTCATTTTGTTCTATGTAAAATGTTGTTGGACTGAACACATGTTGCATCCACAGCTCTGACTGGAAAAATCCTCGCCTCAATCACAGAAGCTGGATTTGAGATCTCTGCATTGCAAATGGTCAGTGCACTGGCAATTTTAAAATTAATGTAATATGATGCCTTTCAGTGTCTTGTTTGAGAGTTTGTTTGCTTTTGTTTTTAAAGACTCTCAGAGAATGAGAGGTTTTTCAGGGTTGTGGTTTCTTGTAGTGGATATCCATTTATCAGTGACAAGAATAAAATAGTTTTATTCAGCAAAATATCCTCAGAATCATTAAACTTTAAACATGCTCATGTCAGCTGTGCAAACTATCACCTCTGTGTTCAGAGAACATGAAATCATGTTACACAAGAGAGACTCCTCTTTTCCCCCTTCATGGTCTATCCTGGTCATAGACACGAATTGTGCCCCGGCCAATTACATTCCTGTTCCTGTGCTGTTTCTTCTTACGGCGAATCACAGTACAGAATAAATGCCCTGAGCTGGAACTGTTCAGTCGAATCATTGTTTTGCTGATCATTATTATGCATGTAGTTGGGAATGTTTCCTAATAAAATGCATATTGTATTTCATAGTATAATAGTGGTTTATTTTAATGTTGGCCTAAGGTGGTTATGTAATCAGGTAGGCTATTTCTCCCTCTGAGCTTGAGGCAAAGATTTTAGCTTTGATATTCAGCCATAATTACGATGTTGATGTTGTTGTATGCTTTTTTTTTTTTTCTTCCTCCAGCCAGAGCATTATTTTTTTTTTCTTGTCAGTTGTTAAATCCTTTTAATAATAATAAAACTGTGCATGCTTCTCTGGTTTAAATGCATATTTATTTTTATTTTTATATTTTCACAGTTCAACATGGATCAGGCAAATACAGAGGAATTTCTAGAAGTTTATAAAGGCGTCGTCACGGAGTACACAGTAAGCAGAGCAGATGTCATGCCTCATATACATACATATCCACACATAGCGATTGATTATTTTCCAGTATTGCATTTGGAAAAGCTGTCAAGCACCATGATGACACTTGCTCTCATGAAGACCTTCCCAGGAAATCAAGACCAAAACTTACCTCTGCTGTAGAGGAGAACTTCATTTAGAGTTACCAGCCTCAGAAATCAATTAACAGCACCTCAAATTAGAGAAATTGAAGGCTGTACAGAGCATACAGTAGCAGACACGTCTCGATATCAACTGTTCAGAGGAGATTATTGTATATTTCGGATGCCTTCAGCATTATTTTACAATGTAGAAAGAAATAAAAATCACCATGGAGTTAGGAGGTCTGCCCAATCTTTTATTTTTTTTAAACAAATGTATCAATTTGTTAAATAGCTGCAGATTTTTAAATGATTGATCTTATTGGGGAGCATTCTTAGTACAAGTACAAGTTGTTTATCACCAGTGTTGCGTTTAACAAAATCCCAGTTTTGTACAGAAGAACTTATCTTTCTGATTGTTAATCACTTTTAACATTAGCGTATAGATTTTCTAATACCTGGTAGGTCAGTTAAGTACGTAGTTTGTCAGAGTGATCTGTGGTTTTTTGAGAAATGGTAAAAGTTACAGACTTCCCACTGATGTGCACTTATTTGCCTAGCTTTAAAGAGTTTGCAGAAATACTTATGTAAGTGATCTTGTGCATACATTAATCTATGATTGATTCTTCTTATATACAGTCTCGGAGAACTTGTACACTACAAGATTATACAGAATATTTTTTGTTTGCTTAGTGCTGTCATGCATTTATCTTCATATGCACATGATACTAAAGTAGCTCTAGCACACATTACTTATTATCATCATAAAAACATTCCTTTAAAAAAGAATTGTTTGTTTGTTTATGCATCATTCATTTTATTTGCATTTATTCAGTTTAGACGTTTATGTTGTTGTTCCCATCTTAAACTTGTAGCTCATCAATAAGTAGTGATTGGCTAAAATATAGATATTTAAAAACCAATTAGTCTCTCAACCCAGTTTAATACCTGGACATCTGCTTATTTATACAACTATCCAATCGACCAATCATGTAGCAGCAGTACAATAACATCAAATCATGTGTATATATAAGTACAAACTGGAATCTATGGGTACAGTGTGCTTACTATATTCTATAGCCGGTGATATGATTCTCATTTTCACATGTCCAGTTCCTCTAATCCTATTCTCATCGTAGGCTGAGATTCCAGTTCTTGCCCGACAGGAGTGTAACCAGATGTATTTCAAACCAGCCCATCTGGTACCAACAATCATGCCATGTTTAAGGTCACAGAGATGATAGTTTCATATGCTGAGGTTTGCTGTTGGTCTGCATCTGCATGATTTTCTGCCTTGCACTGCTGCCAAATAATTTGCTGGTAATTTGGTACAGGTGCTCCTATTAAAGTGTCCAGTAGGTGTGTGTTGAAGATTTTAATTGTTTGTGGTTATGCATTTTCCCATGTGTTAAATCATGTACGCACCATGAGGTCTGTGCTCAGAAGACTGTAAGATGTCTGGGTGTTAGACTGTGAATGCACTGGTGTAATTCCTGCTGCTGTGATGAAGCAAATTTAGAGGATATCTCTACTGAACTTGCGGTCATGCTTAAATTCTTTTTCTGTTTGCTAAAATTGCTGGCTCGTTATATTAGTGCGGAACAAATGATAATTACATTTGGTAAAGGTATAGATTTATTTGACTTGAAAAAGAGAAAAAAAAACTATGAGGTATGAGGGGAAAAATATCCTGTTTGAATACATTTTCAGACAGAAAAGGGACTATTGTTTTGCAATGGATGATGAAATATCTAGTATAGAACATGACCTGTGCAACCTTCATTCAGTCTAAAGCCACGTCATGCACAAGGGCTTTTGATGATGAGACTGTACATTTGTAGTTGAAAAATCCTCCTCATGCTATGCCTCAGTTCCTGCCTTCCTCATACAGTTACAGGCATGCATTCACCCAGGAAGATTAACATCAAATGTAAACTGAACCTATTACAAAAGACAGATGTTGGAACAATAGCGAGGATTGTTGCCTCTGATTTTCTTTCTATATTTCTTTAGAGATAGAGTAGAACCTCTAGCCATGTCGTAGTCGTGCAGGGGCTATCATGTATCCAATTTCAGGCACATAATAGACCCTTTCACCGGTAAATATGGTTGGTAGGGCAAACAATGTCTTGTTAACTCTTGACTGCTGGTTTTGCAGAATATGGTGGCTGAGCTGTGTTCCGGACCCTGCATGGCCCTGGAGATTCACTGTGCGGATGCACCCAGAAAGTTCAGAGAATTCTGCGGTCCAGCCGACCCGGTGAGTGAAAGATTTGTTCTTTCCCATCAAAGCAGGGAACATTGCTTAGAAAGGCCCACCCACAACCACGTGTCCCATGGCGCAGTGCTGAATGCTAGCTCTTGTCAGACCTGTGTTGTTAATAGCTGCTTTGTCCAGGTCAGTAAAATTCTAGGTCAAAACAGGACCACTAAGGAAGGTTTTACACTGAACCTTTTCCTTTTCCTTTTTTTTTTTACCTGAACTGTACCCAGGTTCTTTAAATAATCTGAGCTCCAACAGTAAGTTACACCTTATATTTCAAAGTCAGTCATCCTGACTTAAAGGCTGCTTTGTATCCTGTGTCGTCTCGCGAAACACACACTGCTCGGGGTTTCCGATTCTTTGTCATTCAGCCAATTCAGGTGTGTAGCAAAAGAGCGTTTCGGCGCACAGGTCCATGTTGACCTTTGTTCCACCTGTGTTGAATTTGTTGCCAAGGTGCAGGTGGTGTACATTTGTAATGCTGCCAGTGCTGTTGGATTAACAATGCATGCATGTGTGTGTGTGTGTGTGTGTGTGTGTGTGTGTGTGTGTGTGTGTGTGTGTGTGTGTGTGTCCTTGAACCAGCCTCTCACATATGGTTAAACAGGTCTGATAATTCCGTGGACTTTGACATGATCAATGATCTGCTTCCTCTTTCTGTATCATATACTATCTGGTAATGTGTCTTGTTTTAAATAAGTACAAAAAAAAAAAGAAAGAAAGAACTAAGACTTCCTGTGAGATTATGAAGAGTATGACCAGCTTTTGTACAGTTACTAATTCTTAGGCCAGAGGAATTCTGCGTAATGATTAGTTTCATTTAATACTTGTTTTTACATCATTTACTAACAATGGCTCGAAGCTTATAACCACAGTCTGTATTTTAGATGTCGTTCATTGTTGCCGTGTTGCAGGTGCCTGTTTGATGACACTATGAGCAGTAATGCATTGTCTCCTGTATGAATAAAACCGCATATAATGATAATCTCAGATTAATATTAGTCATTAGGAGAAATTATTTTAGTTTTGCTTAGTTTATTTTATTACCTGTTCAGTCATACTCTCACTGTGTTATGCTTCGCTCTGTCCTTATCAGATCACTAATTCAACTAACATTACCTCCAATAAAGTTAACAAATTACTAGGAATGGTTGTATACGGTTGTACTTTTAAACAAATGTGACATTATTTAGGTTTGCAACTGTAGTATTATTTTTAGAATGTGGTTTTATTAGCTTCGTTAATTTTAAGACATCTAGAATGTGTGTGTGTGATGGGTGTGTATGTATATTCATTGATCAACCACGCCAGTTGTCTCCTCCAAAAGAAAGTTTACTGATTTTTTATCATGACAAAAATAAATAGTTTGTACAATACCTGTTATGAAATATAATAGACCTGTAAACTTTATTGTTTTTTTTTCTTCTGACCATGTATTCTGGTTCAGCCAGACATTTCACGTTTTTTATGACAGTTTTAAAATAGTCTAGCAGTTTTATAAGCATATAAATGAATCCCTATACTACTCTTACATCGTTGCAGGTAACAGTTTAAGTTGTACTTAGTTGTATATTAACGAAAGCATTCCATTTTCCCCCTAGTAATCAGAAAACGAGCTTTTTCTGTTTCGCACAGTAAGCGTCCTTTAAATCCTATCTCTCCTTCAGAGCATAGGAACATGCTGGTGTCATGATGTAACCATGGAGACAGACATACATGTTTCCTGTCTCTGAATAAAACCTCCTGATGGAACAAATGCATAAGTCGCTTCGCTTATATATTCCCTATACACACATACACAATTTTCAGTGTTATTATTTTCTTTCTTGTTTCACACGGAGTTCAGTCGGTGTCCATGTTGTAATGTCTACAAGGAGTTTGTCTTGGAATAGAAGTTTTCTTCTCACCCAGAATCGAACCGTCTCACACGTAGAAGAAAGACAGAGAAACGTCATTTTAGAAATCAACACTGCTCATGCTGATGAATAACACTTCACAGTTGCGGTGTTGCTCTTCCTCCCTTCCTCTTGGTTGGTTGGTTAATAGCAGGGCTGGGCATGTCTTAATGGCATGGCTCCTCTGCTTATTATAAAAAACACATTATAAGTCCTTTATTGTATATAATGGGACCACATGAGCTGCAATACTCCATTATTAAGAAATTTCCTGTCAATCACTTTGATGGGTGTGGTCATGAGGCACCTATTAATTTTTAATGTTGATTGCATCATTATTTTGAGCAGTGTACACTAACGAACAGTTTCTTTCAAAGTATCTAAGCTTACAAAAAGTTTTAGCACAATTCATCCTCGCTTCAATGTTATGAATAAAACAGACATCTGCTAACGATTTCAGCTGTATGCTTATGGTCACTTGCATAATGCCATAATTTGCATAAGTTGGGGCTGTGTCCAGGTAGCCATGGAAATAGGCAAAGTCACAATTTGCAGTGTTGCACAGTGATGAGAGCAGTATTTAAACGTTGGACTTTCAAACGTTGTATTTAAACGTTGAAAACATTCAAACCGAATCTAATGCCTTTTTAAATATATGTATAAAATTAACCGTCTATATTAAAATCTATTTTAAAAATCTGATTTTAACAGCATAAACACCACAGGAGCAAACAAGGTATCATAAATTAATTGTCGAGTGCAAAGTGTAGATCTGATCCAAGTGAGGAAAACAAACCACACAGTGAACCGAAGTGTGAGGAGGCCTGTGCTCATGGCCCTAAAAACAACAAAAGTGGCACTTTATGACTCTGTAGTTACCGACAGTAAATAGAGAGATATAACAGTCAATCATACAGCACAAGGGTGGTGGTTAAACCTCTGGGTTACTGAACGGAAGGTCAGGCATTTATGTCTCAGTACCGCCAAGATGCCACTGTTGGGCCCTTGAACAAGTTACTTAACCCTCTCTGCTCTGGATCATGGCTGACATTGCACTCTGACTCAGGCTTCTTCTGGGATATGCGAAAAATGACTTTCCCTATGTTTGTAATAGTGGAGCTAAGATACTTTTATCCAGCACCATATATAAGCAGTTAATCGTGATGAAAACTGTCTTACTGTAAACACCTAACCGCTGTAAACAAAATACCTGAGTCTAATACACAACTACATAAGCAACAAAGACACCCAATTTCAGTCGAATGAATTGCAAGAAAGTGCTCAAAGCTGCATGTAAACCAGGCTTTTTTAGCTAAGGATTGTCATGCCTGAGAAGGAAATCGCAATTTGTGTGAATGATGGCAGAGATACGGCTGAGTGAAATCACCACTGGGCACCAGCATAGCAACAGACAATCCCTAGAATGAAATGGCATGGGAATGACAGCTGTCTAAATTGTTGTCATAATACAGTAAACATAATGCACAAATGTTTAGGCACGTATCAAGCACTTGTCTAATTCAGTCAGAAGCCCGAAAAGTGAGTTCTGATTTCCCATTCCAACATTTCGATCTCCATTCATCGTGAGCATAATAAAGGTATACCCTAACAACTATGATCACTAATTGAACACATTCGCATTCAATCCGCAAAGTAGATTGTCTCATTTCCTCACCATTTGTTCATCTCAGTTACATGAGCAGCAGCTGCCTCGAAAAGACTGGGAGGGACTGACAATCATACATGTAAAAGAATAGGAGGAATAGAAAAGAGGGAAGGAGGGAAAGGGAGATCGGCACAATGCACACCTGGCAGCACAAAGCCACAGACTAATAATTAAGTTTAACTTTGCCTTGGAACATTAACATTTGATAGGTAGACAGATAGTTACATACATACATGCATGCATGCATAAATAATATAATATAATTTATTCAACTTTATTAACGGTGTAGTGTAGCGTTTATCAGTGTGATCATTATGTGGAAAGAAGCTGGATCTGAATCTGTTGGTTCTGGTGCGAATGTTCCTGTACCATTTCTTGGATGGAAGGAGGTTGAATGTTTATAACTTGGGTAGGAGGAGTGCCTGATAATGCTGTTTGCTCTGGGAAGACATCTGCTGCAGTGAAAGTGTTAGTTTGGTGCCTGTGATGTGCTGGGCTTTTTTCACCAGTCTTTGCAGGACTTTCCTTGGAGTTTGCAGGGCTTTTCCTTGGACCGTGGAGTTGCCATACCAGGTGGTGAAAGAATTGGTCAGGATTAGACGCTTATTCCAAGCTAAGTTGCCTCTCGTGATGCCGAAAAATGCACTTCTAAACCATAGGATCTTGCCCTCCTGCATGAAAGTTAATCACTTTCGTATGTTATATTTCAGATATTTTTTTAACCTGATAATGTTTAATCGTTACAAAAAATTCCACCGGAACAAAGACGATATCTGCTATATTAGCGTGCCTTAGTATTTACAGAGCATGCATTCAACTACTGAGGAGATGTGTTTATATTTTAATGTATACTTTCTTTATCTTTCTTTTTAAAGACGAACCGAGTGAGCACACTGCGGCAGCATATATAGTCCACCTCACTCATACCATGATAGTGTCTTGCAAGTCAGAGAAGCCAGCATGATCTTTGAGCTATATCTTCTGACCTGTATGAGAAAGATAGAAAATTAATAAAAAAGGGATAATGACTCTTCACGGTATGCGATTATAAAGTCACATATTTTATCCTCCTTCATTTTGGGAGAAAGCTTTTAAATCTGTTTTAGCTTAGCTAACCGTGGCAAACTGGACATTTATTTTCAACAGCATTCTGTTCCTTCGCTGAAGGTGAATCTCTGGTTTGTTAGTTTAAACTCTAATGCATGCGTTTTGTTTTTAGTCACATTTAGGATAGATGTATCTATGCACTCATTTTCTCAGTCATTATCATTAGTTTGATTACAATCCATGGATTATTGCAAACAACAAGCAGGTTTTGAACTGAAATAACCCAATATTTGTTGAAATTCAGTCTTCACAGGGGAAGCTTTGCCAAACATACTGCTGGTGTGTGGGGCCCAAAAAAATGGGCTTTTATTTTTAGTTGACCACAATACATAATTCCAGTTATAGTACCAATAACACATAGGGAATTTCTGCTCTGTGTGTTTTGGGTTGTTCTAAGGATGGGATTCTCACTGAAAACAAGGACGGGTTTTCGGTGTGTAGGTTATTTCGGTTATTTACATTTACAAACCCAAGAATCATCTAAAGTGTACAATTTTGAAAGCTGTGGTCATCGGGCGCCTCTTAGCTTCCCTCACTAGCAAAAAGCATGTTACAGCGTGATCAATCTTGTATCTTTTTTTTTTTTTTCAGTTTATTTTGGCAAATTTACAATGGCTCTGTATATTTTGTTTTCTTTCAGGAAATAATGTCCATTCTCTCCAGTGATGGTGAGATTGTCCACATGGGAGCCAATGCAATGTGTGGATTAGATAGGGGTGATGTGCTCATATCTTCTGGTTCTCTCGGTGCTGCATTGTGGACTAACTGAAGCTTGTACCAGTACTTCTGTCTTGTTAGGATTAAACAGAAGGAAGCTAATTAGCATCCAGTGTCTTATGTTCTTCACACACGACTCACCTTTATGAAGTTGGCTTTTCTCATCTGGCTTTGCTGAGATATATAACTGTGTGTCAACAGCATAACAGTGGAAACTAATGCCATGCTTACAAATTATCTTGCCCAGAGGAAGCATGTAAAGAGAAAATGGTAGTGGACCTATAACCGAACCCTGTGGAACTTCACCATACATGATACACATAAATGGTTTCTAGGTTGGGCATTTATTTAAATGTTGATCAGTATTACTGAATTACAGATTTTCAGTGGGAAATTGAGTGGCTATCTGTGGCCAGGGCCACTGTAGCCAAATTGTCCATTCTCTCTGAATGTTGGAGGGATGGCTTATTTCTTCTCGCCTGTCAATCACTGTGATACTCAGGTTACGCTGCATGGGCAGGAGTTTGGAAGATGTGGTTGACTTCATGTATCTTGGAGCATGTGATAGCCTTCAACCTTTTCACATGGGGGCTGTCATACGGTCGGTAGAGCTGGCTGGTGGGGGGCAATTGGCAGGTAACCAATTTCGGGAGAAAAATAAAGGAAAACATGAGATATTTCAATTGACGTGGATCATGCGCAATATACTCATGCAACAGAACAATTGTTCCTGATTAATTTACAGTAAAAGGATTTTGTCCTATTCTATGTATTTCACCATGTGTTTTGATATTTAAGCATGCGAGTGTCTGCTCAGTGGTGATTTGCTATTGGCAAATCCATACATGTTACCCAGGGATTTCCTTAATTATTTGCTTGAAAAGCTGAGAAGCATCGTATTTTGTTCAGGAAATTAATTTTACGTTAATCTATGTTTACACCAAAATATTTTGGGTCATAAAAAGAAATATAATTTCACATAGAATTTGAATTTGTATAACTGTTCTTCTGAGTGTTGCAGAGCAAACTCTGGCACAGCCAGCAAGAGTAAGAAACATGAGCTGAAAGTGATGAGTCCAAGGATCTATTCCCCTGTGATCGATGATTGTAACCTTTTATTAGGTGCATGAACAAAAAGTTTAAAGCTTCCTTATAAACCTTTTAACCACTCCTCAATGGCCATCTCTGTGCAGACTAACACTTAATACTACACCTTCTGTGATCTTATTTCTGCAAATTTAAACACAAGAATGAGTATACTTCTGTGTTAGACCTTAGCATTAGGCAAAGGGCTGAGTTTGAATAAGCGAATGCTTAGATGGAGCTCCGTCAGCTGTCGTCAGTCTCGTGTGGTGCCGGAGATCATGAATATTGTACTGTGTTGACAGATCGTATTAGCTGGCAAAGTTCAACTGGACACTTCTCGGTTAACGGACACGACTCCAGTTCCAGGTGTGAAATCAGTAACAGAATAGTGTACAGCACATCCTACCTGTAGTATTTAACCTGTGGGCTGAACAGTACAATAAGGTTTTCGGGTTAATAATCCAGTTTTAACCTAACAAATCTAATCTATAGGTAGGAGTGTGTTGACCATCAGGTGTCCAATAAATGCATTTGTTTCAGTTAAGCTAATGAAATTTTCTTTTCACACACCAGTCTTTTTGCAGCATTGATGTCTGTTAATAGCCGCCTACACAAATTAATATATTTAACCAATAAGTAGTATAAAAGTCCACAACTTCTGTTTCATTACACTAAACTGTAAATAGCTTGAACAACAGTGCTTTTACTTGAGGGTGTTTATTCCTTTTCTATAACAAGTATTTCTATAACCGTATTTCCAGCTTTACTCAGTAAGCTTTCTGCCATGGGAGAGTCTTCAGGGCAGATTTTGCACTTACTTTTTTTTAGTACTTTTTTCTCATCTACTTCAAAGGGAAAAAAGAAAGGCTGTTGGGTGAATGATCACTAGAAGTGCTAATAGAAGTTAACTTATTTTTGCACATCGTCCACAATGCCCATAATGTGTTGTTCTTTACTCACACACTCATCATCTATACCGCTTAATCCTGTATTCAGGGTCACAGGGGGCCTGGAGCCTATCCCAGGAGACTTAGGGAACGAGGTGGGGTACATCCTGGACAGGGTGCCAATCTATCGCAGGGTACACACACATGCACACACACACACACTCATTCACACAATACCGTCATTTTGGGAATGCCAATTAACCTAACCTACATGTCTTTGGACTGTGGGAGGAAACCGGAGGAAACCCACCAAGCACGGGGAGAACATGCAAACTCCCGAACCCGGACCCTGGAGGTGCAAGACAACAGTGCTAACCACTACACTACCGTGCCGCCGTGTTTTTCTTTAATTAATTAAAAATCATAATCACAAGCAAATTGTGGTATAAGAGGAATAGAACACTTCAGGTGCTGTTACAGGGTGGTCATCCCACCAGCTTGTTGTGGATTATTTTCATTTAAGTGCACACAATGTCGAGTTTGATGCCTTACCTACAAAACTATACACACTTTATAAGCACTATGTTTTTAATTTATTCAGGTTACTTTAGACAGATACTGTGTGAAACAGTGGATGAAGTAATTGCTGAAATACATGTTGCATAGGGTTAAAGTGAGGTATTCTTAAAGAAAGACTGTTGCAGCAGGTTTTAATTGCGTAAATAGGAAGTATAATTAAGCAATATCACCAGCACAACAGCATGACATTAAGCTCTATGTAGCCAAAAGATGAGGAGAATCAATCATGGAGGTGGTGGACAGTCGTGCAAATCTTGTAAGTATCACTTTATATTTTCACTTATTACATGTTAGAATATCAGCTTTGATTACTTTTGTGTTCTTGAAAATGGAAAGTGAACAGCTAGTGTGCTAGGCAGTGCAATCATTTGTTCAGCACACCAAGTAGTGTCCTTGATTAGGGGTTACAGAGGGATTTGGGACGCAGCCTTCTTCTAGAAGCGAGTTAGCTTTCTAGCTCGCCTTAAGTGTAAAGAAAACAACGAGGCACTTCAGAATGACTTAGACGCAATTACTGAGCAGACAAAGTGTAGTTTAAAATGAGATATTATCAGATGTGTTTTCTCTGCTAAATTATGTCCATGAATGGTTTTGAATGTGCACTTTGGCAGGTAGCTGCTCTCTCCTCAGTACTGCGTTCCATACTGACCTACTTTCCCCGTTCTGACATGTTCGTGTAATTAATGATTTGTAGAACGCTTGGGACACAGGGTGATGCACATAATTAAACCGTCCATTTTCTCGACTCCTGCAATGCCTCTTGTCCAATCAGATTGTCCGGTCGGAACTAACTCTTATAACATTAAATTATTTTATGATATAATGCCACATGATATGGCATAATGGATATAGCCTGGGAGAAATCACCCGGCTAATCAGGAAATATTTTTATTTTTTCCATATTCCTTTTGACTATGAAGGTTGAGCACAGGGGAACCTGCAGTTACCATAGCAGTAGTCTCTGAGGAGAATGATTTAGCCAGGCTTAATTAAGGCCTTAGTAAATCAGCACAGTGACTGAGCTATGTGATGGATGAACTTTACCAGCAGTCTTTTCAGGCGTCTTGATTGTTTCCTAACGTGGACTTAATGTGGTTTGTTTCTAAATAAAGACCTCTGTTATTTGCTAAATCTGTTCACTGGTAAAAAGCAACCTGCTGTTTTTCCTTTCACTGTTTGTGGTTATTCCTGTGTTTGAATTCCTCAACATTTTTTACTTATTCGCTGGCTATGCAATGTTGTTTTAGTTGTCTAAATTCATTTTATCTTTGAGATATTTGAGGTACGCCTGCCTGCTCAAAGTGTGTAAATATGTTACCGGCATGTTATTAAAAGCCGCTCTAATGTACTGTTTCTTCACCTATGGCCACGGGTCCAGTTTTTACCAAGCTATCTCATTACGTTATACCAAAACTTAGCTGTTCCATAAACTCTAAACAAGCCCAGTGCTAATATATTAGTGTTTCTGCAAGGGAGATTGGTATTCCTGTAAAATAGCCATGAAGGGATGGACTCTGGGGGGAGGGAGGGAAACGGGGGGAGTGTGAAGCTAGACAGTGATCTCAGCGGGTTATGAAGTCATGCGGCATCACCTAAGCAGCCTTTTTCTTTTACCAAACAGCAACACATAGGGATCTTTGTCTCTCAAAGAGAGCAGATTAAAATGGCCTTTTTAAAAAAAAAAAAAAGGCCAAAACTAAAACAGTTTAGCAACATGCTCACAAGGAAGCATAGGGCTGTGGTTTATAGCACGCTATCCTTTATACAGGACTTATGAAGACTGGTGAATACCAACTGCAGTTGTGTACTTGTGTCCTTAGTTTGTGTGTATTGGTCATTTTGCGCTTAAAGCACCTTGTTTTGTGCATTAATGGTGTGAGGGTTGGCATAACCAGACTCGGCCTCTACTTGCGTGAAGTAACACAAGCTCTGAAGTGTTGATGTTTGGTAAAAATGACCTCATGTCAGCACCCTGAAAACCAAACTCAATAACGTGTGTAAATCCGCTGCAGCGGTCAGTTTTATTGTTTGTTGCTGTTTTTAGTTTAAGGGTTCCACCAGCAGGTGTACAGTTTCTGTATACATAGCATATGCACTGTATAGCAGCAGATGGATATGATTATTGATGCTTACTGGCATGTCTTTTTTCAATTTCAGTCAATTTCAACATCATGTATGTCATAGAAAACTGACCTAACTGCTATAATAGAATTACAGCCTTTTTAACACCCTTTAACAGCATGGGCAAAAATTATAGTTATTGTAACAATAATAAATGAATATAACACGATATGTATTATATCAGGAAGTGCAGGCGGATGCAAGTGCAGCCTAGGTTTATTCATAGTGAATACAAAACAACAAAAAACACTGTAAACAGGAGCTGTGGCAAAAACACTGACTGTGAGCAATACTCAGAAAGATGAAACACACACACACACACGCACACACACAGGAAGAACAACATATTACTATAACAAACATTAAAACATGGAATGTAAGTACACAGAACTGAATAAGCCAGGTGAACTCGGTTAGCAACATGTGACTATGAATGTAATTTGCGTTGGCTGATGGGTGTTTCAGCACCTTCCTCCGGACCCCCCCCCACTGAGGAACGTTCTCCGGAAGAACAATGTACTTTGTTAGGCAGAGAGATGTTCTCAGCAGGGCTGGGTGGTAGAGGGACATTCTCTACAGGCCAGTCAAGCAGCTTGACATTCTTAGTGGGACAGGGAGGCAGAGCAACTGTTTCAACGGGCCAGGGAGGGAGGATAATGGGGCAGGGAAGGCAGATAGATGTTCTCACCTGGGCCTCTGGCGCTGGACTGTCGCTGTCTGTGCCCGGCTGTATGTCTTCTGGCTAACTCGCAAACCTTAGGAGAAGCCACCCCTTCGGCCTCAGGGTTGGACAGTGCACTAGAGTCACTGTCGGTGTTCAGCCGTCCTACCTTAGCCGATACACTGGCTATAGCCACCCCTTAACCACCAAACTATTTCATGGGGTCAGTGGGCCATGGAGAGTCAGGAGGTGATCTTTCTGCCTTTGGAATCCATTTGTACTCTTGCTTTCAGTCAGGATATGCAGGCGGATACACACATCCTGCTCACCGTGTTTATTCATTGTGAACACAAAACATGCTAAAACCCTTTGAACACGAACTGGCAAAAACATTATGACTCTGAGCAATTCTGAGAAATATGAAACACCCGTAGGAAGCACAACAACATGTAACTATAACAAAAGCGAGACAACGACACACAGAACTAGGGATGCACCGATACCGGTATCTGGTATCGGCCTCGATACCACATTTTCTAAAGTACTCGTTAAAAGTCCCCCGATACCAGGGACCGATTACACGGTCTGAGAAGTGTCTATTTTTGAGCGGCGTGTAAGGGGTTAATCACAAGCGCCGAGTGCCCGGCCCCAGACCCCGGATGCAGCTCAGAGCGGGGAGAAGGCGAGGCGAAACAAGACATGTCAGCCGTGTGGAATTATTTCATAGTGAATGAAGACGACAAAACAAAGGCGGACTGCAAATTGTGCTCAGCGAAATTGTTAAAAATCATGTTTTTATTAAGTACTTGGTATCGGTATCGGCGAGTACTGAAATGCAAGTACTCGTACTCGTTTTCCAAAAAAGTGGTATCGGTGCATCCCTACACAGAACCTAAGTACACAGAACAAGACAAGATATAAACAAGAGCATGAACGTAGTATGTAATGTGACATTGAAGGCAACTTGCAGTGTCTCATGGGTAGTGTAGTGCAGTGTGACGTTGTGCACAATTATTCATCTTTTTTCATACAAGCACTAAAAGGAATCTTTTTTCAACATGACTTACGAACGGGTTCCGTTCCAGGACAACATTTGTAAGTCGGATTTGTTTGCAAGTACAAGAAAGTGAATCTAAAATGCCTTTGACACAAATATACGATGTAAAAAATCTAACACACAGGTTTGGTGTTTTTGTTCTACGTTAAACTTGTGCTTCATATAATATACCAGACTTTGGACATTTTATACATTCACTTGCACCTTGAAAATATTGTATATAATTGTAAATATTGATATTTGGTGCACCGCAGTGTCTATTTTTTCTACAATACCTCTGAGCTTCCTCCGTGATTTGTTTGCATCTACGAATATTCGTAGAACCGTGGTCTCTTCGTGTCTGCGGAAGTTCATAGGTTGAACTCTGAGAATTA
The DNA here is from genome assembly GCA_013621035.1 of Clarias magur. Classification (NCBI taxonomy): domain Eukaryota; kingdom Metazoa; phylum Chordata; class Actinopteri; order Siluriformes; family Clariidae; genus Clarias; species Clarias magur. The sequence continues at coordinate 669,090 of QNUK01000364.1, forward strand.
CATTATGGGAATGTTATTCCCATAACATTCATTTTTAAAAAAGTGTACGGGCCTCTGAGTGGTGCAGTGGTAAATTAGATTCCCAGGTGATGCTGCAACTCTCTCTACAGGTCTAGAGAGAGCTGATTGGCCGAGCTCTCTCAGAGGGGAGGGATGAGATGTACTTAGTGCCTAATCACGTCTCTACAGCCAATCAGGGGCGTCTCTGAGCTCGCGCAAGCGGAAGGAGCAGATAGCGCTGTCCTCCACGGACTTACGCCGCCCCCAACGGTGCGTGAGCGAGCAGTTCGAAAAGATGCGTCACATGGTTCTGAGGATAGTCTTCAGTCCTCCCGACTGAGTGGTAGTAGTAGCTTAATGTGGGAGCCCCCTAGTGACGGGGAGGATTTGTAAACGACTAAATTAGGGAGAATTCTTATGGTAAAATCCCTCTGTCATAGGAAAAGCCACACAGAAACACCATGTAGCAGATTTAGGCCCATTATATAGTTTTAAGTCTGGAACAGTAGTAAATGTGCCAGGAGACCGATACATGAGCAAACTGGTATTAGTGATTATCAGCTAAGATCCAAGTTACTTATCACCCCCTCCTGTTGTATGTTCCACTTCACCCATCCCTTCAGTTCAGAGCACGTGCTGGTGCACTTATAAAGTGATACTAAGGGATCTTTTAATAGATTTTCTACCATGATTATAGTAGCACAGACGTTGGTTCATCTGATCATTAAAAAGCAGCCGAGAGTATAAAGCTGAACCGTCTCAGGAGACCTGGTTGTGCACATAATAAGTCTGTTTTTTTTTTGTTTGTTTGTTTTTTTGCTTTTAATACAAAAGAGTAGCATCAAGCAGACAATGGCAGATATTGTGTTGGTGATAGTTCGGGAACGGTTGATGTTAATGCTTTTTTGTCCCTGAGCCATGTTGCCGTATGACGTCATGCGTACCCTGTATTGATTTTTTCCAGTGTGTGGGATGAAATGGAGTTGCAATGTGTCTGTATTATTGAACGCACAAGTTGTTGCATTTAACCCTCCAACATCAACACAACACAGACAGAGGGAATTATTGTAGCATTTTGTTAACACAGAGTTCTTTTCTAACAAGTGCTCGTCCTGAAATGCTTTACTCGTCTAAAAATAATACAAATAATAGTTAATATTTTAAGGTATTTGTTGTTTGTTTACATTTTAAAGTTGTCCATCAAGTGCTAGTACTAGAACAAATAGCTATAAACTTCGCCAGCTTCTTTATTTTGCTTGTATGTTGAGGTTAATAAAACAAAAAATACTGCAGCTCGTCATGTTCCTGAGAAACCACAAAGCACAAAGCGTTCTGTCTTAAACACCGTTTGAAAACGCGGCTCCTCTTGTTGATAATAGAAACGTATTTAGTAAATGTTAAACAAATAAACGTCACCGTACCAACAATAACCCACAGTGTTGTCTGTTTAACTGGAGAGGACGCCGTATAAGTCCTTGTCTTATCACACATGTATTATTTTTAACCTGTATTCTGGCTCGCAGCCAAAGCTACACTCAGTCATGCTGACGAAGCAGATCCAAGAATTCAGCAGTGCTGTGGTGTGTTTCATACATTTAATGTGTATATACAGTATGTACAGAGAGAGAGATCACTTCAATTTACTTCTTCTGGAAAATCTGGAATGCCTTGAAAGAGGAAGATGGACAGTCACAGACTATCAAGCAAAGCTGAGCTGTTTTTTGTTTTTTTTTTGCAAAAAGAGTGGTATAAAGTGCAAATCAGCAATGTGAAAAACTGATGGGGAGCATGCCAAGCCGGGATTGAAAATCTGGGTTATTGCACCAAATTCTTAATGTTATTTAGCCAAAGCATTAACACAATTTGTTTACAAATGATTTGCAATTTGTTTTATTTGAGCTATTAAAGCTCTGCAAATACTGCATGGTCTTGGGTTATTTTGATGTGTTGGGATGACGTCATTTCCTTTAAATGTACACAACAATAGTTATATTTTGAATTTAGGATAAATATTGTTCGAATTTCATAAAAAAAAAAAAAAAACTGTCTCACCAATACATGCACCTGTAAGAAAGAAAAAAAAACATAAAGTCTTAGAGAGACTATTTGGCAGTGGTCTCATATAATATTATTATTATTATTATTACTATTATTATTATTATTATTATTATTAAATATTATTTCTGCAGACTGTTCCAGACTGTACCTTGTAAAACACTTTGTGCTGTTTGTAAACTCCTTTCTTGAATGAAACTAGCCGGACAGGAAGCATATCATTACACTGGTGTGGCCTTGGAATATCTGTCTGGTGCACTGAGTACAGGAATGTAACAAAGGGACTAGTAGTAAGCTTCACTCCGTACCACACTAAAGCCCAGATCCTACTGGTAAATTATCTGTCTTCGAACATATTTTTCGTTAAACAGCAATCAACGGTAATAACTTTCTCGACTACGTGTGTGGCCGATATCGCCGCTAAACCCACCCTAACCTCATAATAACGTGTTGGTTTCCATGGTGGGATTACGAGCCTTCCGAGCTCCTGAGAAATTTCAGCATCGCTCCAGGGTGAAGACTGACAGACAGGTGGCTTGGGAAAGTGTATTGCCGTGCGTTTTTTTGTGGCTTGTTACCATATGGACGAGGCCTCTCCTGTGAGCATCACTAGGGGAGGTAGATCACGTTTCCTCGCAGGACAGTAGAGCCCGTGCCCTGTGTGCTTGAGCGTTTCACTTCATCCTGTTCAGTTTTGGCTGCAGCAAGTCAGCCGGCTGATCTTTCAATGTAGAACACGTGTGAGCGCGAATTAAAGTAAAGATCTGATTTTAAGTGCAGTGTACAGTCTGGACACCCAAGCTAGTGCCTTCCAGTGTGGCCTGAATATTTGAAGCGTGTCTGTCTTTCAAGTAGCTTTAATGTTAAGTTTACTATTTGTACTTTTGCATTGTTCATTTCTTGGGTCTGATTGGTCGAAAGGTGGTGCTGTATTTTTATTTTTTTTTTTTTTTTTTTTTTTTTAAATCACAGCTCAAACAGCAGTGCTGGTGGCATGGCAAATCACTTGCAGGGTTTTAGTAACACAATCCCTTTAATCGTTTCCATAGTAACAGCTTGTACACAGGGACTTGTATAGTGGGAGCTCATATAAAAATAATAATAATAATAATAATACAGTTTATCGTGTACAGGGTCACAGGAACCACAGAGTCTATTCCTTCAAAATCCAGGCACACAGTCATGAGGCCGGAACTGAACCCTCAGTCCTAGAGGTGCTATAGTGCCATAGTGCTAACCGCTAGCTACACCATCATAAAAACCAATTATAAAAATAATAATAATAATAATAATTATTATTATTATTATTATTACTGCTACCATCGTTATAGATTTCCCTTTCAGGTTACACACTTTTTAGTTTCTATGTGAAATGATACACTACTTATTTTGTCTTTATGACTTTAGAAAAAAAAAAGTGTATGACTGATTATAATGTTTATAAAATAAGTAATAACAGCAACCTGCTTTTTACAAAAATTAATTTTTCTATTTTGAACTATTTGAAAAATAATAAACTGTAGTATTAGTTACAGTAATGTTTCGTGTTGGGCCACATCACACAAACTATTATTTGATAATTTCCCTGCGATGCAATTCTCTCCGTTATACATTACAATAGTTATACAATACAATTCAGCAACAAGAAAGGTACGTGATCAGTGCCAGAAATGTAATTCTGAGCCCTCCAGTGTGTTCTTTCTTGTTTGTAGGGAATCACCCATGGATCAGAGTGACTTTAATATTGGACATTTTGACATGATTTGTCTTCATGATCTTGATCGTGCTGTGCACATCAAGTTTGATAATGCACCTCTTTTTCTGCAAATACCTACCATCTGATAATTACTTTTATTTCTCATGTCATTACCTGTAAGAAAATGTCCTGTGCTTCCAGAGAGGCCTGTAAATAGTCCAGTATCAGACATTTGAGTCATACTTAAAGCATTAATACTGATATACAAAATGACCAAAGCAGGATCCACATGTTCATGATTTGTGATGAGTTTATTTTGATCTCATTTGCTGCATTACACCATGCCCTGAACATTGTTGAACATTCTGCTTTGTGCCAGTCTGCTGCGTCTAACACATGCTAGGATTAAATGAACTAGTGCTTATCTGGTCCCTATTAAATGACTGGGAGTCTTACTTTTATCTCCTCTTCTCATTCATTATTCATTTTTTTTATTTTTTAGCTTTAATACTTGAAACCTTGAGCTTGTCACACTTACTATGCATCTTATTAGGCAATCTGAGAATTTTGTGATTCTGATTGAGCAAAGAGGTATGAGCAGATGTAGAGGAAGGAACTATTATTGTTTTTTTTTTTTTATGAACATGAGTAATCTGATGCTTTAGACATAAAGGGAAGTAATCTGATTCCTCAGCACCGTAGGGTACGGAATAACCGTCATCGTGCATGCATCTTCCCCTGAGCTCTGTTCGAGCTCATTGTTTAAAAGACAGTTGGATTAGCGAGGCGGATTCACCCCTGCCTTTTGTTAATTCCATTGTTTTATAACTGCACAAAATCAATGAGTTGCAATGTCTACATTATGGTCCCATCTCTTCGTTTACAGGAAATTGCTCGCCATTTAAGGCCCAAGACCTTACGAGCTCTCTACGGCAAGAACAAAGTACAGAACGCCGTCCACTGTACCGATCTTCCGGAGGACGGCTTACTGGAGGTAATTCTTCTCTAATCTTATTCACTTTTGTTTCAGTCATGAACTGGGGCAGTATGAGCTGGATCTGCTGACGAACATTTACTCGCCCCCTAACTAATAAATTCCACATCTCGCTTCAAGAAGAGACAAGAGTCATGAGACAAGAGTCGCAGGTCTCATGACGGTCCACTGTAGGCTGAATCAAACCCACAGCGTGCATAATGTCTCTGGGAAAGACGAGCATGAGAAGACAGGATTAAGTGGAGGAAGGGCTTTGTGTTTTTCAGCCAGTAACTTTGGCCCATTCAGCATCATTGTTTCACACAAGCTCCAGATCTGTGCAGCCTCTTTTAACAAACGGCTCCTTGTTAATCATTCGGCTGCTGGGCTAGCTCGCGCCAGCGCATTCTTAGAGAGGCCATACACATGCACGCACACACACATCTATACTGAAAGCAGTATTTTATTTTTTTTGTGAATCACTCTTGTAGACATGCATACACGCGCGCACACACACAAACCTCAAACAGGATAACACATTATGGCTCTTCATAAGCATGTTCTTGGAAATATCAGTTAGGAAATATTTTAAGCTGCTTGCTTTGCTGACATGAAGGAGGAGGATTAAAGTGTGCTTGGAAATAATTACAGATCAAGCCAACTGTGCCGATCAGTAAATTGTATGACGTTTACTTGAATAATTTTCTAATGTGAATTCATGTGATATTCATTTGCTTTTTCTACAGGTCCAGTATTTCTTCAAGATCCTAGATGGCTGACAATGATAATGTAATTGCACATATATGTTTTTATGATTGTTTAAATAAAAAAAAAGACAACAATATGGTTGGTTGTACATTTATTTGTTTAGGCCGTATCTGTATTAAATAAAATGACAAAAGCAGCTGCAACTGCAGAAAGATGTTCTTATGTTCAACATCGACTTTTAAGCACTTTTAACATTGATGAAACTTCATATTACATGGGGTACTGCATTGGATCTGATAAATTTCTAATTCCTGACCAGTGACTTTGGTATCTGGATTCATACAATACATTTTGTCCTGCAGAAAAAAATTGTACAACTGCATAAATATAAAATTCTTCTACCATGTAAATGTCTAAACATTCATTAGAAAGTTACATCACATTGTGATGTCTCCAGCAAAAAAAAAAAAAAAAAGGAAAACAAAAAACAAAATTTAAATTAAAGCACTGAGTTGCCACGGTGACCATAGGGAGGAATATTCCTCCATTCTTGAATGGAGCCGATTCTCCAGACTAGATTACACACAGTTCTACACTTGAAGAAAAAGAAAGTAAAAGCCTTACACAGAAATGTCATTAACCCCAAACTCCCACACTGCAAGATGATCAAATAAGAGAAGAAGTGATGTACAAGTACTTTCCCCACAATCAACAAAGTAAGTCAAAAAAGAAAAGAAAAAGATTCCATGGAGTGCAGTCATTTACTCACATACGGACCTGGGGATTTCAGCGCGTACCATGCCACTAGTTTCTTATTTCTTTTTTAAATTGTACAAATACAATTACACACACTCAGCCATGTATACACACACACACACACACACACACATACTCTCTCTCTCATATTCATACACGCACACCTTGGACCACTAAACTGACTCACATAAGACAACAGAAATTATAACATGGCTTGGAAAGGACCATTGTATGCGACTACTGCACTGCACACTCCAAAAATATAGAGCGAGACCACACTAGGCAGAAATACTCAGGGACAGAAACACTGCTCGCTACATCAGTAGTGGAATCATAATTTACAGTAATGAATGAACATGTCCCATGGCTCAAGGAATATTCTCATTTACAGTAGAATAAATACTTTGCTATTGCTACTCTTCCTGTAATGTTTACATTCTAACCCTAGACATATGCAGAGAAAGCTAGTGTAAAGCATACAGATTAAGTGTAGGTCCCGTATGTTATGAAAGTTTGTTCAAGACTAGTCGTGGTTTGTTTCTTTGTTTTAAATTGAACTCTTATTTTTATTTTTTTTATTTTTCAATTTTCATTTGTCTAAATTAATATGTTTTGAAATGGGCAGAGTAAAAGCGCTATTTTCATAGCTGTGGTCATGATTTGACCATAATTTTGAGGTCAAAACGTCCCTGATAACGGTCTTTATCACTGTAATCAATGTTTTCTCCGTATACTTTGCACTCAATGCGCAGCTCCTCATTATGGGTAATATTGGTGAACTGGATGCCCACAAGAGGCTGGAGGTATTTAGGGTGTAGCAGCTTGCCATAGTAAGGATAGTACTGCAGTGGGAATCCTTGGGCCAGGCCAAAGTACTTAATTTCTTTGATTTTGTCAGCATCTTCTTCTTTCTGTAGAGCAAAGAAAAAATAAGGCTGTTGGTTCACACCCAAACATTGAGGAATAAGTTAAAGAAGCAGAACAGAGCAGGTCGGGTAGACCAGCTTTTCCATCCTCGCTGTGTGTGTACGTAGTTATACAGTAGAATGCAAGCTAAATGCTCTGTACCTTGCTGCTGCAGTAGATGGGAATCATATTTTCTGGAATCTTTCCACCAGCAGCCAAAGGGAGCGACACATTGGTTTTGAGAGGCTAAAGAATGAAAGAAATTATCTATAAGCTACAAGTCACAGCCTCAGGCATTACAAGATATTTATTTATGTTAACCCAACATGTACTTTTCTGAGCATTCTTCTTTATTTTTTACGAGTTAGGAACTCACCCTGGGTCTAAAATTGACAATCCTGTTGAGCTTGACAATAAGGCAGGGCTTTCCGTCCTTAAAACCAAAGGTGGGGTCATCTATGCCTGAGCATGCTCCCAGCCAGTTCCTCTTGAAGCGACAGGCCTTTCTTATGCCTTCCTCACCCTCCAAGTCCCCACGATCAGTGTATTTGCTAGGAACCTCTAAACATGCACCACAAGACATGAATGTTGTATAACAAGTATGTATAACAAAGTATTTATATTTCAGAGTTCACTGCCCGGGTAGCAACAGGTTCTCTTACATATTTTATTTATACACCAGAAAATAAATGTTCAACAGTGATTCAGTGTATTATTGTTAATTCTGTAATAATATGATAATATCCATGCATCTAACACATACATTATATACAAGATATTCTACTGTGTAACAATTTGTTTCTCTATATAACTGAGTTGTTGTTTGGACATCCTAAGCATTAAAATAAAATAAAAAAATAATAATAATAATATTCTGGATTTTTTCCCTATTTTATTGTTTTTTCATTTTGTTCTAGGTAGGTAAGCTACATATTTCAAGCCTTTTTTGTGTGTCTTAAAACTTTGATGATTATGGCTTACATCTCATAAAAATCCAGTATGTCAAAACATTAAAATATTTGATTTCAAGTTTGAGTAAACTGAATTGAGTAAATGGATATTCACACAGTATAAATACCATGTATATTTTGGACTATTTCAGTACATACAACCACAATAGGGAAGACTGCTGATTTGACAGGACGGTAAGCCACAGAAGCTGAAATGGCTGGCTGTTCTCAGATGACCGAAAGTGTGGTAGCAACAGGGATGATCGCATCTTTAAGAAAATTTTCAAACAAAGACTGATGCTGGAGTCGGCGCATCAAGAGCCACCGCCCACAGACGCCTTCAGGAAATAAGCAACAACTAGAGACAACATCAGAAGTGTCTTACCTGGCCTAGAAAAAAGAACTGGACCTGACTGACCCGTCCAGAGTCCAATTTTCAGTTGAAAGTTAATTTATTTATCCAAATTATCATTTGGAAATTGAGGTAGGAAGTTTCTACAATTGATGATAATTTTGGGTGCCATGTCATTTTGCTGGTGTTGTTTGACTGTTTTGTCAAGTCCAAAGTCAACATAGCTGTTAACTAGGAGATGTCAAAGCACTTCAAGCTTCCGTCTGCTGACTAGCTTTATAGATGCTGATTTCATTTTCCGTACGAAAACTACTACTGCAACCTGGTCTTCAATAACACTGCTGCAGTGCCACAGGCTTATCGCCTCCATGCTGTGCCATACGGATGCAGAAATTTTTGCTTAAGAAGCCTCAACTAAGTATTAAATGCATAAACACATGATTTTCATGATTGAATATTTCTGTATTGTAAATCCTTTATTGAAATATATTAGGAAATATTCTAATATTTTGCGATATTGGATTTTTACTTTTCCCGAGCTGTAAGCCATAATTATATATAAAAAAGGGATCTTTTTCAATGTATCTGGAATATGAGAGTTTCATTTTTGAATTAAATTACAAAAGCAAAAAAATCCACACTATTCTAACACGATACATTGTGTTCTGGCCAATGTTTTTGTGGGGAAAAAAATCAAACATACCCGCACAGTCTTCAAAGTTCTCATCTGTCTGTTTATCATCTTTGTATGGCTCCAGTATTTCTTTGATGGCTTTTACAAATGGTCTGTAAGTTTCGTCCTCTTGCATGCTGTAGGAGATCTCACCTTTATCAGACCGTGGGGTGTGTGATAAGCCTGAGGAGAGAAAATGAGACAGAATGGACTTTTTGACTTTTCTTATTATAACTTTCAGAAGAAAACATTTCTGTGTTTTGCATTTCCTCATATGTGCAAGCATCAAATATAGACACATCTGCTCTGTTGCAAAGTAAAATCCATTCATTATCTTGGTTAGGTATTTAGATGAAACTCCTGTTCTCAGCCTGGCAGTAATTTTCCACCCAGCTCGAGCACAAGGCCAAATCGGGGCGTGGTTATGAGCACAGCACAGCGAGGGGGAATGAGTGGGAGGAACCCTTGTATCACTTGCAAGGTCATGATTCCTGTTAACTTTGCATGGATATGCATTTCTTGATCCCATACAAAACTCTTGACTTACTTTTTTTTAATGCCAAAAATAATTCAAAGGAAAAATGAGAGATGTATTCCTTTTACTTCATGCAAACTTGTACAGACTCAGCCCCACTGTGTCTGAGCCAGCCCCCCCTTTGCTTCACCTCACGTGCTTCACTCACACAATGGAAACTTTTAGCCCCTGAGAGGAGGGTGGGACTTCAGACCAGTGAGCGTGTCTACCACCTCCTTCCCTTATCATGGCTTCCAATCGTAGCGTGCTCTGCTGGGCTCCACTCGGCACCTACTCATGTTCCTTCTTTCCCTGAACCTATCTGCACAGAGACTGCTGCTCTTCAGGGGGAAATGGCACCAGCACACTATTTAACACTGAATACAGCTAAATATATGCCAAGGCGACAACACACACTCTGCAAACATTTCATTGGCCCAAAACTGTGGAGGCTGGTTGGGCAAACGCCTGGCAGTAGAACAATAAGAAGTCAAGCAATGCCCGAACATCCTTCAAGATTACCAGAACCACTTGAAATACTGTATAGCTATGCTGTCATTTTTCTTTCACTACTGAATATCAGTTCATCGTACTTTAATTTCCAGTTTGTTACATCGGATCAGCAAAGTCCTGAATTGTGGGATAGACTTCTCAATGACACATATAAGGTTTAAAACTGAACCAGCATCTGCTCCTGACATTTAATCATTGAGATGCAAAGAAAAACAGTAACACCCTCTTATGGCTGACACACAAACCTCATCAACTTACAGAGTGAGACAATAAGGCTGAAAAGGGCTCTCTCATTTCAGGAAAGATTTTTTTTGGAAACATAGAAAACTCAAATACTACCATTACGTCTGAGCTTTGTATTCATCATTGATACTTGACATTAATCAGTTTTATCAAAGCTGTTATTGTCCTTGTGGATGCCTTATAGCTCAACATATGCCCTGTTGATATTTACAGATCTGCAAATTATCTTATTAATTAAAGTGATACTAAACAGACATGATTACCCAAGTTTATAAACAAAGTAAATGCTAACTGGATAATTAAAATGTTAAATGTGTTAATAGTGTCAGAAATTCAGCTTTGTGAGTCAGTTAGAATTAAGATATTGTAAGCTAGAATCAAATAGCCAGTTACATGTAGTTCATCATCTCACTGATGCACTATATATTTTACATTTGGCTTCAAATTACAAGCTCTAACACTGTGTAACACAAAGCACTAAGATTTTCTCACACTAGGCACAGTGTCCTGGTTATTTACCTGGGGGTGCAACTCTGTCCTGGTATGTAGGCTTGTAGTTGCTAAGGGTCAAAAGCATCGCCTGGATGGTGCCGATGAAAATTCCAGCCAAGCAGCCATAGAAGATTACATAAAAGATGAAGATTTTACCTGCAGAAAATGGAGGGGGAAAAAGTTTATACATAACATAATATTTGTAATAGCATTCGTCCTTGTTACCATTACAAATGAATGAGAGGTGGTATGGTTATTAAAGAATGCCTAATTCAAAATTTCCTGACCCCTGAAAACAAGATGTGGATTAAATAAAAAAATTTTTTGTTTTTGCTAAATTAAACCGGTTACATTCTGGAATCGTTGTAGTTGTGTTAATCAATCAACAAAATAATGTCCAATATGTATCCAATATTTCTAGGCTGGATATTTTGTCAGATTTATGAAACCATACAAGAGGACACTGGCCATTAGCGTAAGGTCAACTTTCCATTAAATCAATGCTTAAAGGCTTATTTAAAATGTTGTTTCGTATCATGGTTGTGTAAAAAATACATTTCCTTCAAAATGTAAAACTAAGCAAAATCAGTGTGACATGTGACTCTTATGACCAGAGACTTCCTGATTTTCCATGTGAGGAAGTTTGCTTCCCACAACGGCTGTGTAAATTTGGCAAAAACTGCAACACAAGTCCAAACAGTTCAGAAATCTCTCACTCTGTTGCAAATGTCCGTGACAGAGAATCGGAGAGCTCACACACTACCTTGCTTCGTCTCAGAGCTCTGTCTCATTTCCCTCTCAGTATTAAGAACTACAACAAGCCATGGCCCTAGGGGTCTAAAAATGCCCTACGGGGTCTATAAATGCCCTGCTCACAGTCTCCAACCCCCATCGACAGTGCAGGAGGGTTCAGCTGCTCACCAGACACAGGAGCATTATAGGGGTCGACCTTTCAGCTTCTTTCACTCACAGTAATAAACAGTTTACAGATCTACAGGAAACACCTTTACAGTTCATTGTTTTAAAGACAATAAGATAAAATGTCAGTTACAAGCTTTGTATGAATCTTTCTGTAAGTAAGGCTGAGGAAGAATTAGGCCCTAGGGGTGGGTTTGCCATTCTGGAAGTGGAGAATGTCTTGTTCCTGATATGAAGGTTGATCTCTGACTTGTGAAGTTGAAATGGTGTGAATCTGCCCATACAGGACAAAGATCAATGGTTAACATGATCACGCTTACAGAATATGTACTTGGACACACATTAACACAGAAAGAGATTACCAGGATCAGGGAAAGAATGAAAGTGTGGATTATAAGGAATGTAATGGTTTGTCCAGTTAGAGAGATGATAGTTAGGTGTCTGTCTCGCTTCCTCTAAGCTCCTCCTTAGTTTCACAACACAGCGGCAACAAAGCACTTGTGGCCCATTTTTGAAGTTTTTAAAAAACTATATAAATATATATCAGCAGTAGATTGAGCACACTCACTGTTAAAACACAGCACCCGGAAAAATAAAGTCAACTCCAATAAGCCTTAAATGCTTGTTAGTAATTTCTGTAGTGTTTATACTGTGGTAAGATGGTATAACTAACCCTGTAGTTTAGCCGGTTAGCGTTAGCTCAAAGCTTAACCAAGCATCTGTGATGACTGCTCCGTAACACAACGTTACGTTGATTCCGTTACAGCAAACGCCAACTGTTTTCGGCACTTCTCTGTATTTCATAAACACATTTCTACGCCGTATCCGTACAACGCGCTGTGCTGAAAAGTTCTCAAAAACACTTCTGATAATCAGCGTCATTCTTTTTGACTCGAAGCCATCCGGTAAGCGTCAAGAAGTCAGTCGGTCGCCACATGCCACCATTTTAGCAGCGTCGAGCTAACTAACGTGTTAGAGAAAAATAATAAGAACACGCGCGCTTCTTTTAAATACCAACTGTTGAATGCAAACAACGGGAAAAAAACGGTCTTAACGTAGTTTAACGGAAATCCAACTGGTTTCCTTCTTGAGACAGAGAGAGCGTGTGTGTGCCATGTGTCCAGCTGTATGTCTCATAGCACTCAACTATACACACACCAAATAGAAATGAATGCCCACGGGTGATAAACTATCAAGTTCAACTGCCCTCCCACACAGAAAAGCTAGCAATATAAAGCTAACACTAGTGAAAATATTAATGTTGAACAGGTAGAAAAAAATATATTTATTTTTTGTTTGTTTGTTTTTTGCGTCTGTGTGTCCGCCATAAAGTCTTGAATGACTGCTAAACTGTGAACACAGTAGGCCTTAAATCACCTTGATTCACCTTGGGGGTGGGAAATGAACCTTTGTGTAAAAAAGGTTAGAAAGCTCTTCACCTCCCTGAATAAATACCGTACTGTAACGTCACAGTAATTACACAGTACCGAGTACAGAAAGAGCCCTGACAGGAAACACAAAACCCGTTAGTGTCCTCAAAACGTGAGGTCGTTATATCGACAGGAAGGAAAAAGACTAATTTCTCTCACAAACAAACACATTATATATTTCACCATTTAAATGTCCGCCCTTCTTCTTGATATTGTTGCTTTTCACCCTGAATTCATATTTCCTTTAACTAATAATATACTAGCCTCTAGCCTACAACAGCAAGTCAGTAAGAGTTTCATTGTGACATTACTCAAATATTCAACAGGCAACTATAAGTGTATACACACACACAAAGCACAGCATTATATTGTATGTTAGACTTGTGTGGTTCATGGCAGCGTGAGGGCGGTATGCTCCTTCATTCTCTCTCTCTCTTTTTTCCACTGAAAATGAAAGTCACGACACAGCGTGTTGAAGAAACTCAGACCGAACAGGTGCTGTGACAATTTGATGTATCTCTCTTTCTCTGTACTATTCTTTACTTCTCTTCCGTTGGCAATAACCACTCTAAAATTAAATATATAAATATCCTGAACATTTAAAGCACACACTAAACCCCGAGAGCAAGAAAGAGAAAAGGAAAGCGTCGTGGACTTACACCAACTGCCGCCGGTACGTCCTAAAAATTCCTTCTTTTCAGAATTCCACAGAAAGGTCTTCCATCCACCGTCTCCGTCCTTATTCGCGGACATTTTCAGCCTTTTAGTTCCCTTTGTGTATTTTTTCTTTGGGTTGTTATTTATTTTTTTGTAATTTTGTGCCTTTCTTTCAGGTACCTGACCGCCAGAGCTGTATTCCTTTCAGCTAACTCTTCGGAAAGGACAGAGTCGTACCCGGCTCGTGAGCTAGGATCCGCCCCATTATATCCTTTACGCTCAGTGGCCCCGCCCACATACGTTCTAATAAGTCACCTTCAAAGTAGGAGGCCCGAAACTGACCAATCAACGGCTGTCTTCTGTTGCGTAACAACGTGAACGAGGGTCGAACTCAAGCTGCCGCGCGCGCCTATTGCGTCAACGGCTTAGGCTAAACATTACAAAGCTATAAGGTTGTATGTGTATAAATGTCGGTCATACGTGTAGCAGTAAACTTACACTCAGGTTTAACAGAGAATTCCTACTCATTTTCTCTCCTTACAGTATAAATGACCTTGTGTGTCATGGTTACTTTACATGCTTGCATGAGTACGTTTCTTTTACACTGACCAGCATTGAATGAATGGGTTCCTGTGGCCAAAGCACTGTTCCAGTGGTTACTAACGTTTCATTACTGAATCCATTCGTTTATTACTAAACCCCGGGATTTACTTGCCCAGATGGCGCGGTGATGCATAAAACATTTTAAGGCATTTACAACATCAATTACCCCATGCATTTTCCTTTTTTAACAACAACAAAAAAAGTGTAGTGTGTTTGTAGTATGCGGTGCTCCTAATTTACTCCTGTCACTAGGTCTGTCCCAGTGATCTCTGCTCCACTCAAGGTCAGATGTGGGAGGTATCTATCACACACCTGGAAAGAGGAGCCACTCACTTTACGCCAGCATGGACAATCCACACAAACTCTCACACACATGGAGGCACACACACATTTAGAATAGTGCATAAAGGGCATTAAGGGCATTAAGGGCATGGTGATAATGATAATAAAAATGACCACAATAAGATGGTACTGTATATTATCAGAATCAGGTTTTATTCTGCAAATATGTTGACACACACAAGGAATTTAATTCCGTCTGTTTGTGGCTCTCGAGGTACAGACCAACATAAAACACTGTACATTTGTTATAAGTCATTATACACAGTAAGTCCACAACATTCAATAAGTGTACAGATTAAATAAAGACCAAAAAAAAAAAAAATTCTGAGTATTTAAAGTGGGTGTGCAAGGTAGTAGAACCGTAGCATGCATCACATATAATAAGTGATGCAAATAGCATTAATGTGCAGTTGGATGTAAGAAGTTTGTAGCATTAGTAAGTATATAACCATTTTTGAAAGAAAGAAAGAAAGAAACTTTAAACAACATTGCTTTCACAAATGGCAATTAGTATGCTTCCTGTTTCAGGACAAAAGTGTTTAAATAATAATGAAAAATAAGGCAGAGGTTAAACCTGATTTTTGTATTTTATGAACTAATTCTCAGACTCACCTTTTTTGTAAAAGAAGAGTGACAATTGATCTTATTTATAAAATATAGTATATGTTAGTATGATCGCTGTTTATACTATTATAATACATATCATTATACTAGTATAATTATAATATCATTTTTATCATTTTTTATTATTTCCTTTATATTTATTTATTCATATTTAATTATCAGGAAAACTGATTATGTTGTCATCGTTGTTGGTATTGTTGCTGTTGCTTACAGAACATTACATTTCATGTTTTTGCATTCCAGTAGTATTTTAATTTTCTGATTCTGCTAAAGACAGAAGATGTGTCTTTTGGCTTTAAAAGAATCTGAAAGCGCCTTTGCAAATTACTGGTAAAAGGGCACTGGCAAGCATGTATGATGAGTTCTGTTTTCATATAAACACTGATGTGTGGAAAAAGGTGAGAAAGGTCAAACAAGTGTGTTTGTTTTGTTCAAGCTATATGTATGTTCAGATGGGTGACAAATTAAAGGAAAAGCTGGTGGCTCTGTTGTTATGCTGTGTTATCCTACGATAAAACATGATGGTGTCTTCTAGGTTGACATTGTTCCTATTCACAAGGGCCAAGAGCCCACTGTATGGTCTGCTGAGGATAAAAATTATATAAAACATATGCTATGGCCTTCACTCATTGGATTCCAACCCAGTTAAACAACTGTGGGAGAATTAGGACCAATGTTAGACAGCCCTCTTCACCACTATCATCAAAACACCAATTATGAGGAGCTCTTGGAAAAAATTTACATTTCTCCTTCCAGCACAGTTTCAAAGTACTGTATGAAGGTACAGAGTACAATGCCAAGGTGCACTGAAGCTTGTCTGATAACTCATGGTGATTTAAATCCTTATAACGGTTTATGTTTATATTGCTTTTTTATTTCCTGTCTATAAAATATCTATATTTCTCCACAGATAACTGCATGGTTTAAAAATGTTTTAATATCTATGCATTCTGAATTTAATACATCAAGTGGAAGATCATATGAAAAAAAACTGATATATTACAAAATCATATCTTCTTTTTTTTTTTGGATTTTCTCCCTAATATAGTCATCCAATTCCTCCCCATCACTAGGGGGCTTCCACATTAAGGCTACTTCTACCACTCTGGTAGACTGGTAGTCTGGAGGGCCGAAAACTATCGCATGTTTCCTCCGAACCACGTGATGCCAGCTGACAGCATCTTTGGTAACTGCTCGCTCACGCACCGTTGGGGGCGGCATAACACACTCGGACGACAGCGCTATCCGCTCCTTCCGCTTGCGCGAGCTCACAGACGCCCCTGATTGGCTGTAGAGCTGTGATTAATGTGGGAGCACTAAGTACCTCTTATCCCTCCCCTCTGAGAGAGCTCGGCCAATCAGCTCTCTCTAGACCTCCGGCTGCGAGAGGTTACAGCATCATCCAGGAATCGAACTCGCGATCGCCGTATGATAGGTCGAGCACTTAACCACTGCGATTTATATAAATTTGAGTCTAAACCTTTACACATTGCAAGGTATAATCGTTTATTGTTAGATGCTGAAGTGCTACATTTTTTTTAAATTCTGCATTCTTGTGAGTTTTACATCTCCAAAAAGTTGAACTAAGGTTTAGCACCAGTCAACAAGTTTGTGAGCCTCATTCTGCTCAAAACCAAGCACATGTCTGAGATGTGAGGGGCCACTCATGTAATCTGATCGAAGATAAGAAGCCACAGGCTTTGTGTTTACACAGATCACAATGTTTGCAAGTCCATTGGGAGGTGCTGCATGCCTTTATAGGTTGAGGGTTGCACATGTCCTTGGACTGTCAGGCCCCAGTTCAGCAACACTGTACATGTTCAAAGGTGCAGAAAGATGGCATTTCCTGAACAGGGTAATAGAGACAAGAAAGCAAATCATGAAACTGGCCTCAAATTCAAAATATCTTTCACAGAGAGAGTCAATGTAGAGCAGAGAGATTGTCAGGCCACTCATCACTGCAGCTATATTTAGTGCTTTGTTCTTGTAGTAATTGTTGCCTTGTGTATTGGCCTCCCATGTTCACTTTTATTATTTGGCACACATGCATAGAATGTTGTCAAGAAGCTATATTTATAAATGTGCTTCCTTTACTTGCCATAAAACAGTGTTGATTGAAAAAAGAGTTGTCTCAGTAAACATGTGTAAGTAATATGTCATACTAATGTTATAGTCTTTGTCAGAACAGAAAGGACTGGGAGAGTATTTCATAAAAGATAGAATAGCCAATCTTACTACTTTTTCCAAAAAAAAAAAAAAAAGGCAGGAAATTGTACATATTTTTTATGGTTAATTTATTAGTTAGTTAGTTTTTAGCCTCCCTCAATAGTGCAATGTACAGAGAATAATCTCACGTGTCATACACTTACTAACTGTTTTTTTTATTTTCCCTTAGTTTATGAAGATACTTGAAAAGTGATTCTAATATAAACTGAGGTACATTATGAAGACTCCATGGGGGTGTAGTTATATTAAAATAAACTCTGCCATGTAATTCCTGACTGTATTACAACATTAGATCATCTGAAGATTCCCACCATCCGTACGCAATGGAATCTGGAACTGCATGTTGAGATGGCTCCAACCTGAACGCTGGCCAATGTTAACAGCCTCAGTTAAAATCTCTTGGCATTAGCACTTGCTACATTGTAGCTCAGAGCTCATCTTTCATCACTGTTTACACTCTGAAGCATCACTTTGTTCTTAAAAACACCCAGATACAGATCCTGAGAGATGAAGATGACTGGTAGAGATCATTTTCAGAATTGAATAATGTTGTCTGAGTTGTAATACGCACATTCTTGGCTGGTATTGTATTGATATAAAGTTTAGATCCACTTTGTAATTCATATCAATAAAACCCTCAGCAACTGTATTATACATTGTAACTTGAAAGTGGTCTTACTCTTTTGTAGTTGCTGGTCAAGAGTTACAACATGTTACAATGTGTAACCAATGGAAGACAATTTTAAATCGTTTTTTTTTTTTTTTTATACAATGTGGATGAGAAGTGGCTACCAGGCACAATCAGACAGACTGCTAGACTTTTACCCAGCTGTTTTCATCCCAGCCAACCTCAAACTCTATGAATTTGATGCTGTCCAAGCATTTGCAGTGTTGCTAATAAGGCATCTGGCTTCCAGATCCTGGCAGTAGGTTTCTGGGCCACAAGGATGCACAATGGTTTAACCAGGGACAAGACATAGTTACAAACGTTTTTCTGTAGATTATGCAAGTAAATCAATACCTACGTAAGGTTAATCGATTCAATTATAGGCTATTGAAGTAAGCATGAACAATTTTTTTTGGCATTCAATATAAAGGATTTGTAGTTTAATGATGTGGCAACAGGAACATATCCTCTGTGGTCTTTAATTGGATCCAGGAACTTTATGCTTGAGCTAAATGAATTCATGGAATGGACACTCAGACAGGATAAAAGTAACCTTGTGGATTTTAAGTCATATGATGCATTCCAGTATGCCTAAATAAATTGCAATTGATGTATATGTGCACATTTGCGTGTAAACAAACTCCCTTTACGGTTTGTAGATTTGAAAAGTCTGTCCATCTCTCGAACTTCTCATGTTTCTCTGTGCTCTGGATGGAGCCGTGGATCTGCAGGGCACCTGGCTGCAGCCACAGCACTCGATACGCAATTAGAGAAGCGGCAGAGGGAAACACCAGGCTATCTGGCCCAGTGCTGGCTCCCCATGATGAGCAACAAAGCCCTGAGGGATATGAAAGCCAGACAGGCAGTTCCAGAACACACAATCAATAGTTATAGAATACATACAACGTCACACAATTTTCCAAACCATGTCACCCAGTCACACTGTACAATATGCACATGTGAAGTGTGTTTTTTTCTGTACAGTATTCATTTCTCTCAAAAATTCTCAGAATAAAACCTGAAATGTGCATTGATTTGTGATATTCTTAGGGTTGTGTGTGTGTGTGTGTGTGTGTGTGTGTGTGTGTGTGTGTGTGTGTGTGTGTGTGTGTGTGTGTGTGAGTCTGCTAAAGATGCTAATAAGATTGAGTTTTATGTTAATGGGATTTAACATAATGCTCTGCCATGGGTCAGTGCTTTGCTTGACTCCTTTAATGCATTAGACATTAGATCCAAATGGGTAGGTTCTTGAAGTTTTTTATTATATTGAAGGCATTTGAAAGATCAAATTTTGAGGATCAATCTCTTCAATCAGAATTCGAATCAGGCACTAGAAAGCAAACGTGTGTGGCGATTGAATAAGAAGCACCTACCTTGACAAATATTCTCATGCTCAGTTTAACAGGCCGCTTAGTGAAACACCAGGGAACCCAAAGTCAATATTATGTTTTGAAGTGAGTAAGCCATGTGATTGGTTATGACCCAAAAAAAAAAAAAAGACCCACACCTCTCTGTGACTGGTATTGAGAGCACGCTCTGGCTCTGTATTTGTTTAAGTGCATGTCGTCTGAGTTACTCAGTCGTGTGAAATAGCTCATGTGTGGGAAGCTCATCAAAGGTCACTTGGACTAATGTCATGAGGTCATGGCAATCAGTTTTTTAAAAAAATCATTCATTTCAGCATCTGAAGATCAAAGAAACAAAGTATTTTATAGTATTATAGTATTCTTTTAAATAGTTGATGTTAGCAATTAGTTACATTCAAAGATATCCATTTGATGTTTTAAATGGGATGCGCCTTAGACATGTGACAATTCCAGATATCCCCATCATACTGTATTTGTGCATTAAACAGTTTTTAAATAATCTGTCATGTTGTCTGACAACTGGCAGACATTTATCATAAGGCAATAAATATTTTTGGTTCGTGTGCAGGGAACGTGTTTTTACACATACTATTGGATCATTGCATGAGGCTATAACTCACTCACACTCATCATCTATACCGCTTTAGCCTGTATTCAGGGTCACGGGGGCCTGGAGCCTATCCCAGGAGACTTAGGGCACATGGCAGGGTACACAATGGAGAGGGTGCCAATCCATCGCAGGGCACAGACACACACACATACACTCACTCATTCACACACTACTGGCAATTTGAGAACGCCAATCAGCCTAACCTACATGTCTTTGGACTGTGGGAGGAAACCGGAGTACCCGGAGGAAACCCACCAAGCACGGGGAGAACATGCAAACTTCATGCACACAGAGACAGGAATCGAGCCTGGCCTGGGATGTATTTTTACATCTTAATAAAGAAAACTATATGAGAATGTGAGTTAATGGGTGATGTATTACCTACGTCTGGCGTCATCTTTTTTCTCTTTTCTCTTTTCTCATGATCTGCATGTCAGCAAGGTTTACTATGTTAAATCTTTTTTTCTAAAACAAAACAAAACAAATTTGATGCCTTGCAATAATGAGTAATATGTCTAAAAGTAAAGTGGAATCTCTGATATGCTAGTTGTCTGTCATGTACACCAAACTCCACCTCCTAGTGCACAACTTAGCCTACAAACATGGCTGCCAATAATTCAAATTAACAAGACGCACATTCTCACTGATCTGATTTCTCATTTCACACCTGGATTGAATCATTCACATGCACACATAGCAAGAATATAAAACACTCTTAATATGCACAGTCACAATGAAGTAAACTCTGTATTGTACTAAGGTCACGTTTTGTTTTTGAAATTCTGGTTAATGCTGTTGTTTCTGGTTTCTGTTATTCCTGATATTAAATCTAGACTAGACCTTTAATTTTGTTGGCTGATCGCCTAACCATTGCCTGTTACTTGATGCGATTCTTGCTTCTGATTGGTTGTAATTGTTCTATATGTTAATGCTAATTCTGTTTCTCATTACAACCCCTGGAAATAAAAATAATGTTTGACTAAATATTTGTTCTATTTGTTCGCTAGAAATGATTAATAGATAATCATAGTTATGACTTCATTTGCCTTTTCTGTATATTTTGAACACTAAAGCTCAATTTTATACCACGCGTACGTAATCAGCGGCACTGCATGTGTGTTACGTTGACTGGCTGCAAATAAGCACTGAGAACTACCATAAAATACAGGATGATGGCTTCAATTTCTACTTCTCTTACAAATGCAAAACACTTTTCCCCTAATATAGGAAGTTAAATTAATTTGTTTGCTTTAATTTTTAATCCATTTTCTGTAAATGATCAATTTGCCCTAGTCAGGGTTGCAGCAGATTGAGAACGTATCCCAAGAACACGGGTCTGTGTGGCAGGAATACACTCTGAAAGAGACAACAGCCTATCTCATGCACACACACATTCACACGTTCTTTCACAGCTAGGGCGTGAGAATTTAGAATAGCCACTCCACCCATGAATATCTTTTTGGGGAGCTGTGGAAGAACTACAGAAGACGTAAAGAAGATCTTTTTTTCCCCCTTTGTTATTCATGGGATACGTCATTTTACCTGAAATGAGAAGTAGGTGGAATTGCAAAACTTCAAAGAATGCTGAAAAGCTTGTTTTTTCCCTCCAGTTTCCTGATAGGATCATTTTGTATGAAAGCAGATTTTGTAGCAATTGGTCAAAAGACCAGCAACTGTATTATAGTACAACCAGATGTTTTAAAGAGATCATTACCACAGAACCTACACTTATAACATCAGCCATAACATTACGACTCGCTGAGAGGTGAAGTGGACATGTCGATTATCTGGACATGGGTGGGATATATTAGGATATATTGCAAGCAGAAAAAATGGACAAGCATAAGGATTTAAGTGAATTTAAGTGAATTGTACAGACTTAAGTTTTATAAGTTGTAATATATTATATTTCAGATTTTCTATATATTTTTGAAACTTTTGCTGGAATCTTGTTTTATAGTTTAACTCCTATATTTCCATTTGTAAAAATTTAAGGTCACGGAGCGGTCGTATAAGCATTTCACTGCATATCGTACTGTGTATGACTGTGTCTGTGACAAATAAAATTTGAATTTGAAATTTGAATTTAACAGGGGGCAGACAGAGGCAGAGCAACTCCAAAACTGCAGCTGCACATGTTCCCAGTCCCAGTACCAAAAGTGGTCCAAAGAAAACTGGAAAACTGGTAACACAGTCATGGGAGGCCAAGGTTCACTGATGTGTGCGGGGAGTGAAGGCTGACCTATGCAGTTCGAACCAATAGAAGAGAAAAAGGTGGTCTGGTCTGATGAGTCACATTTTCTTATATATTATGTGCATGGTCTGATGCGTGTGCATCGCTTGTATGGGGAAAAGATGGCACCAGGATGCACTAAGGGAAGAAAGATGGAAATGTGTCTGGCTGCCATACCAGAAGAAGCATTGCCTGCATGTGTGCTACGTATTTGGACACCAGGCAATGAATATTAGCCACGCGCACATACACACAGAGGGAGAAAGAGAGCATGAGAGTGAGAAAACCCCACAAAGAAAAGTTCATTTTTTGCTTTGATAAAAATGAGTGTGAAAAAAAGATATTTTTACTGTATATTTATCATCCAAATTCTGAACAGAGTATGTTTTTGGTGGCAGCACCAAAAGTACAGTATTAACTTTAGTGTTTAGTGTATATTTACAGTCGGATAATCTGGAAATTTTATGGCTTTAGTTGAATAATATTTTCAAGATAATGGAAGCAGCTGAGAGGAAGCTTTGTCATCTGTTCATAGGCTTGGAGCTTGTTCATTTATCCATCTGCTATGCAGATGAATTGACTGAACGTTAATGCTAACTTATGTGTGTTGTGTGTGTGCGTACTTGGGATTCAGTCCATTTATTTGGAAAAAAGTTTTTTTTAAAAAAAATTCCATAATATAAATATACCAAATATAAATAATTCCACACACACACACACACACACACACACACACACACACACACACACACACACACACACACACACACACATTCACATTTATGGGCAATTTCAAGAAGCGTGTCCACCCACAGACATAGGAGTTGTCAGAAAAGCAGAGCAACTGTGCTGCCTTAGATCAGATTTAATCTTAAGATATTAACCTCTAAATTGTCTAAATTTCATATATTATACAATTCACACTACTCCTCGTATTTACTCCCACTTTCATAACCTCCAATAATTGATGTTTTGCAATGATTTTCTGGATATATGCTTGTGCATATTATTGAGACTGTATGTAACCATGAAACCATAATTTTGGTGAAAAGACAAAAGCCTAAAGGTCACTAGTTAGAGTAGATGTGTCTACTAGAAACTGGTCACCCCAAATGTCTTGTGATCCCTGGTGTACATTCATTTGGCAACCTTGATTCTGTCTCAATATAATGTGACAGACACAATATCTGGATAATGTTCTGGCCATAGAACTGTTAATTCACATTATATCATACCAACAGCTACTTCTGAAGTGACTGTTGAGTTTTTCATGATAGACATTTGTCTGTTATATAAACACCATTTGGACATCCTGCCAGGCATTCCATTCTCTTGCAGCCGAGATTTAGATTTAGTGTAATTCCATTAGGATTTAATATTGGCACAGGCCATGTTGATATCAATGTCCCCAGCAGCTATCAATGCT
Organism: Clarias magur; assembly: GCA_013621035.1. Taxonomy (NCBI): domain Eukaryota; kingdom Metazoa; phylum Chordata; class Actinopteri; order Siluriformes; family Clariidae; genus Clarias; species Clarias magur. The sequence continues at coordinate 693,024 of QNUK01000364.1, forward strand.
AATACGATTTTGGTGCACTGCTATCTTCAGACTCTCACTAAAAGGATGGGGTCTGGGTAATTACGAGACTGAAACCAGGAACCTTTTGTCTGGTTCAGACTAAAGAGACTTATCTAAAACAAACACTAAAATGCATAACCAAGACAAAGGAAAGGGTGTGAAGAGTCCAGAAGGGGACGTTGACCTAACAAGCTGCTAATGGCCCAATGGTTTTGTACATAGACCCCCCCTCCCTCCACTGCTCATTAGCATCTACTGAGAAAATGGCATTTGCAATGCACTGCACAGTTTGCTATTTAACTCATAAATGGGTTATGTATCCTGGGAAATACAAACATCTGCCAGGCTCTCCGGAGGAACAGTGTTTCAGTTTCTTCAATTTCAGTGGAAAACATTGAACAGTGAGCTTGCTCAAGTTATCCAGTCATTTGACTCAATTGCATCATCCATGCATCATCCTTTAAAAAAAAAAAAAATCATGGAGGGAGACAACAGCAAGGCCACGGATTTGGCGCTCATTTTTGAAATGATTTTGATGATTTAATTACATGATTTTATATGATTTTGTTAAAAGAAATAATGACTTCCATGTTCAGAGTTTGGATTAATTTCCTGGAATAGAGATCAAAAGAAAGAATTATCAACAATATCAGAAATTCAAAACAAATCACCACAGTTAAATTTTTTTCAAAGGATGAACTATAAGATTTTAAATCATAAACAACTATGTTATTCAAAGTTAACCAAAAAGTAATTTGTTCACAACATTAGACATTTATCAGACTGGACATGAAAAGATTCATTTAAAAACGCCTAACATTTGGTATTTATGAAAATCCTGTAAATTCTGAAAAAACCTTCATATGTAATCTTCTGAAAAGCGTGTTCCTGACTCGTCCTACGTAATTAGACTAACCTAACTACATAATTAAACTAATTTAAACCTCTACTGATCAGCTTCAATTTACATACTTTCAATGGATCACCACACTTTTATATACAGGGGGAGTATTGGCTCTGAGTTGCTGAACAGTTCGCCAGGGGTTTGAGCCATGCCATCATCAGGTCACCACTGTTGGATCGTCGGGCAATTCAATTCAATTCAGTTTTATAAATTCTTATTTGTATAGTGCATTTAACAGTTGTCATTGTCGCAAAGCAGCTTTACACAATCAAAAGAATTATTTAAGTTTGTATGAAATGTGAATGGTCAGATAGTCCCTGATGAGCAAGCTGAGGGCGACAGTGGCAAGAAATGGCAATAGGCAAGGTGGCAATAGGAAGAAACCTTGAGAGGAACTGGACTCAGCAGGGAACCCATCCTCATTTGGGTGAAACAGAAAGCAGGATTTGATCTGCATTCATACTGTGGGTGTAGGTGGCAGGCGGTTCAGTATAACAGTTGATGTTAATTGATGTTAATATGGAGTACAGGTAGTTATTGGAGGCTCAGGTAGACTTGTAGGAAATTCCAGTCCTGAACTATCGAGCGACTGCAGCCAAGTCAAGTCCTCAGAGAAAAAGCTGTCAACATCAACCGAGGCCAGAACCGTCTTCATGGTAGAGTGAAACCATCCCCAGACGCCAAACGCATCCCAAAGAGACCACACGGGCATCCATGCAACAAGATCAGAAGCGGGGCACCAGGACGAGTCACACAGGTCCAGAGGGGGTCTGGATCAGGAACGACATGTGTAGCTCGACAGAGATACTGGAAGAGGGAAAGAGAGAGAAGAGGAGAGATAACAGTTAGGTAAGACGTTAACTCGATGCCCCATACATCCCAGCCACTGCATCCACTGTCGGTTTCAATGTTGGTTGGAACAAAAAAGGTTTAGACAGGAAGGTCATCCGGTGTAAAACAGGTGCCAAATCCTGTAGCTCAAATGATCTCAATATGGATAAAGTGAACAAAGCTAAAGAAAAGACAAAATTTTTAATTTAATTACAGAATTATGAAATATGAAAAACATAAATGTACATATTTAGACAATTTGCCCACTTATTTGAGAAGAACTTTTTTCCTTCAACTTTTCCCATCATCAAGGGGGCACCACCTCTTGGCATATGTTTTCCGCCCAGTTGTATAGGGTGAGTGTGGAGTAAAGAGTCTTCCCCAAGGACCCAACAGTGGCAACCCACCAGCAGCGGGGCTCAAACCCAGATCCTACGATTTACATCCTATCGCCTTAGCCGTCAGATCCACCACTGTCCCATTATTTAAGAAGAAATGTCACCATATAAAGAAAGTCAGGCTGTTATAGCTTAAGTATAAGTGGCCTTTTTTTTCAATTCTGTTCAAAGTATCATTAGACCCTTCGGCACATCTAAATCTGTCATGTGACCTATTTGCCTATATATTTGCCTTACTTAATTTACATAGAGGTCAACTCTTTCTGTAATTCTGCCCCAGACTTACACTGTCAATAATTATATATAAATTTCTATTGACATAAACATGACAGTAATACCGTCAAAGTAGCTTCCACCTTCCTCTGTGAAAGTTTTTCTCGTTGTTTACTCATCACATCAAGCTCTGTGGGTTTGCCTTTTACTAAATCAAAGTCAGCTATGCCTTTCTATGCGTCAGGTAATTCTACGGGTGATTTGGTGTGCATCAACATAGAGGAAGTATGCAAGAATGAAGAACATCAGTGTTTTCTAAAACCTCTGTAAATCCGGCTGACATGTTTAGCTTACTAACAGTTTACAATACATCTTGTTCTGTTATACACACACTTACATACATGCAAGAAGTAAACAGACACAAACAGATTTATGATCAAATGTATGCACCAACTTTCTCAGCAAATACAGTTTGGCTATTAATACATTATCAATCCTTTAATACATTATCAATCCTTTTTATTCAAGACTTTAAAGGCAAAAACACGTCTAGACATGAGGGAGAGAGTTGTTCTTAAAGGAACTTCGAACAATATGAAGATGTATTTCATATTGCCCGAGCCGACCAGGTCATGACTCCATTGATGGCTGGCTTTACCAATTTCTTTAAAGTGAACTACAATTCTGTTAACTGTATTGTACAGTGTTTTAAGATCCCTAGCTATTTGTCTCTGACACAGTCCATTCTCAGACTGACCGACAATTATGCTCATTATTGTAATCCAGATGTTCTGTGGTATTCAGACATGATATATGAGTACAATCACATACTTGTCTTTTATGATATAAAGAAGTATATGCACTTTGCAAAGACTTGAATGTGCAAAATTATCTTTTTTTTTTACTTTACATAATACATAATCTGAATTTAAAAAATATATTTTCAAAGTAGTTTACATAGCTCCCATTATTTATACATAAAAAAATATATTACTTGAGAAGCTTTGTGATGTGATCAACATATGTATTTTACAATCAAATGGAGAGATGGCACTGTTACGCTCATGACACAAAAGAAGCATGTTCCTGCTTAAACTAGATCCTGGACAGACGGGTGCATATGCGCTCCTTACCTGGGGAAAAGATGGATCAAGGAACATTAAGAGAAGAAGTCAAGCTGGTGGGGAAAAAAAATTGTTTAGATTGAGGAATAGATTGAGGATCATGACAATGAGGTCAATGTGTTGACTTGGCCTCCACATTCCTCAGATCTCAATCTCGACAAGCATCTGAGGGTTGTACTGGACAAATTTAATCCGTGGAGATCACACCTTGCATCTTAGACGGCTTAAAGGATCTAGAGGTTTTGAAGAGTCCATTTGGTGGTTTTAATGTTTTGGATAATCTGATTGTGTGCTTATGTGTGTATGTGTGTGTGAATCCATCTATCCCTCTAGGAACCTATGTAATCCAACTAGCCACCGTGGAGGCCAAATACTGATTATCTTTGTATTTAGTCCCATTTTACGATCAACTCTGGGCAACTTTTACTAGCACATTCACACGCTATGGGCCACTTTGGAACGTTAGCCTAATCTACATGTCTTTGGACTGTGGGAGGAAACCGGTGTACCCAAAGGGAACCCACTAAGCACGGAGAAGGCAAACTCCTTGCATACAGACCCTGAGGCAGGAATTAAACCCGGATCCTGGAAGTGCAAGGCGCCATAACATTTCATAACATGACAAACCACCAGACTCATTAAGACCTCTGAAGACAAGTGATTCAAGATACAAGAATTTTCATTCTTATTAAATTAAAATTGTGAACTGGGTTGTGATAAGCATTTAACTGGTGTCCTTTATGGATGCTTTTGATTTAAAAAAAAAGTTGTTAATAATGAATTAATTAGATAATATTTTATAATTTTCAACAGTATCCATTTCTGTTTCATTTCAGCTTTGGCACTCAAGTAAGATTCAGTTTGTAGCCATTAAAAGAATAACACAAAAGTGGGTGCTGTTAAAAAAATATCAGTGACAGGGTGGTATGATGAGTTATCTGCCAATGATTAATAATGAATAGTAATGTAGTAATCATTGTCGCCTTGCCCCTCCAGGGTCCAGGTTTGATTCCCGCATCTATGTGCATAGTGTTCTCTCATGTACATGTTCTCTCCGTGCCTGGTGGGTTTCCTCTAGGTACTCTTCCCACAGTCCAAAGACATGCTGATTAGGCTGATTGGCGTTCCCAAATTGGCCTAGTGTGTGAATGAGCCTATGAGTGTGTGTGTGTTTGTGTGTGTGTATGTGGTTGTCCTCCGTCTGGGATAGGCTCCTGGCCGCCCATGACTCTATGTACAGAATAAAGCAGTATAGACGATGCTAATGAGAGAAAACAAACCAGATGAATCTTGAATATAAAAGCTTTTTTATGTTAGAAACAAATGTTTTACATAGTTTTGACATCTATCATAAATGCTTATACACCTATTTACATATAACATAAGCATATCAATAATTATATGTTTTGCTTTGCCAAAATAAAACATTTAAATGAAATCCCGGCTAATCTACATTGTCTGTCTTCTAAATTCACATATTAATCCACAGCTATTTTCACTGAGTGCCCTGTATTGTATGATATGTTAGTGACCAAAACAAAATGCTGCCCTAGATAAGGATGCTTTTTTTTATGGAAAGATTGAACTCAAAATACAGGTTGCTGTAAACTGCACCAATTTGACCTGTATGGAACTCCACGAGATGTGACTTACTGTGCCATGCCTATTTATAGATGTGTCCTGTTTATTTTAGTCTCCGATTGCAGTAAATTTCCAATTAGATCAAAGTATATAATAACAAATAACAGACTTCCACACAAATCATTCCTTTCTGCAGATCACACTGGATAATACTTACCAAGGGAATTTTCAGGTTTCACACCAGGCCCCATTGCCAGTGGATTCCTGGATTTGATATCAGTCACGTACTGTGCATATCAAATGTTAATTTTGGAAGATATTCTGCTAAATCATGCGCATTTCCCATATGTATTGAGAGATGGACACCCTGTTTATTTATTTCTAATTATTTACAAGGTTTATGACTCCTCACTTTCCTGTACAATACATATTGTCATCTGTTAAAGATACTGATTCCTTTAGTGGAACAATTTATTTCTGTTTCAAAATATTTGAAAATGAAAATGACTGGATGATGCAGGACTAAATGGAAAGTCAATTACTGTACTTCCTGTAGCCTAATAACTGAGACCGGTCAACTTTTAGGTCTATTACAGTATTAACTTTGCTCCTTTTGTCAATATAACCTGTAATCATTAAGTATTTACAGTACATAGTCATTTATACACTGTAGATTGTAATTGACATTTGGCAAGGCCATTTCTTTTTTAGGTTTGGGTTGATTTGGGTTTGGGTTTATTTAATGGATATACGGTAATAGTTCCGAATTTTAGCTTTTTTTGTCTAGTATTTAAATGTGTTAAACAACCTAGAGCATGGTACCATCTCTAGATGAGCAAAGGTATTGGAAACAGAAAATAAAAATAAATTACACTATTTGGTTGTATATCTCTTGCGATAACTGCACCAATCTAGGGACCCACTGACATCACCGAACTGTTGCCTTCTATTTTTCGTGAAGCTTTCCAGGCTTGTACTCCAGCCTTATTAAGTTGGTGTTTGTTTTGGGGATTTTATTCCTTTAGTCTCGTCCTCAGCATGTGGATTAGGTTAAACTCTGGTGATTGACTTGAGCAGTCCAAGACTTTCCACCATTTCCCCTTGATGAGCAACTTGGGTTTTGGGTCATTGTCTTTGCATTGCATGATGAATATTGTTCAGCTGCACATTTATGTAGTTTTCTGGTCAATGCAAAAAACAAACAAACAAAAAAAAACATGCAAGTACTAGTCAGTAGCTTCAGTAATGAAGATGGATGGAGAGATGATTGTACAAGATACGGCAGTTTGAATTGCCCAGTTTTGAACGTGATTGATAGTTTTCTAGGCAATGGATTTTTGGTTCTTTGAAGTCCTTTGCTTAGCTTCTCGAGCTTGTCATGTTAGGATCACAAGTGATCTCGATAACCAGCAAGCATACTCAGCAAAAGGGGCGTAAATGCATTTGGCTTGTGTTTAGCTATGTGTTAGAACAAGCCTATTGGAACATTTTGGTACACCGTTTAACCATATTGCAATCTCTCTGCATGCAGTTTGTCCGTGTTTAATTGTAAAGAATACCTGCATTACACAGGGTAGCAATCTTAGCAACTAGCTAGCTAAGCTGCGAAGGTAATGAAAGCTGCTAACAATGCTTTCCGCTTATCGTTTAATTAATGTCAAACCTTGTCGTCGTTAATCTCTACTAGACGCACTCATGCTTTCTACAGCGTTAACTTCAATTTTGTTTAAAATATTCTTACTTTGTGGAGTTCTTGTTCTTACTTTGTGGAGTTCTTGTTCTTGTACATTTTAAAACATGTACTTTTGATTTCATTTGAAGTGATACTTCAGTGGTACTCTAGCGTGTGTTGTATATGAATTTTCCATGAGATCAGTAGTTTCTGAATAACTCAAACCAGCTGATCTGGTACCTTCATCCATGATCACAGTCACAGAGATCACACTGTTTCATCATTCTGATGTTTGATGTGAATATTTATCTGCATTTTTTTTTTTTTGTGATGCTGCAACATGATTGGGTGAATAGGTAATTGCATCACGAATGTTCATTGTGTGTGTGTAAATATACACTAGTATAGGTGTAAATGGTGTTTGTTGTACCATTTTTAGATTACAAGGACAATTCATTGACATTTGAGTCATTTGTCTTTCAAAGCCATGGGGAAGACATGAAATGCCTTTGTCCCCTGCAGTGTGATTACATAACATGGTCACATTGAATAATGAAATGTGAGTCACCTTCAGCTGTAAACCAAAGAACAATCTTCCCGGCTGCTTCATTCGTTGCAGATGTTTGAATTCTCCTTTAATTTTCCTTTAACCAAAGTCTGCCACTCATTATATTACAGATACCAGATCACCTTGTTAGTACAAAGTTTACCATGACGCTCGTCCATTTATTAGTGAGATCAGTTAATGTTTGAACAGTGAATGCTGATATCCTCAAAGGCCCTGAATAAGTAATAACTGCAGTTTATGATCTTCCCTCCTGAAAGACATGTTTGTATTTACAAGGTCTAAGCGTGTGGCATATCTTCAGAGATTACCGATATGCATGAAGTGATAATAGTGCAGGTGCTGGAGATTCTTGCATATTTTTATATCATTTTCTTTAGGTGGGCAAAGGGAAAAACATTAATGATGTTTCATTTGTGTCAACATTCAGTGGAGTATTGCCTTCGTGTCAGCAAAAGCTCAGCATGAGGCTTTTTCCTCATTTCATCCAATGATCCTTTACTCATCTGCTACTATTCATCAAGTGAATCATCTAATTCAGGTGGCCCTCCTCTGAGCTTCTTAATTTATCTGTTTCTCTACATATTATACACTAATGCATTCAAGACTCCCAAAGGTACTTTTCCGCATGTACACAAACGGTTAATTGGGTGGGTCTTGTGATAGCAGGACACTACAGATCAAAGTTTAAACAAATATCAAATATTAATCAATAATGAAAATTTATTCGACAGGATGATAATAGCACTGTCGAGTGTTTACATTTCCGAAGACTTGCTGCAATATTCTCATCACTAGATTTGGCATTTGTCCCAAATGTTCTCTCTAATGGTACCGGCTTTTTCCAAACAACCAAGTCTGTTTACCTCAATGACAGACAAAGTGAACACAACTTCATTCACATGGATGGGGAACGGATAGCATCATTAGTTGGCAATCCTGTGATCTCCTCCTTGACTCCAGTCCCATAGGAGGATTTAATTATAGGGAATCCAGCTCATTGTATGCAATGATTTTGATTTTGGATGGGAAAAACCTCTTTACCTAGGAAAAAAAAAAGTGAATCATAACTGTGTGTTGAAACTACGAATTACATAGAACATCTAGAGCTAGACAGGGAACATCTGGAGAGCAAGCCCTCCTCAGAGAGGCTTAAAGTCGAGCAGCTGGACAGAGTGAGTAGTCAGAAGTTGTTCAGTGCTGAAGTGGAAGATGAATTCTGCTCTTGTACTTCGTGCTCTAGCCCAACTCTTGTTGCTGGCTACTATTATTCATACCCAGCCCAACTACTTCCACGGAGAGGAATGGGTCAATGCTTGGCGCCAGGGATTTAACTTCCAGTGCCCTCATGGCGAGGCGCTCGTGGCCGTCAAGAGCTATTTCAGTGAAGAAGAGGGCTCGGACCGTCTCTGGAGCTTCGAATGTCAGCCGACCCCAACAACCCTTGGGGAGCCCAGCGCGTGCTGGTGGGATGATCTTAACCTTGCTGGCATGGAGTGGTAAGTCTGTTTACATCTTCAAGGACATGGAATGTTCAAAATGTGTGTGTTTATATGTGTGTGTGTGTGTGTGTGTGTGTGTGTGTGTGTGTGTGTGTGTGTGTGTGTGTGTGTGTGCGCGTGTGTGTGTGTGTCTGATTTGTAAGGACAGATCCTTAAGGACAAAGCAACTGAAGGTGGAAAGCAATCTTATCTGGGCTGGCTAAGTAGCAAAATTAGACCGAAACATTATGTGTGTCCCAGTCTCCCTTACCTCCCTAATACTATCCACTGAGTTAATATGAAATGTAACTCATTTCTGGTATGAAAGAACAGAATTCAATTGTTGTACGAATTCACTGAAGTATTTTTTTAATCAGAACTTTTAAGGTATAATAATGTATTTTTTCACATCTAATCCAGGGAAAGTATCCCTGTCAGTCTTTATCTAAAGGCTGTCCCTAACAAAGGATGTTTCAGTATGAGCCGGTGAGAGAAGCAGTTTTGGACAAATCTGTCTCAACTAAACAAAAATGTTTTCCATAGCTCTGCATTAAGGCTCCAAATTAGATTTAACTTCTGGAGTCAGAGCCCGAACATCTGGAGCGCACACAGTCCCCAGTGATGCTTCATGAGAAGCAGCTGGACAGCCTCGATACGAATGCATTAGTGGCTGCCATGTTGGGCCATGTCTGCCTGATTATTAAACAACTTTTTTTTTACCCGCACTTATATCTAAATAATTTGTATTTGTATTGTGCAAAGAGGACTGCTTATGTTTGTAGTCTACACAGAAAATTAATTTTCTCATACTTATATATTGTTACCATGAAATGTATCAGTCTATCAAAATATTAAAATTTTACTGTTGCTGTATGTTCAGTCTTATCGTGATGCAATGCTGCAGAACCCGTGTCTCCTGTGTTTTGGTAAGAGCTCATATGTGAATAGTCGTGGAAAGCTGAGATAAAACATCGCTTCCCAGCTGTTTGCAAAGCCAGGCCGTTGCTGTGGAAACATCACTGTTATTTGTTTACCATGGAGGAAAATAACGTTGAAAGCCAACCAAACCAGACTGAAATGAGACAAACAGACACTTTGGTTAAGTCAGGACTTGCACAAGGCATTTTACCTCAGCCCTGTTTTAAAGCCCAGTCAAGCACTGGCCTGAGAAAACTCATGAGGGAAACATTCAAAGGCCTTGTGTGATGCCAAAAGCAATTTTTATGAGTGGACACTGGGCATGTGCACCAAACAACATTATGCAATAGTGTACAAATTTTTTGGTAAAGGAATTGGAATTGATATTATTCAAGTGATACCTTACACTAAAGTCTTAACCAGACAACAGACTGATAGATGTCATATATACCTTCACTATAGGAAGAAGAAAATACTGAACAATTATACATAAGGGAAATATATAGATCAAATTCATGCTCAGTTACAATTTAAAGTATTCAGATGAAAAAGTAAAAAAAAAAACATTACAAGAAAAGATTTTTTTTTAATTAAGAAAGTTTTTAAAGGAGACCTATTTTTGTCAATTTATATGTTGAGATCCAGGCTCCAGTGAGCATGTGACTTCATCTAATAATAAAAAAAGACACTGAAACCGCAGGTTTGGAAGAGAAGTGAAACAGAGAGTGTGGAGTTTGAACAAATCTGAGGGGTATTTCAGTTGGAGCATTTACACACATTCTGAGGCCTATGTTAACTTGTTAAAATAGTAAAATATGGAACTTTTAACTTAAAAACATTCTTTATCCTCTGCAAATTTTAGCATTAGCTAGAATCAGATTTCTGAATTGTGCTAGCCACTGGAAAAGATGCTAGTCAAAACTGACATTAGCTAAGAAAACAGGCTAGTTTTTTTCAAATTAGATTGGGTTCATAACTTCTAGTGTTTGCTAACTTTAGCATATGTGCACTGGTTGGCTAAAAGATGAGGATGCCACCAAGATTCTTCGAAAATCTCGATAAGATGTGTGGAATTAAAGTTTGTTTCCCCTTGGAAATGTAATTTTGTATAAGTACAAGTATTTAATTTCAGTAATACTCAAGCAAAGTATAAATAGGTGACATGGTGGTTTAGTCTTTAGCACTGTCGTCTTGCACCTCCTGGTTCCGGGTTCGTTTCCCGTCTGTCTGTGTGCATGGAGTTTGCATTTTGCCCCGTGCTTGATGGGTTTCCACCAATTACTCTAGTTTCCTCCCACAGTCCAAAGACATGCAAATTAGGCTAAACAGAGTTCCCAAGTAGTGTGTGAATGTTGACCAGAGGTCCCATTATGGTTGTAAAAATGGGAATAAATACTTTGGAAATCATAATTTGTCTCCACAGACCTTAGCTGAACTTCCTAGATGGATGGATGGAAAGTATAAATACCCCACAACACTAATACTTAAATACAGTAGCGATGTACAATTTTACAATTTCAGGAAACATTTTTCACCCTGGCTTTCATCACACACTTAAGGGTACAATGACAGGAATCATTTGGAGTATATGTTATCAAAGGATCTAAACTTACAAGGTAGTAGTTCTGTAACGTAATGTGATGTAAATTTTAGGCATCTTGCAGGCTGACAATAACACAGCTCATGTTTCAGCTTTGGACCACATCACCCATGATCATATTTTCATTACATTGAATGTTTTAAGAATTTTTTAGAACTTTACTGTCCTTTTTACAAGGAAAATAATGTTTGTTTCCTGTTTGAACGGTTGTATCCCCAACCATACACATTTTTGGAAGTCATTTTGCAGGCTGACAGTAACACAGCTCATCTTTCAGCTTTGGACAACATCACGCATGAGCATATTTTCATTACCATGAATGTTTTAAGAAATTTGAGAACTTTACTGACCTTTTTACACGAAAAATAATGTTTGTTTCCTGTTTGAACGGTTATATCCTCAACCATACACCCTTTTCGGAACCATATAACCTTATATCCTAGTTGAAACCAAATGATAACCTGACACTGAAAAGACGCTTTCTCTTCAGCCACTGCTTTCAACTTGTGACAATATAAAACACCCAGTGTCTAGATGAGACAAATCCTGTTGAAGAAAAAGTGATTATGAAAGTTGCAGTAATTTAGCATGGTTTCAATTCCTCACCTGTCCAGATTCCGCATGGAACATTTTTAGCTGATTTTATTAGGCATGTTATTTCTGTAGAGCAAAGAACAGAGAGTTTGTCTAACCATGGTCTAACCATGAACACGGCTGAACCACAAGCTTACTGTGTGCTTCGTGAATTGCATGGTCATTTGAATCAATTTAATTAATGATTCACAATGACACATCATATTCATTTGTTTGGAAATATTTGGTGTTGGTCAGTCAGGCTGGGAACATACTTAGACAAAGATATATAACACATATCACAGTAAACTGAAGTAGAATAACAGTTACAGATGCTAATGTTTAAAAGCGAAAACAGATTGTATTTTACATTCCAAATAAGTATCTATTAATGTAATGAGAACTATTTTTACATTTTTATTTTTATTTTTTGCAGTTTAAGAAAATTTCATTCCACTACGAAATTTTCAAACAGTACCCATCAAACTGGATTTTCATAACGGCATTCATTTAAAGTGAAGAGACCAGAGAATGTGATTCTGCATTAAGATTACTTAGTAGCTGTGGTACAGGTGTCATGTTGAGGTTGTGCAATGAATGTGGAAAATGTAACATATATTTCTTAATTATTTTGTTGGCACCTTTAACACCTAGATTAAATCCCTTCCCATCCTACTTTTGTAAAATCAGACTGATCTCATAAAGCACATGAAGGAACAATGATGCTGCTCAAGTTCCAACTAATACTGTTAATGGCCAAGCTGTGCATATACCACAAACTCCCCAGTGTTAAATTAACACCTAAAGCATTTAATTAGGTACAGATGGCCACTTTGAAAAATGTCAAATCCATGGCAGCCATTTGTGTACTTGATTGTGAAAAGCTTTACTTGAAATGGCCCTTCAAAAGATTGTTTTTTCACAGCAATCCATCTTGTCAATCCTCAAGAGTCTTGGAATTTGTGGCACAGCATGGCATGGTTTAGCTTTCTACTTGAATGGCCAGTCATATCAAGTGTGCTCCAATGCAGACCTTCTACAGTTGGTGTCCGACAAGAACAGAAGGTCCCCTTCTGTTCTTTTCTGTACTTAATGTCCTGGTGAGATCATGGCCTCACTCCAATGCTATGCGGATAACACTCAATTCATCTTCTCCTTCACTTCCTCAAAAAAGAAATCGTATTTTCTCTCAGATCTTAGCCTGTCTGTCTGACAGACATCTCATCATGGATGACAGCTCATCATAATCTCAGCCAAATAGAACTGATGTTCATCTTATGTGAGTCATGCCCATACCAGGATCATGTAATCTCCCTGGAAAACTCTCTGAATATATCCTTCAGTCACTGCAAGCACCTTGGGGTACCTTTGAGTAAAAGTCAACTGCCCTTTTTTGCCACTTGGGTGCTTGTCCATTCCCTTATGTTTTTGAGACCTGACTATTTCACCTCACTCCTAGCAGGTCTGCCTCCGTGTGCCATTTGGCATCTGCAACTGATTAAGAAAGCAGCTGCACAACTTGTTTTGCTGCGTACAACGCCAAAAGTGGACCAATTAGTACAAAGCACTTATCTCACCCCGCACTGCACCATAGTCCCTCTGATCCCCTTGCACCACTTTACTGATCACACCATCTCAAAGCACAAGGAAGGCATACATCAAGACTTTTCTTTGTTCTGGCACCTAGGTGGTGGAATGAACTTCCTCTAGACATACAAACAACTAAGCCACTGTCAGTCTTCAAATAACATTTAAAGAACGTACCTTTTTCTAAAGTACTTAAATTAGCACTCAATGAGTGTTTTCTATGTGTTTTTACATTAACTCCTCAACAGAGGTTTTAGATGGATGGTACATTGGTTACTTTGAAGCACTTCATTGCTTTGGTTTTATGCAAAACAACAACAAAAAAAAAACGGCCACAGCAACAGGAGCTTTTAATTAGACCAATAAGTCCAAATGTGAAGGATTTAGTATTATTAAAAGCAGTTTTCTGGAGTGATGTTTTTTTTCCGAGAACATTTTCTTTCTATGTTCTAGCGGTGCAAATTCCCTTCCCTGAAACTGAACAGCTTGTTCGTGTTCCAGCATGGCAAGGTTCCTGTTCACAAAATGAGCTGCCATGGCTGGAGTGGAAGAATCTGAATGTCCTGAACAGAGCCCTGACCTCAACCCCACTGAGCAGCTATAAGATCAACTGGAACACAGGCTGCCTCCAGTGCCTGTCCTCACTAATGTTCTTGTAGCTGAACGAGCACAAATCCTCACAGGCATGATCCAACATCTACTGGAAAGTGTCAAGCTTATTATGACTAAATTTTCAATGGGATGTTTAAATGGAAGATATTGTTGTTATGATCAACTGTCCACAAACCATTGGGTGTATAGCATTTTTGCAGATTAAATAATTTAATAGTAGAAATGATAAGGATATACTTTAATTCGAACATCACTCAGCCATGACACTAAGACCACCACTGGGTGAACTGAATAATGTTGATTATTAATTATATACCATTAAACTGGTGACAGGATCATGGGAACCAAGAATCATCTATCCCTGTGGGGATCAAGATTCAGCTCATCTGGTCCGATCCAATAGAAAAAACCAATAGAGCACAAATTGCTGAAAATAGTTCATGTTGGCTATGATAGAAAGGTATCAGAACACCCAGTGCACCACAGCCCACTGTGTAAAGAGTGCAAGGCCTCCACAGACCTCAATCCGATTGAGCATCCATGAAATGCTCCAGACAAGCAGGTCTGTGCTCCACTGAGGCCCTACCCCGCAACCCACAGCACCCAAAAGATCTGCTGCTGATGTGCAGGTGCCAGACACCACAGCTCACCCTCAGAGAGTTGTGCAGTCATGCCCCGAGGAGCCAGAGCCCAAGGGAAACCCACACAATATTAGGCTTAATGTTTTCCTTTTTACCATTATGGTTGATCACTGTATAATGTATATATAAATGGCACATCATTTAGTTTTCCATGCTACTAAAAATGAACAATAGGAAAGATCGCTATTAGCACACAATAGATGCCCTTATTGTGCAGTAATTGTGACCATAGCTGTGTTGTTGCATTAATAGATTAGTGTGATGGTGATGGTGGTAGTTTGCGTGTGTGAAAAATACAAAGCAGAGTATATTATCTGCCAAGATCCATTGAACAGCATGCAACAAGGCGCATTCTGAATTAACAAAAAAATTGAGCAATGCACAATAATACATCTTTGAGATGGCAATAAATTATTAAAATCATTCGTATGCACATTTCATTGTAAAGAATAATGTATTTAATATTGCGATCCAGGCTAAGCATAATGGTGAGAATTTAAGGGCTAAAGGTCTAACTTAGACAAATTAACAAATTATAATTTATCACTAATTAGTGCAATCATTCATATGTTTATACAGATCAATCAAGATTTTAAGGACTGTATGGATGTAACTGAATTTTTTTTTTTCATTCTTTAGAATAAACTGGTAATGTGTTCTAAACAGATAGAAATGCAGATATGAATTGAAGGCACATTATCATTTTTTTCTCCTCGATTTTGTTCACTGGTTAGGCAGCTTATTTCTCCTTCCTTTGATCTTCCATGCATGATGTACTGTACAGTATGTCTGGATTGTGGGTTGCAATGGCATGCCTGTTTCTTTAATCAATGGACGGAGGTTTGCTCTGCTCTGCTACTTTAGCTCTATGTTTGGTGCCATTGTTCTGAGCAGTCTGAGGATTGCTTGATCCTCTCTGCTGCAATGGGCCTGTGCTCTCTTTGTGGCAGTTTAACATTTGTACAAAAAAATTAAAGAAAATAAAAAGAAAAATATAATAATAATAAAGCTGTCACTTCCCAGCAGAGTAATCCAACCTTATAGCTCATTCAGATCACACACTGTGCACAATACAGCATATCTCTGCTGCGGTCACATAAAAAAAAAGTGCCTTACCATGGAACTTTTACTGCAAATGTTTTCATAATTCTTTATTGGCATAAAGTGATGAAACAACATGAAACTTTTAGATCAAATATGAACACTGGTACAGATAAGTATTTTTGTAGCACAAAACAAATACAGACACTGATACTGCATTACACCCCTAGTCCATTTCATGCAACAAAAAAAAACAATAGGTCATTGAAACACATTACCACAGAATTTAATTCCTGGACGTTCTGACTCACTTAAGCAGTCCAATGAAGTTTGATCATGGATCATGCATTTCATCTTTTTCTGGTCTTATAAGTTAACTTTTTTAAGGCTGAGTCAGATCCAGCTGTGGAGAGCAACATGACATTGAAAAAGCAGATATTTTTGTGAGGTTTAAACAAATGTAGGCTGTAAGAAATGTCGATAGCAATTAGACTAGATGAAGTGTTATAAATTTCTGAATATAAATCATTTCTTTAATATTTACCAGAAAATAAAGTATGTTTAGACATGACTGAAAGAAGCAGAAAGCAATATGAGCCTTACTGTCTCTTTAAAATGTGTATGCTCCAATGCTTGAAATATCAGAGCCATTTCCTGAGCTATTGGATAGGGTTTCATTCTTGGCATGGACTTTATATACAGTGTCCAGAAAGACATATCCTCATGCAAAATCTTTACAGTCGTGACTGAAAGGAAGGCCAGATAAGTGTTGCCGTGATTGCTTTAGAGAACGAAGAACAGTGTTCTTTTTGACAGTGTTCAGACCTGTATTAAGCACTGTTCCTTTGTCTTATAATCAGGCCAGTTGGATGATACAGCTCAAGTACAGGCTTCCAGGTTTATGTGCCCTGTGAAATGTTTAAACCCAAATATATTTTTCAGCATTGGATGTCACATGCACGTTAAATTTGGTAAGTGCAAAAAACATCTGGTGAGTTTAGTACCTTCAGTTTAACCATGTTGGCTACGATTGCAACATTCAGGCAGACCAATGATGTTTTAATTAGGAAAATGCACTGCTTGCATGGACAGGACAAACCTACCATGTGGGACTTAAAGGGAGACAGTGCTTAGTGCCTTTAGGTCCTAGAGGAGCATCTCAACAGGTTCTTTCCTGTTCTGAGAGCATACACTATGGAATTAATTGGGCTCTGCATGCACCTCATGGATTCCCCCCTCAAATCTGTCCTCTATAGGAGATTTCCTTTGACCTGGAGCCATGCAGTCTCAACCTCCCTCTGCTTGCCCAGGCCAGATGGGGCTTTGAGAACACACAGTTAGACATGTTTCCTGTTGGGAATTGACAATTAAATGTTGAATTCTGAACAGACTGTTGAATTCTTTACAATCATACAAGTCCTTTTGACTCCGAAATAATTGTCAGTACATGCACGGGGAAAATTAATGGTACCTATACAACAGCTAAGCTAGTTGGCCCTTGTCATTATTTTAATTACACTAAAAAATGAAAAAAATTACCTAGTGGGGGACAAACATTGTGCTCATTTTGTTTAGGACTAACAAGGCCTTTCATGTATATGTGAAATGAACTTTACACAAGTCCAATTAATATTAAACAGAACCTTGACGTGGACGATTGAGAATCTCCACAGACGTTGAGCTCATTTAATAAAGACTGATTTTACAGTGCCATTTGGGTAGCACTTGAATTTCTAAATGCAAGAACTTAAACTTGCACTTGCATTTCTAAATAGATGTCGGTTAAAATAATAAACGCCAGTTTATGAGATATTATAGTCTAAAATAAATGTTGTTTTCAAGCTTGTTCATCTCTAGGGCCTGTGGTCTTTATCAGCAGCTGGGAGGGTCTCATCCTTCACGCTCCAGAAAGAGTCTCTTGGGTATGCACACCTGTAAAGAAAACGTTCCACTGAGATATGCTAGTAACTCTCTCCTTTGGTGGAACTGATTCCCCTGGCGTCAGCGTTGCCATGACAAAAAGCCCGAGTTGCTGGTGGCCTGATGGTGGCAGCTCTGTTGTGATGACAACATCCTGTATGGGCCATACACAAGCAGTAACTATCAACAAACCTGTATTTACGGAAAACCATGTTAGCGCTTCTTGTTTCTTACCACACCTATGACATTAGCTTCATCGGTTTAGGTTTGGTTTTTGACCTCGAGGATTCTTCTGAATTATTGACAGATTAAATCAATTCAAGCCTACAACCTGCTGTGAAATGGAAATGTAATTGCGGTTGGTTGCAGAAATATGACCAATACAGGTCAACAAAATGCTAGAGCACTGGTTACAAAACACTGGTTACTGTAATCAGAGGCAGCAGAAGCACTTTGATTGCAAAAAGAAAAAAAAGAAAAGAAGAATGGTGCTTGGTTATAAATTTGAAGAAAGAAAGAAATTTAAGTTGTCCTTATAAATAAGCAAATATGTTATATATTAAATAGTCTACAGCATTTTATACCATACAATATTGTTGTAGAATAATAGTATATTATAATATAATATAATATATATATAATATAATATAAGTGAGTGTAGTGTAGTGTAGTGTATAATATAATATACTAATAATAAAGTAATATTTTGGCCAAAATAAATTATATACTCAAGCAAAGAAAAATAGTATGATGTATAATATTATATTATACATACAGTATATATATTGTATAGTGCTATGTATATAATATATTATAATATGATATAATATATATAATATAATATAATATAATATAATATAATATAATATAATATAATATAATATAATATAATATAATATAATATAATATTTATACAACTATATCTTTTCTTGAAGTGTGTAGAATTTTTTTTAACATCCTTCACATGCATATGAACTTTTTGAAAATTTTTACTCCATTCGTCCTGAAGCACATTTGTGGGGTCAGACACTGATGTTAGACAGAAGGCCTGGTTCACAATCTCCACTCAAACTCATTTCAAAGGTGTTCTATTGGGTTGAGGTCAGGATTCTGTGCAGGCCAGTCAAGTTCTTCCACACCAAACTCGATAATCCATGTCTTTATGGATCTTGTTTTGTGTCCGGGTGTGCAGTCATTTTGAAACAGCATGGCGCCGTCCCCAAACTGTTCCTACAAAGTTGGGAGCATGGAATTGTCCAAAATGTATTGGTATGCTGAAGCATTAAAAAATTCCTTTACCAGGAACTAAGGGGCCGAGTCCAACTCCTGAAAAACAAATATTTAGTAGCATGTAAATTTCACGACTGGACTTACTGCATCCCTTCACCGCAACATGCTTGAATTCACTGAGCTCCTGAGAGCAACCCAGTCTTTCACAAATGTTTGTAGAAGCGGTCTGCATGCCTAGGTGCTTGATTTTATACACCTGTAACCAAGGAAGATTGGAACACCTGAATTCAATTATTTGGATGGTGAGTGAATACCTTTGGCAATATAGTGTACAGAGTGTACTATAGTACAGAGTATAAGATATAATAATAATTATACCATATAGTGTATGGCCAAAGGTTTGTGAACACCTCACCATAACATGCTTTGTGAACATCTCAATCGAAATTTTGGAACATGTTTAATGAGCTTAGGTACTGATGCGGTGCAGTCATGTGTCAGTTCATCCAATAGGTGTTCAGAGGGTTGATGTCAGGGCTTTGTGCAGGCCACTCAAATTCATGGAGCTTATTTTGTGCACAGGGGCATTGAAATGCTGGATGAGGTTTGAGGCCCCTTATTTCTACCAAAGGGAATTGAAACAATAATGCATACAAAGACATTCTAAATAATTATGTGCTTCAAAATTTGTGGCAATAAATGGAGAAAAACACATTTGGGTATACTGGTCATTTAGTGTATATTACATAGTGTAGTACAGTGTAGCATAGTGTATTATTGTAATACATGCTATAATTAAGTATTATAGTAAGCAAAACTAACATAGCGGTCGATTTAACAATATTGTAAGTGATTTGCGAAGCTGTTCTAGATTTAGATCTAGAAAGTCACTTTATACATTACAAATGTGCTTTCATTTCAGTATCAGCATACAGATAGTCAGAAGATTTTATTGACCAAATTTGTTTTGTTTATCTGAATCTTTATTGAGAAAAATCCTTATGCACAAAGTGATAGTGGAATCCGTTCAGTAAAAAGCTTTTGTTTGGTTCACCTGGTGTCTTCCTTTTAGAGAAACTGAAAGTGCAAAAACAGTAATCATGTTATTCTGAAGAAAACAGTAAACAAATTGTGCTGTTGGGGAAAAAGGTTTTCCAGGATGGATGGATGGATGGTTCCATATACTACTGATGGATAATTTGTGAACGATTCGCTCTTTTTGAACGAGTCTTTCAAGTGACTCGTAGTCAAGAACAAGTAGTCTCAGAGAGAGATTCGTTCACTTTCTACTGCAAAAAGCAACGCAAAACCTCCATAGGTTAAGTACAGGAAACAGAAATGAGTAGTAACCTACTTTGGTCCGAGTCGTTCGTTCTTTTGTCATGTGACTCCCATAGACGCTATGTAGTGCAATAGATTCAAAAGAATGAACAATTCAGACTTGAAGAGTCATGAGAAGAACAGTTCTGCATAGCTTCTTTGAGAGTCACCTGACAAAAGAACGAATGATTCGGACCAGAAGATATGATGGTGAGCCGCTCATTCTGTTTATCATAACACGCCCTTAGCTGCATTGTAATATTTTCATTACTGGAACCATAGCCAAAATGTGTCTACTGTATGTAGACGTCTCGGTGGGTCTGTTTATTGAAATTGTAACATTTTGTTTAATTTCTGATCAAAAGAACAAAATGAACTAAATGACTCAAGAAAAGATTCGTTCATTTTGATGAGAGAGATTCAAAGAACCGAAGTCACTAAAATGATCCAAACTTCCGGTACCACCATCAAACTTTCGCTTGGCACATCTGGCAACAGATATACATCCGCCATTTCTGTGGTAGCTATTTACAGGCTCAGGTTGCCAGCTCGGTGCCTGATTGTATCTGTGCACATGAGGGTGGAGAACCTTGCTTAAGAGTCCAACATTGGTGACCCGGCAGCTCGAACCTGGGACTTCCTCAGCTGCAGTCCAACACCTTAACCATCGAGTGACCTCTGCCCCCTTTCCAGGATTAGAACTGTAGAAAGATAATGTTTGGCATGTTACCCAAAGGATTTAAGCTATTGTAAAAAAATAAATAAATAAATCTCTTGCATTAAGTTTGTATTTCTCTGATGGTGCAGATTTATTTTAGTAAAATACAAATATTTACAATTCCTCTTAAATTAGTGCAACCTTTATAAATCTCTGTAAATTCTAATATAACGGAATTATGTTAAAAGTACTAAATACATTCTAGAGATTTTCTTTTGTTGTTGTTGATGTTGTTGTTGTTGTTGTTGTTATCACACCCTGTGAGTAGGACTTTCATTTAAAGGGATAGTTTTTCAAGTAAAATGAGGTGCATATAAACACATTACGATTTTGTCATTAAAAACTTTATTGCTCTTATTCCTGAAGTTTGTCACCCTTAACGGGAGAACCATGTAAGTAATCGGGGGCAAATTCCACAACCCTCGTTTCATTCCAGGAATGCATTTCAAAGTTCAGAAAAGCTGAGACTCATATGAAGGTTTTGCAGTCCCACCGAGCTAAACTGAGGTGATATCATTCAAAGTTACAGTGCATTTAGTGAAAACCCTTTCCCATAACCATATGACTAGTTCCGGTTAGACATACAGCTGTTGGCAATTAGTCATACGAGTAGTACGACTATAATTACTTATATTGTATGTGTGTCAGATTTCACAGTCGGTTTGCAGAGCAGGAAAATATATGCACTTCGATTTTGATTCAAGACAGTACAGCTATATAAGGTATATACAATATATCCCTTTAACATGGTGACATAAGCACGCCTTATTAGTCAATTTGCAGCACCTAACGATTTAGTCTTATGTCCAATTTCTGGTGTTTTCCTGTAGGACCTCCACGTGCAGTGACAATGGTATAGTGGCTGGAGTGCAGAGTCAGTACTTTCCTTCTACTCTGGACCGAGAGTGGCGGTTCTACTGTTGCCGCTACGCTAAAAGATGCCCTTATTCCTGCTGGTAAGTAGGAAAACACTTTGAAGGGTTAGAGTCATTTGTCTTCAATTACAGTCACACAGGATTCAGAAAGCAAATCCAACCCAATGTATGCTCACTGTTAAGCATCACCTTTCTCTTCATCATCATCAACAGGAAGACCTCTGACTATCCAGAGTACCACAAGGAAGAGGCTGAAATGATCGTCCCTGGTTATGGCTACTTTATCCGGGGAGCTCAGACCACCTTTAGCGGTGTGCTCAGGTATGTATTAGCGTCTCCTTTTAATTTCATTCTCATGTTCAAATGATACTGGATAAAGTACATCCCATCTCATTAGAGTTTTACTCTTTTCCAGGGATCGCCAGTGGAAGTACATCCTGTGCCGGATGACGGACTATGATTGTGAATTTCAGAACTTATAAGTCTGGGATTTGTTAAACACAGCAATCCAAAAAGTCCACATAAATAACCACGGACTTAAAAATTTTATTAGAAAAAACAACTACACAATTATAATATTCATTGTACATGTAATACAAGTCAAACCAATTTTATAACCTAGGAATTTATATGGTTCATTTTTAGGTGAGACATTTTAACATTTTATGTAATCCTGCATGGTTTAAAGGTCTGATCTTGATTCGCATAATATAAGGTAGCATCAGTACAAACATCCAAACTAATACTATGCCTACAATGTGTTTCTTCTATGTTTGAATTGTAGAGCTGAATCAAAGCACTGTGAGTGGCATGTCTTTTTCGACATCTGCATCACCTGTTTTGACAAAAGAAAGTTATTGCAGTGTACCTTATTTGGTCCCAATAAAGCATTTTTTTCTTAAGCGCTTGGATTTTCTTCGATTTGAACATATAGAAAATGGCCTTTAAAAAAACCTATGTAGTAGTTTTTTTATTGGCTGTATTTTATGAGAAAATATTTGTTACTTCCGCACTTCTGTGTCCACCTTGCATGTTACTGGTGTATACAATAAATACTAATCTTAATATACTAATAAGATTTTATTAATAATGTTTTATACCGTTTTACTGTAATTTATGAACTATAAAAACTATACTGTATATAACAATTTTCAATAGTTTTTTTGATTTAGGCGGCACAGTGGCGTCATGGTGAGCACTGTGGATTCGCACCTTCAGGGTCAAGAGTACGATTCCTTCCTTGAGTCTGTGTGTGGAATTTTTGTTCTCCCCGTGCTTGGTGGGTTTCCAGGTTTCCAATGGGCTCACTGTTTTTCTTCCCACATTCCAAAGACATGCAATTTAGGCTAATTGACGTTTCCAAAAAACCTGTAATGTGTGTGTGTGTGTGTATGTGTGTGTGTGTGTGTGTGTGTGTGTGTGTGTGTGTGTGCCCTGCAATGGATTGGCACCCTGTCCAGGGTGTACCCTGCCTCATGCCCAATCCTGTACAGAAAGTTTCCGGAAGATGAGTTCTGCGGTTGTAATGAGTAATGCATTTCTACAATAACTGCACACTGTAAACATTTAATGAGTCAACTAACTGATTGGAACAGGTTAGGACCGGTGGCGTATAGATGATGAAGCAGATGAAGCAGTATAGAAGATGAATGAATAAATGAATGAAGGAATGTTTACGTTTTATTTTAATTTTTTCACATTTTTTATTAGTGAGTTCTTGTTGCCTTCACCCCTCCTTGGATGCCGGGCTTTTGTATTGTTTTATGTGCACTAATTATAGTTGCACTAATTATAGTGCAACTGTTCACTGTATCCTGTGGAGAAATGTTTATGCATGGGTGTTGACCTATTTATACATGTATACTGCAATGATGTGTGCACGGTGTGTGTGTGCAAAAAAGACATAGTAAATTACACGTGAGACGCGCGAGAGAGAATTACATGTTGCTGGAGGGTGTCGAATTTTACGCCAGTCCAAAACCAGACTATATATTTGCTTCACAACATTTAAAACTTTTGTTAGGATTGTTGTTGAGTCTGTTGTTGCGCAACACCTAAAAAATAAAGTGTCAAATTAAATTTTTTTTCCCCCAGAAAACTATGTTCTGTTAATAGCTACTTTGTGTACTTTACACTTAATTCACATCGTTACTTTTTCCCCCAGATTCCCTCTTCAAATCTCTTTATGGACCGACTAGCAGCTCAGGGATTTGGTGGCTGAGTGACTATAAACATTGTGTATTTATGGAAGCTGTTGTTCAGGGGCCAAAAGCCAGACGTTACAGAGAGAGACAGCTGCTTAATTCAAATCACCTCACTGATGACAACCAACACCCTGTCATAACTCACAGTGCTGCAAAACAACCCCTCAGTCCTTTATTAAAATGAAAAAAAAAGTTTATTGGCTTCCCTGTTCATTTCAATTGCAGGAGGTAGACGAGCAGCATTGGAGGTAAAGTGTTTTTTTTAAGTAGCAGTGCTCAACTGTAATTACGGTCGGTTTTGCAGGACAAAAGGCAGCTGTACGACAATTTTCATTGTGTTTGGTTTCAGAACATATCCTTAGTCTGTTGTGTAAATGCAGGATAAATAGATCCTTACTGTAGACAACAGAATTATGCCTGTCCTAACCAGCCAGGAGGCATTCAGAACATAACTCTTTATGGTGGAGACAAAAAAATGATAAAAGAATAAGTTAGTTAGACGTGATGAAATACACTAAACGTTTCTTTTGCTTTAGGTGTGTGGCGAAGTTGGGGTTGTGGGGGTGTAGTAGTAGTAGTAGTAGTAGTAGTAGTAGTAGTACGAAGAACAGGGTAGTAGTACTAGTGTAGTAGTAAAGGGTAGTAGTAATAGTAGTAGAGGATAGTAGTAGTAAAAAGAGGAGGAGGAGGAGGAGTTGACATTGTTTTGATCTGCATCTGTAGCCTATGTGTATCTGTAAATGCAAAGTGGTCATGACCTAATCCAAATGCCCCTGGTGGAACCTTGAGGTATAAATGCCAGTTGACACTAAAATGAATAATTGATCTCAAATAGAGATATGCACTGGGTCTTTTATTTTAATTTCACATCTGTAGTTTTTTTAAATGTGTTTACAGTATGTTTAGTGAATTTAAGTCACAATATAAAGAAACTACTAGCATCATTGAAACAAGCACGAGTCTGATCAGGCAGTTACAAGGGGTGCTGATGGCTCAGTGTGTGGAGGCTCTGAGCGACTGACCAGAAGGTTGTTGGTTCGAGCCCCAGATGCACACAGGTTGCTGCTGCTCGGCCACTGTCCGCTCCAGGAGTGCTGTAAAATGTCTGACAAAAAAGCTATTTCACTGTAATGTACGTACAGTATATACAAATATAGTATATATAAAACCTATACTATATATTATATACTATAATAAATATATTGACAAATAAAGGCAGAACTTAACTTAAGGATGCTGTTAATGCATTGCACATCACCTTTTCTGGATTTAAATGCGTTCTGAATTATGCGTCCCATTTTCTTATCTGTATGTTTATCCTTGTAAAAATGTATGAAATATCATTGTTTTCTGTTCGCATTTAGTGTGTAATCAGCATGACCATAACAGTCATCTCCACATACTTCATCACCCAGCTAAATTGCTTCGTCCTGCACCCGCTGTATGGGCTTTTAGGTTTTATTTATTAATTTCTATGGGAACATTTATTTCTCAGCAGGAAGTGAAATATTACATAACATCATAGCTTATGTTGTCAGAACAGTGTTAGAGAGAACAGGGCTATGTCGGAAGTTTCCGGAAGATGAGTGCTGCGGTTGGACCTTGATGTGTTTCTACTATAACTGCATGCTCTAACCATTTAATGAGTAAACTAACTGATTGGAACAGGGTAGGACCGGTGGCGGTTTGTGTCCTTGGCACAGTGTTCCCTGTTTTGTCCAAACGGCTGATGACGTTTGCCAGAGGAAAAAAAACGTTTCCTTCCTCAGCTTTATTCTTTTCAGTTTGGTTTGCTGTAGTAAGAGCGTCACTGCTTTTTGTCTTATTGAGATGGAAGAAGTGAAAGATAATGTTTTTTGAAAGATGGCAACTGGTTTTGATTATATTTAGATTTTTTTTATGAACTTTTGCATATAGAATGTATTTGTGTTAGTGTGTGTGTGTGTGTGTGTGTCTTTGATGGTTTGCCTGGAGAATCTGTGTAATGAGAGCAGCACGTTTCTGTAGGTAAAACCTTCACCGCAGTGTCCCATTTGCTCCACCAGCATGATCGAGAACATCTAAATAACCAAAAAGCAATAACCTTTCCGGACCCCCACTAGGGTATAGGTCAGTGTAAATAGCTCTGTTCCTTTCCTCCTCTTACACAGGTCAGTTTACACATGAAACATACTACACTACCGTCTGAAGGACACGAGTTGGCTTTGTGACTCCTCAGTTGTTATAAGTCACCTTTTTTACATACAGCAATGAACATATTAAAATATCTCGCAAATTCTAGGTGAAAGCTCTGGTTACTATGTAACTGCTTTTGAGTAATACAGTACTTATTAATGCTGCTGACTGTGAGCAAACCTGCAGCCTGTTGGCTGGCCTTCGATCACACCACATTTCCTGCCATCTCTATGTATCAAGCAATCTGTTCACACCACCACCACTATTAGCACCAAGTGAAAGTAAACTTGTTAAGTAATAAAAGGATTTTTTCATTCTTGGCTCTATTTCATTAACTGCACTTAAGGTTGAGCTTGGCTATGGTATTTGTCTCGGGGACAGTATTTATACCAAACATTTATTAAAGACAGCAGCATTGCAGTGGCATATGTCTCATAAAAAGGTGCTTTTTGACCTGTGATTAGATTTCCCATTAGAACACACTGGCATATTGTATTTCCGTTTCTATGTTTATACATGTAACTAATCTGAACTAATATTGCAGGATGTGCCCAAGACGTGGTCATGGACTGGCAAAAATACCTCTTAATTATATTCTCATCATTTTTTAGCCTGACCTGTTTCTCCTTGTAATACTTTACCTTGCTTGTTGGCTCGTTGCCAATTAAATGATATCCAATATCATTATCGATTGTAGCTTTTTTGAGATTTATGCTATTAAAAGATTTAGGACTTTAATGGTGCTTTATACAGTAAATGCTGGATTTGATCTATTTATATGTAAACATAAACAATCACACGATAGTCCATTTGAACTCTAGATCCAGAATTTCATCACTACAATAATACATTTCTAATATTGTGTATTATTCTAACACTACTCTAACACGCTGCCACTCCAGAATGATCCAAATTTGTGACCTTCTAAAATGCCACACTGTCTTGTGCTCTTTCCTCTCCCCCTTTCCATTTCAGTTCCTTCCCTCTTTCCTGACGTCCCTCCTCTCCATTGTTCCTTGTCCTTTGTCTCGTGCTCCTTTCTGTCACGGGTAGGGCCGATCCTCCAAAGGGAGGGCGGACACAATCTCTGCTGGCTAAGGTAATACGTTTTATGCTGTCAGCAAGATTTCATTGCTTCATACTACTCAGGCCTGCTAAATGCACGTTATGGCAAGCATGCATATGCACATGCAGTGCTCCGGGCACTCAGGTCTCCGTTTCAAGGTCAAACTGAATTAAAGGAGAGTCCGTACAAAAAAAAAAAAACATTTTCAAACATGCTTTCCTCATCTGACTGCTTTTTCTTCTTTCTGCTTTGAATAAGGTATTAATGAAAGCATTTTCCTCTTTTATATTCAGAGAACAGTTGGCGTTTATGAAAGCACTTGGGTGTTTATTAACTCACATTAAGATAAACTATATAGGAGGCAAACGGGTTTCTGAGAACTTGCAGAGCTGCAGGTATGCAGTTTCGTCCTACTAAAAGCATTTCCAGGGAATGTTATAACTAAAGAGAATACTAAGAATTGTGATAGAAATATAAAGTACTGTTAGATTTTATACATAAAAAAGTTAATATTTTTCTCCCATCTTAACTAAAATGGTATACATGAAAAAAAAAAAACAGTTTTATATAGAAGTATACAATGTGTTGTTAAGAGATTGGAATTATGCACCAGCAAACGTTTGACCTGTTTGTATACATAAACCTTAAGAGATTTGCATATCATTAAGAGATTTCCAGGCAAGTCAGTTCACTATATTGTTTTTTTTTTTTTTTCTGATTCTCTAAGTGTCGTCCATCACTACTTTCCCAGCAATGTCAGCTTGAGGTCACAGCTAGTGTGCTAGTTTGAGAGGGTGTCTGTGTTATTGGAAACAGAGGCCCTTAGTTATAACATGAGACACTAACTCCTGTTTTTTTTTTTCTCGTTTTTTTTTTTTTTTTTTGCGAGAGTGTGCTAACAAAGGTCTCTTTATTGCTACTGGTTTGTGCTGGGGTATCTTCATGGGTGATTAGGCCAAACCAGGATGAATCACGAGTTTAATACAAAAGCAGAATAAACAGTGCACTAATCTTCCTTGACAACATTTAAGTCTCTCGTCATTTCCTGGTGAAATTACTGTAAGTGCATTAGCAGGAGTGCGTCTAGATCATTAAATATTTACTTTATTTCCTTCCTTTTTTTTGCATACTATCAGGTGCCTCCTTTCTAAATCAAGCTTTTTTTAAAATTATTTAATGAGAACTGCTTGCCCCAGTGTCTTAATGTGATATAGAAGAGAGGGACTAGAAGGGAAAGGTAGTGGAAACAATAGCAGTACTTTGATCCTACAACCCTAAGGAGTGGCCCACTCATATAGCTGTGCCAAGCTAATAGCTGAGAGTTCATGGCTTGATTGCATAATGGAGGCGAAGGGAAAGGGATCAGAGTGTTACTAATCCTGTGCACTGTGTACGGAGCATTGGAAAGGCATTGTTTCAGTTCCCAGCAGGGTTTTTACGCCAAGTGTCATACTGGAACCGTAGGCTCACTCAGCTCTGACCAAGTAACCAGTAACCACGATGGCCCCTATACTGTGTAAGCAGTTTGTTATGCCAGTGTGAATAAATGTACTCATCATAGAGCATGCATCATGAAAAAAAGAAAGGGACTCATCATAGGCCATACAATATGAAAATAGAAAATATAATAATATGATGGTAATCATTAACACTATATATATAGTGTTAATGATTACCATCATATTATTAAAGGTCTGAGCTCTCATGAATAACAAGAAGCTGCTTCCAGGAAATCCTCTCAGATTTCAAGGTCACACATGCTCATAAAGTCTTGGGATTTTTCCAGAGGGACAGAAAGTCACCTTGTAGTGTATCCTGTTCTCTCCTGAACACAGCCTCGTCTAGTCTTTTATCTATTACTTAGATGCACTGCTCGTAGTGGACAAGACAGGACACAATCTCTCAACAGCACTTTCAATCAGCGCAATCCTTGTTAACCTTGTGATCTGACATTCTGAACTCTATATAACTCCATGGATAACAGGTCAACCCAGAGACAACAGTAAAGTGTTTGTGTTCAGGCAGGTGTCACTAGCCTCCTCCACAATCCAGAGCAGGTGATTACAAATCATTAAAAAAAAAAAAAAAAAAAGCACTTTGAAGGGGTGCCAATGGAAGGACCGTATGTGAAGAGCTTCTATCTGGACCTGGACATCTCATCTGGATCACGCAATTATTTTATACTATACTAAATACCATTAGCATGTAATGATTTTTTCAATATCCTTGGACAAATCAGGACTTAAAAGTGACCTTTTCTAGATGAAACCTTTTTTTTTTTTTTTTTTTTTTTTTTTTTTACTAGTGTAACTTTAGAAAATGGACATGTACCCTGTCTGTCTGGAGAGAAATGGCAGTGGAAGGAGCCGTGTTTGGGGTGGATGAGTTTGCCTATTTCTGTTTGTGTGTTTGTGCCATGGAACAGGGTCATGACTGATCTGATGTACTCCACTGCACATGTGCTGTATGTACACACTCAGCATGTGAAAGCACCCGTGTCTGTCTTTACACAAACAGAGACGCACACACACTGAGTCCCGTCTCAGGACTGTCTCATTCATCGATACACCTGAACATACTATGCACATACTACAGTATGTGCAACCCTAACCCATGTGTGATACTATCCTGCAAGCGTAGTGCTACTTTACGCTGTGCTCCGAGAGACTTGTGTAGTCACAACAATTGGTTTATAAATAGCTTTTCTCATTGCATTCTGGAGTGTGTGTGAGTGTTTGACACTCTCTTTCTTATATTGTTAATGGAAAATTATTACACATGCTCTTCGGCAGCCTGGCATACACACTTCTCTTTAGTAATTACTCACCTCCTCATGACTGGAGAGCTCCTCTGTGGGAATCTATCTTCGTACACACAGTGATTTAAACCGATCAACTGCACCACCCGGTGAACCAAATCATATTGATTATTAAGTATATACCAGTAAACTGGCAACAGGGTCATGGACACCCATTGCTCATTTATACCTGTGAGGACCGAAGGATAGCCCGCCTCACTTAATCCACCAGAAAAGCCAGTATAGGACAAATTGATGAAAAAAGTTTATGCTGTTTATACACTCCTTTTTATGGAGCTTACCAGGCAAACAGTTCAAAGTTGTTGATCTGGCCTCCACATTCCCCAGTTCTCAATCCAACAGGCACCCATGAAATTACTATACAGTACAAACACGTCCAATCCATGGAGGCCCCACCTTGCAATTTACAGCACTTAAAGGATCTGCTGGTAACGTCCGGGTGCCAGATGCCACAGCATACCCTCAGAGGTCTTGTGGAGTCATACTCAATGGGTCAGAGCTGTTTTGGTGGCACAAGGGGAACCTACACAATATTCAGCGTAATGTTGAACCCTGCCTCTAGTGGCTGCATCGCTTCATGCGTTGTTCATTCCGTTCTTACCCTGACGCATCCATCATTCTAGAACAAGGGCCAATCTGCACTGAGCAGACCACCTGTTGCCATTGCTCTGAAGTCTAAGTCGCAAATTGAAACCATTTTTATCCTGATTATTATCACAAACAAGTGGTTTTCTTATGTCTGTTTAGTCAAAACAGCTATAAGGTAGAACATCTGGAAATGTCCTTAATTTTACTTTTAAACATAGCTATGATTTCTGCTCTCTGTTTTTTTTTTGTTTTTTTTTAAATGCAGTTTCAGCAAACGTATAAAGTCCCATCACTCACTCACTCGCCTTTTATACCTTCTTCTTTATCCCGTATTCAGGGTCACGGGGGCATGGAGCATATCCCAGGAGATTTAGGGCACACGGCAGGGTACACCCTGGACAGGGTGCCAATCCATCACACTCATTCACACACTACGGCAATTTGGGAACACCAATCAGCGTAATCTGCATGTCTTTGGACTGTGGGAGGCAACCGGAGTACCCAGAGGAAACCCACCAAGGACCCTGAAGGTGCAAGGTGACAGTGCTAACCACTAAGTCACCTTGCACTTAAGCTGCCTTAAATCCCATCACATTTCTTCTAAAAGTAAAAGACTATCCTTCTAGGTTTTAATAATGTGCTGACAAGTTTTTTTTTTCTTTTCCATTTTCTTAGCTGTCATCTTTTTGCTTGAGTGTATATTAGTAATTAAAGATTGTTCATTATTTTTAAGACATTACTTAAATGTAAGCCAGTTTATGTTATTGGCCCTCATAAAAAAGATCAGATTTTCTCTATAATTTCTTTGGCTGATAATGTAATTTACAAAAAAAAAAAAACAGTAGAATGAATAATGAAAAAATGTAATAATTGTTGCTAGTGATCACAGCATTTTAATGTGCTGTAATGGTTTAAACTATTTTGGATAAATGCATGCATCCACCTATGCATTGTTAAAATTCGCAAGTAAGTGCTCAGCATGAGTGGGATCCTTTTCAAAACAGTTATTAAAACATCTCCTGTGGATCGTCATAAAGTTTATGAGAATACTAAGAGTATACAATGCTGTCAGGAAGGCCACCTGGAGGCCTCGGAAATATAAGATGATTTATTTCAACTTCTTACATTTCCATAATATTTATTTCATGTTTCATTCTTGTGGGCAGAATTAAAATGTTCCTACATATTTCCTTTGAATTTTTCCCTTACCTCGCATGGCTACAGCTCGGTTTACCTTTTGAGGAACTCTGGTGACTGATTTAATATTTGTGCATCTTTTTTTCTCTCTAATGGTGTGCGCTCTGCGTGTAGGAAGTCATTACAAACGTTGGCTAAAGGAACGTTTATAACACTTCGGCCGAGCATGTTTAATCGAAACCTGTTTACATTCCTCGGGATTCATTATTCCGGTGATTTTAACCAGATCTCATGCTCTGCTGGATGGAAATCATTGCTAACCTTGATAGAAATCTTTACTTCTGCAGCTATATACATTTTTACAGCTTTGAAATGTTTTGAACCACAGGATTCTCCACATCGTGCTGCAGAAATTTCTTAGGTTTCTTAGTTTCTCTTCCATTGCTTGTCCAAGACCTTTGGTCAGCGCATGCATTTTGGATCCAGACAAGACAGGTGGGAGCATTTGACTAGATTTTCCCTTAGGGAAATGACCTTTAACAATTGTCCCTCAGAAGCAGGCATGTTTTCTATCTTCAGCTTGTCGACAAATTTTCACAGTTTTCTGACATCACATCTGGAAAATCCAGTTTGGGAACCTGTTGTCTGATCCTATATTTTCTGTGACTTTTTGTCTGGACAGAAGATTTCTGCACAGTACTTTCTATGTAAACCCATGTATTTTCTAGAACAAAGTGTAATAACACGTTATTTTATCATGTCATATTATTGTCCTGAGGTAGCGATGAGAAATCTTTGTGTGTGTGTGTTTGTGTGTGTGTGTGTGTGTGTGTGTGTGTGTGTGTGTGTGTGTGTGTATGTGTGTGTTTTTCTGTGGACTGCTCTTGCATTATGCGGCTGTGAATGATGTACTGTAGTGTGCCCCCTACTGATAGATCACAACCATTCCCTTTATTATTTTACACATCCAGGACCTTTCAGACACAACAGTGGTAAAGAACAGATAAATTCATGAACAGGATGGGTCACTGAGAACTGTTTACAACTCTAAGGCTTTTGAGTTTCATGAGTCACGAGTCAAAAAGACTCGTCCTTCTGATAAGGTTCCGCTTGTGTTTTGTGCGTCGAACCAACTTTCTCTGAGCCTACTGTAAATCTAGCTGCTATATGAGCGAAAGCTTGTTCTTTTTATGACTAATTAGTAGATTTTCCACTCCACTTAAATGCTCTGAATGAGCCCTGTGCCCTTCCTTGGTAAAAGTCAGATTCGGCTGGAAATAATATGTATACTATAAACACTGGCTTGGTGGTGTAAACAGGCGTGAATCTTAATGAGTGGACATGCATGTAAACACACATATGGGAGCCTGAGGGTGTACCCATGAGGGCAGAGAAGTCATGTGACCTGGCTTGGTGCCTTTACTACTACGCCTGAGCGTCAACCAACATGCCAGTGCATTTCAAGGGCATCGTAATATCTAAATTTAGGGCAAAGTGCAAGACAAGTCATAGTATTCCTTTTCTTCAAGTTACGGAGTGTAAGGTTAGGGCTAGATGTACAGTCGGTGTAAGCATCACATTACTGTATGTAGCAT